>OY776083.1:31250995-32450995 GCA_963675205.1 Catocala nupta
GATTAACAAGGTGTTGCAGCCATTTTGCCATATACTATAGACTATAAAAAAACTAAAGTAAAAAACAGTAATAACTTAATAATATTATAGAGATTAAATAATTTGGGCTAAGGTATATGTTTTAATATAAATCTAAAATAGGCAGTAAGATGGCATGATGGCGCATACACTTACACTTTGTGACAATGCAAAGGCAGTCCGTGACTAAATGCGGTTGTGCATTTATATTCTTCAATAATAATCAAATTAAGAAACAAGTTACTTGTTAACATCACAAATAATCACGAGGTACCTCTACATTACTACATTGACTTAAAAGTAATACAGATCTTTAAATCCTGTATGCAACAAGCAACTAGTTCCATCAGTTTTTATCATTTAAGTAGTCGTTGACTGAATAATAACCCTTACGAATTAGTTGTACTTTAACGGCGCTTTTAAATTTAAGTAACGGTAAATTTATTATATTTATAGATAGTTTATTAAAAAAACGTATACCGAGTCCCGCAAATGTATTGTGAACTTTATGTTAACGTTGATATGGGCCTACTAACTTATGCTTATTTCTTGTGTTTACGTTATGGATATCACTATTCTTATTATATAAGTGAATATAATGTTTAATAAACATAATGTTAGCAAATATATATTGCGACGCAACAGTAAGTATGCCTATTTCTTTAAATCGATCTTTCAGGGAAACTCGTGGTCCTAAATTATAAATGCTACGTACTGCACGCTTTTGAAGAATAAAAATTGTCTCGATATCAGCTGCCTTGCCCCACAATAATATACCATAGGACATGACACTGTGAAAGTAACTGAAGTATACTAGTCCCGCGGTATCTACATCAGTAAGCTGTCTTACTTTCCGAACTGCATATGCGGCTGAGCTAAGTTTCCCTGCAAGACACGATATATGAGCGTTATATAAATTCCTGCTTTAATTGAATGTACAATTATAACATGCGACAAAAAAATTATTTCCAACGCCAATTAATGAAATATAAATTGAATATACAACGAAATCAATTAGATCATGAAAATAAAAATGTCGCAATAGTACCGTTTATAAATATCGAAAATATGGAATTTAAACAAACTATATTGCAGAACGCAATAGGGGCCGCCTACAAAAATTACGTCAATTTGACTGAACAATGTAAGCATTCAAATTGTCTATGATTAATCATATAACATGTCTCATTGTCTAATCCCAGGACTGTATATCCCTGAAAGGAGGCAGTGCTTTTATACCAGGCCAAAATATCGGCGACTATTATAGTTCAAAGCCCCGGTAATAGCACAAACCAATTGGCGTACCGGACACATTTCCAGACTCAGTCTAACGGAAACGGGACCAACAATACATTACCGACATACTATTAGTAAATATTATTATAATAACTTCATTACCGAACCTTTGTTCGGGTCAAGAGAATATTAGTCCTTAATATGAAAAACCCTTTCAATGAATATCAGATAATCATTTTATAGAAGTAGTCGGCTATATATCTATTCTATACTATACTAATACTAATATTATAAAGCTGAAGACTTTGTTTGTTTGTTTGGTTGGTTGAACGCGCTAATATCAGGAATTACTAGTTCAAATTGAAAAGTTCTTTTAGTTTTGGATAGGCTATTTAACGAGGAAGGAATAAAGGAAGAATTTAAAATCACGTTACCACCAATAGGAGCAGAGCATCAATGAAAAATGTTGCAAAAGCAGGGAAAATTCTCTTTGTCGTAGTATAATAAAGTTGAAGAGTTTGTATGTTTTTTTTGTTTGAACGCGCTAGTCTCCGAACTATGTACCAGTCAGATTTAAAAATATAATATTAAGTTTAATAGCCCAATTTTTGATGAAGGTACTACGAGCAGTACGAGCCATGGGTGCGGCGCAGTAATCATAAAAGTGGGTAAAACCGCGAGTTCAACTAGTTTATTCATATGGTTCAAGAAATATTACAGAGAACAGTTCTTTTTTTGAAATTCACAGTTTAACCGGTACATAATGATAAAAGCATATTGTCTAGCGGCGTCCCTATGTCGATGGACGAATTAATGCGCCCCAGATATCTGTTATATTTATGAAGGGTTTAAGATATAGGGGTCACTCACACAGCGCGAAGCATGATAGCTGTCAACTACTCACTAGTTAATATTCTATACTAAATTAGCGTGTCACTGACAACAGTACAGGCGATAAAATATAACACATATTTTATAAAGCGCTAAACACAGATAGCACCGTCTATCTGTGTTTAGCGCAGTTCGTCACAAGCCAATAAAATTAATATTATGTTTTTACTGCAAGCACGGTATATTTCGTGGTCTATGGGAGTAATTAATATCATAAAAAGTTTGTTGGTTTTGGCGTAAGCACCGATGTACTTGCTCATTACTAACAACTTTCATGTCAAGAATTAATTAAAAGTCAATATTCCTAAGAGCGAGTAAGACTATAAGTCGGGTCGGAGCTTTAAGCTACTTCAGAACTCGATCTTTAAGCTACAGAGCAAAGAAACGTTAGCTTATATCTTTATATATCCCAGGTAATACAAACTGTCAGACAATCTATAAAGGAAAATGTCTTCCTCATTGCATAAGGCTAGTAAAATTTCCATCCCTAATTTTTTATTCCATAATTTCCCGTGAGATGAAGAAAAATCGTCGCGAATATTGATTTCGAGGGCTAAGCGTTGGTAACCAAGCCCTCGGGAATCTTAAACATGATAACCATAATAACGTACCTTTACAATATTTTATCATTAATTTATCTCCGAGGAGAATTCAGGCGATCGTTTGTGACGAATTGATATTTTTCATGAGTCCTTCACGGTAAGGACTGCTATTTATATCATGGGGCTGCAATTTATTGCTGCCATTTATCATTTCATCGAGTTCGCTCGTCCCGACATATCGTAACGTAGGCTCTTTATAGAACGGCCCCTTTTATTTACTCGCACTTGGGCCGATGAGGCCCTAATTAATATATATGGATTAAACCTTTCTTATATGGTCAGCTTATTTGTATTGGTCAAGATTAGAATTTATTAATTAGATTAACAAAATAAAATTCGGACGGTCTAGTCAAATGTTTATCAAAGTGTTTAAGTGCGATCGTGTAGAAAAAGATGGATGAGGAAATTACCGAGTAACGACTTTATTAGCCAGTACCTGCTTCACTCGTCAACGAACATTTACAGACTTTATGGATTATTATTATTTATTATTAGGTAGTGTGTGTTAATATTATAGATGCAAATGTGACATAATCCTTTGTCTATTACTTAAGTTTGTTCTCTTTGTTGGTTTTGCAAAAAATCAACTGCCGCATACAGCATCAAGTCCGGTGTTGTAAAGACTTTACAAACATATAATTACCGGGAAAAGTAAACTTATAGTCGGAAAAATAATTTAGAAATCACACAAGTAATTTTCCTGTTGTAGTATTCAAAGCCATAACACTCAACGAGGCGTAGGATGCATCATGGCTAACCTAAACCAATCTTTACAGCAAAAAATATAAAGATAGATAGCTTGATTCTTGAAATTAGGTAAAAAGGAAAGGAGGTATCACTTGAACACTAAATTTATCTTATTCAAACCATCAGAAAAGGGTATAAAAGAGCTTTTAAGGTATCTAAGTTGTAAAATACAAATCGAACACATTAAAAAACTTTCAATGATAAACCAGTAAAACAAAACTCATATGAAGACGAAGTGAAAGTGAAGTGACTAAAATATAAATCCAAAAATGTTATGATCGCCATCGGTGGTAGCGAGTCGCTGACGTGTGTGATGGTAGTGGTCACAGCATGACCACGTGGATGGCGCTATTCGGGCTTGTGTGGCTGCTGCGTGTGCGCGGCTCGCTCTGCGGCTGCGCGGCCTGCAAGCGCGCGCGGCACGAGCACGAGGCACAGTGCGCCCCCAGCCCGCGCACGCCCAGCCCCGAGGAACGAGCTCCCTTTGATGTCATCACGTTGGAACATTACACGCGTGACGTCACCGTACAGACCGACTTTGATGATGAGGAGGTCGAAGATCTCGATAAAATCGAGCTGCAGATTACTGAAGAATGTAAGTATTCTTTTTCCTATATAAATATTTTCTCGAAGATATGTGAATTCTATGTTTACCTTTTTTATGCTTGACGTTTCGACCAGGTTACACCAGCTGTGGTCACAAGCTGACTGGTGCTGCGATGTTATGTCTTTGTTTGTGAGGCAGAAGAATCTTGATTCACTCTCACTTTTGGTATATTTGTCGGCCTCGGTGGCGTAGTGGGTAGTGTAACCGACTGCCACGCCTGAGGTCGCGGGTTCGATTCCCGCTCAAGTCAAACATTTGTGTGCATGAACATGGATGTTTGTCTTGGTCTGGGTGTTTCTATGTATAATATGTATGTATTTACAAAAAAAAAAAAAGTATATATGTATGTTTATCCATTGTCTAGTACCCATAGTACAAGCTCTGCTTAGTTTGGGCTAGATGGTGATGTGTGTATGTAGTAGAATATTATTATTATATTATTATTATTATTATATTTTTGTTTGTCCATGTACCGCCACAAACTACACTCACGGTATCCCTACTACTTATGCTAGCCGTCGTGTCCGTATCCTGTGAATTGTCTGACTGTGCAAAACAGCGAAGTTAAAAGCATATACAAGGTACAAGCATATAAAAGGTAAACATTATGCATGATCGCGTTATTACCCGTTACATATTATATATAATAATATAATATAATATTCTACCACATACACACAACACTATCTAGCCGAAACTAAGCAGAGCTTGTACTATGGGTACTAGACAATGGATAAAAATACATACATACTTTTTTTTTGTAAATACATACATATTATACATAGAAACACCAAGAACAAGACAAACAGCCATGTTCATGCACACAAATATTTGACTTGTGAGGGAATCGAACCCGATATATATCATGCAACGCGAATGTTTAAAAGTTATTATGTGAATTCTACCAATCCGAACTGAGCCAGCATGGTGGACGTGCCCAGCAATGGGACAATATAGTAATGCATGGCTGATATTATATAAAAATATTTCAGAGATCTAAAGGTACCGACTCTTATTGGTACTTCTTTGGCCGGTGTGGTAATCCACGCTCTACACTCTTTAGATACTGAGTATTGTATAATATATAGATAAACACATTTTATAGATTATTATATCAATTCAGTCGCTATCGAGTCAGTCAAGTATATGATCCTATTTCCTCCATTGATTTGATATCTCAATTTGATTTATACCTAGATGCTATAAGACGTATTTTCACGAATTATGATTGCGCACTGAAGAGTCTATATCTTCAAAGAAAACGTATGGATTAATCAGTTTGAGTGAATACTCTGATAGAATATTTCTGAAGTCCTTTACTTAAATTGTTTTATACTCATTTCCCTAGCTACTCCTAAATTTTAGGTCTCAAGAAAAAGACGGCGAAACTCATTTCCAAAATCCCAATATAAATCCTTAGTATTCCCGAACCTAAGATCGCAAAAAGACTAACCTAAGAGTCTCACTTGAGACCTCATGATTGTCAGCAAACATATGCTACGCAAACAACGAAGAAGTCAACGACAACATTTCAATGAATGACAATACCGAGTCAAATACCGTAGGAACCTGACTTATAGTAATAAGACAAGCGACACTTAAAGCAAGCGAGATTTGCGAGGATCGCAGCTATAGGAAATCCGTAGACACTATCCCGGTCACAGGTAGCTAGATAAGTACCTATAGTCTCTGTTACAACACAAGAGAAGCATCGAATTCGACTCACAAAAATGTATTTTAATTCAGCTTGAACAATCTACGAGTATACTAGTTACAATAATAGATAATACAATTATTATTTATTTGCCAGCCCACACTGAGAATACGAGTAGATCTCTGCCCAGCAATAAACATGACAGTTTATATACTGTTCGGATATTAAATTATTATGAAATAATTATTTACTTGGACCAAAAGTTATTAATTAGTAAATTATTGAGCGTAATATAAAGAAAATATGACTGTACTGGAAGCTTTTATTGCGCCTTTATATCGTCCGGTAAATATAAATATTCAAAGGAATTACTCGGACGGTAATACCTATTACGATTGATTACTTCTCTGAGGAATAAATACTTGAATGGTATAAAACTCGAAGTTGTTTACAATAAGATTAAGATAAAACATTTCAAAGAAAATAATAAAAATGATTTCAAAATGTTTTCTTTTTACTTCATTCTTCAATCTCTAGAAATTGTTCAATCACCTTTGCCGAGCCTACAGGGCTTCTAAAATAATTGGACTTTTATTGATTATTTCGCAATAATTGTTTTGAAAATATGTGTCCAGATTTGACAAGAAATATACCTTATTTTATACAATAAACTTCTCACTTCTACTACGTTTCAATAAAATTACGTTGTTATTTGGCCTGTGTAAAAATGACTATAAGAAAAAACACTGAGCGAAAATAGAACAGATAGCTGTCATTACTTTTCTGTATGCTGGTGATTGAAATATTTGACACTAACTTTTGCTTTAGTTTTTTCTGGTTCACATGACTCTGTTTTAAGCCAAAAATAATATTTACATATATACATATTATATCGGTATATATGTATGTTCTATAACGTAAAAATAAATATACCATAAAGATGCTTGGTCCTAGCACTCACAGCTATGACCAACGTAATTGGCAAATATAGGACCTGTAATCAAACAAGTTCATTACCAACAGAACATTACATCTGAATTGTGTACCCAGAAAATTCTTTATAATATCCATTGTGAAAGCGTTAACATTCTTACTTTGCGTCAAATATTTTAACAAAAAGCCGCGGTTTTGTGAACCATGTATTGTCCTAAATTATTTTAACTAAAATACCTATATATATTTAATAGCCAAGTAAACAGCTCGTTGTTAAGCCTAGTTCAAAATTATTTCGCGTACCTTTGATTACTAACACTATGCATGATAACGTAAAATATCAATCACCTTCTGGGATTCAGTTAATAAATTAGGCCATCTTGTTATAAAAATATAATACAGGGTGTAAGTGACGGTTCACCGAAAACTGAAATACTCGCTTCGGACCATCATTCTGAGTTGGAAAACGTAGGAATTTTCCACCGGAAAATTCACGAATTTTCTTTCAAAATGTCACATTTTTCTAACTGATAATAATTACATAACGAGTAAACGATCCATTATACTAGATAATATCAATAAAACCTACATAATACCGAAAAACAGCTATGTAATCCAAACATACAAAATAAACACAGTTGAACTAATCAGCTGATCTCGCGCGGACAAGGCAATGACCAACGCAACAAACTTTTTTTACGCACCGGCAATAGTGTGCTGTTTAAAAACCCGCCTGCACCATACTACCACTAAACTAGGGCAGGCCTATGATCAACGATCGATATCGAAAAAAAGTGTATTAAACAAAGCGGAATAGGTTAATAAATAAAACAGTTGTTTTCCTTTCAGAAGTAAAGTTTACATGAACGAGCACTATTTATTATTAAATTAGTCACGTTTATTATGACGTAGATTGAATAGATTGTAATTATTAAAGTAGCCTGTAATTAAATGTTATACTAATTTCACTTTACAATACCCATTATTATTTTAAATGTAAAAAAATATTAATTGTTTTGATATTTCGTATCGTAAACATGTACGTGTCTATTTAATCACTTTTAGTAATAATTAATGTAAAAGACCATCTAATCGTTTTAATTGCTTTTTGTATACAGCGATTCAAACAATGTAATGTAATCTAGTAAATCTTTACTTAACTATTAAAATACAAAAATTTGTTAGTAGAATTAGCCATAAACAGTTTATTACTATGTATAAGTATAAAATTAATCGATAGTCGATAACTCTCATAGATAGATGTATCTCATACCTATCTACTATGACTACAACAGAAATTTAATAAAAGAAAATTTTTCTTCAGTTCGCTCACGCTACTGTCAGGAATCGGAAGTACTTGACGTAATCTCTCGTATTCGCGAGTGTTTACTATTTTCGTTGCATTTTGTTAACGTTTTTGTTTTGTTTATAACTTTTTTGTGTAAATACTTACAAAGTTGTGTTTGTACCTAATAAATAATGAGTTAGCCATTTAGTGCACGCAAATATGGACAAATACTCGTGGCATACGGGAAGGCACGAGGCAATGCTTCGTTGGCGCTTCGCATTTACATCCAGCGGTATCCTGACGCACGTCACCCTATGGACAGCCGTGTGATTACTCGTGCGTATCAACGAGTACTGGATAATTTACCCAAAGTACCGCATCAGAAGGGGTCTGGAAGGCCGATTACAGTTTCCACTGAGCAGAGAATTCTCGATGCCGTTCACCGTAATCCACGCCTTGGTACGCGAACCACCGCTAAACTTCTGCGACGTAACCACGGAACTCGCGTATCGCACTGGACTGTGCATAAAATTTTACGCAGAGATCGACAACGGCTGTATGGCTGTACCGTAGTCATAAAGTGCAAGCTCTCGTGCCTAACGACCAAGTTCGGCGTGTTGCATACTGCAGGTGGTTGACGAATCAGCAGCGGTAACATCCAAGTTTTGTATCCCACATAATTTGGACTGACGAATCCACGTTTACTCGGAATGGCATGTAGAATCGACGTAACTAGCACGTTTCGGTTCGAAGTAATCACGTGCATTCCAATAAACAGGTCACCAAACGCGTTGGTCGGTAAACGTATGGGCGGGGATCTATAACAACAAAATTTTAGAGCCTCACTTTTTACCGGAGCGCATGAATGAACCCCGTTACTTGGATTTTCTACAGCAAGACCTGACAACTGTACTGGATGAGTTATCTTTCGACTTTGTCGCAGAGTAGAGTCAAATTTTTGTAAGTACAGTAATAAAATTGTATACAATCCGATTTTTAGTACTAAAATAGGTGATCCGGGCTCCGTAAGATAATGTGAGGCGTGAGCGCGCGTAGTATTGGTGCGCGTCGCGCGAGTAGCGCGATACGATAGCGCGGGCGGACACATTGCATTGGTAGCAATACATTGCGTAGTGTAAATTACAATGTACTAGCATAAAACTTTAATCGTACGTTTTATTTTTGAATTGACATTTCCATTCAGTTGTGTACTTATGGACAAACGATTGTGCAACGTTTTCGGTACACCGTCCCTTACACCCTGTATAATCAATACGTGGTATATGTCGTTGCATGTCTTTTCAATCTCATTTTATATATAGGCTTTCAGTGTCATCTAATAAAAGATGAAAGTATCTAAACATAGTCTCCAATAATCGTGTTTATTCAGTTCCTGTGTGGCGGGACATACAAGTATTATAAGGAGCGTAATGAATGAAACAGGAAATTGTGTTAGCCGTACACCGTTATATACGTTCAGGTACCTTCGGCCATTTCCATTTGGCTCGCTTATCCTCCTTATATCCGCCATATTACGACATAAATCTTGGTGAAACTGAAACCAAATTTTCTTCGCCTGGCGGTTTTCGGAATTGTGAATTTTGGCATAATGGACTGCAGTTTCCTTAATTAGAATAGTGAACACTCACTGAATACGATTATTCTGTGAGCTTTACTAGAAACTGGCTATATTTTGCATGAATAGACGGAGATAATTTTCTCCAATGATTAGTCACCAGTTGGAAAAAATTATCCATTGCCCCAATGGTCGCAGTAAGTCACATAAAGTGTCGAAATTTTTATTGATTAATCTCAAATTCATAGGCTACTATCGATACATTACTAGAACGGTTTAGAAAGTAGTGAGAATAGTTATAACCTGTCAATTGTTAAAATACTAGATGTAATTGAAAATTCTATAGTGTCTGACCGGTGTGTTGTTGCGATTCAATAGTTTAATAAGTAGAGATAAGATATTTATTATTAATTCGAGCTAATGAAACTATTTCGTTTCGGTAATGTCATTGTTTAATATTCAATAGAAATAGGGCATAGGTTTGTAAATGTGTCAGTCAACTGTATATTAAACTATGAGCAGATTATTAACTTTGTAAAATAAAAATATTTACCCACCATTTCACTTACTTTTACGTTAATAATATAATTTGTACCTATGACCTAAATATAGTGAATTATAAATGACTGTTTCTATCCAATATATGCGACTTCTACAACGTGAAAACTTTCCTAGAAATACACATAAGGCGACAAGTTTCAAACAGCCCAAATAACGTAGAAACTATTGGCCATTATTGACATGTGGCGGGTATTGATTCGGCTAAGTAACGCGTGTAGAAATACCCTCAGTCTAGGGAATTAGGTAATCACACTTCGTTATTTTATTTCGTTAGCTCACTTGTACATAAACACCACTTGTTTTACTATGTGCGACCTCTGGTCAACTGCCGCTCGCTATCTTTACTTTTTTTAACGTTAGCTCTACCCCACTCCAACTATCCCTTCCTCCGACAGTGTTGCCAGAATATTAATAAAATTACCTTAAATTAAATCAATTGTTAATGGCATGTCGAAGGAATTGATAACTTGAAGTGTCAGAATTGTTTTATATATACGTTTTAATGCAATAGCATTAATTTCAGTATAAATTATTTACTATAGAATTACAGTTTGTTTTTAATTTCAATCATCTTACAACCATAACCTTACACGCGTAAAAGTGTATTCAGTAGTTGGATTAAACTAATAGTTTTGAAAGTCCTAATACTTATTTTATAAGGTTATTATCTATGAAATAGTATCTATACTCATATAAAGTCAGTAGCTTTTTTAACTGCTTCAATTTTGGGTTTTCTTTACTAAATATTATAGATAATAATTGTTGTTTTAATAATATCAAACATTTATTTTTATTTCGAGATAAGACAATATAATTTAATATAATATTTATGTATACAGGGTGATTTTGAAATCGTGTAATTCCTTTTAACCACGCATTCTACTGGTGATATAGAATAACCCTGACCATATTTTTTCTTAATTAGAATAATGGTTTCGGCAAAATTAGAGTACAGATTTTTTTCATGAAATGATTTCATATAGTCATATTTTAACCACCTGACACAATCTTAATACTTTTTTAATTTAAAAATAATAACATAACAATAACTGATGTCGTAAATAATAAGGGGCAATAAAAAGGACCGCCCGTTATTAGTTACGACATTAATTATTAATATGATTTTTTATTTTAATTAGTAAAAAATTAAAATTGCCTCGGTTGGTTAACATATTACTATCTGACACCATTTCACGAAAAAAACGGAATAATAACTTTTCAAAAAAAATAAATCTAATTAAATAAAAATATGGTCAGGGTTATTCTATATCACCAGTAGAATGCGTGGTTAAAAGGAATTACACGATTTCAAAATCACCCTGTATAATTAATAATTTGTATTATTATTAGTTAATAACATCTGAATTATAAATATAGTAAAAATAAAAAGAATTTAATATTAGCTATTATATTAATAATAGATCATTAGATCTACAAAAATAAAATGAATTTCGCTACAATTTGTGCTCAAAGCTAGCTCGTAATGTTTTCCCGGATTCGTTGCATCAATGCACCATTATTTGATGAAAGTTGATGTTTTTTGATAATGATTATAATCATAAATGGCTAAAAGTCAAGCAACTACACAAATATATCCAATTTTGATTTGCTATTATAAACATATAGATAATAGTAGTTTGTATGAATAACACGTTTTCGACTTTTTCACACAAAATGACAATTTTATAAGCAAAGATCCAATATATTATATACACCCATTTCTACAGTCCTTATTGTATTTAGTAAAAAAGTATAAATTCTCTTTTTCAAGAAGTCCTTTTTTACTAAATACTTTTATTTCGTTCTACTTACAAAATCTAAACAAGCTAACGAATTACAAAACACTTAAAGTACATAAGTATATCCGAAGCCAAAGTACGAGAATTTAGAGCTTATCAAATAAACTCAGAATTTTAATATTATTTCACTCGTAAAAGGATTTATTACGCAGATAAAATAGCTGCAAATAATGAAATATCTTGTCGAAATCCATTTTATCATACGGTTTAATATTACGACGATTGAAACCACTTACAATAAAACTTGGGCGGCGCCATTTATAAATCACAGTCCAGAATTCTGAAATACAAAATTCCTGAAATAAGGAGTGAAATTGTAGGCAGACTCAACTTTTACGTTAAAGTACGATATTTATAAAGAAGTTAGAATATATTGTGCCCAATACAGAAATTTTCTTCGTAACTATCTGTAATTCTATAGATTTTCTAGTTCAGCGCTTTGAAGGCAACCGATATTACTGGATACTACTGCGATGGTACCCACGATAATATTGTTATATTGTCCGGAAATATCCATCATCTATTCGTATTTTGACAAATATCATAACAAGGATATTTCGTAGTTGTTGGGTTATATTTTCTTTTGATCTCCCCTAGAGAAACTCGTAAAAATTTAATGATCATTCTATGATCAAAACAAATATTATGCATCTATTCTATAACAATATTGTCAAAGTTTGCTACGTTTTGTGCCTCAAAATGTTTTCCAGCTATACTCGATTGATTTGCTGTGTGACGCCTAATCTAGTGTTGAATCTAGTAGCTAGTCGGAAGCCTAAAAAAGCTTTTACACCACGCTTAAATAAAACGAACATTGGTCAAACTAAAACTCGTACACAGAAAAAGTAAAACCAGTTTACCTTTTTACTTACTGACTGATCTGTTTGAATATCACAGTTACTGAATTTGCAAGCCGGCAATAATATACAATTTAAAATGAAATATCTTTCTTTTTAATATTAGTTTCATAAAAGCACAAAATAAAACTTTAGGTAACAATATTGCCGCTTTAATAACATTTCAAAGCTTTCAAAATTCTGTGTGTTGTTATTACATATTTTATTTGTGATTTTCGCAAATGGATATACACCATAGTGCGCGGTAAGTGGACTATTATATACATTACATAGTCGATTTATTTGTGGCAAAACACGTCCGTTTGTCACTTATCTTAGTAGTTTCTGAGCTATAACAAACATCAAAACATATCACATGGATAGTCTTTCTTCTTCTTTCTTTCTTTTCATGTGGTTAGTGGCCAACATGTTGCCAAGAGTTGACATGGCTTAATGACTGCTGTCAATTTGGCAACAACCGGGACCGACATTTTACGTGCCCTCCGAAGCACGGAGACGCTCAGATGAAATACCACTAAGCGGTCACCCATCTATAGACTGACCGCACCCAACGTTACTTAACCTAGCTAATGCTTTACCGATCAGTGAATGCAACTGGCTATGAACGCCTCAATGGACTACATGGACAGTAAGAAATCATTACATTTCATTTTTCGTGGATCATAAATTGCTGCTACACAAGTTAGAAAACTATGAAATAAAAGGTAAAGCCAATGATTGGTTGAGAGATTACCTAATGGACAGGGACCAATGTGTTGAAATCTCTAAAATTCATAAGGGAACAAAATCATTATATAGAAGCAAATATCTGGAAAATAATTTCGGTGTGCCGCAAGGCAGTGTGTTAGGACCATTCCTTTTTCTCATGTATATAAATGATCTTCCCAACATAACTTGCCACCAAACAATATTGTTTGCTGATGACAAAACTCTCGTAGTAAAATGTAAAAACATCGACACGTAAAAATAAAAATGATGCAATATCATATACACAAAAGAAAACCGTTGATGTTAAATATAAACACGGTAACGATATAATTCAGCAAGTAGGGACCCATGTGTCGTATACGCCAGCAAGAGACGCCCGGTTGTCACCATTGCGGCGACTGCCACGACGATGTTGAGGACACGGCGCTGCACACTTTGGCGGTTTGCCCCTCCTGGGCATCGCAGCGCCGTGAGTTGGTCGCGGCAGTCGGATCGGCTGCTCTCTCGCTCCCGGCCGTAGTTCAGTCTATGGTCCGAAGTGAGAGGTCGTGGAACGCCGTCGCCTCCATCTGTGAGGAAGTCATTTCCATCAAGGAGGCGGTGGAGCGGGAGAGGGAGCGTTTAAACCTTCTCCCCAACCGCAGGGCCGGGCGCCGGAGGGCGTGAGATGACCTCCAGCCACCCTGAGGTTTGACCTGGGGATGGTGAGCTTTGTGGGCCTGCCCGCCATCCCTTCAGCACCAGGTCCGAGAGGCGGCGTGCGTGTTCCCACGCGCGCCTCTGTGTCGAGTCCGTCTCCCCTCTAGGGGGAAGACAGTAGGGTATATTATTGAGTGAGTGCCTTTGGGTAGGTCTCTTCGTGTAGTGGCCTGCCGTTTCATACGGCGGGCCGAAACCTCGGCGGGGTCGCGACCGCATGCGAGAGTGATTCGCGCGGCCCCGTCGATAGTGGTTTTGTCGAGGAACACCGTGGTAGGTTTAGTCGGTATTCCGGGAGGTCCATTTTCATTTCAACATCTATCTTTACCCCGGCGAGTCCGACATAATCCCTCCGCCCGCCCGCGCGGAGGGATATGCAGCAAAGCATTGCCCCACGTTAAAAAAAAAACAGAAATAAAGTGGAGATCCATAAATTCCTTGGTATAGTTCTAGATCAGAATTGCAATTGGTAATCACACATAGATTATGTTTACCGATTCGTTTATGCAATCAAAAGACTGCGAGATACGGTTTCGACGGAAGCTGCTCTTTGTGCCTACCATGGTTGTGTCATCCGTAATTTCATAATTCGAGGGGTGAGAGGCTATTTATTGTTTTGCAACTTTACAAGAGAAAAAAATTAAGCGACGCTGCAGTATATTTCCAAAGTAAGCCAAAAAGCATGAAGTGCCATAGCCCAAAATTAATAGTAGCAAGCTATTTATCTCAACTACCAATTTATATTAAAATGACTGGCAGGCTAATTTACTTTTGTGACATATGATATTGAAAACGTTAACGTTTGATGTTACATTTTTTTTACGTGTAATACTATCAATAGCTGTTGAAACAACTTGGATATACCGCAATCACCGAAAATCTCAGGTGCTTATATTGAATAAATAAAGAAATACACACAACACTACATCAGTTAAAGTATTTATTTAGAATAATAATTAAGTAGAACAGTTTCAATGTGGGAACATTAATTATATTTATTTACTAGTCTTAATCAACAACATCAGTTAAAGTATTAATATTTTGTATAATATTCAAGTAAAATCAGTATCAATGTAGGCACATCTATTATAATTAGGTATTATTTATTCAGTCTTACTTGAGATTGGCCGTCATAAAACTTACTAAAAGTATAATTAATCACAAACAATAATGTTTGATTATAAAATACAGTCAATGCTTAATAATAATTATAATGCAATAAGAAAGAACGTATTTACTTAAATACTATTTTCTTCGACTGTATTCTCTACATCAGTATCCAGTCGAACTTCTTTGGATTTGCAGTGTTGTAGATTTAAGTATTCGTTATGAAATATCTTGGGTATAACCCCAGTGTCGCACAATTTCTTTAGGTCTATGTATTTGGCTTTGGTAATCGGCAAACTTGAATTATATCTAGGATTGATAGTTCTAGGTTTCGCGATAATTTGTATAATCTCTTCCGATGCATTATCTTTCATGGAAAATTTTACCTTCATCTGATATGGATGAGATTTCTTAAATGTTGCTGTACGGATTTTACTAATCTTACTTACAAGATTACCCATAAAATATTTTTCAGATATATCATCAAAATTTAAGAAATCCTCGTGTGTCAGATTTTTGACATTATAAGGTGCCGGTGCTTTTCTTGCTAGCTGGCTTATTGTAGCCCATTGCAAAGGAGCCCATACAGTAATATTTCTTACGGATTATTTGATTGTAGAGGGTATGCTGTCTACCGACATTTCCGTGTGACCAGGCAGAAGGTAATTCATTTGAATTGCATCTAAATTGGTCAATTGCAACAAAGCATTATGTATTGTTGCAAGTACTATTTTATTCTTGTTTTGTCCAGGACAAGTCTATCAAGTCAATCTGAATGCAAAATCAAAAATTTTATGGTACCTCGAGAATCCACGTTCTCTATGTATTTCTGTATAATAGTAGCAATTTCATGTGCACCCCTCTTTGCTTCAGATTCTGCCCAGATGAAACAAAAACCATTTCTTGTGATGCTTTCGTAGAAACATAAATTATAAACAGTATACTTTCTAGAATAAAACAGTAACATGTTATTGCCATGAAGCGTATTGAGAACTTTTTGGAGGTCAAAACTTGTGCACAGAATGGAAGGATTTTCTTTGCTTAATTGTCGACGACATTCCAACCGTTTCTTTGATGCCTCTTTTTCATCTAAATGAGCTTGCAATTCAGCACAATCCTCTGGCTTCTGTCCTTCAAAATGCAGGCATTTTATACATTTATCCTTTTAGGCACATGAAACCCAATGTTAAAATCAGTAGTGAATATTTGACGAAATACTTTTTCACTTACAACATCGACTCCTTTACTATATATTTATAGCAGCCGGTATACATTTATTATATTTCTAAATTCAACAGGCAGATAAAGTTTTGTGCTATCTTTTCGGCAGTAATGCAATGGTATTGCAGGTAGGTTGATAAAGGATTTTACTAATTCTTAGACTGCGTGAGATGTTTTGTTGGGGGCATGCATTTTCCTCTTCCATCTTCTTTCAACATACCAAATTCCTGTGTTGTCAATGTATAATAAATGTATCTTTGAGTGACATCAAGAGTATTCATGAGGAACTTTAAACAAACTTGTTGCCGACCCTCCCTATCATTTATGAAATAAAAGAATGTGTTATTCCTGTAATTAGAGTATTTGCATCTCTTCCCTTTTATGTTTTGCTTAGAGGACATCGATATTATTCACTGTTTTTTTCTTTCCGTAGATAATTCCGAAAAATGTTTAAATATGGCTTTTCTTTTTTTGAGGTTATTTCTTGTAGGGACAGTTTTTTTCTAAGCAAGGATTTGGTTTCATATTTCTTTCTTTCATAATTGAACCATCTGCCTTAACATATTGAACGCCCTTTGATCTAGCATCCTTTCATACCTTTTTCTTATTTGTTCTTTTCTTTTTTAATCCTGCATCTTCTACTTTTCCATCTTCTATGCTTGTTTTCTTTTTCTTCGTTGGTACTTGATCATCTTGATCAATTGAAGACTCTTCTGTTTCTTTCCACGACGTTGAGTCCCAGGCAAAATCTTCATATTCACTTAAAAAATCAACATAGCTTTTTTTTAATCCAACCTGTTTGTTTTCTTCCGTATTGGATGATCATCCGCCGTTTGAATTAGTCGTACATTGTCATCAGCATTATCATCTTCTAAAGATTTTCTCAATATATCCATATCTTTTTCAGATTTTTTGATATCAGTAATAGTTGTTGAAGGCTGTCGTTACTAATGGTTCTTTCTATTTCTGTTACTTCAAGTTTTTCTTCTTGATACTCTCTTTCCACTACAATCGTTGCTTCGTTAATAATTACATCACGGTCTTTCAAATCATCAGGTATATTTTCATCTGTTGTATTTGTCTCATCCACAGTATTGGCATAAAAGTTCTATTCATAATTAAAATCAATTCGGTCCTCAAACAAGGTTTCTGGTTGTTGATCTATGTTGTACGAATTAATAATACTTAAATCGTTGACTTGTTCATGATAAGAGGTACTTCCTAATATTGATACTGTAGATTTGGTCGTGTCGCTTTCATCTATTACGGAAGACGTATCATTCTTCTTTAAAATACTGATTCGTTTGATTTTGTGTTTGTAGAATTTCTGTCTTTCTGTCTCTATATTTATCTGAAATAGTAAATATAGTTATTATAAGGGAAACACATAGGATGAACCTTTTAAAGTGGAGTCGTGACATTATATCCAACTAACTTTTGCTCGCAGATCCGCCCGCGTGGTATATCGTTTATCGCAGTAAAAAGTATCCTATGTGTTAATCCAAGCTATAAATTATATGTGTGCCAACATCCTAATCCATTCAGCAGTTTTTGCGTGAAAGAGTAACAAACATGTATACATACATACATCCATCCTCCCAAACTTTCGCATTTATAATATTAGTAGGATAGTGAGCGCCAAATAGTAGTATAAAACAAAACATCAAAACGTACTTAACAAACATAGTTCATAAATAAACTGTGCAAATCTATCGCTTTTTGGATAACTGAAACAGTAATTTGTGTGTTGCATATGGGTAATTTTATTGTAATAAACAAACGAAGTGTACCTACTATAATTAAAATGCATCTAAAGATATGAGTATTAAATAATTATAAGTACTTACAACAATATCAATGATAATTATCACGTTATACATATTTTTTCGCACATAAATGGAGAAAGATAACCTTAGATTGCCATCACTCTCTTAAAATAATGAATTAACTACCAACTCAATAGAATAAGTAACATAATCGAAGTAAAAATAATAAAAACAAATAAGTAAACGTTTTACATTTCATCTCAATTGAAAATTTTACGTAAATAATGAAATTAAAGTACTTACGATTCGATTTCGAAGAGCGTGTTACGTAAACACTGGCGGCGAATGCGCGTCACGTCATTTCTAGACGCACTCAGAGGTTCGAGTGAAGCGCCTGCACGCGGCATGGCAGGCCGGTTTAATAATTGCGATTTCAACTCCCGGGTGATGAAATAAATATAGTATCATAGAACATAAATGAAATGTATCATATTAAAATTTAATGATTGAAAGACCGACTCGTATTTTTATTAATGCTGAAAAATATTTCTTATTTCCACACTTCATTTTATCGTCTCTATTAAGCGACATGCATTTAAAAAATAATAATAGGACTAAAATGTTCGGATAATACACTTCCAATTAGAAAACAATCCAAAAATAGTATTGTTTCAAACGCCAAAAAAGTGCTCTGATTTTAATGAATCTGGCATCATTTGACGGAGAAAAAGTCGCTGATTCCGAATATGTTAACTCAATATCGCCCTAGATGTCACTTAAACCAAAATTAACCATTAAATATGGTCTCTTACTGTGGGGTAATTCGGTAGACATCATAAAGAGTTAGATCATTCATCATCATCATCATTTAGAGTTCAAAAGAAATGTGTACGTGCAATCTGTGGAGCCATTTTTACTGATAGCTGTAAGCCCTTGTTTAAAAAATACAATATTTTTCCACTACCATGCATGTACGGTAGAGAATTATGCCTTTCATATAATATCATCCTGAACATAAGTTGTGCTTACCATAATGCAGGCTCGAATTGTATAAAAGGAACTCATATGTGAACGCTGTAAAAGTGTATAATAAATTTCCTAATTCATTTAAAGATTTACCTTGCACAATGTTTAAAAAGAAATTAACTCAGTGGTTAAATAAAAAATGTTTTTACGAGCTCAATGAGTTCATGTCATAGTGCGTCGTTAAAATGAATAATATAATATATTTCAATTTATAACCTGTAACATTTATTATGACATTTTAATTTAATTCATTATAATGAGTAATTGAGTTGTTATTTTATAGATTGTGCTAATTTTAGTTAGTAAGAATTTAAGAAATAACATATAGTTTGACTTTTTAATTGTATAATTTATTATAATATGTAATAAAATTGAATCTGTAACAACTAAACGTCATCGTGCAGCGCACACGCCGCGCTCCTACTTCGCAGCGTCAGCCGTCACCGAGTGGGCGGAGCGTGGCCCCTCCGTTACGCGCCGGCCGCTATAAAAGACCGACGCGCGCGCGAAATCGGGCCGCTTTCCTGCTTAGTCAGCTTCACTCTTACCGTCGCTCTAAATTATCACTTAGGCACAAGGTTAGGATGTATACAACATGTGTTAGACCTATTATAACATACGCTAGTGTAGTATTTGCACACGTTAAGCCAAACAGGAACATAGGCTGCAAACTCTACAAAATAGTTTCATGCGCAAAGCTACGGGAGCACCGTGGTTCGTGCGCAATGAGGATCTACACATAGATCTAGAGCTGCCGACCATCAGGCAATTCATGAAGCAGTGCTCCCGTAGCTACTTTGACTCTGCTCCGACACACCCCGACCTGCTAGTGGTTGCGGCTATAAACTACACTCCATCTAGGATATTTCAAGTTAGGAGACCTAGGCACATATTAGATGAACCAGATGATAGGATTACACTCGCTCATAACAAAGCATACACGGCTCGCGAAGCCATACAAAGTCGTCCGCGGTTACGCCCTCGCCGCAGAGGTCGGAATACGCGTCGCGGCAATGTTAATCCCGTGGATCACCCTAGATCCACGTTGCCGACAACGCCCTAAGCTGAGGCCGTGGTAGTCCGCCCTTGGGGGACAACGTTGTCTAATTTACTTTATAACGGGTTAGGAGCCTTCTGCGCTCACCCACAGTCCGCATAAAGTTGTCAAAGCCATCTGAGGCCAAAAAATAAATCCACAAAATAAAAAACCTATGGCTGAGAGTGTTTGCTGCGCTCTCGGACTGCTTCAGCCTCACTGGCCGGACAGCTCTGAGAACTAGTGCACACATTTAACTTCCGCGCGTAGTGTGTATATAACATTGTACTACATAAATTAATATAGTTCTACCATATATTACGGTGATTTATTTTACAAATCAAATTAATTTAGTTTTAGTTCCTAAGAAATAAATATTTGCACAGCATATGCAATAGTAGAATGTAAATGGGAATATTTAAATTTAGAACATACTTGTAAGCCTACATTCTGGCAAATAAAGTAATTCATATTATTATTATTAACGTAGTACCTACTCGGATAAAAAGAAACCTTCAAGCTCGATCCCAACTGATCCAGTACCTGGTAGCACGCAATCCTCAAACCCAAAAAGAAAGACACGAAATAATGATGACACGTGTACGAACTTCACGCGTCATTTCCGTGTCGTAACTCACAAAGGGAAGTTCTGTTACGCTTTGTGAATCGAATTACTCAAGGTGTCAAATATTCCGCCACTTTTTCTTTCCAAAAAATAAACGGTAAGGACTGAAACAGGCTATCCGTTTTTGCTGCCAGATCGTGCACAGAGTATTATATGGTTTAGAACACGACAGCAAAATCTTAGGTTTTTTACAGCTACGAAAAAATTAATAAGTATAGACATATATTGTTGGCTTAGTTATGATCAGATTGTATTTAATTATGTATTTATTATTAGACTGTAATAGAGTGAATTTGATGATCATTTTTTAAAAGACAACCTAATGCTTTTTAATCTGGTAAATTTAAGTTCTAATATAAATTATGTACATTCAGTCTATCTTAAACGCATTTCATCTGCTATGTTTTAAAATCTCACGTTATAACGGGCAAGCCTATTGGCAAAAAATTGTTATCGTGATCCCATTGACACTGTCCGGCACACTTTATACTAACTAGAAAAAATATTCTTTGTCGCTAATACCAATTTTAAGATGAGTCTTGACAACCGTTAATGTCAATCATTTATTCCCTTTCAATAATTAAATGCAGAAGTTTTCAATTCAATATATTTTTTGTTGACATATTCTATTCTATGTATCTTTTGCAACAAGAAATAACATAATGCTTAAGTACGAGTATATTACAGATAACAGAGTACGAGCGTTTTCACACGATATTAATGAAGCTTGGCAGTTATTTTTTAGCAGTTAGAAAAGTAGATCACTAATATAAACTGGTCAGTAAGTTATCTATCCCTCTGTACATTTGAGAGGCAGTTTCAATTCGAATTCAAATTGCAATAAAACGAGTAATGGACATAAAAGTATCGTATTTTATAGCGTACTGTTTTGTTCACAGCAAACGTCGGTAACTACGAATGTGGGAGAGAGCAGACGGCGCACAGTCCGGGAAGTGGCCGCCGGGGCACAGGAAGCTTCCAGGTTCGTTCTGTGATATTATCGCTGCAAAACACGCCACAACTACAACCTTGTTCAGCTTTTCAATGCCTATTAAGTTCCTACTGCAAGTAATAAAAGTTGGCAGTTCTGAAATGCTGTTATTGAGTTTTGTCTTTTATACCTTGTTGATATTTTTTCGCTTATAGTAGTAGCCATAATGTCATATGTTTGTCGACAGATATTATTAAATATTAACTATGTTATATTGGTACACTTATTTAAAAATATACATACATAGTCTCACGCTTAAAGGAGTCTGCCCACTACATCGTCTCATACCATGACCGTGCTAGGAACGTATCAGACACGAAAAGCAACACGATACGCCCTGCTTTAGGAACTGCTGGTCAGTGACGGAACAGTCTAGTGGGCATAGTTTAATACATTTCCTTACAAAGAATATTTTTTTGCCTGACACGTTCTTAACACGGTCATGGTATGAGCCGGGGTAGTGAGCAGACTCCTTAAAAGAGTGTGCAGAGGTATAATACAAACATTTCACCAGCTTTGTTTTAGGTCGTTCGTCAAAAGTGCGAGCAGTCTATCGTCCGAGTATTAAAATATTTTTGACAGAAAATACCACTTTGCGTGAGTCGGAAATCGCGCCCAAGACCGATTCATTATCAGACATAAATTATCTAAATCGAAACTGTTAATCCTAAAGCAATTAGTATTGTTTGTCTAAATATTTATTTCCAACACTGAGTTTATGAGTTATTGATGATTTGTAGGCCATACTACCGCCACGATTCCCGTACTATATTAAAATATAAAGTTGCCAGATAAAAATAATAAGGTATATGACTCAAATTTTTTATTATTTACGTCCAATAGGCAAAAGTAATTGTCAAATGACAGAAAAAGGATAAACGATAAAAATGTGATGAACCGTTATTTAAATGCAGCTGTGCGAAAGTAATAATAATAATAAAAGTTTATTTCACAAAAGAAAAGATACATAGATTTTACAAATAAACTTACGATAGTTACAGGATGAAAGTGATGGCAAAATTTCCACTACAGCTCTACCTTTTCCTATAACCAAAATTAAAATGTTAATTAATTCCTTAATTTCCTCAATTTTGATACTGTTTACACAAAAGATTTATTTTGATTCCTATTTGCTCTTGTGTTTAAGATAATTTACAAAATCAAACAGGCAATACCTTATTATCAGTGACATTACGCTTCTAACTTAAATGTCATCACACCAGATGTATAAGTGCCACATAAATAGGTGCCGATAATGGGTATAAATTTAGAATAAAATCTATAAAGGTTTGAAGGTAAGCTCGCTTAGTATAACAGGGTCTTGTCAAAAAGAGAGCACGGTGCGCAGCTTATTAATAAATTTCGTATAACGCCACGAAGATACCTAACCACGATGTTATCGTAAAATGTAATATAAGATTTTAAATCTCACCTGAAATTATATACGCATTATAATGAGTTCTTATTACAGCTTAAACTTATACCGTACGGTTTTATTCGGAGAAGAAAGGAAGCCACAGAAAGGAAAGGGAAAAACGCCGGTTCGCAATTATGCATAGCCATACTCGTATAGACATCAAGAGTATTTGGTCGTTGGCGTGTGAATATTGCCGTCTTTGTATGGTTTTGGTTTGTTAAAGTGTTTATACTTGTGGATAATGACGCACTTGCATAATTTGTATGCATCGTATACATATACCACCGTAGAAAATGTTCGATTCAGTGAGGACGAGTAAGGAATAGCCGGCTGCGTGAGTGATTTGATGTGGCACGTATGAGCTACTCCGGTTGCTTATTTAAGGTTCTTCTTATTCGTATCAATGGTTCTTCTTGTGTCAACTTTATATTATTTGCATAATATTCGGACATTTTAATTCCAATGGTTGCAGCAACAGACCAGACCTCGCTTATTTGAGCTGGTGCAGAAATACAGAAACGATGTTGATCTGCGTTTATGGTACAAAGGTCTTAATACTGTGAAATCCAAAACCTTGTGTATAACATAAGGGGTTTTTGGATTTTATACTCAGTTCGATAAAAGTGATATTGAGTTTTTCTGTCACAAAATTCGCAGTAACAGCACAAAGTCTGAAAATTTGCCAAGTAAGCGGCGATACGCTCGTCCTCTATAACTTAGGACCTAGAATGTAGTTGCCTATAAATATGGTTGTTAATACCACTACCTACTTATTCGGAGATACCGGCGTCTGAATATGTATGCATGCAATATGACGTCATAGTGACATCATTTAACAACCAGTGTCGTCATTTGAAAATAACTCAATCAAGCCTTCGTCGCTTTACTGCAAAAAAGTTAATTACTGCTAAATAAAGGATAATGTGATTTAATTTTTGTTTTTAGTCAATTATTTATCAGTGACAAAGACCAGAACATCTGAGGGTTAAAGTATGTATACCATGACGGAACAAAATCAATTTAAAGTCTGCAGAGCCCAACTCAGTAACAAACGCAAAGATTAAATGACCTTCATAGGGTGATATGTCACAAAAAGGCAATGCATTAAAACACTCTTAAAGCCATCGGTCTCAGCAGTCATAAACGTTCAGTAATCAGTAATCAGTAGAACGTTTAAATTCAGTAATCAGTATCCTCGGCGAGCCCTAATATTAGAAAAAGTTATAGGTATATAGAGTAAACTGATATTTTAAATAAATACTTCCATTTCGGAACACGTAGCAATGTTTATAATATGATAGTATAAAAAAACTGTACTGTTCGAAGTCACAAAAGGACGATACATAAATTAAAAATTTAAGAAACCCCCGACACAATATTCATTTGATAGCCATATTGAAAAATTTAAATTTGTGAATAATATGTAATTTTCTGGTGGCGGCCATCTTGGATTTGAAATTTATTATAGTGTATAGTATTCTACTAGTCAAACTCTTTCATTTGATACCCATATTGAGGGAGTTGTAAAAATATGTAATCCGCTATTTTGTGGCGGCGGCCATCTTGGACCGATTTTCATCAAACATAACTAAGAACACTCTCGACCTTTCAAACAATAAAAAACAAAATTAAAATCGGTTCAATTGTTTGGGAGCTACGATGCCAGACACACAAGCACAGACACGTCAAACTTTTAACACCCCCTCGTTTTTGCGTCGGGGGTTAAAAAGAAAGGTGCGGGTTCATCATAGATACAGTCGCAATTAGCAAAGCCAACTGAACTGCGAGTAATAAAACGAGCAAGTGCTCCCCTCGTTCCATTTACATGTGCCGTGTACCTTCCGTAACGTCATGGCTAAGTGAAAAATGGGGCCCGTGGCGAATTATACGCGTCAATATAAGAATACAAGATGATATATGTAATCGCGACATACCCCTATACGAACCGTGACGGCATACGATGTACTACAACGTATTATATTGCACCCAAACAGTTTATACGACAATACGTCACGTCGTTTCGAGAACGACAACTCAAGCAGTAACGTCGGTATAGCTTATGCCGAATGTATGTATATGCAATGCATTGCGATTACTTGTCGTCTATGACAAGTATTCTAGCCGATAATTTTTTCTCATCTATTTATTTTTGTCCTCATGACGGTGAAACCGATGAGGGCACTGAAATTAAACAACTCTATACGGATTTTATTGCGATGTTTATATATTTTTTATAATACTCTATTATTACATAATTGTGCAACTATTATTGTTAAACACTTTTACTAGTTACTTTTTATTTCTATTTAAACTATTTAAATTATAAAATCTATTTAAATATTATTTTACGCTTTCGCTGACATTTCGGTTGCTTTTCAGCAGCCATGTTCACGAGGAGACAAAATGTTTAACAATAGTAGTTTAAGTTTTAAAATTTCGTAACACGTAAACGCAAATAATATTATGATGAGGGTGATTTCGATCATTATATTTATAATTAAAGTAGTGTTAACTACTTCATCTTAAATACTGCTACTATAATGCAAAAGCTTAACATGTTTATTACTTTTTCGAATTAGTTTAAACTGCCACATTATTATCATTAGATTTTTATTGTGGAAAACTATAGACTCGGATACTGACACAATAAAAAGCCTACCTATGTGTGATGCAATATACGACCAAGAAAGCTCTGGATGAACAGAAACAGCTCGAAGAATATCTAAAATAAATATTGATGCGAATGCCGTCTAAAATGTGCGATATAAATCATGTTCTCAGTAATGTTTACTATAACCGTATCCGTTTTCTTTTTAAACATTCATTGAACCAAGTCAACTTGTTGCATATTATTGGTGCAATGTGTATACTGTGAGAAGCCGCGTTTAGTACATCTAATACTACAACGTAGTTTGTAAGTCAATACCTAGATGACGCTGTGCGTGTGACGTCAGTTTTTAGATCGCGGTGTTAAGATTATCCAGCTGCCATATATAAACTTTTTATTTTTTGTTTGCAATTGTATTTTTGTATAACTAACTGTTACGTTTATTAAGGTTAAAGTACAATATACCAGTCGTGTTCGGAAGTGTGGTTTTATTGAAATCCGAGGACGAACACATCCCTGTATTTTTTGGGATAGGAAATTTTACATGGTCCTTCGAGCCGGATTATCTTGTAGGCCAGTGAGGAAAGTGCTTTTTGTGTCTTTGGTGGAATACGGATGGTGGATCGCCATCGCAAACGTATTCCCATACAGAAACTGTGCCGCGGCGCGCGGCGGCAGTATAAGCCCGCAGGCGCAGAGCGCCTGCCTAAGCTTCAGATTACTCCCAGGAGGGATTGGTCAGGACAGTGGACCCTGATTGTTCACATACACTTGTTGGCTGTGGTGGAGACAGACGGAGCTGGGCGTTGTTGGTGTCGCTCGGGACTCGCTAAGAAGATTGGAGTGGAGCCCGTAAGCACGTCAATAAAGGAAGACGCAATAAGCGTTTGAAAGTGGGGTTACCTCAGGAAGCGGAAATTGGGACATCACAGGTGAAGTGAAGTGTCAAACTGTGAGTACTTTATTGTTTCATCGTTCGTCGGAAATTGGAACTCAGTAATATTGCAGATTTAATTAGCACTTTGTTTCTGCAATCCTATTTTAAATATTACTAGCATAATAACTATTAATTGTATTCTAAAATGTGTCCGAAATAGTTTATTCATATAAATAAAATTGTTAGCAGCTTGGACTTGTCAAAATTTAATCTATATTAAAAATTTGGAATATTTGTGTGTAAGGTTACGGGACTTAGAATAATTTCTCAAAAAACGAAGGAACGGGGAACCTATGGCCGATTTTGCCCAGAATCATTAAATTATTAAAACACTTAGAAAATTTACGCTTAAAAATACTCGACACTTGTAATATTTTGTTCAATTCGATAATTGTTGTTAATGCCTTGGCAATAATAATCCTAAGTTAAATTATATTTGTCTTGTAAGCTTTGTTTGCTAGTATTGTAATAGCATAAACATGGAGTCACTATTGAATTTCCAAAGTGATTTGAGTTCAAGAATAGCAAAGGCAAATACAAATTATAGAAAGAGTCCAAAGGAAAGGCTAGCGGTTAAATCTTATACAGAGACACGATTAGAGACATTGGAACAGTTATGGTTAGAGTTTTTGGCGGGGCATAAAGAGATAATTCGCAATTACAGTGCGCGAGATTTAAAAGACTCCAGTTATATAAAAAATGAGATATACGATACCACTGAAGAAATTTATATGGATTACAAGTGTAACTTAAAGCAGGTTTTGGACAAATTCAGTTATGGCGACAAAACGGTGGCTGTTAAGTCTTCTCAGGTTAAATTACCCAAAATTAATATCCCAATATTTTCCGGTAAATACTCTGAATGGTCGACGTTTCGAGACTTATTCCATTCTCTGGTACATACTAATGATAGTCTGGACGATGTTCAAAAGTTGCATTACCTAAAAGGATATTTAACGGGAGAGGCTGAACAATTACTTAGGCATATACCTATTGTAGACACTAATTATGTCAGATGTTGGAACATATTGGATGAACGTTATAATAATAAAAGATATGTATGTCATCATATTTTGCAAAGATTATTCAGTCAAAAGAACATTGTAAATGAGTCTGCTAGTAACTTAAAAGATTTAATAGATACGACAAATGATTGTTTATATGCATTGAGTAATCTCGATGTAGATATAAAGGGCTGGGATGTTATCATTATATACATTCTGACTTTGAAGCTGGATCCAGAGACTAGGAGGCAATGGGAATTTAATATTAATCAGGGTAGTTCATTAGATGAGCTCCCTACGTACAAACAATTCGAAGACTTTGTAACAAAACGTTATCGAGCTATTGAGTTCCTGGAACCTGGTTCCACCGTCAAACGAAGTCAGACTCATAGGGAGCCTATAAAAAGGGCTTTGTACGTAACAAATAGACAATGTGAGTTCTGCTCGGAGGAGCACAGGCTTGGATTTTGTAAGGAATTTGCTAAAGAAACCGTTGATGCTCGTCGCAAATTTGTAGAAACTAATAGATTATGTTTTATTTGTATGGGAAAAGGTCACTCTTCTAAATATTGCCAATATAAAGGACGGTGCCGGGTTTGCGGGGGGCAACATCATACTCTTTTACACCCGCAAGGTAATTCAGTAAATTTGGTAATGGATAATAACGATGTATCAGAGAAAGTAGAGGAATCTTCTTCAGAAGGCACAGACGAAAACATTGAACATACAGTAACTTCTTGTTTTTCAGCAGGTAAGGTATATAGCCATGAGTTGTTAGCTACTGCTTTAGTCATTGCTAAGTCGAAAAGGGGAAACTACACAGTACGTGCTTTGTTGGATCAAGGATCCCAATCTTGTTTTGTAACGGAGGCGATTGTTCAGCTGCTAGGTTTAAGAAAAATACCTGTAAAAGGACAGATATCAGGATTAGGAGAACAGGCGTCGACGTGTAAGGCTATGGTTGTAATTGATATAGAATCACGTATAGACCCAAATTTTAGCATTAAGATTGAAGCATATGTATTAAAGACAATCACTGCACTATTGCCTGCTAGTAAGATCGAGTGTGTGGAATGGCCCGAGCTCCATACGTTGACACTAGCCGACCCTGGGTATCACACTCCGGGTAAAATAGATTTGCTGTTGGGAACCGGAGTGTATGGTAAAATAATACAGCCGGGTGTGAAAAAGGGTCCAGTTAGCGCACCAGTTGCGCAGGCTTCAAGTCTAGGTTGGATCCTTTCGGGAGAGATCAAGACTGAAAGGAAATTTGGTATAATCAAAACGATGCATTGTCGCACACAGGATAATGATCTCCTGAAGAAATTTTGGGAGCTCGAATCAGAAGCAGAGTTACCTAGAGACAAAATCCTGAAAGAAGATGAAAAATATTGTGAGGACCTATTTGCTAAAACGACTTACCGGGATGAAGAAGGACGATATGTGGTGAAACTACCACTTAGAACCGACGAGCCAAAGGTAGCTAATTCACAAGCAATCGCTGAGAAGCGGCTATATTCACTGGAAAACAGATTGAATAAAAATAAAATCCTGAAGGAAACGTATAGTGAAGTCATGAATGAGTACCTGTTTCTTAACCATATGGAGTTAGTACCTGAAAGGGAAAGACATAATCCTAAGGCTATTTACTTACCTCATCATGCCATCGTTCGTGAGGACAAGGATACAACCAAGTTAAGGGTAGTCTTCGACGCTTCCTGTAGGGGTTCGAATAATATGTCCTTAAATGATAATTTGCTTGTAGGACCTACTTTACAATCGGACCTAAGACATCTTGTAATGAGATGGAGAATGTCTCCCATTTGCTTGACAGCGGATATTGCTAAGATGTATCGACAAGTAAAGGTGAATAAATGTGATGTTGATTATCAAAGGATTCTTTGGAGAGAAAATCCATGTGCGGAAATAAAACATTATAGAATATTACGGGTTACCTTTGGAACTGCGTCCGCTCCTTACTTAGCAGTAAAGTCACTGCAGCAGTTGGCAAAAGATGAAGGTATCAATTACCCCTTAGCTTCGGAAAAGGTAAAAACTGATTATTACATGGATGATTTATTAACAGGATGTCAGACTATAGAAGAAGGATTACAATTATACCAAGAAATGAATGGGTTACTAGCTAAAGGAAAATTTGAATTATTGAAATGGTCTAGCAATAGTAAAGAACTTATGTCAAAAATGGAACGAGGGCATCAAATTATTAATCAAGGGTACTCAGACCAAATGGAAGGCAAGGCACATGCGCTGAAAATAAAAACAGATGAAATAATTAAAATCGTCGGACTTATTTGGAACCGGAACGATGACTCCTTTCGATACGTCGTCAAGATTCCCACGTTGCAGTCACCTATAACAAAAAGAAAAATTATTTCGGATATATCACGTCTTTATGACCCAATGGGTTGGGTAGGTCCAAGCATCATACTAGCTAAAATCATAATTCAAAGGCTCTGGTTATCAGGAACTGATTGGGATACGGAGGTACCCAACGATATATTAAATGAATGGCTTAGGTATAGACAGGAGTTGAAAAATCTCTCTGAAGTAAACATACCGAGATGGGTTGGCACGAAGTTTGATGATTCGCAGGTTGAGTTACACGGATTCTGCGATGCATCTAAGATGGCATATGCAGCTGTTGTGTACGTTCGCGTTGTCGACTCTGCTGGAGCAGTACTCGTGCGGTTAGTATCTGCGAAAACTAAGGTAGCACCCGTGAAGCAAGTATCTATACCAAGGCTGGAACTGTGTGGTGCAGTCTTGCTGACTAAACTAATGTTAGAGATTGCAACGGTAATGAAAATTCATAAGACAAACTTACATGCATGGACTGATTCGACAGTGGTACTAGCGTGGCTTAATAGTCACCCGAGTAGATGGAAGGTGTTCGTGGCAAATCGTGTTTCAGAAATTATAACAAACCTTGACTCTCATAACTGGGCCCATGTTCCATCGAAGCAGAATCCAGCGGACTGTGCGTCACGCGGGTTACGTCCGTCACAATTAGTGAACGAAGGTTTATGGTTTAACGGTCCAGAGTTTCTGGGTCGCAGAACGATAGAATACAAAAGGTTAAGGAATACTACAACAGATTTAGAGGAAATCAAGGTTCATTGTGCCATTGTGGAAGATTTTATCTGGAACCGGTTTTCTTCTCTCACACGGATGATCAGGGTGATTGCATATTGTCGGCGTTTTGTAAGTAACCTGAAGAAAATGCCATCTAATAGATATAACAGCTACCTTACGACACAGGAATTAGCAGAGGCTTTAAACGTAATCATAAGGCAAGATCAAGCCTATTTCTTTGAAGCAGAAATAAAAATTATAAAAAAGGGGCAAAACCTAACAAGGAGTAGTAGGCTTCGTGTATTGAATCCATTTTTTGATAAGGATGGAATTTTAAGAGTTGGTGGAAGGTTAGAGCATTCGTGCTTAGACAAAAATCGGAAGCACCCAATTTTACTTCCCAAAGGGTCTAAATTGACACGCTTAATCATCGCAGAGGCTCATAAACAAACCCTTCATGGTGGTCCACAGCTGATGCTGTGTTATGTCCAAATGAAGTATTGGATATTGGGAGCTAAAGAGCTCATCAAGTCTTATTTCCGAAAATGCGTTATTTGTATAAAAAATGCCTCATGTACTCAAACGCAGTTAATGGGACAACTACCCTCTGCGAGAGTGACTCCTACTCGGCCTTTTAAATGTAGCGGAATAGACTATGCCGGTCCTATACAGATACGGACGTGCAAAGGCAGAGGTTATCAATCTCGCAAAGGGTACATATGTTTGTTCGTTTGTATGGTAACACGGGCAATTCATTTAGAAGTCGTTTCTGACTACACTACTGAAGGGTTTTTGCAAGCTTATCGTAGATTTGTAGCTAGACGCGGCATGTGTTCGGACCTTTGGAGTGATAACGCAACCAATTTTATCGGAGCTTCCAGTGAACTGAAACGACATGTTCAGTCCGAAAAGAAATCAATGCTAAAGGAAGTAGCTGAGATATTAGCAACCAATGGCTGCAACTGGCATTTTATACCCGCTCGGTCGCCTAACTTTGGTGGATTATGGGAGGCTGGAATAAAATCCGTTAAATATCACCTGAAGCGGGTAATTGGGCAGTCCACATTGACCTTCGAGGAGATGTCAACAGTTTTGGCACAAGTGGAAGCATGTCTAAATTCCAGGCCTCAGTCTGTTATTCCTAGTGACACGGAGGATATGATGGTCATAACCCCAGGTCATTTCCTTATTGGAGAACCGTTGGTAACGACTCCAGATCGCAATTATGAGTCGGTTAATGTCGGGTCTTTGAGAAGATGGCAATACACGCAAAAAATGTTACAGGATTTTTGGCGACGCTGGTCACAGCAATATTTGACCAAGTTTTATCATCGATATAGATGGGCATCGCAAAATCCACAACCTAAACTGGGTGATATTGTGGTGGTGAGAGAGGATGGTCTTCCTCCTTGCAGATGGCTACTTGGCAAAGTAGTAGAATTGCATCCTGGCCTGGATAACATAACTAGAGTAGTAACATTAAAATTAAAAAACGGTCTTCTTAAAAGACCTACATCCAAGTTATGTATTCTCCCAGTAGAAGCAAATTAAATTAAATTTAACTTGCCATATACATAGATTAAGTGTTTCATATTTTTTGTGAAGTTAGCTTTAAGTTGCTATATTATTACTGATATGTATGTAACCTCACGGTGGGCGATTTATTGTGAAGGACAAAGTTGTCCTTGGTGGGCGATAATGTATACTGTGAGAAGCCGCGTTTAGTACATCTAATACTACAACGTAGTTTGTAAGTCAATACCTAGATGACGCTGTGCGTGTGACGTCAGTTTTTAGATCGCGGTGTTAAGATTATCCAGCTGCCATATATAAACTTTTTATTTTTTGTTTGCAATTGTATTTTTGTATAACTAACTGTTACGTTTATTAAGGTTAAAGTACAATATACCAGTCGTGTTCGGAAGTGTGGTTTTATTGAAATCCGAGGACGAACACATCCCTGTATTTTTTGGGATAGGAAATTTTACACAATGAAATACGGGATCTTATTTTTTAGTAATGTTCTTATATTTTCTCTTAAAATATAAATATGTAGTAGATCTTATTAATGAACATTGATTATGAAAAGATTTTCAAATATAGTTATATTTAAATTTATCCTTACATACGTCTTTTTTTTTTTTTACGTTGGGGAATGCTTTGACGCTTTCCTCTCCGCGGGGCGACGGAGAGGTTATGTCGGGCTCGCCGGGGAAAAGGTACCCCGGTAATACCGACTAAACCTACCACGGTGTTCCTCGGCATAACCATAGACGGCGAGGCCGCGCGAATCGTTTTCACATGCAATCGCGACCCCGCCTTGGTTTCGGCCCGCCGTGGGTAACAGCAGGCCACTGCACAAAAATACTTCCTCCATCGTCCCCCTGGACAAAGACGACAGAGGCCCACGTGGGAACACGCACGCCGCCTCTCGAACCTGATGCTGATCGGGTGGCGAGCAGGCCCACGCAGTCCACCACCTCCAGGTCAAACCTCAGGGTGACTGGAGGTCATCTCGCGCCTTCGGCGCCCGGTTCTGCGGTTGGGGAGATGGTTTAAGCGCTCCCTATCCCGCTCCGCCGCCTCCTTAATGGAAATTACTTCCTCACAAAAGGAGGTGACGGCGTTCCATGATCTCTCACTCCGAACCATAGACTGGACCACGGCCGGGAGTGAGAGAGCAGCCAGTCCATCTGCCGCGATCAACTCATGGCGCTGCGATGCCCAGGCGCGGCATTCCGCCAAAGTGTGCAGCGCCGTGTCCACAAAAACATCGCGGCAGTCACCGCAGTGATGACACCCAGGCAACTCCTGCCGGCCTATGCGACACAGGAACTGGCCAAAACAACCGTGGCCAGTCATTACCTGTGTCAGCCGGAAGGTGAGGGCGCCATGCCGCCTTTCCAGCCACTCCTCAGAAACGGGACTTACCGCCACGATCGTGGCGTGTCCGATCCTTACAGTCTACACTAACCCAAATATTAATATTACAGTAAATTATTTTATAGTCAGCTCCCACTCTAATAATAATAATTAGAATTTTGTGTTTAGATGTTTGAATAACTGTTTTGTGAGAACTTTACAAACATTTCAACAACGAATACAAAGAAAATCTAAGCTCGGCAAATTTGTCGAACCGACAACATTAGATTAAAGAAAGTGAAAAAGACGATTGGACTTCAAATTAAATCCGCGATATCAGCAGTCTGCAGTATTTTAACTGTCAGCTTTTATAATAAGGTCGGCGCATCGCTAGTACAATATAAGCAACTAAGCGATCTACGAAGTACATTTAAAATTGAATACGATCCTGTACTAATAAATGCCATGCTGAACGAAATAGAATCAAAATAGCATTTAAGTACATTAATTAAATGCTATAAAAGTCAATTAATAAACTAAATATTAGTATTTGACAGAACTGAATACATTTATTGTAGCCGGATTTATTATGTATGACATCAATAGAGCCAAATTATATGATTCAAATAGACAAATAAACTTCCACCATATTGATGTTCTAAAATAGGAGTTAATTACTATCAATAGGCATCAAATGGTATATTTCGAAACCGCGATTATAAACACAGTCATCAAAATATAAATTGAAATGGGCAATCGGTTTCTGTTTATGCAGCAGTTTAGAGATAGTTTAAAATGGCATTATAAACAAATTGAAGCGATTGAAATTATAATGAAGTGTGCGTAGGCGTTAAAACAATACAAAACATTTTAACATACTATTTAATCCATTACTGATACTTTAAAAACATACTTCTCCCAAGCCTCTATAGGCTTTCTAGTCTAACCGGATTTGACTGGATATCAGTTTTTACACGGAGCGCCTGCCACCTGACCTCCGCAACCCGAAGGCTAACGATACCCTACGGCTAGACCAGTGTCAGGATATTATAGGGCACTGACTTCCCAATAACGACTGCCATAGATGTTCATGGCAGCCGGGACCGACGGCTTAACGTGCTCTCCTAGGCACGGAGCAGGCGATAATTGTCAATCAATACGCACATAATTTTGAAAAGTCATATAACTTCCGTTAGTCAGAGGTGCGCGAAGTGGGTTTGAACCCGAGACCCTCTGTATTGCAGTCTGTTGGTCTCCCCACAATCTATCTATTTAATTATACAAACATTGTTAAAAAATGTCTTGTTTAAAGTTCTTGTGCAAAGTCGTAGACAAAGAAAAAAACAAAAATTACTTTGGTCACGAAATAACACTTATAAACGTTTTATTGGTTAGTGATTTTACTAACTTGAAAGTTTACTTAGTTAACTTACTAAGTTAGCTAAGTATAGATTCAATACATTAAAGCTTATTATATTAATTCATGGTCATGATTTAAAACTATACGTTATTAATCATATTGAGATATGATTAAGAACGTATTTTTTGCCAATATCCATTACCTGTTTATATGTATAAAAAAGTTTACATGATTTCAATCAGAGCCAAGCCATTTGCTTTAAAGAATAGCTTTTAAAAGTGATGGTGTAACGATAACATGTTTTTACTAATTCTTCAACATTCTCATGTTTAATAATAGAAATATGTCGAAGTTAATCATATTAAAAAAGTAATATTTTATGCACTTACACGCAGAGGTCTCGGGTTCGATCCCAAGACACGTACTCCCTAGCTAAGCAAAGTTATGTACGTATCAAATTAGTTGTAGCTTACTTAAATGGTTAAGGAAAACATCATAAGGAAACCGAGTCTGCACGTCTGAGAGTCTGCACGTCTGAGAGTCTGTACGTCTGAGAGTCTGCACGTCTGAGAGTTTGCACGTCTGAGAGTCTGCACGTCTGAGAGTCTGTACGTCAGAGAGTTCTCCATTATGTTCTCAAATATATGTGAAGTCTACCAACCCGCGATGGACAAGCGAGGAGGGGCCCGTGCCCAGTTATGAGACATTTTATATTTATGGCTTATATTATAACATTTATTTAATATAAAACTAAAAATGGAAAAGGTTTCGGCTGATGCTGACACCAAACTTTTTAAACATTGTATAAAGTAAAAAGCAGCCAACTTCTGAATGCGTCTCGTAGGTTTAAAATACTACTTCCTAGACTTATTATACCCAAGCATTTTAAGATTTGTTTCCAGTTTAAATCCAAGACAGACGGCTTTACGTGCACTCAAAGTTCTGTGAATATTTTTTGCATTGGTTTTTTTAAGGAGGATCCTGGTCCGTCTCACTACAAAGGAGCGTAATTAAACACTCTTAATATTGAGGTGATAAGTACGACAAGTCAATAATCTAATGTTTGTCAATGACAACGTAGCCCTATTAACTAGTTGCATTAAATGCATTTATCAGTGCACAGTGCATACCAATTTAGCCGTAATACGCCCATGGGGTCAAAAGCTCGATAACACACAATAAAGGCACTGGTTACAAAAAAGAAACTCTGATATAATCAGTAGCGTAAAATAATAATTTCAATTGCGCAAACATGAATCTTTTAATACATAGATGTGCCTCGCCGTTCTTAGATCGTACGGGAAAATTACCACATTAAAAAGAGTGAGCTCACATATTAGCAATTAAAAAGTACGGATCCATATTGTACACTTTTCAATATGATTGAGCATAACAATACTATATTTACCATTCAGATTGGCATTATGTTCCATAGGAATCTTAACATTCAGAAAAGTGACAATATTTAAAAGTTGCGCGTCGTACAGAAAATCTGTGATTTCAATCATTTGTTAATATCGATTACAAAAGTCAAAACAATGAGTTAAGTCTAATCCAGCTTTAACTAGTTCGATATTTAAATTTGTTAGTGAGGTCCGTAGAGGTTTTAACTAAAAAGTTTTTATTTCATCTAATCCAATTATTCTATCTAGTAATAAAACGAATTTGGAACGAAAAAGAAAGATTAGAAAACAATGCGGTGCATTCTCGTAATGGAGTAGGAACTTGTTACTTGAATGTGCACTATATTTTATTTCACCATCCTGCTTTTGAGTAACTCCTTCCGGAGACAAAGCATGTAGTGTTAATTTTATCTTGCAATTTCTACGTTTCTCTTTTAACGCGAGAGCTTTCAACGGAACACCGGTCCGGCATATAATGTAGTTAACGCTTTATTGTACGAGGTTTTTACTTTATTATCATTTAATTAATGAATATTTAAATCTGATTTAAATTAATTGGTTGGTCAGAATAAAGTTACGGTACTATTTGAATAGTACTATTTTTGTTAAAATGAAACTACCTCATCGATTGATGCATGTTTATTTTGATAGTAATTGACTTTTTACCTAGAGTGCTCTAAGCTTACTAGATTTTGCCCGCGGCGTCACTTGCGTTTATATAATATATGCGATATTTTATAAATTATTTTATTAGTAGAAAATGAAGAAGTAAAGTAAAAATAAAACATGAAAAAAATACATAATTGAATTTTTTAGAGCTTTAGCGATCTCTAATATATAGAACACCTCACTCGTGTTAGGAGCTTTTCCAGGTACGTGGTCAACGCTATCTAATGCAATCCTTCAATAGTCTGAGATAAAATCTGGCGACGCCCCTTTGAAATAGCAGTTGATCCACCGGTTTTTCTTTGGCGATAACTTTCAATTTCCATGCGTTTGCTATAGCCATGTAAATCATATAAGTAAACAGAACCCACCACCACTTCTTGCCGTGGATGCTAATCTTGTATGGATTAATTTAATTCATTCACGCCGCCCGTACTTTTATTATAATTTTGAAATACGGTCCGGACGGCCCGTACTTTTATTATAATGACAACACCTGCACTAGCCGAAAGATATTGCAGGTGTTGTCAGGGCACGGTTGCTTTGACAAATACCTACACAAGGTTGCTAGGAGGGAAGCGAGTCCACTCTGCCACCATTGCGAGAGCGAGGAGGATACGGCGCAGCACACGCTCGAGCAATGGCCTGCTTGGGCGGCGCAGCGCCGTGAACTCCGGAACGTTGTGGGTGAAGACCTGTCGCTGCCGGCCGTGATCAGAGCCATGGTCGACAGCGAGAGGAAATAGGTAGCGGTTGCATCCTTCTGCGAGGACGTCATCTCGCGGAAGGAGGCGGCGGAGCGGATGCACAAAGAAAGTATCCTGGCGGATCCGTGCCGCCGCGCCGGCGTACCAGGCGGCGCAGGCGTACGTGCGCCTTATGCCACCGTAGTAAAAGCCACACCTGGGAGAATGGGGATCTCCTGCCCGCCAGCCATTGATACGGAGCGACGCTCTCTGTCATGCCAGGGCGTCGCCCAAGAGTCGTAGCCCGCAGACCTTTCCAATTTGCATTGGGCGTTGCTGGGCTGGTCGCTGATGGAGTTTTAGTTCCAGTGACCCACCTACCATACAAAGCAACGAGTTGGTACACCGTGGTGGTTTTAGTCGATAGGCCCGCAGTCTCGGGAGAGCCCGACATAACCCACTTTTAGTTATTTATTAAGAATCATGGAAGCGAAATAGCGGGTTTAATCTAGCTAATTATAATTCTCTATTGCTGTTTCATCTTAAGTATTATAACATTTATTAAGCGTGACTATTATAGCACATAATTTGAACTGAAATGTTCAAAAAGCTATCTGTAAATCTGCTTTCCTAAGCCGAATACCCATAAAATGGAATATTGGCCAAGAATTATACAAAAAAAGCATAAGATACTTAATTCAATCTGCATCCAATTACATTCCCCGTGCGAAAATTATTAACAATTCTGTAGCTGCCATTTCTTTTTACGAAACTTCAGCGAGAAGGCAGTGTTTTTCATTGTTAACATTTTTTACTCTTACAATAACCTCCGGTTTTCGCCAAAAGCTCTTCTTTTATCACTTTTTTTCTGTCGACAAAATATTTTGGCACAACAGCTTCTAACGTAACCGTTTGTTTTATCAAGCGTTCATCTATTCGTCAAACAAAAATAACTCTTTTATTCATCGGGTTTCAAGCGGCTTTTCCTATAAAAATAAATAAATTGATATCTCTCTTTATTTTATCTCTTTGTACTTTCTGGTAATTGGTCAACTTTGGCAGACTTGTGATTTTGTAAAGCCTTGTCCGTTGTACTTTTTATATTTTTCAAACCGTTTTAAAATATGTCACAGCTCACCATCCATATGTGTTACGATAACAGGCATTCAGTCATTGAGCTTGAAAACCGAAATAAAATCGTAATACAATTCAACGTAAAGTTTTATTCAGGTAAGAAATAGGTACAAGTAAATAATTCATTGATAATATACCAGTTTAATTTATATTTATATACATTTATAGTCTCACGCCCAAAGGGATAGGCAAATGTATATTAGGTATACACACATTTCGCTAGTTTAGTTGTTAGGTACTACGTAATAGAGGGCGTATTGTCGTCTACCGGGATCAGTCCCAGACTCCGTTACTGAGTTTTTTTTTTGGCAGAACATTGCGTTCGTATAATAATAATCAATTGAAATCTTTAGAACATAAGTTATTATAAATAGTCGAGGCTCTTTTTAATTTTATAACAATTGATAATGACTTACAAAAATACCTCAATCAGCACTATGCAATAAAATGTCTTGCATTTTTCAATTTGCAATTATCATACAACGCTTTTCTTGCTGCTTCTCGCCACTTTCACATAATTTTTGCCTTATACACTGGCAGCGTAATTTCCACATTGTAAATTTTATCGTACACAAAATTCACGATCATAATCTATCCTATAGGTATAGGCTCATTTGATGTGGTGATGTGTGTTTGATGCGAGGTGAAACATGTATCGAAGTATTTTTCTGTACAAAACAGAATATTATAGGTTGGCACACACGTAGGCTCCATGATCCGGTTATCTATCATCAGAGAAAGTTTGGTAGTATCCATTGTTTTATATTGCTATAGATTATGTGGTGGGTATTCGAGGGTGAGATTTGAGTTTCTCTGTTCCTCATTATTATTTTACAATAGGTTTCAAACGAATTACGCATAAATTAAACACATCGTTATCTTTTTACGTTGAAAATTGCAATCTCTATTCTCTAACAATGAATATGTATGTGGACGTACATCATTTATAGTAAGAACTTACATAGTTTGTGTAATGTAAGCCTTTATACTAGCAAGTTTGTAGATGGTTTATAGAAATTACTTGTAGCAAACCTTCAGCAAACAGCCAATAGCTTTTCTGAGGGAAATTCAATATATTGTTTATTATAAACAAGTCTGAAGCTTATACCAATCAGAGTCACTTAAGCGCAAAAGGAAAAATATTTACTTTATTATAAGAACCACTTACTTCATTTACTACTTTGCCGTACAAATAAAACAAAGTAAATAAAACACAATAAAAAATACAAAGGATAATGTAAATAAACTAATTGTAAAAACTATAATTATGACAAAATATAAGCAATAAAGATAATAGAATATAAGATATAGGTACATTATATAACACGCATAATTTAAACAAATTCTGTTATAATATTAAAAGCGACAGTATTCAGAAGTGGATATGACAATACGTTAAATGGAAGATTTAACACTTTATATGTACTTAGAAAATAATTTGTGTTCTAATAGTAGATATTGTTATATGTTATATAAAAAATTACATTGCTATTTGCAGCGTTCGCTTTACAACAATAAGTGAGACTGTTTCCATCCAAATAAATTATAAATTGATTCAATGGTTTAACCATACAAATGTTTCAATAAATTAACAAGCAGAAAAACAGGTAGATAATACCTCGTTTATAATATGTATTAATAGAAATTAAATTTGTCAGTTCACTTTGTTACTGATGTCATGTAATTAGTGTTTAACCACAAACGGTTCATTCAATTATCAAATTAAACTACAACTTAACATTCGGTACCGGTACCATTTTAATTGGGATAACAAATCAGTTACACAGTATGTTGTGTATATTTTAGTGATGGAACTTTCGGGGAGGTTAATCTACTTCGTTTGTTTAGTTGTGCACTAAGTTTTGTTTATTTTATCGGGTTTGGATAAGAAAATCTTAATAGCCTTAGAAGTTGACACATATAACAGTGGTAACCTACATTTTTTGCCTATTCTTATTTGTAGAAATATTTTAATGACACAATGTGCGATTTAGGTGTAATTTTAACAAAACTATCTATTTTCCGTATCATTCACAGTTTATCCGATAAAAATCCCAAATTTATATAAAGATACCTTAATTATTTGAAATGTACATCACCTGTTTCAAAGACTTATGAAATAAAGATATCTGTTACTCAATCATACTCGTATGAATGATGGCGTGTGTGAACGAATTTCTATCACTTTTTCACTATATGATTCTTAACAAGACAAATTAATTTATTTACTTGTTTTTCTAATATGAGCCTGTGTGTGGTTGTAGCATTGGTTTATTACAAGAGACCATATTACTTCGCCTGTATAGTAACTAATTTAATGAAATCATATTTTTACCTAGAGATGTAGCAAACTTTACCTCTATGCTTATTTAAGCTGTCTGATTGTGTTATCTATATTTTGGTGGCTTGGCGCGCGTATTTCACCGCTTCTATTTATGGAATCGATCTTCAAGCCAATCGTAGCGTTAGGATTTAGTTAATAATTAAGCAGACTTCCTTAGTTACTACTCGTAGACCCTAACGACGGCAGGTTAAGTTGATTTTCAGATCAGCATTGCTTATAGTTGTTCAATAAATAGTAAAGTAAGTTTATTTGTTCTATTTGTCGTTTTAGATAACTGTGTGGTTCGTCCTGTGGCTGTAAATTTCCCTAATGTGTACAATAAACCGACAGCGTGGTTTTGGTTTGATATCAATATCGGGTAAAGTATAGGGTTGAGATGTTAGGGAATTCTTAACTTCAGGAACGAGTCCTGTGCTCACAGATATTTTTCTAGTTTCCTATTTATTCGCATAAAATTATATGTCATAATTTAACATGGCATACTTTTACTTATCCTAATAATAGTACGCACAACATTAATTAGGCATTACTGTTTAGGCACAATTTTTTTAAGCATATTTACTATAAGCATAATAAGTGTTAAGCATAGTATTCTAAAGCTTAAATATAAGGTTTTGTAAATTTTGTGTTTGCATTTAATAAAATACTTTTCGTATATAAAATAAACATGTTTTTTGCCGCCGCACCCTAACCTATTGTGTATGTCCAAGTTATATATGCCTTATAACTTTATACCAATCAAAATTAGAGCAAAAACCATAAGCCTAAATTATATTTATGCTTACTGAAATAGTATGCCAAAAAACAATTATGTCAAAGTATAATTATGACAAAAACTTGTAATGCCAAATTAAATAAGGACAAAAAAATTAGTCGAAAGAAAGTGGGAATGTGAGTATCATTCTCCTCTTTCAAGCTGTTTGGCGATAAACAGCATAAGTAGCATAAGTCTAGCGTCGCTTTACTTATTTAATTGCATAGGCATATTTTTCTTAATCCTATATGCCTATAAAGTAGATTTAAAATGAACATAATTTACTCATACTTACGTAAGTACTTTAGGCCCTAACACAAAGAAGAATTATATTCTTCCTAAAGAATACTTCTTCCTTCAATCCTAGGTCCTTAAGCTGGGCGTGAAAAAGCACCTTCTCAGGTCGTCAAAGTTGAGACCTCAACATCGCCTCGGCTGCTATGAGGATGGTGTGGGGCCACTGCTCTTAGACCACACGACTGCTTACCATCAGGCGGAGTGTGGTCATTTTGACGAGGAAAACAAAAAATAAGATATAAAAAATTATTCTATTCGTCGATATTTTGCAAGCATGGTGATGCTATATATGTAATATATAGAACTGGCAAACAAAAGTTTACTGTCGCATTCACTGAACTGTAGTTTTATTTGTCTTAATATTTGACGACCTAAATGGCTAACGACTATCGATCCCTTCACAAGACAAATATTTGTTACGCTCAGATGTTTATATGCCGAATTGCGGTACTTAATTTATTAATGTCTATACTTAGCTAAGATTCAAGATAACGGTCGGAGTTCAGTTATGCAACGTTTGTCAAAGTTCAGAATCTTGTGTGCGGTCTGTCCTTGGGTTAAGATATTAGTTAATAATTATATTATTGTGCGAATCTGATAACTGTTAATGTAATCGTAACTTTCGTGAATATAATTTCCACATTTATAAGTGCTATTGTGTGATTTGATATGATGTGAATGAACATGAAACACTTTTTTATTTTTGACGGTTTTCCTACTTTGGACAGATGGTGAAAATGCTAACAGTAGTTACTGTCTTAAATGTTTGCTAGTTTTAAATGTCTTAAGTCACATAGATATTCCCTAGTAGACCCAATATCTGTTGTTGATGTTTTACGTTTTGACGTTTAAAACCAATAAATAATGCAAGTGATATTGAAACAAAATTTATAAATCAAAAGTATGTATTATCTCATTGTAACAACATATTCGACAACTAGCTGATCAGGTTGAGTTTAATAAATTGTCAATAAAACAGGATAAACACAATTCCATCTACTACTACCCACTTTTCTATTCAATTAGATAACCAACTCATGCATAAAACAAACCGTAAGGGAAATATTGCATTAGCTATAAATATATCCTCTTTCACAGTATCCATCGGACTCCGACAACGAGTCTGTGTGGGAGACAGCTGATGTGACATTGGAACGGGGTGCAAGCGGGCTCGGGCTTAGCATAGCTGGCGGGGAAACCGGTGGTGACGTCAGCATAACTCGATTAGCGGTGGGAGGTGCCGCACAGAAAGACGGAAGATTGCAAATAGGGGATATTTTATTACAAGTGAGTATAATGTGAGTTTATTAATAGAATTAATTATATTGAGTATTAAGTGTATCAGTGCGTAGTATTTCCATGCAATATTTTCTTATGTGGTATTATTTTGTCTACTGCTATTAATAAACAGAAGTTTGCAAATGCGATTGGTGATTGCAAAGCTCTGGGTTTAAGACTCAAGTTTGTATTCATACATACAATAATATATTAGCCATTTTTTCTGTGTACACATCCAAAAACATTAAAAAGCTCGATCCGAATATTTTAACTGGATCAGATTGCCTGGTTGGTATTAGGAATTAAATAGTTTATCGTATCGATAATTCTTCGTTGAATAAAATAGGTTGGCAATAATGTGTATCGCATCAGTGCCTGTTCCATATTCATTTCACATAACCATATATAATACGTATCCATAAAACATGATGTGCACAATATGAAATCGCAGAGACACATAATTTACTGTAACTGTGGCATTCTCTCTAAGCAGCATACTTCCCAACTCAAACACTGGGTGAGCTTATAAATTATACAATTGTCGAGATCAATTGTCCCAAGAAAAACACTCGGTGCTGGTTATTTCCGCAAGAAAATAAGGAACAGAACAGGAAAGACATTACGTAAAAATGATAAAGCGCCAATAAATTACGTCATTTCCGTATCCAATTTTATAAGATGTCCTTATACACTTATATTTGGGTCCAGGCAAACAAAAAATGGGATTATTGTGTTCGAAAAATAATGCCCGGTAACATGTTTTACCTTTAAAAATATTGCTCCAAACATATTAAGGGAAATTCCCAAAAGTTTTTATGTTTAATGAAGTTCTGTGAATAGTCGAATATTTAATTTGACAGATTAATTTTTATGAAAACCCACCTAGTAAATGAAGGTCTTCGTTCATTTGTTTTCCAATTTCATGTACACTCGTCGTTCTCATAAATAAATGATAAAACTGTCCCGGTGTTCTTAAGTGAGTTATGAGATGAAACTAGGAACAATAAAGGGGCAGATTAACAGCAACAGATTATGGCGAATTTGCGGTACTTTATGTTACCGTTTCTAAACTCCGATATGACTATTAACAGTCGACCTAAACTTCGTAAAGGTTAATTAGCACTTTGAAACTAAATCTGATCCTCGGTTGATAATTTAATTATGAAAGGATGACAAATAAAATTTTATGAGGGTAAGATTGAAGGACCGGGCGTTGAAAGTAGCAGACGACGTTACAAGGTTAAGTCGCACCCCTCTAATAGTTTTAGACACTAATGGCAGTCTGACTTTCAGTTTCGAAATTAAATTTTATTCAAAGGCTTGACTTGATTTTATCAAATTGATAGCAGCTTTATTCCTTTTAGCTCTTGAACACGATAGTAACAAGCACAAGTTGAAACCCTTGCACTTGCTTGAGCCACCCACACAAGTAACCCGTATCGTAAATGAAGCTCATGCAAATAGATTGCATAGGTATCTCGAGCCAACTATTTGTGTAAGGTACAAAATCTTTAATCGCAGCTATAATTCTCACAAACCTGTCTACTCGAAACATGTCACGACCGACTTATAAAACCATCATAAATTGCTTAAATTGTACTATCGTACATAATTTTGCATTGACATCACAAGCAATTTGCTACATAGTTATGTTGATAATAAATTAGACTAGGAGATAAGATCTACCCCAATACTGTTATTATGGCGTTTAAACTATTGTAGATTAAATTGTGCGTAGCATTACCTTGTACCGTAATAGATACCGACTATCAAATACGTACAGAAGTGAGTATTACAATTGTTTATGTTCTCCTAACATTAATACGAGGTTAAGTTCTGTTTATATCGTAGGTTAGGAAGTTTAAAAACAAATACTATGCAGTTACTTGTGTAGGTACCAAAGACATTAAAAGTATTACAGGTCTGTTTAGTATTTAAGTTCTTTATGGGTACGGTCTTGGTGCGACAGCCGTTAGTCCTTGGCGTGATTTCACTCCGGTCTTGTCCGTTTACCGTCGCATTAGACTATGGAAGTTAGGAAATAGAGACACTTTTGTTTGTAGTTGCAGTCTGAATAATTAGGCCTTGCAATATGTTTGTAAATACCAAACCTACGTCCTGGTAAAATAAACGTTGTATAATCATACAAAAACATTTCGTAACATACTCCTAAGTGAACGAGTTCTTAAATTTATAAAAGAAAGTGTAATTACAGCTATATTCTGGAACCCATTTCATGCATGAATATGAATATGCGTTAAGCAAATTGTTATTAAGTACTTCAAGTGAATATACAACAGCTTCAAACACAAAATACGAAGCAGCCGAGAGTTTCTATATTAGAAGTTATTTCTTATTTTACTTGCGCTGACATGAGCTAAACTAAACAAATGCAAAAGCAGTCGCAAGATTCCTTTAATACCAACGATATTGCTAGATAAATATTATATAATGTATTGAATTCTTGAAATAAAATTATTTTAAACGGCTTTTCATTGTTATTTTGTTTAAATCGATTTTAATTATTTTATTAACAATTTCCCTGATGTTTTGGTTGCTCTTCAGCAATCATAGTTATGGGGAGATAAAGATAGTGATACTTTCGATATTATAACGTATAAAGCTATATAAAAGTACCCGAAATAAACGATATAATCGATTAGAAGTATTTTAATTTGAATGTGAAGCGTTAACTTATCCTTCCACAATACGACACGGAATTTTAATAAAGTATTACTTTCAAATAATAGGAAGAGACCCATCCCATTCCACCGACTTGTCAATCCGAGCGACTGCAATAAAATTGAATGCCAATACCGAACTCGTCAAGGATTATAGATGTTCTTCAATTTGTAATATTTCGCTTCGAAGACATTACAAATAATATTCTTCCCGTACTTATAGTGATCATTTCGTGTGTGTAGTTAGAACTGTTGAATTTATAACTAGCTAACCGAGGCTAATTAGAATTTTATTTTCCTTTTTTGCCTTTGGTGGCAGTCGAGCAAGTGGCCTACCTGATTGAAAGTGGTAACCGCCGCTCATGAACTTCAGCAATGTCAGGACACAGCAAAAATAAATGAAAATGTTTGTTTCCAGTTTCTAAAAGTAGATTTTTACAATTTAGGTACTCGGCGTCACCTGTTAAGCAAAATAATATGCTTGTGATAGGTGGCGCCGCTCTATCAGAAGCATATTGTTTAGAGAACAGGTGACTCCAATTATCTAAGTTATAATCTCTCTCTAATCAGTTTAAACATCGAATAGTATAATTTAACGCGATGAACAAAATTTTACATGGCTACATGCGATATGGCAAAACCTAATTAACAACTCTGTTTCACTATTATTAAATTTCTCAAAAAGTATTAGTAGCTAATGCGATAAAAACAAACTTACTCCATTTTACTTAACTGGCAAAATAAAGGTATAAAAGCATTGCCCTGGGGAAATAGAAGCTCCTGTACGATGCACATATGTACAACTGCACACGTTTCTTTAAAGAATATCCACCAACAATTCATTCTATTATCATTACTCGTACTGAGTGCATGTTTTTATTCTGTACAGGTTAACGACATCTCGGTAGAAGGTGCGCCACATTCAGTAGCGGTGGATGCTCTTCAGAAAGCAGGGAACGTCGTTAGATTAGTAAGTTCACCATCATATAACCGTGCTCTCTAAAATTGTGCTCTCGCCTAATTGGTCGCTTTAAAGCGAGACTGCTTTAGTAGTATTCACACTAATGGTCCTGCCGTTCTACCAGATTGGTGTGCTGACTTGTTTATGTGAATATATTCAGAAAACGTAGAGAAACGTACACTTTCTGAATTGCAACAGGTTTGAAAAGTTCCTCGATTTCTGCGCTGGGAATTGTTTTTGTTGATGTTGATGGGTGTGCGTTGAATTTTGTATAGCTATAAATTCTGTGAGTGAACAACAAGTTGCGAATGTTATTTAAACGAATTTTATTAGGCACCTCTAAGAGTATAGAATTTGGGAGCATTGAAAACCACAACAAAATAAAAATATGTCAAAATTTGTACATAAATTATCCTGCTTTGTTTAATGCTACCAAATGTTAATGTTGAAAGGTATTGAAAGCATTTTCTCTGCTAATTTATTTATACAGGGTGTCCTGTAATAAATGGATAACCTTGAAATGTCTTATAGTAGAACTGAAGGCCGTTCAGAAAATGCAAAAAAATAATAATAAAATAATAAAATATATATATATATATATATTAAAAAGTGCAAGCTATATTAGCATAGCATACTTTTGACTGTCTATCTATTAGCATAATTAGTGTTTAATAATAAAACAACAAAAAACCGATGGATTTCATTCATTTATGGTCGTAGTATACAAGAAAGTTATACATGGTAATTAAAAAAAAAACACATATCTCAGGTTACTACCTGAGATATGTGTTTTTGTTAGGATAGATTTTTTTCATATTTTTTTCTGAACGGCCTTCAGTTCCACTATAAGACATTTCCAGGTTATTCATTAATTACCGGACACCCTGTATAAAGCGATAACTGTAGACTCATGTAGGTACGTGAGTCTATAGTTAGTGCTTCATATCTTGTGTACGTAATATTATGTTTTATAAGTTAAAAAAACATAATATTACGTAAACAAGATCATTACCGATTCTAATGGAAAAAGAAAAATTAAAGATTTAATATCTGTGTATAATATACATCTTTAGCATTATTTGAATCTGTAAATAAAGAAAATACAAAGCTTAATGTTTGCCAATTATGATGAAGTTTATCACATCCAGTTTTCCATTTTCCTAAATATCTTATATATAAACGTATCACTATGTTCTGCAGATCAACAATAGCAAAGTTGAAAAAAAAAAACTTATTTTATCTATACTAATATTATAAAGCTGAAGAGTTTGTTTGTTTGTTTGGTTGAACGCGCTAATCTCAGCAACTACTGGTTCGAATTAAAAAAATATTTCAGTGTTGGATAGTCTATTTATAAAGGAAGGTTATAGATTATATAACATCACGCTACGACCCACGGGGGCGTCGCAGTAACGATAAACGCGGGTGAAACCACGGGCACATCTAGTCTATAAAAAAAAAGAGAAACTTTGGGTGTGAGCATAAGCATCTCTCAATCTCTTTGGGTGTGAGAATTCATAAAGATTAAAGGGACGAGAATAGAATGAAAAGCAGTGTTGTACGGTATAGAGATATGTTGTACTAAATCAACACAAGATGCTGAGTTCTTTCCTTTTACCACGTCATTCAGTGTCTTTTAGTTTTATTATTTTATTATGTTTTATTTTCATTTCCTTATATAATTTAATTGCTAAGATATGATGTTACCAGCCCAATCGTTTTGAAGAAGAGAATCGAGAAATTTTAGGCTCGAATCCCACCGATTGGTCTACCGACGTGACCCCATTCCTAACATAAGCACATTAGCTTTGCTGGCGGGGTAAAAGAATACTAGTAATTCGTAACCCAGTCCATGAAATGTGTTCTTTATGTATATCTAGTTAATGTAGCCAGTAGATAAGAATACATTTATTTAATTATACTAAATTGTGTGTAATTTTAACGGTGAAGGAAAACATCGTAAGGAATCCTGCATGTCTGAGAGTTTTCCATGATGTTCTCGAAGATATGTGAAGTCTGCCAACCCGCACTGGGCCAGCGTGGTGGACTATGGCCTAACCCTTCACATATTGAGAAGGTGCCGCATTGGGACAGTTTAATACAGGGCTAATATTATTGTAAATTGTGTCACGTTACATAAAACACGTTCTATATTACGACATCTATGAAACCAATCAAGTTCAGTCTTCCCTTAATAAGCTGCAAACAATCTCATCGTCCCAGAATAAAGTCATCAGTATCTTTCAGTATTTAATCAAGAACATCATTTTGCTACCAGCACGTTCGCCGAGCCCGACGTCCTAGGGTTGTGACACTGTGGCGGGGCGTACGCGGGCTCGGCCTCGGCATAGCGGGCGGGGCCGACGACGCGGCTGGCGGCGGAGGCATCTTCGTATCGCATATAGCTGTCGGTGGAGCAGCACATCATGATGGAAGATTGCGATTAGGAGATAAAATTTTGGCTGTAAGGGATAAAGATGTAAGTGTTAGTTTATAATATATTTTATTATTTAATATATTAAACAGGCGTTAACTTAAATTGCAATTCATACTTAAATTCATATTTTTTATATTTTATTGTATAACGTTTAGTTATTAAAGCGAGGAGGTCACTAATGAGCCGGGCATTGCAAGACCTTGGGAAACAAATTTTAAATTATAAGACATACTAAGCATTTGAATTCAGTAATTTATCGAGTTGTATTTACTTTATCATAATTTCAGTACCCATTGAACACCCTGAGCCTTTATTCTTAAGTATTATGTAGATGAGAGTTTATTTTTAATTATATATATAATAATAAAGATCAGGGATCATCCTATCGTATAATTACAAAAGTAATTAATTTATTGATGGTGAAGTAGAATCAACACATTGTATATTTTTGTATACAAATCTAACCACGTTATCCCAAAATATCAATGCCCTTAGCTTACATTACATATGTACGTGTAACCCTCATCATGTGTCAAATTGTACATGAACTATTGCGGTTACATGGATACGATTGACATCCCATTAGCCGTCGCCGTATTTCTTGAATACAGGGAAATTGCTATATGTAATAATTAATATTACAACCTTAGTCGTTTCTTGAGTGCTGTATTTATATCACATAGGTATTATTTGAATGATAAACAAACATATGTCAAACTAGTTGAGTAAATAATATCAATTTAAACAATTCTTTAGAACTAACTTATACCTCAAATATTATAAATCAGACATAAAAAATGGATGATACCTACAATCTCAAACTGCCATACTAGTATAACGTTAATTTTAGGTCGAGTAATTAAGACCTATTTGAATAAAGTACTCAAGATTCGGCAGACACTACATTAGTAGTTATTACAGTGGTTACTCGTTTTTTGATGAATTTGAACATTTGCAAATTAATTGCATACTGCAATGCAAGTGCTTTTGTACGTTTATTATTTGGCGTAAAGTTGAGCCTCATACTCCCTTTACAACCATTAAGTATGAAAAAAAAATATAGATAAACAGTTAATCTAAAGTAAAAACATTATAATATGATCAAAATACCGTCAAAATAAGAAGCCGTAATTTAAGAGACGTATTAACGTATTAAGAGAGTATGTTCCTATATTTGTTATTGTTTTTCTTTACCTATACTTAGAACTGTAAACCTTGAGTATCAGTACTTTCTCGTTTATAAGCTTAACGTTCGTCCGTAACCCGTTCCATGTTTTATAGAATTTAAAACCAATTTATTTATTACACGATTTCATCCTTTTTTTTTTCATAACTACCATTTTACCAACAATATAATAATCATGCTCTTACATGTCTTTTTGAAGGGCTTGGTACAATATTATTCCTACATGTATGCACATGACGTGATCTTGTAAGAAATTTACGTAACTATTAAAAGCACGTATGGTAATTTCAATATAGTCTTGAGATGTTACGCCGTTACTACATAAGCGTAACGTAACACGCGCGTAATTATTACCTGCAATATGCAAATGATAGATGCGGCCGTTACAAGCTTGTTACGTTACTGGCAATCAAGTCTAATTGTATGTTTATTTATGCAGGGTATAGAAACATCACTGGTTGGTGCGACGCATGCTCAAGCAGTGTCAGCACTAAGAAGTACAGGTGATCAAGTGACACTCATCGTATTAACCGCTGGGTCGGTCCCGCCAACAGCGAAAACCGCTCCGCTCTACGCTAGTAAGCACATCCTTATATGTCATACTTTAGCCTTTCTTTTTCTACTTTACTGTGGCTTAGGAGGGTGGAATTTATGTCGGATGTATTTATTCTGTGCTAAGTACTATGCTGGCAAAGAGCTGTATTAATAATTCACATGTCTATTAGGCTAATTTCATGGTAAAGATGTCCACTTTAGTACCGTGTTCGAGGGATATCGTGCAAACACATTACGCTCCTGCTAAGCTATCAGCATAAAACAAGAGGAAACTATGCGTGACTTCGCCTATTAGTATAAATTGTTTAGATGCTTACAATTAGCGGGCAAAAATAATGTTGTCTGTTTATTTTGCAAGCTGACGCACCAAAAAAGGCTTCATTTGAATAATGCTTAGTGTACTACAAAATTTGCATTTGTTATATAGCTTTTGTCATTAAAAAAGTAATTCCTAATTAGCTTCTCATAAAGGAATTTATAACATAAACAGAAATGTTACAAAATCTTTGATAAACTGTTACGTCCAGCGAAACATGAAGTCCAATGGTTAATCGAAAATCCGAGCTAAGGTTCTAAGCCTGAAAGCGCAGTTACATATACTAATTAACGCGAACACAGTCTCATACATAATAAATAACGAGTTTATAATACCCGATGAAACAATAATATACTTTTTCTAAATGTGATTTGTTTTTGAGGGAAATGATTATCACCATAGAAGTTTGAAACAATAACCTTTTTTAAATCACCTGGTCGAAGGTCTGTTCAAATTAAGGTATACAAAAATATGTTATACTTTAAGACTCTGTGTAATATAACCTCCAAAAGATACCCCAATCCTTAATTACGTTTGTTTGCCGTTGTCAGTAATAAGAGCCCCCATTTGGGTTCAAAATTAGTTAGGGTAAACCAAATAAACACCGTGTTAGTCTTGGTATAATTCTAGACTGCGTGCTGCTTCTGAGGATTCCTTGATAGAAAAACACTTTGCCCGAGACTCGAACCCGAAACCTCATACACAGCTTTCGCATTCATTACCGCTGCGCCACCGAGGCAGTCCTAATTATACTTAAACTGGTTTTTAGTATACAATTTGGCTTTTATTTACACAGCTAAAACACAGGCAACATCGTGTTCGACACTTCACGAACTCTTGGAAGAAGAGCCAAGTGATATACCGAGGTAACTTTATGATCTGTTTACTTTTCACTTATGAGTTTAACGCGTCGAGTTTGGCACAAAGTTAGAATTCCAACACACATTTTAGTTTAGCTTTTGAAGCAAAATCTTTCTTTTGTTGTTATTGTATGTAATTTATCAATTTACAGACTAATTTTTTAACCAACTGAAATATAATAATTTCTCTCAGTATAGATCGGTAGTTAATTTTTCTCTCCAATAAAACAAACATTTCCTACAAAGATTCAAAGAAAATAATACTTTAAGGACATCTATCAAATGGCTACCTTGAATTTTAATAATAATTCGCTAATTTAATAAATCATTTCCCAGCTCCGGAATAAAGACAATAAGTTTTGGACATTCAAAACTTCGCCTGCTCCGCCGTAACTGCAAAACCGCTAAACGCGTCTTTGCAACTCGTAATTCCTTAACTTTTGTAACTAAGCCGGCGATTTCCCAGTTTCGAAGTAATATTGGAGTATACCCTTTATAAAAAAATGTAAGTCTGTTGTATTTAGGACGGATCTTCGTCGTTCATTAAACAAAATATTTCATTCTCCTTGCTTTTGTAAAACGGAAGGACTATAAGAATATTTAAAAATGTCACGAAGTACAATAAGTTTATTACGCATTATTAAGTGTATATTTTTAATGGTGTAAAATGTCAATTGAGGCGGAGAAACCAACGAGGACAATTATTATAATGAGACAGAATCTGTAACAAAATAGAGCATGAAAGTTATACTTTAACGTATAATGATCCTACGTAAAGCTCGCGATAAGTAAAAAAAAAACATATCCACGGTGACTAAACTTACTTAACGATGATTAGACAGCTGTATAAATTTACCTTTGTTGCCATTCTAGTAATCATAGGTCCTTACAAAGTAATCTAAGAAGTAGCTTCTTAGATTACTTTGTAAGGCTGACTTTTTTTATAATAAAATGGTCTAGTAATTCTTTTCTATCACTACTTATTTTATAATTTAGTGTGTCTAAAATATTTTAATAATTAAGAATGAACATCAAAACCACAATAAAGAAATCTCTTATGATTTATACGTGCATGCTGCTTGTGTCGTGAATATATTTTCCAAAGTATCATAAAGCCAATTTCCAACCCAGATGCGTCCGAATGGTGCGGCTTGTTCGGTCCGGTTCCCGCCTCGGCATGGACATCGTCGGGGGACTAGGAGGGGAGGCTGAGGGTAGTTCGGAGGAGGATGCTTGTGGCGTTTTCGTGTCTGGGGTGTCGGTGGGCGGCGCGGCCTACGGCATGCTACACAGAGGTGACAGAATACTAAGCGTCGACGGCAGGGACTTAACACGGGCCACGCATGAGCAAGCAGCCGCGGCGCTGAAGGTACCTATCTATATATAGAATTTAGTATATTGTGTTCCAAATTTATGTAAAATAGAAGTTTCAGTATGCTAGGTTAACAAAATTCTACGAATATTATAAATGGGAAAGATTGTGTGAAGATGTTTGGACATTTAAATATTTGTTACTCAATCACGCGTAAGGTTAAAAAACTTGGCACTGAAATGGATCATAGTATTATGAATCTACATAAAAAAATATTTTATTGCATTCTCAAGAGATTTGAACTGAAATACATGTAACATTGAAAATTATACTGTAATATTTTTATAACAATATGCTTTAGGGAACTGACTTATCAATATGGTATATGGGGCAGCCAAACTCGAAAGGCGTAATCATTTCTCAAGTCACTTTTAAATGTAGGCGAAGCCGCGGACAATATCTAGTACGTTTATAAAAGAAAGGTTAGCGTTATGCGTTATAAAGCCGCACGAAATATTTAAGTATGATAAAAGGGTTTCGTAAAGTTAGGTAGATTACCATTCTGTCTAAGACTCTATTGGGAGTTAACCGCTGCAATTTTAATTAAACGAGTTCCAAAATTAGTAAAGTTAACTAACTCACGGTAACAAAGCAAGCTTTCGTTCTAACGTTTAAAAAAGAAACTGACGACGGCTTTTTATTTCAGAAAACATTGTTTATTTATTTCCGATAATAATTACCGTGATTATTTTAGGTGATTAAGAGCACTTGTTCTAGCATAAATGAGTTTTGTTTACCTTTATAATTAATTTAGTAATCACTTCTAGAACTTTTCTTATTTAATTAATTTAATCTGCGATTACAAAAGTTCTTTGTCGAGTTTGAACTATCCAGATCAATCATTTGTTAGCAGATAGATATTACGACATTGATAAAATTCAACCACGCCTATTTGACTCACAATAGTCCAGCTGAACATTTATAAGGTTTAAATGTTTAGCTTAATATTACTTTACGGTGCATTTGCAATGGGCTGGCTAAATTGCCAAAATCATATTTTCCGACCTAGAAAAATTGTCTAGATAATTTTATAACAAGCTAATCTATACTAATATTGTAGAACTAAAGAGTTTGTTAGTTTATTTGGTTGAACACGCTAATCTCAAGAACTACTACTTCGAATTCGAAAATTATTTTAGTGTTGGATAGCCCATTTATCAAGGAAGGCTATAGACTAATAGGAGCGGAGCATCAATGAAAAATGTTGCAAAAACTGGGAACATTTTCTTATGTAAAGCAGACAAAGTTGCGCGGATCAGCTATTTGTTAATATACTAGTATTTGTATGGCAAAGGTAATGAAGTAAGGCTATTTTGTTGTAGTTATTTTAATAGCAAAACTAATCTGAATATTAAATATTTCTACCCAAGCAGTACTCCGGCTCGGCAGTAACAATCGCGGCGCAGTATCAGCCCGAGCAGTACGAGCGGCTGCGCGCGCGCATCCGGGCGATCAACGCGGCGGCCGCCATGTCGCCACACGCGAGACACGTGCCCGTACATCCCGATCTACACAGCATGTATCCAAGGTAAAAACAACATTCTTTTTACTTTTATCCCCAATCTGTTCAAGTTCTTGTCTTTTCAAGGTTTTTTTTTACGATCAGCGGTATTCTGGTGGAAGAATTGGTTATATTCTAATATGAACGATTATTTATTAAGAATAATATTTTATTATTTGTAAATGGATAATCATCCAATTATTAATAGAAATTGCTTAATAAACATATTGATCTGCATATTCCTTCGTACATCCTTATAACAAAATGACAGATTATGCCATAGCGCAATGTCAGAAAATGTTTTAAACGCTTATTTAAGCCACAACAAATATATTTATTATATTGTAACCTTTAGGGTGTTTATTAATTAGATAATCAAAGATGACGTGAGGATTAACACTTTAAATATATTTTAGAGAAAGTACAGCCAATATTAACTTTCCTACAAGACAAAAGTCAGGGCGTGGTTCGTTTAAAGACATGCTTCGTGGTCCGCCGGGAATCGGGATACTTAGCTGGAGATGTGCAGCCGGCCGGAAGAGGTCGCGGTCCATTTTTTTTTTTTTTTTTTTTTTTTTTGTGTTAGTTGTTGGCCTCAGATGGCCTTAACAACTTTACGCGGACTGTCCAGGACGCGAACGGCTTATATATGCACTACCGCCGGGCAGGAGGGGAAGAGGGGCGCCAGCCACCACTCCGACTCGCGCGCAGCCGTCATGGCGCGCGCGGTCCGCGTGACAATATATATATTATAAAAAAAAAGTGTCATGACACGATAGATGACTCGGGAAACATTCACTAGATATAAACTGTGGCTAAAGTTTGATGTATATCGCAGTATCCTCACGTCAATAAGTTTTGTGTGGACAGGTTATCTTTGGTTTCGCATGTCAATGTAAATGTCGTTGTCTGATCTGAAATAGGTTGGAATTAATTAATGATGTATGATCCCCAGATGTACAGAAATATCTATACTCAATCATCCGCAACATGTAACTAAAACTAAAGGAACAAGATAGACTTAATTTAGTTTTCTGTTGCAAATAAACATAATAATATACCAGGCTTGCTTTGGTAAAGCACTGATTCCTTACAGTCCTTCCTTAAATTGTCTGACAGAAAATACTGCCTCCTACTAAAAACAAATACCGGCTTGTAAATACCTAATAATATAATAAGAATACCAAAAGTTTTAAGCAAACCCTATTATAACAGAAGCGTGTCACTTATAAAGTTTTTAATGAGGCACACTCCAAGAAATATCCATTTCTACCGTACTCCTCATTGCTTGCGTTATACATTTATATAGGTACCTATTGGTTTATATAATATCTTAAACGTAGTACGTTTATATAGTTCTTAACTTATTTAGTCGCAGGCACACAGGTGGCTAGACACAATGGATTTCTAATGATGTCTGCTATTTTAGGACTGCTAATATGTTTTGTCGATTTTATTTACATACATACATAGTTTTAAGCCTATATATATCGAAGGAGTGTGCAGAACAGTTTTTTTCTTTTTTATAGACTTCTGCCACTCTGTGTATAATTCCTGTGTCGCGTGGGACTTTACAAACATTCAAACAACGGACACAAAAAACATCCAGATTCAAAACTATAATTTGTGGATCACACAAAGTTTTGTTCCGTGTGGGATTCGAACCCACAACAGTGGCAGTAGTGAGACTTTATTACACTTGTACTCTTCACGTGCTATTATTTTAGATATATAATAAAGTAAAGTAAAGTAGTATAATTTTCGTGCTCCAACTGACAATACCATGAAAGAATATGAGAATAACACTTTGCTCGAACCGAAATTGAACCAGATTAACACAATAGCCGCATCTATTACCGACACGCTACCGAGGCTGTGGTTTTGTCTCCTTTTTATTGTTACGCATGTATATACACGTTATTACTACACGGACGTTGTAATGTTTATCAATCGTTTCATCACTACTTCTAAGAGCCAATTTGTAACAGTGTGTAATTCTTGTTTGTTCTTATGATAGGTAGTTGTTTTAAGTTTGAATCTTTGATGCTTACGTAATCCTCACGTGATGCATCGATCATAACAAAAATTCTACAAAAGTACATTTTACCATTAAATATATTTTATTACGTTCTATGATCGATCATCGTTATAACGAAAGTTTTTACAAAAGTACAATTTTCGATCAAATATTTATTTCTAATGGAATAGGATTTATTGAATCTCGTAGATTACTTTGTGAGTAAAATAAATGTAGTTCATTTACTTGCGTATTAGAATTTTGAAGAGCAGTTTTTATTGTAATATTGGCCTTTAGCCTAATTCTTTTACATTGATCATACTACCTAGTTCTCCTAACAGCAATTATATAAAACTTGGCTTAGTTTCTAAGTTCAATCTGAAGCTACCAAATTGTGATAAGCTGAATTAATATTCTTTTATCAGTTTTTGAATAATACCGGAACAAACAGACAGGCGAAAATTCTTAAGTGTAGTATTTAACTGCATAACAAAAAAATACTAATTGCACAGCAAAATATATTTAAAGAGATCAAACTAAGTCGACGGAGCCGCGCATCGCGGGTTTCCTATTTTTGGGTGGGTTTAAGAATGAACCTAACATAACCTAACCCTTCCGAGACGGAATGCAGTGATTTGAGGCGTATATGTGCTCGTTATGCTGTGCAATATTTGCTGAGCAATTCGTGTTTTTGATGGTCATAATATTTAATCCCAATTCTTAATGGCCATAAAATAGACAATGACATTTTTCTTTGTATCTTGTTTGTTCTGGTAGAACCATGATTTAGTTTAATATTATTCTAATAGGTACTAGCTATTTATCGAGAATAGTTATTTTTCTGGACCAATGATACCCTATGTCCTTTCTGTACACCTGACAACGTGTACGTGTAATTTCATAAAGGTCGGTCGAGTGGTTGAGGCGTGAAAGTATAACACACAAACTAACTCACATTCGCATTTACAATATTAGTTAGGATTTACAAGTAACACAAATTTAATCACTATAATAATATAATTATTATTTTATATGACACATTTAAACTAATTCAGACCTTTGCCTGAAACCACTTGGTTCAATGCAGCATGGTCTCGTGCATGCACACATTTCGTCGTGAATTACACTTCACAAAAGCTACAGAATTGTAGTTGTCATCTGTTGTTATCTTCAAGTCCAATCCTCTTAGCCCATAGTGGTCTACGTGACTTAGGTAGCAATGCAAAACTGACGTTGTGCACCCAAATTGTACATTCAAGATTTGTGCTGGCATTGCGAATATTTAGAAGCATAAGCTTATATAGAGAACTTACCTTTTACTTAGGGGTATCAAGTTCATTTCAAACATTGTCTACATCTGTACTAATTATAAAGACTTGATTTTTGTTTGTTTGTAAGAGTTTGACTCAAAAACTACTCAACTGATTTTATAAATTCACCATTAGAAAGCTATTTTATCACCGAGTAACAAAGGCTTCATTTTTTAAAAATACTATTACTAACATATCCTGTCCTAATTTTACGCGAGCAAAAACGCGACCAAAAACTAGTACGTTTATATAATAGACACGTGACTTGTGTTTTTCTTATGTTCTCTAGCATTTTTAATTTAATCTATTATTTCTAATCTTTCGCTGTGTAAGCTTCGGAGATAAAGGAAGGGATCTATATTTTTATATGAGTCTAAGACTCGTCAATTTGATATTCTAAAACTAAATTTATTTTATTATATATAAATAAAGTTATTTCTTAAAACGAGCATAACGTAGTAATCTCACTTCAATTTTTGTACGTGTTTTCCAGTCATTTTTCCAAGAAAATGTATAAGCGTATTAGCATTATTTATAACTATTTAAGTCAATAGTATGAAGTTGCTGAGATAAGCAACTGTGACAGAGGGACGGACAGATAAAGTGCGCCATATTGGTTTTTACCATTTTTGGGAAAACCTATCAATGGTATACATTCGAATCACGCTTATATAATCTGCCCGACGGCTTTGGCAGACGCGTAGTTTGGCATTCCGCATGTTTAGCTCTCGTGGAATAGGGACACGAGGCTATTGTGGCTTACCGCTCAAACATTCAAACCTCGTACTGTTAAGGAGAATGTAGTGCTAACTTTGGCTAACACGGTTTTCATCCCCGGTATAACCAGTATAAATTTTATATAACTCACATGAAAATATACACAAAAATTTTAAATGATGAAATCTTTCTTTTAGTAGGTAAGCGTACAATTTTTTAAGGCATAATTATCGCACAGAATATATAAAAACATTTCAATGTATTCCGTCTTCTTCTGTTGTCGAGATTTAGGTTATCAAGTAAAAAATTTTTGGCCGAATTTGATGACTTTATTGCTTGACTGTCAATCGCGATATTTTAAGACTACTAGCCCATTTATAGACAGTCATTTAGTATCAATCATTTACCATCTAAGACAGGAATTCGTGAAGAGCATTTTTCTGTTTTATCTTTAGCGATGGTAGCATAACACCTCCTTTATTGCAAGGACGGCAACGCGCAAGGTACGAGATACTCTTACATTTAATGCCTACCATCAGTCAAACATGGCTTTTGACACCTTGTGTCTACACATATTTTTATAAAGTTACATAAAAATGTTACATCTGTTTTTACTAAGACATGAGCCCCGCATGGCATGTCCATGCGGGGCTCATTTTGGTAAAACAAGATGTCTCTTTGTGCATTGAATTATTATTGTAATCACATAAAAACGTCGTCATATTACTCAAACTCAGCAACGCCGAGGTATTCAGCTAGATTAGGCTTTATATCACGATGTCATGAATTTTATATCATAAACATGATTACTATTTTATTACGATGTATTTTGCTTACAAAATATCTGAAATGAAAGGCTTAAACCTACATCATATCGTTAATACACTGAAAATTGTTTGAATAAATATCAACAGAGCAGGTCCTTGTTGTTGTGTAATGAAAATTATTTATATTCATATTATAGTAGCTAGACTTTACTTGTTTGATGTTTTTAATAACATGCGTCATGCGAAAATGTTTTAATAGTATGTACTTCATATATTACCAGTAATGTTTTGAATTTGAACATAATGGCTATCGCCGTCAACCGGTACATTTTTGGACGCCGGACGCAGGTAAACTCAATAACATTAAAATTTGGAGGTTTTATTGCTATTAAAATGTATGTGATATTTCATGATTGATGTGTTGTGAATCTTTTTCAAATATACTCTGTCTGTTATATATTTACTAATTAACATAATATATACACAAATTATTTACAAGAAATATAAACTTAAGAGAAAATAATATTGAAATTAAAAACTTTATACGGATTTTGTCGCGTTGTTTATTTTATTTTAAAACACTGTTACTACATAATTAAAAAAACGCGGCAAATCCATATAAAGTGTTTAATTTCAATGTATAACATTCGCGTAAACATAAGACAATATTATGAGAAAATAATACTTCAAAATTAAAAAGCGTCGTAATATTCCTCCGCATCGACGTCAATTGGCAACATGCCCAGAAGACTGGCAGCATTGCCACGTTGAATGGCAATACTTATTCTTTGTGCAAAGAAAATACCAGACCTCTGGTCACGTGAAGCGTCGATGAGCCGCTTAGGTAGGTCTCTATAAACAAACCTAGCACTTGGACTCCATGGCCCCAGCGTTTCGACACCAAACGGCTCAAATATGTACTCACCAATAAGGTTTTGATATTTACGCCGTTTGAGCGTCTCCGCTGATGCAGCAGCAGCACCAGCACAACTCACTGTGCTAGAAAGATGTGATGGCGCAAGGGTGTCGACACAAGTTGCGTCCCACACCAAAGGCCTACCCATTTTCCATGTCAGTAATGACATACCATCTGGTCTCTTGCCATCGTCGCGTACCAAGCCGTGAGGTTCAAGCTGAGCCGGAACGCCAGCGGTGTCAAGAGCCCGACGGAGTATGTTATTCAGGTTGGCGTGTCGTGATATACGACCAGCAGTCCTGCTGCATGATAGGCCATGGTGACCAAGACTGTCGACGGCTTCTCCACAAAGATACCGATGCAGGAAAACACAAGGAGTACCTAAGCACAAACAAGAAGCAATGCGGAAGGTCGTATTGTCCAACATGGTACCTATGTTGAACGACGGGAGCGCCTGAAGCCAAAGGCCCGAATCCCACTCTCCCACAGCCAGCAAGCGGGCACGTTCAGCAGCACAAGACGATAACTATATAACTAAAAAACAATTTTAAAACTAAATAAGCTTTTTTTGAACCTGGAATAGATATCGAAATCTCAAAATCAATAAAATATTTATAATTTTAAGATCAGTTGAGTAACTAGAGAAAAACTTACAAAAATGAAAGGCAGTGTTACTTTCTTATTTACAATATAAACATTAATTAGCCTCAATAATGTACGTTGTTAATCAAAAATAATCATCAGCTTTTAATGACACACAGTAGCACATACGTATGTGCGCGGATGGGTTTCAGCGGTTTAAGTGGTCGGTTCGCTGCACCTAATGCCCTACTTAAATGTTATGAGTTCGGTGCCAACATTGAACAAATATTTGCATGATCCAGAACGGTTGTGTTAATCGTTTCTTTGGTTGTTAAAATCTTAGATATATAGAGATTATTTCTAGCATGAAAGCAATTCCTAGAGAGAAAGTAAAAAATGACACCATTTCCCGAAATATTTCCAAGATCAAAAGTTAAATCGTGACAAAATTCGTTACTCAAATTTAAGTATAAATACTAATCTATAAAACGGTTCCATTTTTATGTCTTCGTATTTTTTTTTGAGGCACTCATAGCCAGATTCTCTCACTGATCGGTAATCGATTAGCGAGGTTAAGCAACCTTGGTCGCGGTGAGTCTATAGATGGATGACCGCTTAGAGGTATTTCATCTGAGAGTCTCCGTGCTTTGGAGAGCACGTAAAAAGTCGGTTCCGGTTGTTGCCAAATTGACAGCAGTCGTTAAGCCGTGTCAGAGGCCTACGGGCTTGAACGACTCTTGATAACAGGTTGGCCACTAACCACACGAAAAAAAGAAGAAGTCTTCGTTTTGTCGCTATCCTTCTTCGCTTTCTACATTACATTTTAGTTTTCCTTAGATAGCTAATTCTAAGTAAGCTGGTGCAAATTATATCTGAATAAACTCCAACCAATTGTTGGCAAACGCACCAAACTAATATTAATACCAGTTTCTAAGTACCGTGTTCTATGTAAATCACGCCTCGAGGGACAAACTCTCTAATAACGTCAATTCTAAAGCACTACCAACCTATATAATAATATGTATGAATGTAATATCAATACAAATCGTATAAGATAGATCGAAGTTTTGCTAGTCTGTATTTTGCTGTAATTATGGATAATTGCGTAGGTTACTTTGTATTTTACTAGCGACCTGCCCCGACTCTGTACGGGTAGTAAAACACCTAAACGAATTTTACACTCATGAATCTGTCTATTGGTCAACCGCATGAAAATCCGTCCAGTAGTTTTTGAGTTTATTGCGAACAGACAGACAGACAGACGCGGCAAATATGTAGTGACGGACATAATATGTAGGTGCATGGCAATACGTTTGTATACCTTCAAAGTCTCAAGTAGAGGTGTATTCAATCCATATTTAATAGGTAGGCTGTACATGGTTAAATAATAATACCAATAAGCTTTCACCAGTGTCTTTTTTACAAAATACTTAACAACTTTTATTTTATCAATATTTATAATATTTCAACGTTTTGCCAAAAATCCTATTTTGACAAGTTTCAAATTTTAAGCGCCTTGCCTCCTGCACACATTTCCTTTGTGGTGTGTTGTCTATTTACTTCGATGTTTTATTTTGTGATCACGTGAAGTATTATTAATAAAGCCACCAATTTCAGTATTTGTATGTTTATATTTTCATTAGTTGATTTTTATATTAAATCATATTATTAAAAGTGGTAGAGCAAAAGTTGTTAAGTGTGGTATATAAATCATGGGTAAAAGGTAATTAGTAAGTATTTTAACCAGGTATATAGAGTGATTTTGAAATCGTGTAATTCCTTTTAACCACGCATTCTACTGGTGATATAGAATAACCCTGACCATATATTTTTTTTATTAGAATTATGTTTTTAGGAAAATTAATGTACCGATTTTTTTCATGAAATGGTTTCAGGTAGTCATATGTTAACCACCCGACACAATCTTAATATTTTACTAATTTAAAAATAATAACATAACAATAACTGATGTCGTAAATAATAAGGGGCAATAAAAGGGACCGCCCGTTATTAGTTATTGATATGTTATGTTATTTTAATTAGTAAAAAATTAAAATTGCCTCGGGTGGTTAACATATCTGACTATCTATACTGACTATCTGAAACCATTTCACGAAAAAAATGATTCATTAATTTTCCAGATAATAATAATAAAAAAAATATGGTCGGTGTTATTCTATACTACCAGTAGAATGCGTAGTTAAAAGGAATTACACGATTTCAAAATCTCCCTGTATAGGTAAATGTACGAATACTTACCTAAGGCACTTCATGAGTATGCGTAAACACAGCTTCATAAGGTGGCATTCTGGATAAATAAATAACATAAAACCCTTATAATAGAGAACAAAGCAGAGCTAAACTAATAGCGCGTCTATTAAACCGTTATACAAAGGTCTTGAATATTAAATCCTAATAATAAACCTCAAACTTTTCGAAATTATGTGCATATTCAGTCATCGTTTACTTTTACGATAGAGGAAAACATCGTGTGGAAATCTTAAGAACTAAGAGTCTCCGTAACGGTGTCAAAGATATATGGAGTCTGCCGACCCGCATCAGGCTAGCATGGTAGATTATGACCTGGCCCTTCTCATACTGAGAAGAGGCCCGTGTGCAGCAGTAGGACAGTTTATAGACAGAGTTAATAATAACTGCCTACTGCCATATATTTAAAATATAACAAAACTCCGTGCAAATATGGAGAAGTTGCCTGTAGGAAAATCCTGTAACAGTTTACCCAACTCGTGAATTTAATACTGTACAAAGCCGGAAGGCTTGGCCGTGAGCTTATATAATGGCTACATAACTATGCCTCCCGTGGCATAATTATGTTGGCATTTATTAATGAGGCTGTATTATAAACATACAAGAACAAAAGATATGTTATCAAAGATAACCGTAAGCTTTGCGACGATTATTCTCGAAAGATCCTCATAAAGGAGTCTATTTGTGAGATCGCTTTAACAGTTGATCAGATTGTAGGTGCTTTATGCATTCAATGTATAAATTCTAAGCCCTCACAAAGATAGATTATATCCGCTGGTAAGACTGCACAGATTCTGGTGCCGAGTGTTATATGTGTCCGTTGCTTGTTTTTTGTTAAGTCCATCGAGAAACGAGAATTATTCCGAGTGTGTGAGCTGTCTTTCTAAAACAGAAACAGAATCTTCTATTTCTAAAGTCAAAACTTCTCAAAAAATCTTCAAACTATTCACATCTAAAACATAGTTATATCCTTAATGAGATTTTTAAATTATATTTATCCTAAGACAAATAAGTTTCCAACATCAAAGTTAACATTGATTAAAAGATGTTGATGTAGTCGTTAGTTTCTGTTTTAGTACATTTAATTAAACGAAATGTCAGGCATAGCAAAGACGTGGTTTGTAGTAGTTTATTATACATCAAAGTAAAGCTCGCAATTTCGTTCGGATGAAAGTAATATACTTGAAATAAAACATTTATTACCTCTACTATAGAATTATAATACGATATAACTAGAGTTTCATACAAAGTTCATGTCAAAACGGTAGCCACGAAACTATTTTGTTATGACTTTGTGGCAACTTTTATGTATACACTAGCTGTTTGCCGCGGTTTTAACCATGTTTATGATGTTTCCTTACACACGATTATATCCTTCCATGGTAAAGGAAATACCTAATGCTATTTTTTTGAAACCGGTCTTATAGTGCAATATTTTAACGCGTTCAAACAAACAACGAATCTCTTTAACTTTAAAATACTAATGTATTACATTGTAACCTGGTTCGAAAACTACAGTTATAGTAGCGATTACTGGCAAAGCATTTTATATAAATATGGTAAACAAGCATGTAATTCACCCAAAAATAAGCGGCTACCGCTTGTCTAGCAAATACATGCTAAAAAGAAAGACGCTTGGCTGTCAATGTAATGGTCAAAGACCTATCTTTCTTGATTGCACCGTATCCACCTAGTAACTATGACTTCACTGACAGACGGCAAAAAAGGCAAATTACTGCGTAATCACAATTCAAAGCAATTGGATTGCAGTCTTCTGGATGGTAGTAGTACTTTTCCAGTCAAGTAACTATAGGTCTGAATCGTGTGATCTGTTATTCAACTGTACTTCACATATCGTGGTACGTGAAAACTGTTTACTTCGTGTCGGAGGATTTATCAGACGAAATACTTTTTAAAATTCGTCCAATATAGAAAATAGAATCAAATTTCAGCCTCGGTGGCGGGGCGGTACTGAATATATATATTCTTGCTCCGGGAAAAGTGTTATTGTGGTTAGCAGCACGAGGTCTGCCAATGTTTGTAGACCTCGTGCTGCTACTGACACACAAAGTACATACCCAGAAGACGATAATAGGCTCGTGCCCTATAACGCAATTCAGAATTCAAAAGCATAGGTGACGAAATGTTACTGTGATACATCAGCTCTGTCGACCCCTTTAGGTATATAAGCGTGATGAATGTTTTGTGTGTCTAAGATGTATAAACGTCGATGAATGCAGCTTTCTGTATGTCCTTTCATGCAGTTTGTATTGTGTGTACGTGTTAGGTCGATGACTTTCATTTGGCACGACGACTTTATGCATATTCTGGGTCATAACCCTTATTTCATATGATATCATTGACACCGTTAGAAGTCATGAGCTTGGGTAAACTTTTATTGAACACTTACCGAGGCATGACTATCTGCCTCATTTTATTTATTCTTTAGTTAAGTTAGCATTTTCATGTATAACTTTATTACTAAATATGTACGTGTGTTGCATTTTTGACTTTAATCTATACTAATATTATAAATAGAAAAGATTTGATTTTTGTTTGTTTTTTTGTTAGGATTTAACTCAAAAACTACACAATCGATTGAAATTAAACTACTATATACGGATTTTATCGCGTTATTAAAACTATTAAAACTTTTTTTAATAATTTTATTAGCTTATAAATTAGTAAAATTCAATAGTAGTAGTAGTAGTGTAACAGTTTTCAAAATTATGTTATACAGTGTTAAATAAACAACGCGATAAAATCCGTATGTAGTAGTTTAATTTCAATGAATAACATTCGCGTAAACAGAAGACAATATTATACATAACTGATTTTAAAAATTATTTCCCCGTTATAAAGCTACCTATATTATCACCGAGTAACAGGCTATAATTTATTTAAAAAGAACTATTGCTAATAACATAAACTAATCTATTTTATGCGAATAAAGCCGCGGGCAAAAGCTAGTTGTTTATAAATATAGAATGGATGGCTTAACTCATTGTATGTGGCCATGTACATCTACGCGACACACAGTTATTCATACCCTGAGCTTTAGACAAACGGGAAGTTAAGTGATCACTTCACTACAGCAGTGTTTTGCGTTCGATGCCATACATAGTCTCACACCTGTAACGCTGAAGTCGTAGGCAGAGTTGCGGAGGTGTACTCCACCCACATTTCGCCAACTACACTTTTAGATCCCATGTAATATTAATCATAATATTCTATCACATACACACGACAGTATCTAGCCCAAACTAATAAGAACTTGCACTATGGGTACTAGATAATGGGTAAACATACATAAATACTTTTATTTTTAATGAATACTTATTGTACATATTATACATAGAAACACCCAGACAAACATCCATTCCATCCATGTTCATGCACACAAATGTTTGACTTATGCGGGAATCGAACCCGCGACCTCAGGCGTGGCAATCGGTTACACTAACCACTACGCCATCGAGGCTGACAATAATAGGGCGCCTATTGCTGCCTACCAGGCACAGGATGCCTAGTGTGAGTTGTGTTCACGTTAACGTGATCGAAACGTTTACCGCGTTTGGTTCTCTGATTAGTTAAGAGCTTGCAGCGGGCCAATTGGAGCGCCAAACGTCATAACCGTTTCGATCACATAAACGTAAAACAAACTCGTACTAGACCCTCTGTTCCAAAGTTCGTGCTGTTGTCAAGAATTTCTACACAGAAAATCAAAATAACACTTTCCTCTACCCAGAAATTAAAACCGTGACAAGAAAAGCCCACACAGCTTTGTTTACCATACCGCTGCTCCACCAAAGCAGTATAAATTACAAACATTTGGTAAATTATAATAAATGAAGATAAAAACATAAAATATGTACAACATTTTCACCTATCTTCTAATTTATGAGGCAACAGGCAGTGGCATGCATGCTCTCAACCGATACACATTCAAAATACGATCCTCTGAGAGTTTTAATCTCGAATAATAATTAATGTATGTAATTAGGGTCGTAAGGTCGTGATACCGTATTAGAAATCATTATCATGCAAATTAACTACAGTGTAATATTCAAAGCCGTGTTTAGGAGATACTGGTGACGAGGATTGAATGTTTTGGGGTAATACCTGATCGTTGTATTAATTAAGCTAGATTATAGGTTGTGTTTTGACCTTAATTGTAGGCTTTGGTCTGAGTTAATGCTTCATTTGCATAGATTAACGTGTAGTAACGCCTTCAAGCTACATTTACATGAAATATCAATATAAAAAATGTTTCGCGGTAAATAGCATTCTGGTATCGGCAATCGCATACCGAAATTTGAAATTAGTCTATACGAATAGTATAAAGGGGGAAGATTTGATTTTTGGTTTGGTTTTTTGTAACGAAAGTAAAAACTACCCAACCGGTTTTAAAATTCTTTCACTTTAGAAAGTTATTTATCACCGAGGTAACACAGGCTATATTTTATTTTAAATAAGCACTATCATAGCCTAACCAATCCAAACCAAACTAAAACAAAAATTAAGTTCTTGTTTACTTTTTATTTTTAAATGTCCCATGCATGTCGTGTGAAACGCATGCTAATACTAGATTGAATATAATAAACTATGTATTATATAGGTATTCTAGATCGAGCGTTGCAGTATCGTAAGCCTGGCTTTTGGGCTTTATATGAAGATACAACCATTAATACAGAATAGGGTAGTTGTCTATGCTGTATTTTTTGCATATACGAGTATGACATGTGTCAATTGGTCAATTGGTTGCAAAAAACGGTAGTATTGAAATGAATACGGCGCCAAGCATGATTTCCAAAAACACACTTTTTTTGTTTTTTCCTTATTTATATGGTTTGGTTTGTTATATTAATGTGTATTAAACTTCCCTCTTCCGTTTCTCTTCTTTTTTTCAGCTTTTCCAGTGTGTGTATCAAAAATGATACACTGGCCTACCAAATACTTTTGTGTGTTCTCAAATCTCCAGGGCCATCTGTATCATTTGTGATACACATAATATTTTAGCTTTTAGTGATGTTTTTATGAAAATCGTGTGCATTAGTGATACACAATACCTTGAATGCAATGGGCACGGTGTATCATTTTTGATACACATTGTATAAACAAGTGTGTGCAAAAATGATACACTGGCGCCAAAGGTGTTAAACTGCTTTATACTATATATTATTTTAACGTATAACATTCGCATTAACGTAAGACAATATAAAATGAGGCAGTAATTAATATTCTGAATTGGATAAGTTTAAAAAAGTAAGGATATCTCACCATCAGTCTCTTTCAGGCAGCTCCATTTGAATTGCGGTTACATCATAGTTTGTACCGTGCATCTTTTTTCTGTTATTAGACAATTACTTATACTGCTACTTTTGTACGTATTATTATATATATATTGTCCATAACTTTACCCTTATAATCACATTTCATTTAGATTTCGCCAAGGCTATACAGGTTAATTTACCTATCTATAAATTATTATTTACTTAACTATACTCTTTCATTGACGATATTCCCAAGCTTACTACTTTGTTTTCGTTTTTCTTTATTGAATATAAATAAGGTATATCTTACACTAGTGACGAAGAATTGTACGACGTCAGACGAACAATGCCGAAATACTTCGAACGCGATTCCACTGCGTGTGTCAAATGCATGGTTGTGTGCGTGTAGTGTTTTTCCATTAATTTAATGTATTTCTAATGCATATTTTATAAATATATTAGGATTCGCCCCTCCTTCTCCATATAAACTTTAACTATGCCAAATTTCATACTCGTCCGTCCACGCAGCAATTTTCGTAATAAGTGGTACAACATTTTTGCTTCACGTTTTAATATTTATATTATATCTTATTTATTTTTGAGAAGATTATAAAGGTTCTTTGTTTTTTAGAATTTGGATAATATATCCACTGGAGTCAACTACTCTATTATCAATAGTTAAAACCACTTATAACTAGTTCAGAAATAATAAACAAATTTAGTAAAGCTGATTCAGCCATTTAAAAAGGAATACTGATAAAATACATCGATATTTAGAAAAAGGGGTCATTGGACAGAAGGAATACGTTATATTGCGAGACAAAAGCGATATCACTTTCAGGACATGAGTAAAATATGGCGCCATCTCAGAGACTCGACCAAGCAGCTGTGGCGTTCGTAACGCCGAATGTAATCGTAGCTTGGTTTTGTTCTGAACAAGCTTTTGCCAGCGGCTTCGCTCGCTCGGGAACACTCGTTTTTTAGATGAATACTATTCTATGTCCTTTTTTGATATCGTGTATGCGAAATTTCATGTTGATTAATTGAGTAGTTAGGGCATAAAAACGTATTAAACAAACAGACATTTGAATTTGTAATATTAGTTAGAATAGAACCATTTTATTCCTGAGTCTGTTTACATACACTTAATATATGCATATGTGATAATTGGCCGTTGCTGCTCCGAATCGTTTCAATGGATTAGTGCTATTATTTGTTTTAGCTTAATAACATGCGCTGTTGTATATTCAACTGTAGCATGTTGCATTTTTTTATTTTATAGCTTTTACAGCATTTCTCTTTTCAAAAAAAGTATTTTGTCTTAAAAATATGATGTGTGTATAAAATCTGTGGTCACAGGTCTATCCCCAGTGTAAGACTGGTTAGGCCATAGTGAAATAAGTTTGCAGACTTAACGCATTTTTAAGAACTCTCAGACATGCAGGTTTTTTGACGAAGTTTTCTTTTATTTCATATTATTATTTCATATTTATTTATTCAATAACAATTTACATTGTGTGTGAACATACAACAATAATTATAATACTAATATAATCAAATAATTATTTCAATAAAATTAACATTACATCAAATAACTAATTCAATTGTGATCAAAATTACATATTTATCTAATTAAAAATAAATTAATAAATTAATTGCCATGTCAAAATAAAATATAAATAAGAATGTCAGAATCAGTCCATAATATATCATGTCAAGTTAAAAATAAATTATAATTTTTACATGTCATTTATGGAGTAATAGCATTCTTTTAACAGGTGCCGCTTGAGCTCAGTTTCAAAGTCCCTTTTGTACAATAATGATTTTATATCGACAGGCAATTTATTAAAAAGCTTAACCGATCTATAAAAGGCGCCATGTTTCACAATATCAAGACTAGGTATATAGTTAGTTTGCAGGTCTTTCCTTCTTGTACTCTCCCTTATTTCTCCTTCTTCTCGACTTTCATGCTCATGAACATATTTTCTCAAATGAGTGAATAGTACTAGCATGTATAAACATGGAACTGTCAATATTCTAAGCTCTTTAAAATGTGGTCTGCATGATTCTAGTTGCTGAATCCTTACAATTGTTCTGATTGCTCTTTTTTGGGCAACAAACGCCTTATTAATATTGTACTCATAACTTCCTCCCCAAAAAAGTATGCTATATCTTAATTTGGACTCAATTAGCGCGAAGTATACCTGTTTTAAATGTTCTATACTAATTTCATTTCTAAGACTTCTGAGTACATAACAGGCTGAACTAATTGAATTTTCTATATGTGTTAATTCTGACTTCCAATTTAGTCTATCGTCTATGTATACTCCTAGAAACTTAACTACCGAGGTTTGGGTGACGCTTTCACCGTCAATTTTACTATTCAACCTTTCATTATTTTTGGCAGTTGAACGAAACAGTATTACGTTTGTTTTGCTAATATTAACTTTAAGGCTGTTCACAGTAAACCATTTGTAAAAAGTGTCTAATGTCTCATTAACCTTAACATTCAAAGTGTTTATGTCATCGGCGGATACTACTGCATTTGTGTCATCAGCAAACATAACCAACTGAGTAGAGTCGCCAATTATGTTAGTTACATATTGTATAAGATCATTAATGAATGTTAGAAAGAATATTGGTCCTAATATAGAACCTTGGGGTACACCGGCATTTATTTGAGATATGTGTGACTTATGTGTTTTCTCATAAAGTGCATTATCATGTGAAGAATCTGGTTCTTTAGTGCAAGATTTTATTTCTACAAACATTTTTCTATTTTTAAGATATGATGTCAGAAGTTCCAGAGACTTACCCTGTACTCCATAGTAGTCTAGTTTTTCTAATAGTAACGAATGGCTTACTGTGTCAAATGCTGAGCTTAAGTCCAAAAAGAGTGCTGCTACTTTCTTCTTATTGTTCATTCTACCCACGACATCCGTTATAAGTGTGTAAATTGCATCTTGTGTCCCTACAAACTTTTGGTACCCAAATTGTCTACTACTGAGTACTTTGTTTCGATTCAGATGCGTCAATAACCTGTCTTTAATTAGCTTCTCCAGAATTTTTGAAGTAGTAGTTAACAATGAGATAGGCCTGTACATATTCGGATCAAGTCTCGATCCTTTCTTGTGAATGGGTATTATTTTGGCTATCTTGAATTGTTCTGGAAAAATGCCTTCATCAAAACATTTATTAAATAAACTACTAAGTGGTTCTGCTAGTATATCTATATTTTCTTTTATCATTGTTATTGGTACGTCATCATAACCAGTTGATTTCTTACTCTCCATTTTCTGTACCATTTTCTGTATCTCTCGTGGAGTTGAATGATCTAATATAAGAATGCTTTTTACTTTGTCTGCAGTATTGCGTAAGATATCCATAGCATCTTTTGTATTTGTCGAACTAACCTTTGAGCACAGCTCAAACTGCTTTAAAAAAATATTGGCTACTTCTGATGGTTCTGCTATAAGCTTATTTGTACTTTTTAAGATCAATTTACTTACATTTTTATGTCTCTTATTTCTATGTTTATTAATCAGTTTCCAGACATCTTTTGACAAATTTGTTGACTTCACTATCATTGACTGTGCAGTTAATTTTTTAGAGGTTTTTATTACTTTTCTGTATAATGTGAGATACCTTTTCCTGTAATTTACAATAGTGTCATTTTGTTGATATCTTTTGCCCACACACAAGAACCTTTTCATATTGCTTGACACTTTTATACCCTTTGATATCCATTGCAATTGTGTAGGACGTGACAGATTTATTTTTATTTTCTTTTTCTTAAAACAGTGTGTGAAGATTTCGTTAAACACTTTGATAAATGAATTTATGCCCATACTACACCAATTTTGTTCTAACAATAGTTGACGAAATAAAGATTTATTTTTCTCAGTGAATTTCCTTTTCATGACTTCTACAAAAGTATTTTGTTTACCTATGTCTGGTGCGGAATTCTTTATTACTGTACAGCACAACAATCCTGCATGGCCATCTGCTAAACCGTTGTGGTCTACTTCGCATTTTCTAAGTTTATAATTAGTCAAATTTGAAAATATATTGTCTATACATGATTGAGAATCATTACGAATAAATGTTGTTGTGTTTATTAAAGGCCTAAAATTATAGCAAGTCAATAAATTAAGTAATTCATTTCTCTTTTTACTCTCAGTCAATAAGTCAATGTTGAAATCACCACATATCATACAGCTCTTGTCAAAAAAGTATTCTAATAATTTCTCTAGTCTTTGTAGAAATACATCTACATTTTTGTCATTAGGAGTGCGATAGCAGCAACATATACACACATTTGATTGCACATCCTTTACGCAGCATATTTCAAAACTTTCAACCATGTATAATGTTTTAGCTATTTTTAATTCTTCATATTCTCTGTCTCTGTTTGCTAGAATGAGTGTACCTCCCCTTTGCTTGTTTACTCTAGTGTTGTATGAAGCAATTTGATATTTATAGAAATTAAGTAACAATACAAGGTTGTTGTTTAGAAAATGTTCACTAATGCATAAATAATGTAAGGGATAACTCAAACTGTCCAAATATAGTTCCAATTCATCCTGCTTATTATTAAGACCGCATACATTTTGGTGAAAGATATTAAGCTCATTTCCATATACATTTTCTTCAGCGCTTAGATTTAGTACAGCTGATTCATCTTTACTAGCGAAAAAACCCTACCTTATCAATTGTTTTTTGTTTGAAATAATATGGTATAGTGCCAGGTTTTAGCCTATCTTTCTCATTATTTTTTTGTGTACTTGGAGACTTAAAATGATCATTATCATGAGGTATATTAACTTTTGCCTGTATAAACAACTTTAAATCTTGAAAAATACATCTTAGAGCTTTGTAATTTATGTACCCAGTAAGTTTCTTGAACATCTCATAAGTATTGGTTAGATGCCTATTTGTATCAAAAATATAGGTATATTGGTAAGTCCAATTATTATGATACAACAATTGGTTGAAAGCTTCGACCCTGCTATTATACAAAAAGTTGTTTTTTAGCTTAAAAGTAGGCAGACACAGTATAACATTTGTATGCATTAATGTTTCCAGTTTACATTTTATGTATCCAACAAGCTTTACATAGTCTTTAGATATTAAAAAATCTTTCTTACCCAGTAATATTATGCAGTAATCCATTAAAGTAAAAGATTTAAGTTTAGATTCTATACATTCCAAAAGGTCTTCAGTACAAGCGTTTGGCATACAATAGTGACAAATATAAGAATCTGGAAACGTGTTCTCAGCTTGTTTTAATACATTATTAATGTTATTATCACTAATTAAGCAAATTTTGTTTTGAAAACTTCTATTTATCATTTTTGACAGCTCAGGTGTTATGCTCAAATCAGTTAGTGGGATGCTCGTAGTGACCTCTGTTTTCTCGTGTCTTGTACTTCCTGTAAGCTCAATTTGTTCCGTGGGCTCAGTGATAGATGTGGCATAAATTATCGATTTTTCTGACTGTTTTCCCTTTCTGACAATAGATGGCGTGTCATTTAATTTTGTGTGGCCCCTTTTAGGACTCTGCAAATAAGTGAAATCGTGGGTAGATTGTATGCTGCTTGTTTTAGACTTGATCTTCCCGGGTGTTTTTTCTTTCGAGGTGCTACCACATATGTGAGATAACTGGTCTATTCTGAGTTGGTAGTTAATTATTTGTTTAGCTTGTGTACTATTTTCCACCAAAAGATTTTCTATTTCATTTTCAGCAATTTTCAGTTTCTCTTCAAGTATGCGTATTCTTTTTCTTAAATCAGAGACTTCCTCATTCGTTTTTGAGTGTAAATTGGGGAAACTCCTATTCAATTCACATGAGCGCGTTGAAGATGAATTGAACGAGTTGTAATATTCATCTTCTTTATCTGATGTTTCTGTTAGACAATCAAATGAATTGTACATCGGAAGGGTGGCTTTTGGTTTGCTTCTTATGGTAATATTATTGCCGAAAGAATCATCTGCGATATTTGGAGCTGAGTTTCCTGCCATCTTTCGCTAGGTAGCAAAACCAAGTTGAAGTAGATTATCCTGTTGTAGTAAGTAGTTGCTGCTAACCCTCACAAGATGTCGCTTCTAACCAATACAATGAAACTCATAGAAAGTAATACCATCTATGTGTCATATACGTCACTAATGGACTTAACGTATAGTAATTTGAATTGTATGTTGAATCTATTCGTCACTAGAGTCGTGGCTGTACAATGATTTGCAGAAAAATGTTTATATTTAAGTTCCTGGGAGTTATTTACTTGTCTTTTAATGGAAATGTTCCGTCACAAATACACTGTCTTTCAAACAATTCAGTTTCAGTACATACCAGTGAAAATGTTTTCATTTGTGTCACTTTAAGTCAGGTATTTTAAATCGTAGATAACTTTATTCACTAGCCATAGTTTACATGAAAAACGTTTTTACACATGCATTGTCATTTAATTATCACTTTCTTCATCCACAGATCACTTAAAACTCAATGTTTATATTTTATTTAACAATTTTACTAACGAACGTTACGGAGACAATGTTTACTTGAGTACGCCCTCTGACGGCCTATGATATTTACCGTTAAAGCGAGTGATAATTTACTATTTATTACGGATATAACTTTGGAAAGTCAGAAGTGTGTACGGTACTTCTATGAGGCAGTCCAAGAGTCTCCCTCTAGATCTAGACTATCGCTGTTTCATTTAATTTATTTACCCTACTGTTAATATATTGTAGTCTTCGCTCGCGTATAAGTGAGTTAGGTTATGTTAATAAGTTATCTCGTGGAAGCAAGCGGTGAAGCGAATCCGTTAGGATAGTATCAGAGCCGCCACCAGCGAACTGGGCGGCGCAGGTGCGCCTCTGCGCGCCTGATGCCGCCATAGTGAACGCCGCGGGCGAGAAAACCGGGGTCGCCTGAGTGACGCCCTCTGTCATGCCGAGCCATCACCCAGGAGTCGTCATCTGCAGGCATTTCTTGCCTGCGTTGAGCACTGCTCCGTTGGTCGCTGATGTAGTTTTCCAGCTACTCACCCATCATGCAAGGCAGCGAGTTGGCACACCGTAGTAGGTTTAGTTGGTATACCCAGGACATTCCATCTTATCCCGAGTGAGCCCGACATAACCTCTCCGTTTCACTTTCCGCGGAGAGATATTCGTCAATGCATTCCTCCACGTTAAAAAAAGTAATGCTAGTAACTCCGTTGAGTAGTTTTGAGTTAAATCCTTATAAACAAATAAACACAAAATCAAATTTTTCCTTTTGTAGATTTTTGTATAATAATAATAATAATAGTTTTATTGTCTCATAAAAACAAGCAATACATGGATTGAGGCCCTAGACCCACACTAGGATTCCCTGTGTTGTGGGATCTAGTCTCTTTCGTTCAATTACAATAATTCGACAATAGAATAAAATGAGAAGAAAAAAATATGTTATGTAATTTGTGTATACTACACGTTAGTGAGAATTGGTGTCAAAGGGTGAGTTGTGGAGTGGTGTGGTATGGTGTAATGAGCTGTGATGTGGTGTGATGTGTTGTGAGTGTGGTGAAGTGTGGTGTGGAACAGTGCGATGTGACCCGATGTAATGTGGTATGATGAAGTATGATGTGGTGCCATGAGCTGTGGAATGCTATGCATGTACATGTGTGATAGTGTTTTAGTTTATAATTGTTTTTCTGTTTATTTATTTAATATAGTTTATTGTTATCTCGTATCTTTAAAAGTTCTTCTGTTTTATTGTAGTCTAGATTAAATAGCCAATTTGTTATCGTTTTCTTGCAATTCTTTCTTTTTAATTTAATTAGGTGTATTATGAGTATTGTTAAGTTTCGTGTAAATGTAAGGTCCCATGAAGCTAAAAGTTTTTTTTTTCCAAACGATTTGCGATATTTACGTTTATCCCAGTAAATTCGCCGATTGGAACGACTGTGAATGCAAATGGTTAACGAGGTTCTGTGAAATCTTAAAGCAGCAGAGAGAATATAAAGTTGCCTGATGCTAAGCAATTCAGCCTACGCGTATAGTTGATTAGTGGAATATCGAAATGGACGCTTAAGTGCCACTTTTAAGAGAGCTCTTTGTCCACGTTCCACTCTCATTAAGAAGCATTTAGCCGCGATACCCCATGATATAATGTCATAATTGAGTATGGATTGGCATAAAACAAAATAAACTAGTTTTATAACTGCCGTGTCGGCAATTTTCCCGAGTCGCTTAAACACCTGTATGCCGGCAACAACCAAAAATTATAATATTATCTATTTATTCAGCCCATTATCAGCCAATTTCTACTCAAGTATAGGACCTCCTACATTATGCCACTTTTATCGGTCCGGTCCCGAATCATCCTGAATATTTGATAACATTGCTTGCAATGGGTTGAAGGACTTGCCAATATTTCTTTCACTGTCACTTTCCCAATCGCTTAGATAGTGTTTTCGTTCATCTTCTTGTGAGCTACACATAACAAAAGTGACGCCTGGCTTGTATGCTAGTCATACCTTGCTTGAACGTGATAACAATCACCAGATTTATGATTACATATTATATGCGCAAAATTGATTGGACGGATAATATCGCTCTCTTACTTTTTAGTAAATATTGTTCATCTAAATTTAAATAAAGTATTCTAAATACTTTGTATACCAGAATGTACTTCAGTAGACAAATCCGCCGGTGAAACCAGTGCACATATAAATACTATAATGCAGTTATTTAACAATAAATAATAAAACATTTAGTTTTTCTGTTATTACCTAATTTTGTAGCTACCACTAACAAGAGACAGAAACTTATTTTACTCTGGCGCAGTTCTATCCGCTAGGATTACTGTAAAAGCGGAACAATAAAAGCTTTCATTTAAAATACTGGTTTACTTTGTAACTAGCTGTGACCGCCGCATCGTTTGTGTGAACTTTAGATTTATTACTAGTTTTAGTAGATACAGGCTATTCTGTAAACCTGCGCAAACTAATAGCTACTTGGTCAAAATATTTATTTAACATCTATATATTAATACGGGAAGCAAAAACTTTGAATCCCTTTTTATGAAAATTGCGTGGACGGAGTATGAAATTTGGCACAGTTAAAGTTTATATGGAGAAGGAGGGGCGAATCCTAATATTTTTGTAAAATATGCATTAGAAATACATTAAATTAATGGAAAAACACTACACGCACACAACCATGCATTTGACACGCAGTCGAATCGCGTTCGGAATATTTCGACATTGTTCGTCTGACGTCGTACAATTCTTTGTAACTATGGTTACCTATACCTTATTTATATGTAATAGAGAAAAACAGAAAACAAGCAAGCTTAGGAATTTTAGTCGAATTTTGACCACTGCTAGTTCATATAAATAGGCTGGTTTAAACTGTAGGTGGTACCGGTCGCGGTGTTACCTGAGCGCTTTGATTTAGCATTTTTAAATAAGGTAGGCAGTGACTAACTAAGTAGACGCTTGACAGTGCTAGTATAGTATTGACTTCATTTTATTTAAGGGGTCGGCTCTGCACTGCCACTGCGCCCAAGTGTTATCGGTTCGAATCCCACACGGGACAAAAAATTGTGTGATCCAAAAATTGTTGTTCGTTTTTTTTTTGTAGTTGGTCTTTGCTGATTTCAGCTTGAATGGGCCGGCTCGACCGGGGAAGAACTACCCTCGAACAGAATATTGACGTGAAATAGCAGTATTCCTACTGTTGTATTTTGATCAGTGCGTGAGAGTGCCGGAGGCCCAATCACCCTCTTTTCCCCTATCCGCTCCTTCTCTTTTCCACTTCCACTTCTTCTTTTCCTAAGTGTGGTTCGGGGTTGGTGCGGAGCTCGAGGCTAGCGAAGTGTGTTGCCTGGGATGCCTGGTAGGTACAAAGGGCGTGGGGGGTCGACGCGGGGTACAGAGAGACCCAATGGGAATGGTTTCCATCGGCCACCTGACGATTAGTGGGAGACCCGAACCTGGGTACATCCTGCTCGGGAGGCTGTCCCGCCAACCGGTGAAAATCCCGTCACGTAGTCGTCGTGCAGGATTGAGAGACCAGAGTGGACCCAGTGGGTATGTGCGGGGAGGCACCGGGGGCCCTTCCGTGCTTCGTATCGGCTTCTTGCATAACTCGTGGGCCTACCACGCACTAAGACTTTGCTCTTTCTTTGGGCACCGTCTCGACCTCAAACCATGCATCAATTTATATCCCCTTTCTAATAAATTGAATACATGAAAGTTAAAAAAAAAAGAGCAAATTTTCTGCGGCGGACACATTTCTCGTGGATTTCTGCAATATCAGGGGTCTAAACAGTAACCTCGATGCCGTCCATCACCATCTTAAAATGGTGCGGCCTGCCCTGCTCTTTTTAAAGGAGACGCAGGTATGCGCCCCGGACGACATTTCGTGCTTAAAATACCCGGGCCACGAGTTGGAGCATTCTTTCCGTCGTAAAGCCGGTGTGTGCGTGTTTGTCAGGGGCGACATCTGTTGCCACCGCCTTCGGGTCATCGAGCATCGGGACCTGTCAATTTTATGACTACGCGTAGACCATGGGGGTCTACTTTTTCTATTCTTAGTGCGGGAGGTTTCTATAAAAAAAAACAAATGTATATTATCTGTGACATTGCGTAACTCTAAAGGTGGCGGTTATCACTTACTATAAAAACCGCTGACTCGACTACCAACAAAAATCTTTTATCAGATATTGAAATATCAAACTAAAATCTGTTTAGAACAATAATAAAGGTAGTCTGTCAAACAGTTTTTGAACCTGCAATCCCATCGTGCATATAGAACCATCCATTAACAAGGTCAAGATGTCTTAGCCACAAGGCGGAGGTATGCATTGTACATTTCTATCGACATGTTTACTCGCTAACACCCTCATCATATGGTCCATGAACCCTGGTGCGCAAAGTGAAATAGAAAATTAATAAATTTATCATTTAATGTTTGCGCACCGGGTGCGCTGGGTGAAATACTCTTGGAGCGCTTCGAACAAGTGCACTTCAAACTGGGGCGCAACATGGCATGCCTCACAATGCGATCAGATGTAATGGCATACCTACAGGTGGAAGATGGAGATTTTTGTTCAAAATAACACCTTTATATTATTGTACTCGTGTTTGCTTTAAGCAAATTAATTGATGCTGACATAATGTCCATTTTCAAACCGTCTTAGAATTTTAGCGATACTAAATAAAACTAAATCTCTGTTCTAAAGCTAAAGTTAAGGTTTATATGTTACTAGCGATCCGCCTCGGGTCTTGCACGAGTCATACAAAACTTAACAAATTACACACTTAAACCTTCCTTATAAATCACTCTGTCTATAAGCGAAAACCCTATGAAAATCCGTTTAGTAGTTTTTGAGTTTATCGTGAACAGACAGATTTGGGACTTTGTTTTTTAACATGTAGTGATTATAATATTCAAGTTGCATTAACGTCCATCGATCACGTCATTTTGGTACATTTCTTAAATAAAATTGTTATTTTTGCATATTATTATATTGCATCATACGGTGACAAAACACAAATCAAGACATTTTTCTTTTCACTCTGGTGCTTGGTATCTCTACTAGCGTTGGTACTTGTCATATTAAACTAGTAAATAAATAGCGGTTAACCTTACCCACCGCAGGTTACCCTGTATCCCGACAACTGTAGTATAAATCATAGCCACTGGCGCACCGTCTTCTAACAAAGACTGCAGCGTAATGCAAAAACGAATTAGCTACACTTCAGAACGTTGGGACAACTACCATCTTAGTTTCCATTGAACATGGCTGCTGTAAAGCAACCGAAACGTCGGAGCAAAGTGTAAACTTAAATATAAATAGTTTTAATTAAATTAAATAGCATAGTAAAGTTCAATAATAGTAGTGTTAGAGTTTTCAAAATTATGTAATAAAAGTGTTTTAAAGTAAAATGAACAACGCGATAAAATCCGTATAAAGTGTTTAATTTCAAACTATAATTTGAGTAAAAACCACATTGATTTTTGTAATTATCGCGTTAGTTGAAAAGGGACTATTGTAAAGCTTAAAATATATTAAAAGAACTGTTAGGAAGAAGGTCACCTAATGGCACATGAAATTTAGGAAACATTGTAATCGATCAAATTTAGGAAGCATTGTAATCAATCGTAAATATATTATATTTATTGCTTTTTACAAATAAACATGATTTATAGTACAAAATATTACTAATATTATAAATGTAAAAGTTTGTGAGGTTGGATGGATGTTTGTTACTCTTTTACGCAAATCTACTAAACCGATTGCAATTAGCATCCGTGCAGTCACCAAAGGGATCTAGTTAAAAACCAGTGCCAGGCATCCTTAGCCTGGCATATGCTAAACTAGGTCCCATTTGGCAAAATTTTATTATTATTTAACTTGTTATTATTGTATTTTTCTTTGTCAAATAAATTAATTTTCTTTCTTTCTTTCTTTCTAAACTTGGTATGTATATAGCTGGAAACCTGCATTAGCACATAGGCTACTTTTTATCTCGATATATCCATGGCATCGGGACTTGCGCGGGTGAGACCGTTATTCAGGATTTCACTATTTTAGATGTAAACAAAAAAATACCAGTTTGAAAACATAAATTGTTTTATAGATTTAAAATATTTATTGTTATAATACAATTTATAAGCTAGTTAATAACTACCAAAGCCACGATAATCCCAATAATAGGAAATCCATTCCAAAAACGCTAATTAAGTGTTATTAGGTTGGAAATAAACAGTACTCAAAAACTAAATCTTAATTATTGCAGTTCAATTACATAATTATGATAAAGCTCTTATACAGTCAACGACATAAGGCGATTAACATTCCCGACATCTTAAGTGCTTTATCCTACACTAGCGACCCACCCCGGATTCGCACGGGTAGTACAAAACCTTAACAAATTATACACCTGACCCTTCCTCATGAATCACTCTGTATATTGGTGAAAACCACATGAAAATCCGTTCAGAAGTTTTTGAGTTTATCGCGAACAGACAGACAGACAGGCCGACGCGGCGGAGGAGTTTGTTTTAATGTATATAGATATATACATTATACAAATATATAGTAATAAATAATGTTTATGAAAATAAATTTAAATAATAAATAAATACCAGTTACGGTAATTCCTAAACTGTTACGCAGTAACGGTTAAAGGATAACTATTTTAATCACAACAATTCATTACTATAGAACCACTTATCAAATTGTAATGAGTGAAAGAATCATAAATAAATTTTCAATCATAAAATACTGATAGAAATTTTTTTGATGTTCAGCTACTTATATTGCTGATTGTACACGCCTCGAGTACAATTCGTAACGAGACCAATTTTGATTGATTCTTGCATGGTGTCCGCGCGAGAAGTTTGCGCAAGTAACTTGCGCCAGTACTAACATCGTGTACCAACATCTTTACTCTACATAACTCCAACGCAACGAACATTCGCGTAATGGTTTTAATGCAGCTCGCCTTGCCATGTCCACAGCGCCGGGTGTTGTAGGTTCAAGCTCCATATGAAAATAATAATAATAATATCAGCCCCGTATTAAACTGTACCACTCCTGGACACGGGCCACTTTTCAGTGAGAGAAGGATTGGAGCTTCATATGGAACAAAAAATTGTTGTCTTCAAATAGATGTTCCCAATCTGGTCTTGGTAAAAAGAGTTTGAATATTTGTAAAGTCTTTGACAACATATAGTATTACAACTAGTGGGAGTATCAGATTTTCAAAAGAAACTTTTCCATACTTTTCTTTATTCTCCTTAAGTTATGATACTACACTAAAGCACATATGACCTATACCGCTTAACTTCATATGTGGTGACACCCGCACTCAAAAGTTAATACAAAAACATTCGCAAACTGAACACAAATCATGCGAAACCAGACTTGATTTATTCATTTTATAGCGCGGCTTACTTCGCCAATATTTTAACACAAAATGTTACATGTGTTGAAATGTGTAAATAAATAATGTTTTGTACGAAGCTTACATGATATTATTTATAATAGCTTAACAACTAATCCTACTGTTGCCAAGCGAATAAACCCTTACAATCAGTTTTCTATTTAAGAGTAAACTACTTGAAACGGATTTTATCAAAGCTTATTTCGTTTGCAAGTTTTTTGAATATTTATATTAAATTTACACTTCACTCGACGTTTCGGTTGCTTTTCAACAGTCCTTGTAATGTAAAGACTAAGGAGTTTGTCTCGATGAGTTTCAAGTGCTATTTTATGTTCCTGAAAATTATTAGATCACTAGAGTTAGCTCGAGGCTCCGCTGGCGTAAATGTAAGATATGTCAATTTTCTATCCCTAAGAACAGTACTTTTTTCTAAATTCTTCTTTATAAAAGATATCCTCAGGCCTTATTCTGTGCAACCCTGACAAGGTGTATGCGAAATTGATGATGACCCGTTGATTAGATAAGGCGTGCACAAACAAACAAACTCACATTTACGTTTATAATATGTGTGTGGTGTCTAAGATTTTTGAGATCTTGGCCTGCTTAATTTTAAGATAATCTTACTGAAAATATTTATAAAAAATGTTTTTTAATATAGCCTGTTCTAAACATTTGATCCTAAGTAGATATTTAAATACATATCGAGCTTCGTTGCTTTCGTACAGATGCTTTATTTTTATTACGCAAATATTAAATAAAATGTATGAAATATTCATACTGCCGGCGACCAACGATCCTCAAACTTTATGTGTTTGAAATAATTAAATTACCCGTCAGGCCCAAAATGTAAAAGTCTTCTGCGTTCAAGAAAGGTGTAAAACAACACCTGCGAACATATGTAATACCTCCTTTATTTGGGATGCTAGAGGAGAATAAGAAATAGATTCGAATTCTAAAGTGTTCGCTTTTGTATTTATAGAAACAGTATAAACTGCCGCCGCGGAGACAGTATCGGTTGAAAATAAACACGTATCCTACTCCCCAAGGGTACAAATGTAGAATACATTTTCTTAAACTTATTTTAAAAATGGAACTAGATGTGTTTACTTTTTATTTTGTAAAAGGCAATGCTGGTTTGCCGAGTATATTGTAGCCTGCCTGTATTCTATTGAATGCCAGATCGATATAATTGTGTTCCAATTTCAGAATGTTCACATTCAATTATCGTAAATATAACATACAATAAACGTTTTTCGTAACTTTTATAAATATTATGTATTGCGGTAGGCCTTTTACGAAGCATTTGTATGAGACCAGAATATTTTCTATATCACTGGCAAAATGTATTTTAGTATTTATTTACACTGTTGTCCTTAAATGTATTCAATAATATTATGTGTTTATATGTTTTGTCTATTTATTTGAATCTTTAGTATATATACGTCTAAGTTCGGTTGGCAACTGAATATAAACGCCGGGTGCACAGTTTCGTGTTGAGCTTATAACTATTTATTATACACCCTAAGGCTGAGGCTCTGAGGCTTAGAGATGGTTACGATCTAGGCATGGCCATATAGAATAACACATTAATACATATGTACAGTACCTACTAGATATTGCCCGCGGCTGCGCTCGCATAAATTTAGATTAGGTTAGGTTAAGTTAGTAACAGTGCTTTTACCTGGATGTACTTTATGTCCTTTTCTGTTCCTCTGTCTATATGCATGCAAAATTTCTGAATGATCGGTCAAGTAGCCTTAACCACTCAGCTGATCCAGAAATTTCTTTTTGGCTTAAATTTAATGCTTGAAAGTGTAACAAACAAACAAAGTCATATTTGCATTTATATTACAAGGAATTTTTAGACTACATGCGGCGACTAAGAATTTTTCACAGAAAACTCCAACAACAATTGATTGTATGATCCGGTGTTCGAACCCGAAATCTCTTGGATAGCAATAACAATTATTACCGCTGCATCACTGAGACAGCCAACAGTAAAACATAGTCTTTTTTATAGCAGACTGTACAAATATCCTAAAGCCGTCCAAACGATGGCGAATATAAAAATAACTTCGTATTATATGCCCAAAATATCCACCGGTCAAAATGTATGTGCTTGCATTTTACTTTTCTTTTTCTCATACATTTAGCTGACATAGTTTCTGGAAGCTGGCTTTATTATAGTGAACTATATCATTCTAGTGCTTGGACAGCACTTTGCACAAAAGTGTTACCGCATTACACCGGTTTTACACAACAAACCACCGAAGTGTTCCGAAACTTTGAAGCAAACTGTGTACTGCGTATTTTTGTTGTTTATGTATTTTAGTATACGTGAGCAATACTGCAGTTGACTTAGTGGATAAATAAATAATTCGCTCGCGTGAATAAAGCGAGATTAAGAAAATCCTGTGTTAATTTAGAATGGACAGAATGCCTTATTTATGTTCCAAGTATAATCGAAATCAACGGTTTATGTGTGATTGGTAAATTAAACCAAACATCTTCAGAATCTTCAGATTTATAATATTTTAAATATTTATAACTGCCGTATTGGACCCGAAGCATTACTGTTAGATGATGATGAGGATAATGCACACGATCACGGCTAGATTCGATTTCGGTAGTGTAAATTGTTTATAAGTTATTTATTGGGAAATATTCATTAACAATACGGTAACTGTGCTCAGTAGACAGTAAGAGGCTCTCTATCTATTACGAAGGACCTAAAAATATAGCTGTCAAATGTGGGTCTTAACTGTTTCATAGACTCCATGGCACCATTTACATTGTTACCTGGATCAAGCAAAGTATTATAGGTTCTTTTGTTAGGATATTTGATGTTGTAGCAAGAGATCCAAAAAACTGTCCTGAATGTAATAAATCATATTAAGTGAGCCTAGAAACATAACTAGAGTAGTGTCGATAAGATACGTACACTTCTATCTATCACTTTGAGGATTTGCAGGCTTGCATCTATCTAATCTCATGACCTGAGTGATATGGAAATAAATGCTATGCAAATAGTAAGATAGTTTATTTTTGTACAATTGGCATAAATATAATAAAATTGAAACTGGTCGATATCTCTATATGGATCTTAAAGGCAAAATAATGTGAGATGTTTTTTTAGAGCTATTGAAGCCAAACAATAAAATATTTTTGTATGTTCGTCTGGCCGCATCGCGCAAAAACTACTACACAAAATTAAATGCGGTTTTCATATCTGTATTGTTTAAAATTGAAATCAAAAATATATTTATTCATATAGGTCACACAGTAACACATAAACGTCAAAGTGACACCTACTTATCTGAATGTACATTTACCTCTTGTAATCTTCAGCAAAGCGTAGAACTAATAAGAAGAATTGGCAAGAAACTCACGTTCACTCTGTTTAATAGCCAAGTTTTACAATATTGTTTATTTTAGAAATCTATTCTGCAAAGAGTTCTAACATTATATTGCTGAAGGTTTAAAACTTAAAATCTGGTGCATGTGCGCAAATCGACACTTAAAATATATTATTTAAAAAGAGTTTCGTTTCGCACAATTCTTGCACACATATTCGTGCGGAACTACCATTAAGCCACTTCGCTTAGTAGTCCAAAAATATAGAAAGACACCTACTACCTAATTCCAGGCATACGAAATCGAGGACAAAAGCTATTTATCAAAAAACCAGAAAAGCGAAATGATGGCTACATATTTAAGCAAATTGCACTTGATGTAGATGATGTGCCACATGGCGCGTTATTACAACGGCACATTGCATTGGCAGAATATTTCGTGTATGGAGCAGCTAGTAACAGGGTGCATTGCATTTCAAATTTTCGCCATCCGTAGTATGGACATTAGAATTGTTGGCTTGACTCCAGTTTCCAGGAAATTGGTCTTCATTAGCAACTATAATTTAGCGTTGAGCATGTTTTATGGGACTATTTTACATTATACAGTAATTTCGACGCTATTTGCTTGAATATTTTGTTTGTATATTGGTATGGTAATGATTTTAGTACTCAAATAAAATATTTGCTAAATATTTGGGAGTATTTTTAAAAGAGCTGGCGAATACAGATTAATTTCACTCCGAAATTGAATATGATGGAAGCCTTTAAAATTTCGTAGAAGTGGTTATTTTTAAATGAGAGAAACGGAGAGCAGAGTGTGGAAGAGATAGCCAGATATATCTTTTTACTTTATAATACTTTATTTTTAAATATTAATTGCTCTTCATTTCGCAACCGACATTCAAGCTGAAAATAAATGATCCCTATATCATTTTTACTGTTGCATATAATAAAGAAAATCGTGCAACTTCACTGTTCTAAACCAGATCAACAGACGAAAAGTTTACTAGAACTCGTCAAAACAACAAGTATATCGCAAAGGTTTTGTCTCGTGCAGTTTACAAAGTCGCAAACCTAGGAGCGTTAGTCATAACTTAAAGCACTACGAACCATTCGTGTAACCAATTTGTTTCGCCACTGAACTCCTACACGCAGAATGTCTGATTTATTATACTGAACATTACGTACGATATTTCGATTCCCAGGTCTATAATTTATATTGTTATTATTGCACGAACATTATTTTTACACGTTCAATATAGCGAGAAAATATCACACAAATAGCTAAGCGTAGACACAATATGTGAATAAAAAACTATCTAATATCTTGTGGAAGCTCCACACGTATTTTCTTTCAACATTACAGAAATTAGATTGTGTGAGTGTCCTACTAAAATTTGTATACGTAAGTACATATAAACACCGCAAACGAGTTATATTTTAAGAAACGCTTTTGCACAATATTGTGTAATGTAAATAAAATAGCAATTATAAATGATAATATAACGGGAAAGAAAAGGAATAAAATTATACTTTCCGTCATTAACCTGATGATATCCCATCCTAAGTAGGTATGCTTACTAGTCTGAAAATAAATAAAAGTAATAGCCCCCTAATATTGTCTCTAATGACATTTCCCTTGCCGCGAAAACATTTGCAAACATTAAACCAATGCAAGCAAATGATCCCCGGTGTCGGTCCACTAATGGTTCTACCATTAGTGGATCATACAGATGTACATTTTGTGTAGGGATCAAATACATAATGTCATGCTTATCAACAGTATTGCTGATCTTTCTAACTACAGTACCATCTGTGCAATCAGTCGATTAAATAAATACTATCTATCAAAACATCTCCACAAGACATTTTTACAAAAGCCTTTTGGAATATAAATCACAAAAACGTTCTTATTTCGAATAAATATTTGATTAAAACAATTCATATCTACCCTCATAACTTTTCCAAGAAACATTCCGGGTTTCGTTACGGGTCACTCGTTTGGGGTATAGCGTGGGTGCTCCATATCCTCAAGCGATAGACACTATTAGTTATCCGATCCTTATTGTGATTTGTCGCGCGGTTGACGGTTCAAAATAGAACCACCCCTATTCTTTTACGTGGGTGGCAACGGAATTTTCCAGATGATAAGAAAAGTCGATACGATTGTCGAATATCAAGTTTTATTTTCTTAATCCTATAAATATTGTACGGAAACGTTGTTTGTAAATGACTTCAAAAGCTGCTTTATTGATCTTGCAGTAGGTATAAATTACTGCTTATTCTTACGGCAAAATCATAATTTGATTTCAGAATCGTGCAATTTTTTGTTAGGTTTTAATTTAGTTCTTTTTTTAGCCGTACATTAGTAGCATCAAAGAGCATATGGCACGTTAGCTTCCTATTAAACAAATATTCTACCCAATCAAAGCATGTCTGTGACAACTACACAGGTGATACAAATATAGCACTAGTATTGTTACTGGCGGTACCAACAGCGCCATTTTAACTTTCATTTCTAATAAAAGCGCAGGTATTCATAACCTGCGAGCATCACGGATTCAAACAATGTGTCCAATAGACAGCGAAAGGCCCTGATTACGAAAGACTTGTATGCAGTTGCCTAGTTGTGTATATAATACATCTCGGTCCTGTATGCATTTCATAAAACAAACAACCAAACTAACTTTAATAATTACTGTAAGTACTGATTCGAGTGCAACACTATACCCTTTTGATGAAATGCATAATTTTCGAACAAACAGCTTAGCGTAGAATAAACAGTTTGCAACGCGGGGTGAAGTGCGAAAACTAATTAATAGAATAAGCTACTTCAACAATGATCTCTTTGAGTAAAGGCTTCTTACTAGTAAACAAAACTTTTCTCTTTGTTTTAATTGAAGATATCCATTAACATTGAGTTGAAATCCAAAAATAAAATTTAATAAAATTTTAAATATTTGCTTTTAGATACAACATGGTGGTTATGATAAATGTTATTCATATTCTGCTATAGTGCTTTACATGCCATATCATGTCATATGGCATGCAAATGTTATACTTCATATAACATTACTTACATAACATGTAAATATTTTTATAGTACAGAAGTTTTTATATCGCACGTAAATTTTGCTACTATGGCTCGCATTTCTCGATATTTCATTTTTTATTAATTCAACTTGTCCCAAAACGTACTTTTAGATATATTTTATAAAGCTACATTCCTAAAACTGGTTATATGGTGCAATAGTACACTATTGTATAAATTCGACGTTCCAATAAATATTAAATATAACACCGTTGGTGTTAACATTAAAGATCAGTTATCAGATATAAATTCTGTATTAAGAAATAATCTTATAATTGAAATTATAATAAAATCAGGTGCTATCCACCACCTTGCCTATGTCGGGTGTACTAACGGTCATAGCTTTACTTGATTGCCTAAATACCCGATTCGACAATCTAATTTAATTTTTAAATAATGACATAGAACCTTGTAGCTCTCAGATTGTTGTTTGTTATATATCCTATGTCATTCCATAATAAAAGGATTACTTAATGCGAAAACACTTTTTTAAATTGGACTGGTAATTTCTTAGATTAGCAAGTTGAACAAACAAGAGCACAAACCAATTTCTTTTTTTATGTCTCCTAATCAGTCAACAGCTTACAAGCCCGTAGATCTAGAATCCCAACTTTCGTATTTCTATATGTAATGGTAGCGTATCTAAAAGAGATTATTGTTTGAGCGGCGATCCATCCATCCGTCTGTCGGCGGGCCATAACTCACGAGCCGTTTAGCCCAGCCACTGCGGCCATTAATTTAGAGAATCCCCGAAACGCAATCACGTTTGACATTCGACATACTCAACCTCTGGTTGTGTAAGACGTTGTAAAAGCCGAGCAATAATTCTGTCATATTATAAGATTCGGTTGAAAAATTATATGAATATGAGATTTTGGTTTCGTTTTTTTGATCATCTTGTTATTCCAATAGCTTAAGTGTGCGTACTTGCACAAATTATAATCGTATGGCCATGAATTGTATTGTTGGATTGACCATTGGCCATATCCAACAAATGATATAAAACTAACCGCACTTTTCTAGTTAGGTTTTCTATCAGCTTTTGGCATTCAGGCATGGTATCCTAGAGTTATATACTAGCCTTATTCACAGAATCTAGCCTGCATATACGAGCCCCAATGCAAAAATGTTCGTCTACTAAGAAAATTGAATGTAACCATGTATTGAAAGTGTAATATAGATAAGTAATGTCGGTTTAATGAGTCTAACAAATAAAAATGAGATTAGTAAATTAAATTAAGTTTATTTACTGTGAAGTACTCAAATAAAATATTCTGTCGTTACAAAAAAAATATGAATTCTTCCATCAATTATAACTCATAACAGTTCGGCTATCGCAGTTGAACACGCAAAACAGTTCGTCTACCACTTGGTTGTATCTCCTTTACTATCAATAACGGATTTAATCCTAAGTGGCATCGTCGCTACTAACTGTTCACATTCTTCTGGAGTTGTTGAATCCCAAACAGTCTTAATTTTCTCCTTTAAATCTTTTTTTGACCTTGATGGATTTTTCCGCAACATCTTCTTCATTTTCCACCACATTGTCTCAATAGGAGACAAATCTGGACTGTTTGACGGTCACTCCATTGTAGGTATTAGTTTAGAGGTGAACCAAGCCTTTGTTGTCCTTGCAGTATGACAGGAAGCACCATCTTGTTGGAAAACATAGGCATTTTGATGTTTCAAAATCGGAATGGACGGCAATAAACTCGTTTCTAAAATGTTTTGGTATTTTACTGCATTAACAGTCTCGTCTACAAATTGCAGGCGACCCACACCTTGTGCTGACATGCAGCCCCATATCATTACAGACGCAGGGAACTTCACTTTTCTCTTGATACAGTCTTGGTGAAATGCTTCATCTTTATTTCGGATAACTAATTTTCGTACGTCACCGACAGTCACCTCGAATTTGGACTCGTCACTCCATATTATTTGACGCCACTGGTCAGCAGTCCAGTTTAAGTGATCACGAGCGAATTTTAACCTTTTCTTTTTCTGAAGTAATGTGAGTAAGGGTTTCTCTTTAGCCGTGTAAAAGCCGTAACCCATTCTCTTCAGGACTCTTTTACAAGTATCGACCGAGACATCTTTTTTAATCATATCACGCCATTGTACGGTAAGCTCTCCTGCACGAGCACGACGGTTTTTCTTTATAATTTTCTTTAAAACACGGTTTTCAGCTTCACTCGTAATACGAGGGCGGCCTGATCTCTTCAAACACGAAACTGTGCCGTTATTTTTGCTATGCTGGATTATTGACTGGACAGTTGATTTTGGCAATAATAAGTCTTTGGCGATTTGGTATGCAGATTTCCCATTATCACTGCTTGAAATAATAATTTTTCGAACTTCTACCGCGATAGGTTTTCCACGACCCATATTGCTCAAAATTATTAGCGAAAATAATGAAAAATACTTGGAACACGCCTTTTTATAGCCTTTGACATCTTAAAAACAATTGAATTCTATTTTTAAGATAATTTATTTTTAAATTTTGGTGTAACAATTAAAAAAGTATATTAACATTAGGCATAGACGAACCATTTTGCATCAATTAAGCACTAGACGAATTATTTTGCGTGACCATTTAAACAGTAATTTAACTAAGATACATAATTTTAAAAAAGGATTTTTTTTTTCAATAGTACCAAAATAACGTTATTTATATGGAGTATTTTATTAAATAAATTGTTTACTGCTAGTGTCTTTCTAGGAACGAAGAAAGTTAAAAAGAAAAATGTGTTCCTCATAATGTGTGACTAGACGAACATTTTTGCATTGGGGCTCGTATGCAGATTCAAATGACCACGACCTTTTAAGTGACATAAGTTTAACTTGCAATGAGGTTGGCTTGTCAGCAGCTGCTATATCTTTGAGTGTAAAACTATGCTAAACACAAGTTTATTATAAAACGTATAGTTTTAGAGCTAGCTTAGAGCTAAGAAATCATGTCTATCGACTCACATGAATGGCAATGAAAGTTGACTATCACTTTGTCTAAAGTACGCTCGGTCGCTTTTCCAAGGTCCGAGAGTCCTGCATAGACACATAATTGTATTGCAAATGCACGATTCACCAGCTGATTTCGATTCAATGTTTATCTTCGGAGCTGTTCTCATTAAAAACTAATATATTTAATATAATATATATAAAAACTATATCCATTAATTACCGGACAACCTGTATATAAAAACCATAAAGACGCCATGTTTAAAAAAAAATCTGAATGTGCTGCTTCTGCTGCAATATCCTTAGCCATCTGGGTGCAATACATTTCTGTCCATACCTACAGGATACTGGCGTAAATAATTGTATGTTTTATTTAAAGTGTTCTCTTTTTGTTCACAGGTAGCAGTGGAATTCCTGTGAAACTGACCATTCGATAAGAACTGAATAGTAGCTAGTGAAAAATTTATAACTATGTACGTTAAAAAATTAAAAATATCAATTTCATAATAAATGTGGCCGTGGCGTTCGTCTTTATCAACCCGTTTATTGGTAAATACCTTTTATTAGGCGACTCTCATACATACGAATATCTTTCTGATGAAGCAGACTCCACCTGTCGCAAATCTTGTGTATATGTCTAAAGGTATTTAATAGATACTTTTAATTTCTCAGGCTATAATTCATATTATTGAAATAATCGAATTATTTTCTTCGTGTACTTTATACTTTTGTAATGAAAAGGTGAAGCATTTTATCTCTGCGCATTTTAGCACGAATGATCAGTCCGTAAGAGAATTAAAAAATATAATATATTTTAACTAAGAAACTTGTTTTTTAATAAATAATGGTCTGGTGGCCTACTAGTATTAAAAAATCGAATATGATTGTCTTTTATTTTTTTGCTGCACATCTATCTAGATTTGCATATCAACGCTACTAGCACAGTATAATATATGGGCACGATGCAGGTAACATGCGCACCTAGAATAACTTGCGCAGGTTTCATGCGTCGTGTAAACGACCGTTGCAAGCCTTCCACTAACTTGCGCATGTAGCTTGCGTATGTAACCCGCGCCAACTACTTGCGTCACGTACAACCGTCAATACTGATAAAATAAAAAGCACTGGAATAAATTAAAACTGCAATTCAACCTGTGCTTCTATGTACTTCAAATAACATTGAATGAGAGCTGCCTAAAACCAAGCTTAAATGATGTAAATACATTTTTGTATGTTTTATTAATTCAAATGTATTGTAACCACTGTAAATTTTTTAGATGTAAGATATTTCAACAGTAAGTCGTTACACGTAATCTTTTTGAACTGTGATATTAAATTAACATTAGTATTATCATTGTACGGTAAAAATGAAACTGAATATATGACATTGAAAAAGTACCCATCCTTTAATATTTTCCTTATATTTTTTTTCGAGTTGGTACAATATAAATAAGTAGTTGCAGCTCAATATAATTATGACAACAGTAATTATTGACGCAGTTTTATTTTGATATTTTGTTACATACTAATATAATAATTCTTACAAAATAACTACTTACAAAAGAGGAAGCGTGGCTAACCTTTTTCTGGAAGTTGGCAAGCAAACATGCAGCTCTCCCGATGGATGGTAAGCGATAACCGTAACCAATAACCGCTGACAATGACAGGAGGACAATTCGCCGGGCGCCAATCCGAAGAAATATTTAAAGTTGGGATGAAAGGTAAAGCGTATGTATGTGAGCCTTCGTCACTTTACTGGCCAAGGCAATAACAGTGTACTGATACTGGCCAAGGCAACGTCAACTTCTACGGAGGTTCTCTGTTCTCCTTCCAAAGCTAGCCTACTGGTTTGTACCATAATATTTCCAAATAATTTGGCCTGTGTTTGAGTTTGAACATAATTTTACACATAAGATATATAGTACAAACAGTATCAAAATTGGCCGCAAAATCAGAAGGCAGTTAATATTTTAAATGTTGATATAAGAAACAGTGGGTTCGTAGTAGGGATGTCTCGCTATTTCCCTTGCGCAGCTGCGGTTAAATAGCAGTTATGTCACAGTTTTTATCGTGCATCCTTTTTCGGTAATTTAATAATTACCCCTACTACCAGATTTTAAAAGCTTGTATCTTATTATTTTTTGAGTAGGTTTCAAAAATTCTTTGTGTTTAAGAGTTTGGGTAGTGTAATTATTTGACTTAAATCGTACAAAGCTGTGTTTCAAATGCCCCATTAAGTAAAGTAAGCAGTCTAAGGGTTGTGTGTAGTTATATTATGTATATCGCGTTGTCTTTAAGGCCCGCGAAATTTTTTATCTAATTACGATAACTACCTACGTATCTATTGACAAACTATTTAAATGATATCATTCAGTTGAGTTACAATAAGATGTAATTTTATACGGATTTAATATATATATATTCAGACAAATCAAAATATGTTTATATGTAGTTTCGTACTTAAAAACACTTTATCCATTCCAAGATTATTTGGCTGTTCTTCTGTAGAGTGGACCTTGCCCGGATTCCTAGATATAGTCATGGCTTGGATACTACTATATCCAAACTGATGTGTGATCACTGACATTACAAATATTGATAAAATTTACTTAGTTAGGATAGTTGGTATATTCTGTAGTTGTCAACACCGCACTTTATAAAGGCACTGCAGAGCTAACACCATCTGACTCGTGACCACAGCTGATAGAAGCCTGTTGAAACGTATAGTATTGGGTAAGTAACGATTAGACCCGTTGTCAAATATTATACTAGACTTTCGAAATTTGGATGCATAATATACAAATCACAAAACTCTATCAACATTTATATATTAAGAAAATAGACAACAATTGGTAGTAGAATTCATCCCTCTCTTTTGTCTCTGAGTATAGTGTGTTGTTGTCTAATGCATATAAGAAATTCAATTTCTAGTAGGTATATATGGCTTTTTAACGTGGGGGAATGCATTGACGCATACCCCTCAGCGGGTGTGGGCGGAGGGGCTATGTCGGACTCACCGGGGTAAAAGAGAGATGGTAATGATGATAATAATGGATCTCCCGGTAATACCGACTAAACCTACCAAGGTGTTCCTCGACAAAACCGCAATCGGCGGGGCCGCGCGGATCACAGTCATATGCAGTCGCGACCCCGCCGAAGTTTTGACCCGCCGTATGAAACGGCAGGCCACTAAACAATAGGACTACCCTTTGGGTACCACTACTTTTAAGCCCTACTATCCCCCCTGAGGAGGGGACGAACACACGACACAGGCGCGCGTGGGAAGACGCACGCCACTTCTCGGACTTGGTGATGATTTGGGTGGCGAGCAGGCCCACGAAGCCCACCACTCCCAGGATAAAGCTCAAGGTGGCTGGAGGTCATGTCGCGCCCTTCGGCGCCCGGTTCTGCGTTTGGAGAGAGGGTCTGAGGTAAGTACATACATTTTAAGAAGCAGTTGTGTGAAGTTAATTAATTCGCATTTTGGACTACAATCGAGTGATAGCAGTCCAAAATGTAAATTAAATCTTAATGAGTATTAAGATGATTTTTATTTTCAATCAAAAACTAAGTACGTACGTATATATTTTAAATACAAAAGTAACAATTTCTATTTGTTAAATTTTTATAGTTATTATAAATTTTGAGAAAATCATACTGACCTCAATTTCAATAGGGCATTTCGTTTTAAATAATATAAAAAAACGTTTCTAATAGATGGCTGCCTCGACGATACAGTGTTAGTGAATAAATATATGCATGAGGTTTTCTTTTATACAAGTATGGTGGCAAACAAGCATACCTGGTAAGTGGTCACCGTAACCTACGGACGCTTGCAACACCAGAGGCATCACTTGCGCTTTGCCGACTCTTTAGGAAATGAAGAAGAGAAAAAGGAAGTGGGAAGGAGAAGGAGCGGCACTCGCACTGGCCGAACGAAACACAACAGTAGGAATACTGCTATTTCACGTCGATATTCTGTAAGAGGGTAGTCCTTCCCCGGTCGAGTCGGCCATTCATGCTGAAATCCTGTCAAAAAATTCTCAGTAGCCGCACGGAGCCTGAAACTGTGCCCGACGAACAACAATTAGCTCGCCCTCTTTTGAATGGATCCTTTACTCATACCTGTTAATATGTGAGTGTGTGAAGTATCACCAGCGCCTCCAGGTGTACCTCTACCTACTCAATAGTTAAGATCAAAGCTTGAAACTATGAATGTTTGTTTATGTTGTTTGCCAGTAAAACAAGTGGAGAAGAACTTGCCTTGTAAGTAAAAGCATGGTCTGAAAAGTTGGCAATTGTAATCAATCGTTCGCACAAATAATTCCGTAAACTAAAGTGGTGTAGAGAAGGACATACAAAAAGGCAGTACATTGACAAAATATATTTTTTGTTAGGTAAGTCAATACATACTTTTAGTAACACTAAATATCTGACACCAGATTTTTAATTTTAATGTACTGCCATTAAGTTTCCTCGCCTCATTTAAAGTGCAACGTAAAACTGGCTTGATACAAAAAAACTTAGTCTTACAAACTCCTTTATAATCGTGTTCGACTCAAAAATATGCTGAAGTACGATCGATCCTTACTTTGTCTGTGTAATCGTATATACCCTTCGTGCGACAATCCGAACTGTGCCTGTATTTTGAACGATGGGTTTTCGAACGAAACTCTAATAAGATTTCGACCCCTTTGACGACCGGAGTGGGTAATAAAACAAAAAACGTGTTTTAAAGCGATTATGTTCAGTGTGTAGTATACAAATGTTTTTAAAAGGATTAACCTAGACTTGATCGTGTTCACAAGTAGACTAGCGCGGTGATGTTTGGGTTACATTTGTAAATAAGGAGTTTCTAAGTCCAGATCTATGTATTCACCCTATGTTTTCCATGTGACTAGAGGTATATACTACGCTAACTGTGTCCGTATTCTGAGGCTTAGCCAACTGCAAATTATAAAAAGGTTGTGTTATTAATTATTACACACACTATACGAGCGAACCATAGTTGAAACAGCCAATGCACAGCACTGCAGTAAAAATCGTCAAATAAGGTAGCAATGGCAGAGCATTTACTTGAAGCAAGGACGTATTACAAGATTCAATTTTATCGCCAACAAGTTCCTCCCGCGAATCGCAAATATTATCGCAGGATTTTGCCTAAAGCGATTGAAATACGTACTTCAAGTCGTATGCTTACGTAAGCATAAGACTTTCAATCGCGAAAAGGGTTTAAACTACCGTGGAATTCAGTGCTTACAATAACACAACATTTATATATATTTATATATATATATATTTTTAAATACAACTTCTTCACTTGGGATGTTTCCTGTGTCGCGGGGGACTTTACAAACATTCCACGACTCGATGGCGTAGTGGTTATTGTAACCGACTGCCACGCCTGAAGTCGCGGGTTCGATCTCCGCACAATTCAAACATTTGTGTGCATGAACATGGATGTTTGTCTTGGTCTGGGTGTTTCTATGTATAATATGTATGTATTTACAAAAAAAAGGTATATATGTATGTTTATCCATTGTCTAGTACCCTTAGTACAAGCTCTGATTAGTTTGGGCTAGATGGTGTTGTGTGTATGTGATAGAATATTATTATTCAAACAACGGACACAAAGAACACCCAGACTCGGAACAACCATATGTGGTTCACACAATTTTTTGTCGCGTATGGGATTCGAACCCATAGCACTTGGCATAGTGGCAGTGGTGAGGCGACCACATAAACTAATACGCCTTTCGCACAGTCAAATAATCTACAGTTAGTTAAGTTTCAGAATACGGACACGGTTATTGTAGTATGTGCGGGTAGATGAAAAAAGAAACAAAATGTGAAGGTAGATTGAAAAACATCTGCCTCACAAATGAAAGCGCGACATCGCTGCGCCAGTCTGCTTGCGATCACGGCTAGTGCAACTTGGCTAAAAAGTCAAGACTTTAAACAATGTCGTTGTGTATGTTTATATCGAGCATAGATAATGATGATGATTAGAGACGCAACGATTTTTAATTTGTCATATTATTTTTATGCTGCTTTATACATATTTTACCATTTTTTTTTCATAATTATATAATATACAATTATAATATCTATAGCAAAGTACTTTTACGTATTTAAAGTTTAAAACGCAACAAGTAAAAGCTAACCAAAACACAAAGCCCGATGGCAGTGTTTCCAACGCCTAAATTAATTTAAATTAGACGTTAAAAAAACAACATCCCCATTTTCTTGTGAAGTCAAATATTAGCAGTAAATTAATAACTCAATCAGCAGTGACAGTGTTGTCAAAAAATTTAAAAACAAAATGACCTTATATTAAATTGTGAGCAAAGTTGGTGTAATTGTGCGTCGTTCCATCAAAACTCTTGGCAACTTGGTACGTTCGCGATGTTTACGTTTAACAAACATGTTTAAAATTTTAAACGGAGGCTGGTTTCAAATTAAGTGACACGTGTCACGCTGTCTTATTAAACTGACGGCTCTAGGTTAGTAAAAAATGTAACTCGTTCTATGATATTTAGCGTTATTTAAGTAAAAGCTATTTAATATAACTTACTTTAATAATAAAGATACTTATTGCATTTTATGTGACGCTCATGACGTTGTCACCCTCCATATTGATCGTTTCACGAGGTTAAACAACTTTGCCACAATCTGACTTCTAGATGGAGGACCATTTACGAAATACACTTTTAGTTTTGTCAGTATGTCGCACCTGTTCAAGTAACGTGCATGGTCGCCTGTACATGTACTAATTACGAGGCCCAAATAAATGGACCCTTTCATGATAGTAATGATGTTATTATAATATATAACTCACGTAAGTGCCCCAATATGCGCTGATGACTCGCGTTGTGAAAGGTGTCAAGGTACTCATAGGTCTTACTACTAATATTTGAGGTAAATTCTAACTATAACTTCTGATCAACATTTCATACATTTTTCTAAGGCAAAATACCAATGTAATTGATAAGGTGATAATTATGTACCTTATGTAGTATGTACAAAAAATGTTTGAATTCCGTTTCTTTTATAATTATTTTCAAATCGTCCATTATGGTAAATTTTAATTTTCTGGTCGTATTTTATGAATATATCAAATCGAGTAGGCACTTACGTATTTAATTCGCATATGTTATATGTAAGTATGAGCTACGCTGGAGTCAAATAGTCTTACTATTTGACTCCAGCGTAGCTCTTCCCAACGTCGTATATAAAATGTAATGAAGTATTGATTAAAAGCTTTGGCGTTCTCATTTCATATAATACGTCCGTATTTGAGCATGGCGAGTCAATGCATGCGACGTAAATCCATTCGCGGCTTCCGTTCAATTGCATTCAATAACTACAACTGAAGTATTATTTTTATATTCAAAGTAAACAAGTGAAAAGATAACATATTTATATTCACGGAATTTCCTTTTTGTTCTATTTATTTGATATTCATCATTTTTTTATCGCTTCCAATTTAATTATTTTACGGCAGCTTACTTCTCGTTTATTCAGTGAATAATTATGTAACTTAATTATTCATGTGGCAGTATCCGTGTACGGTTTCAATGATAAATACATTTTTAATGACTTTTGAACTAAGTTACAAATACAGTATGTATATGAATGAAAAAATAACTAAAATATATAATCCTGTAAAGCTAGGCACAAAAGGCTAAATTAAATTTTAAATTTATTTTGTTCCCATCTCTACAAATTACATTTAAACATTTCTACAGCAGTATGATTGATTATATTATAATTATTACTATTAATGCTACCATTTACGCAGAATGGTCCAACTGTATCTTGAAATACAATACAATACAAATAACTTTATTTAGTTCTCTCATACAGTTTTACAAAACATAAGACAATAGTAGTTACATACTCAACGAATATTCATAAGATAATACAATCTGTGTGGGAGACTGGTGTCTGTACTAGGAGACCTGTATGACAGATTACCAGCCTCTCCAGACTCTGAATAGGTGGAGCGTGTAGTGAGTGAAGCTTGTAAACTGGCTGTGTTTTGTTTCTTTTGTATAATACATACCAACAATTTTTCCTATTTCATAATTATTCAGCAGCTTGGTAACTACTCAATGCAAGAATAGAATTCGCTCGTGCGGAAATTATTGCGCCAGTGGTGCAGCGATATACAATAATGAAATTTAATAGTATATAACAGTTATTGTTTACAACCTGTGAAATAAAATGGGTGACGAAAGAGAATAAAGCATTCTGCATTTTGATGAATTTCGGAATTAATCCAACCAACTTTGTACTTAATTTCCGCAATACTATGCTAAATGGTGCACAGCGACACATTAACCTAGACTGTTTGGACTTTGAACTATTAGAAGTAGAACGCTGTGAATCGTGCGAGAGAGTGCGCTATATTTTTGTTTTTTTGTCTCATTCACGCTGAATGGGACGCGGCACTAGATCCTTACCATGTATAATTGTCTATATTAGTAGGTATTTATTTATTTTCGGAGCAAGTTTAGGTCGGCGCGAATATCATATTTTAAAAGTTTGGTTTTCGATTAGCGCTAGCATCTGATCGTTAATACGTCCATTACCTATTATCAATTGTTATTATTACTGGTGTAAATGTTATAAAAGAATAAAAAGAGTCTCTAAAAGAGTAAAAATAATAAGTTTTACATTTACTCATGAAATTAATTAAATGTTGAAACATTAAGTTAAATAACTAAGCTATAAAATGTATTTCATTATTTACTTTCATAACTATGCACTGGAAAATACAATAATAAGTAATTTTAAGATATTCATTAAATCATTAAGTAGCGATCAATTAGGTGAGCTTATAAATCGATAGAGTTTGATCCCGAAAAGCGCATCTTTGACTTTTCAAAGTTATGTGCGTATTAAGTAGTTAATTATCGCTCGCTTTAACAGTGAAGGAAAATATCGTGAGGAAACCTGCGTGTCGGAGAGTTCTCCATTATGTTCTCGAAGATATGTAAAGTCTGCTAAGTCGCACTGGACCAGCGTGGTGGACTATAGCCTAACCCTTCTCGCACTGAGAAGAGGCCCGTGCCCAGCAGTGGGACAGTTTAACACAGGGCTGATATTAATATATTTTAAATCAAAAAGCCCTGCAGTCATTTTGATATACGTTTCGATTTACCTACTATTTAATTTGGTGCTCTTTAGTGTCAAACTGTTCAAAGTAAATAGGTAACTTGATAAATAAGTTAAGCTTGTAATTTAGTAATAGTGCATCTGTCTTTGCTATAAAGATAAACTCATTCATTTTAAAGCACTATCGTATGTTTATATTTTCGTAATATCTTATGAATCTTATGATACATGTCCTTTGCCGAAAACATCCATTTGTAACCGATAAACAATCAGTTTTAAGCGTTAAGGTTAGTAAAATAAGTTTTAAAGTGGCGTGCACTTGGTGGCTCGTATCCTAGCGCTGTCAAAGGAACGCCGAAAACTCAACCTTGCTATAACAATCAGCTATAAGATTCAGAGTTTAACACTCGTCCCCGTCTTATTGATAGGACATAGCTTCGAACAGTCGCTGTTCGAATTGTTTTTTATTTAATTAATATATGACACATGTATGGATATATTATATGCTGCCGCTATTGTGGAGATAATTTTGGCGCCATAATAGATATATATTTACGCTTAGTATTTGTTTGACTGACGACTGGAAAACCAACGAAAAACAACAATAGCAAAATAACGTGCGTCGGTGTGTGTAAGCACAACGTCGCCGCATGCGCTACTGAACCGTGATTGGTCGACACCACTATGCACGGTCCCTTTCCGACAATTCCCTATTTCGTATGTAGCGTAGTTATGCATATATAGGGTGTCTAACTTGATGTGTAACCGTGTCTACATACGTACAATCAGTGACAAACATTTGTGCGACTTCGAATTGCTTTATATTACGAGTACATAATAATGGTAATTCTACATCTTTTGCTGCAGTAACGGCTAAATCATAATTATTTTAATCACAATTCATTGCTATCGAACAATAATTAAAACATTTTATTTATAAAATAGCGTAAGAAATGTGTTTAATGTTCAACTACTTATACAGGCTGTCCGGTAATTAATGGATAACCTGGAAATGTCTTATTAATAGTGGAACTGATGGCCGTTGAGAAAAAAATATGAAAATAAATCTATCCTACTACCTGAGATATATGTTTTTTTTTAATTACCATGTATAACTTTCTTGTATACTACGACCATAAATTAATGAAATCCATCGGTTTTTTATTGTTTTATTATTAAACACTAATTATGCTAATAGATAGACAGTCAAAAGTATGCTATGCTATATAGCTTGCACTTTTTTTTTTCATTTTTCTGATCGGCCTTCAGTTCTACTATAAGACATTTCAAGGTTATCCATTAATTACCGGACATCCTGTATAACTGACTGAACAATGGTACATACATACGTCTATTTACTATAATATTGTGGTTACATTTAACATGTAAGCATTCAAAGGGATGCAGACAAACATAACATAAAGCAATATTTATGCAGTATCTTCATATATTATATCTATAATTCATAATTTTATTGTTGAGCAAATAATAAAATTGTAAGCTATGATGAATATAAAATAATAACGAAAGAGTCGGCAGAGAGCTATTAGAAACACATTTTCTCGCCTATGTTTTAGACTCACGTAATAAGAGTCGTGTGTATCGTTTTATATTGACAGACTCTGCGCTGATATGAAGAATTTCCTTATTGATAATTCTAAAAACCGGGATTTCACAGTCAGACGCAAGTATATGTATGTATACCACGATGACTTTCATGATGGATAAGTGATAGGTACTGTGTAAAATTTTTGTTGCTATTGTACTTTCTCACGCACGGCCTCAGACCCTTTTTTTTACGTGTGTACGTGGAAATACTCCTGATTCATACCTCCTCGCTATAAGTGAAGGCAAAAGGGGTTCTTTTTCAAATTCATACACCCTCTTCGATCGGTAGGTAGGTATGTAGTCGGTAGGCCCGAAGTCTCCTTCGGGCCTACCGACTAAGACCACCACGGTACGCCACCTCGCTACTTTGTATGGTGGATGGGTCACTGAAAACTACATCAGTGACCCACAAGGCTTCCAGACCTATGCTAATGTAATTTGACAGTGTCACATATCGATATGTGTCGTAAAGCACGTAAACCTGGTTACAGCATTGAATTGAGTGATCAGGCATATGCCTGATTTTTCTCCAGTCCTATTGAATTACCATTCTGACCATGAGTGTGTCCACAGTGACCGAAATTCGCTCTAGAGGACATTACTGTGTATGTATATTGTCTGCGGTATCTGGTATTTGATATCAATACAATAATTACCTATACTATCAATGTTATAGAAATTGGTAAACCGCATGACACTGCAAATTAATTATATTATTTCTCAATACTCAATAGTTGGCTAAACGCCTTTCCTGGAACTGCCAATGAAATCATACAGAGTGTAGCGCAAATATATAGTGATATTTTACTTGACTGCATGAATTTACTATACTTTGGGTTTGATTACAGCAAGGATAAAAAATAATATTCACCCATTGCATAATTAATAAGTGTGTGAATGTAAATTGTGTGAACTATGTACAAATAGATGTTCCAAGGCTGCATATGTTTTGGGTCCGTTGTTTAAATTTTAAGAGTGGAAGTTGTTTTGCAAAATCCACTGAAATTGATAAAGAACAAATTTTACTGATACTGAAATTTACACAAGTACAAAAAATCAAGCATGTTTATTAAAAAGTCTGATTTAACAAATATTAAAGTCTCTAGAAAATTATAAAAACGAATATTGACGTGAATTTGACAAATTATGTTGTTAAAATATTTTTATATCTAAGTGAAAATACTCTGAAACACATATTTATCATGTGTATGTCACCAACACTGCCTATGACGACCTCAGTAGTTTGGGGGCAAAATTAATATAGGTGTGCATGTCACCTATGGATTCCGACGCAAGTCATGCAAGGTGCTATTGGATTCTTCTGTTACAAGTTCCCAGTAACTGAATAAAGTTTAGAAATGTGTCCGGTAGATGGCAATAAACTCGCCCACTATTGTGTGGGAGCTGAAATCATAGCTGACAAAATACACATCTACTACCTTCTCCAGGAATATTTAGTCGTCAACCTTTTTTTCTTTCTTTTTTTAAATAATATATTATTATTTAAAACATACTAAGTACCTACTTTATGAATATTTCCACGCCTTAATTATATACATAATATAAACACAATTCTGTAAAACTATCTTATACCTAAAATATCATAAAACAGAACTAAAAAAGAAAAAGAAAACTAAAACCCTCTAATAGGTGTCATAGAATTCCTCCGTATCACATTCGACTGGTAGTGTGCCCAGAAGACTGGCAGCATTGCCACGTTGAATGGCAATGCTTATTCTTTCGTATTATATTATAATGATTACTTTATCGATAGCCTTGTGGGATACCGTTGGATAGCCACGCAAAGGTCACGAGTTCGATCCCAAGGCACGCATTTTTGACTTTTCGAAGTTATCTGCGTATTAAAATATTTAATTACCGCTTGCTTTAACGGTGAAGGAAAACCTCGGAACATCGTGAGGAAACCTGCATACCTGAGAATTCTTCATAATATTCTCAAAGATATGTAAAATCTACCAACCCGCACTGGACCAGCGTGATGGACTATGGCCTAATACTTCTTACGTTAAGAGAGTACGGGCCTGAAACAGTTAAATACAGGGATATTATTATCAACCATAATTTAATTTCGCATACGTGTTGTCAGGGGAACAGAAAACTACATGGAGCAGGTGCTTCATATTGATTTCTATCCATTCATCAAGAAAAAGTATTATTCCCGAGCGAGCGACATCGCGGGCAAAAGCAAGTAAAATATAAATAATAACTCACTTTTTGTAACACGCTGTATACAACATATATGGTGTATACAGCTTTGTATGTACAGTATGTTTCAAAAGTATTTCTAAGAATACGTTCATCGCATTTAAAATCCGTTACATTATACTTTCACGCAAAATTAATAGTATTTCGGTTTATGTATTTCGCAGTATACTTTGCATTATATGTATTTGATAAAAGGTAAAAATCGAATTGTTTATCCCAGCAGGTTTATTATTTACCGGGCAATATCATTACTCTAGGACTTCGTTTTTCAGTTTTCAGTTGCATTCAATGTTATACATGTCGATTTGTTACTACATTACGTTTTTCTAAGTAAGTAGCAACTAAGTATTATTCACATTCTTATTTAAAAATAACTACTACTGTCTCCTCGTGATCGTCGCTGTCGAAAAGCAACAGATGCAGAAAACTCGACCTCGAGAAAGGACAGGCCAGACACAATAGGGTCCTTATTTGTGTCTTACCGCCGGTGTGCGGCTGCGACTGAATAGGTTAAGAATTGACTGCGATAAAATCCGTATGAAGTAATTTAATTTCAATATGCGCGTAAACGTCAGATAACATTAGACATTTTATATTAGAATCTACTCCATTCCAAAATGAAACATGAAAACTTCTCTTGCAGCAGAAAATTTGAATGCCTAAAGCTTGTTCTGTAAAATGACCGACAATTCTCATCGTACGCCGTGGGCAGACGGGTATAGATCATCGTACTAAAGAAACTGACAAAACTTTTCTAATCAGATTGTACAGTGAACATGTAACGTCGAGTTTGCTGAAGTTTTCTTCAACGTTTTTATAAAGCACCTCTAGGTTCTTTATGAGAGCGCATCGTTGAACAATGCCCGTTGCACTGACGTTATCGTCCTCACTTCCGCGTCTCTCGCTAGATAAAGGACAAAGAGAGGGATGCTGAATCAAATAAAAGAAAATGTTGCGTTTTTTTTTTGTTTTCGTTTTATATGTAAGCAAATGTGACGGGTAAGCTTTACAAAATGGGTTCGTAACATGAAATTTAAAGTAACACCAGACGGTCAGAAATAGCACAATGAAACTATGTTGTATTGTTTTGATAGTTATTAGCAAGTGATCTTATCTCGTGGGAAGAAAACACGCCCTAGCACGCCCGCCCTTTTGCAGCTCGGCTCTTTTCCCACTAAAGCTAAGCATGTTATGCATATAATTACTACCGAATATCTTTAGATACTCGTGGCTGGCTTATCAACAGACTTTATTATATGAAAATCCTTAGTAAATAGGTACATGAAGCTCGGAACTGTACTGAGTAGACTAATAAGATCGGTGCCCGATGGCGTAGGTTTTAAACTTAATGAAATGCGCTTGCATTACATTTCAGTTTACACGTACTATTACACAATTCTACAATATACAACCGTGATGCTATGTTATGTTATATAACGTTAGACTCATGATTAATGTAATTAAAACCATAAAAAAGAATTTATTTGCTGCCTTCTTATTTGACATCTTTCTTCAATATATAATGTTATTGTAACTTCATATATATGTATTATCCTTACTATTTTCAAATTTTAAGACACTTTACTTTCTGGAAGAATGTGTTCATTATAAACACAAAAATGTCAAAGGTTGGTTTAAAACTGCCAGTTCAAAGTTGTGTTATTTTATTATTAAACTTTCTTGGGAACCTCCTGGGCGAACCAAAAGCCTCTTGCTTTTAACGCAAATTGTTTACATAATTCAGCGATATAACCTACTTAGTTGAACCTTGTTTAAATACGTGTTATGCCCATCATTTCAATATACGTATAGTTAACTAATTCTGGTGCCAAATTGTTGGTTTGGCTACAGAACCGCTTATAGCACAGATATGTGAGGGATTTACACCAGGAAGTTTAAATTGAACTACTATTATAATATACTGATATAATCGCAGTTTACTTTGATAACAACGTATTAAAACAATTTATACTCATTAATAAATATAAATAGTTTCGAAAAGTTGCTGTGTTTTGCCCTTTTAATAGGGAAATATTATTGCTTATTTTCTACGATATAATGTTGTCATTATATTGTAGAAAATAAGCAATAATGAGAATATATAATATAATAAGAATAAGGTAATTTATTTGCAAAAAAATGTGGTACATTTATAATTGTTACATAAAATATTCATTCGCACATTTCATCAATGTTGGCATGCAAAGCATGAGACTGGCCGGGTCTGGCCCAAGTGTTGTCCAGAAATAGGAATACTCTAATTTTTCCCTTAAAGTAATAGATACTAAAAAATATAAAAATATTCCGTCCCGAGGTTCCCAAGAAGTTACAAGTCTTATTGATAAGTTTTTATTACATTTTTTTCTGTTTTTTGAAACATTTGCGTAAAAAAGGAATTGTCTTCATTCAGATGGGGTATAATATGTGTGTTTCTCTTGCGCACTTGTTGCTCGTCTATACCTACGTTGCGCACGCGCCACTGTTTTGCATCGCACTACGCGCAGTCTAACATTACTGGTGACGTGAACCGTTGTGTACTGTGCGCTTTTCTGATTCTCTTTTTTCTGGCAAGTTTGTAATTATGCCATGAACCGCTTTTTTACAGACCGCAGAATCGCTGCAGCTCTGACAAATGCCTTCCACGTTGATATTATAGATAGCCCTTATGCCCTCGAGTTCATAAATATAGCCAGGGAGCGGCTGAATGTTGCAAATTACTTGGCTGATTATGTAGATCAAAAAAGGCTAATCCGAAGTTGAAAACTAACTAAACTTCGAAAATGTTTTAGTAGTGGAGGATAATGTTGCTGCATTTCCTGTGTTAACACCGAAGGAGTTGACTCTATTCGCTGTAGGAACCTACCAAATCAAACTGGAGGCGCCAAGCTATTACAGCAAACATATTATTATACGCCTCACTGTGTCACTAATTATACAAAAATATAACAGCCAGATTAATGACCTCTCAGATTTTTCGATGCCTTCCAATAATAATAATAATAATTCTTTATTTGTAACAGCAAGGTGAATACAAACATTTTGCAGCCCTGATTCCCAAACTAGCGTGAGCTGTATGTTGGGAGTCAGTTCCTTCCCAAAGACAATTTAAATCAAAATAGTTACAAGCTGTTTATTAGATACAATTTGGTTTTATTTTTCTTTTAGTTAGGTACAACAATAATAATAATAATAATACGTGTTTTAATAATGTATGGTGTGTGTGTGCTCACGCGCGTGTGTGTGTATGTGTGTGTGTGTGTGTGTGTGTGTGTGTTTGTATGATGTTTGAGTCGGAGTTGCAACCTTCATTTCATTTCACAATTTCTAGTAAATTTTCTATCTACATCATCGTATCCTAAATGTTTAAGCCATTTTAATAATATTCTTTATTTCATAGTTAGATAGGTTTCTTGTTTTATAGGTTGAATTAAGTTTATTATACAGTCTAACGGTGCAACGTTACCATAGTGTTGCTGGGCAAATTTGCTTTTTACTCTTGGAACTGGACAGTTATCTATTCTTTTACCTGACGGCTTTAGAAGGGGTACAACAGTCTTATGGTACTTACGTATACATTGGTAGATAAATAATTTTCGCACAGTTAAAAAACAGCTTTTTCATAAACTATATGTGTAAAGTGACGAAACGAAAGGAAGAGAAGTATAGCCCGCTGTGCTCTTTCAAGCTCAAGCAGGTATGTTTTGGCCGCTGAGCCCCATGAACATATACAATAGGTGATTACACATTCAGCTAGCGCTTTGTATGTTTGTATCAAGAGTGTAGTATTTGGAATCAATCTCAAGTCTCTAAAAATATATATAAGTTTCATAAGTCTATTGCTAACTGTAGTTATATGTTTCTGCCAATTTAATTTTCCATCAATATTTACCCCCAAGTATTTGATATCTTTAGCTCTTGATAATGTAGGATAGCAACAATGTGATGGCAAAACTCTAGATCGGTTGCACGGATAAGAGTGTATATGAAACAGAAAATTATTTGGTGAAGACACCATAGTCTTGCTAAAACAGAGAAATTTGGTTTTGTTAGTATTTAAAGTTAATAAGCTGTCTTCAAGCCATGAGGTCACAATTGACATACCTTCTTCAGCTAATTATCGTACATTGTCCCATGAATTATTGTGAAAAAGTATAACAGTGTCGTCAGCAAACATTTGTACCTCTGCGCCCTTTATAAAATTATAGTTACTTACGTGATTTTCAACCCTAACACATTGCTTTCTTTCTGTAAGGTAGTCCTTAAACCACCAAAGTGCATTCCCCCTGATTCCAATGTTCTCCAGACGAGTAAGTAGGATTGGAATAGATACGGTATCGAATGCCTTTTGTAGGTCCAGGAATACTCCTATACATTTGTCGTTTCTGTCAAGATGTGCTGTAATATTAGAAGTAAGCTGCAACACAGCATCATCGGTGGAACGATTGGCACGAAACCCATGTTGGTTATCACCAAGAATTTTATTGCTTTCTAGATAATTAGTCAGCCGTTTGTTCATGTATTTTTCAATAACTTTAGAAAGAGTATTTAAAAGAGAAATAGGCCGATAATTTGTTGGAAGAGCTTTATCTCCCGATTTATATACAGGACAAACAATGGCGCATTTAAATATTTTGGGAAAGAAATAAGATAATCATGGTCTAGATCGAATCAAAGACTATTGCTGTTTTTCTTTTAATGGACGAAGGACAACTGGCAGCTGTGCCCACTTTATGTGCGTGCGCGTAAATACCAAAATTTAGGGTACGCTAGGCACCAAGACGTCGTTAGGCGCCCTGCTTTATTTCTCGATAGAATTATTCTCGACGACGATGATGTCGATTAATAAATAGCCAGCGCAGGTTTCGGTGGTGCAGCGGTAGTAAGTGCAACTGCCGTATGAGGTCTTGGGTTTTAATCCCGAGTCAGGGCAAAAAGTGTTATTAGGTTTTTCTAATTCCTAATAACAGCCCAGAGTCAGGAAGTTGGTGGTGTCTCAGCCCCATGCTTTGGAAAGCATGTTAGGCATTGGGTCTAGCGCTGAACCTTTCCCCGATCGTGTCTGTATGCAGTCCCATAAGCAGTTAATCTTTTTCTTTCTTTAATTAATTAGCAGTAAATTATGATTTATGCTCAGTTAAAAATCCGTACAAAAATATTTTTTCCAAATACTCCGATAGATTTTGATGTGCTTTGGGTTACAGACTAGTATTAGTCTAAGGGACATTATGCAATATGTGTCAGTGTTGGGCAGCATTTGGAAATCAGTCTCCTTTTTAATTCAATTTATTTTTTAATTAAGCTTTCAATATAAGTAATAATTATTTAAGAATAATTACTGATGGATCAAAGCGATCACGTTGCACGTTGCGGTCGCCTCCCCGTGAATGTTGTGGGTTCGAAATTAATACGGGACAATTGTTTGTGTAACCCACAAATTATTGTTCTGCGTCTGGGTGTACTTTATGTCCGTTAATAAAAATTTTATATTCATAAAATCCTTTGTGACGCAGTACTGATCTCTGAAATGCGAGAGATGTTTTTAAAAGAATAAAATAAATCCGTAGCGCTAGAAGAATGAGAAATATAAAAAAAAATATTATCGACTGATTTATGTTCCAATGATTGTGCGTTATGTAAGCAGGTTTGCCGAGGTTTTCCCACAAGACTACAGTATGAGGTTATTCAAAACGGGCGTTAAAAGATTTTTACAAGGTCGGCAACGCGCAAGTGATGCCTCTGGTATTGGCGTCGATAGGCTACGGTAACCATTTACCATCAGGTGGGCCGTATGCTTGTTTGCCACATTAGTAGTATAAAAAAAAAATTATGCTTAGCCCCACCGCCGGTGGGATAACTAGTAGGTAAGGCTAAGTGTAACTGGTGGTACAAAAAAAAACCAATAGTATGGCATGCATCTATCTCAACATTTTTAAACGCTATCGCGATAGTCATCGCTCTTTTTAGTTAGCGCTAAACTTTAAAAATTCAAATATCGTGCAAATATTTTGAAATCTGTTTAATTATGCCGCATTGTATATAATGTCGTCAGAAATTCACATAATTATGACATTATTACTGAGGCTCGCTTGTGATTAGTTTGTTTATCCTTTTTGCTCAACGCTGTGGCCCAAGCCGAGCCCACATCATAATTTATTACCTTCCTACTAAAGTGGGAACATGTGTGTATTCACCAAATATGTACCAACATGATGTTTTGTTTGAAAGTCGGCGACTATTTCTAAGGATTCCGGAGAAATTACATTCGGCTGCCGAGCTTGGTTTCTTTGAAATAATTAAATAATAATTTTCCCTGTAGCTTTGATATATAATATTGTATTGTGATTTTATGTATGAACACTCATAAATTACGTATGTATAATAAATAAAGAAATAGCGTATGTATTTAGTGTGTTATATTAACGTATGGTATGAGCAGCGATAGCTCAGTGGGGAGACCAATAGACTGCAATGCAGAGGGTTTTGGGTTCGAACGCACGTTGCGCACCTCTGACTTTCGGAAGTTATATGACTTTTCGAAATTATGTGCGTATTGATTGTCAATTATCGCCTGCTCCGTGCCTCGGAGAGCACGTTAAGACGTCGGTCCCGGCTGCCATGAACATCTATGGTAGTCATTATTAGGGAAGTCGACACAAAAGATCCCACTGGGTCGAAGTGTCTCCGGTTTGTACTGACTGGCCCCCACATAAGATAAGATAACGTATTATATTCTTAAGGTTTGTATGGAACCACTATGAGGAAAATTCTGGTAACCAAATGAAAGTTACGAAGTTGTCAGACAATACTTTTATGAATTGACATCTTTGCTAATACCAAAAACAACGTAGTTAAAGTATAATAAACATCTCAACTACCTAAAAAAGATATAAAATATAAATTACGGTTACCTTGTTAGGTTTCGTTTATCTTCACAAAGAAAGATCTATTCAAAAAGTTTTGGCATATTATGAATGTTTTAATTTTTATCTTGTTTGTTTGTTAACATGGTCACATGAATCTTGCAATGATTATTCAATTATTTACCTATATTACCGTGACACCACTATTTATAAAATATATTGAAGCAGATGAGTATATTCTAACTTCTAACTAATAATATAAACGCGAATGTGAGTTTGTTTTTCTGTTTGTTTATTAAGCTTTCACGCCTCAACTACTCGACCGATTATCATGAAATTTCATATACACGTTGTTAGGAACAAAAACGGACATAGGGTACCTTCCATCCAGAAAAAAATACAGTTACTAACCAAACCTAACCTACATTGCCGCGAGCAGAACCACGTGTAAAATCTAGTGTACCAATATTTAAATGTCATGGCCCGGGTAAGGCTTGAATCTCTTTTAGGGAAAGTCATCCATCGGATTTGGGTCTACCTCTTGTTCTTTTCTACTCCAGAACCATTCCATTCCACCGCGTGCTGTGTCCATTATTCATCAGAGTTATGGGCCTATTTCTACTTTAGGTGCGAGTTGTACTGCGTCTTTTACTCTTTATTTTCGGATGGTATTGCTATTCTGTTTATATATGACCTTGATACCTAGCACCGTAAGAATTTTACGATACTTAACCTAAATATGGTTTCACTATAATATTACTTGCAGTTTCAATCAGCATTCAAAGATCGTCAAAAATGTTAGATTAGTATTTTATTTATTTATTTTAGGACCACTAGTGGTTATTACAAGAATGCATTCACAATAATAAAAAAAGACAATAAATTCCTAGTCACTTGCATAACCTTTTAAGGTAGCCACTGCATGCACAAATAGATGAGCAATATAAATATAAGTATTTAGTATTTATGATTTATGAACATGATAGTAAAAAAGGCAGGTCGCTAACTTTAAAAGATTATATAGACAAACAAATCGTACAGTGAAAAGTAACAAATTATTTAATGGTAATACTAATGCAGAAAGATCATAGTAATAATAATTATTTAGAATTTAAAAGACAGGCGAAATTCTGTATGTTTCCTAGTCCACATAACAATAAAAAATAGTATAACTATTTACGAACCTATTGAGTGGCAACGGCACACCGGCGGCCAGAGTTTTCAATTTTGTCTGGCATTCCAACAATTAGCAAGATTTTTTAAAAATTTTCAAAGGACATAAACTGAAATACATTTTAGATTGACATCTACTAAATGTAAATAAAGCATGCACATAATATTAAGACAGTAAATAATTAATTACAATAACGGTATTAGAAGATTGAAATTAAACTACTATATACGGATTTTATCGCGTTGTTTATTTATCACTGTATTACAAAATTTTGAAAATATTACTCTACTACTACTATTGATTTTATTTGACTAATTTATAAGTCCCCGTGACCATGGCTGCTGAAAAGCACCCGAAACGTCGGGGAAAGTGTAAACCAAAAATAAATAGATTTAATAGTTTAAATAATTTTATTAGCTTATAAATTAGTCAAATAAAATCAATAGTAGTAGTAGAGTAATATTTTCAAAATTTTGTAATACAGTGATAAATAAACAACGCGATAAAATCCGTATATAGTAGTTTAATTTCAATGAATAACATTCGCGTAAACAGAAGACAATATTAGGTATTAGAAGATTACAATAACAAAGATTAAATAATAAGAAAAATACAATACTACAATACTAGGTCAATTTTCAGTTATTGAAAGATATTTATCAATTATGTACAAATTCTGCTTAGTTTGGGCTAGATGGTATTGTGTGTATGTGGTAGAATATTATTATTATTATTAATTGGGATTTGATGGAGGCTATGGAACCAGTGAAGATATCTATTTCATAACGGATAGAGTTTTCTAATGACGTCATATGGTGCAATGGTGAATTTTGACCTTTAATAGTGCGGTTGTGTCGCAGTACAAATGTTTTGAGGTTAAAGGTATTGGTTTAATGAGATCATAATTGATACATGCAATAAAAATAACTGAGGTGACAGTCTTAATTATTGTTTTTGACTATGACTATTTGACTTTAATATTTTAGGAAATTAACACATTAAAGATCATTGACTCACAAAAGATTATAGAAAGTGTGTCACATCTAAAATTAATAGACATGAATTTGTAAAGCCACTCTGGCATTAGAGTTAATCGTTTACTTGAACCCCTTATAACAAAGCTTCCAAAAGCGGTCTTAAGTAAATCAACTTAGAGACAGACACAAAAGATTTTGATCAAATTTTAAATGAATAAGAAGGGCAATGTTTCCGCCTGGTTCGTTATTATAAATGATAAATTTCTTTGCTTGTTTGTCTGATAAAGTGTATAATGGATTTAATGAAAAATTGGAGAATTAAAGAAGATAAGTACCTTCGTCTCTTAATCTAATATTTGAAGCCTTTAATTATTTTAATTACTACTTTCTGTATTTTGTCTTTATTTTCGGTAGACTACTCGGGTGGCAAACAAGTGCAATCCGCCAAGTTGGTAAGCGATTGTTGTAGCTTATGAATGTTTGCAACGACGAAATGATTTACTCGCGCGTTGCCAAAAAATAGATGCTAAGTTACCAGCACTAGATCAATCAAAGCAGACACATACATTTATCTATTAGGTAAGGTAGGTAAGATACATTAATCTATTAAGCCTACAATACATGTTGGCCAAGCGTAGACCAACGTGAGCGAAGGCAAACTGATACAAGGCAAGTACTACCGTCTACACGTTCGGCAAGTTTGAAGAAAACCAATGCAAACGGCCAATGTAGAGAGCTTTGTGGAGCTGTCCACACGTTGGGCGCTGTCAGTCTTTATTGAGCATTGAAACAATATGGACGTCGTAAAAGTTATTGCAGCTGCTGGTATTTATTTAATTATGGCACTCCAACGACTTATTCACGATTAATGAGCGCATATAATTATTATATCAGTGTATACTGTAGTAGACTTGTAAAAATAATACATTTTGTACGTATAACGGCGACGTTCGCCAAGCGCGAAATGGCAGCTGGACCAAAATGGGGATGCTATTGGCCGAGCGCAGGCCAACGCCTTTGATTTGTGCAGGAAAACCGACACCGCTCCGAAGTAAGACGAGTGGTTGCGAGCGACTGCAAGTTGTTACAAGCTTCACCAATTGAGCTCTATACACGTTGGCGCTTGCCTTCACTCGGCTAGCTAGGCGAGTGATACCAAGCACTGGCAAGGCAAAGCAAATACACCGACCATACGTTGGCATTGGCTGTCACTCAGCAACGCCAACGGCCTAACGTGTATTACCGGCTTTAAAGCAACATTGTAATCGGAAAGTACACATAGACATAGTATGTAAAAAGATAAACAGATTTTTATATGCTTTGCGACAGTTACAAATTGCTCATAAGCAATAAAAAAACTGCGCTCACTGCGTATTACGAGCATGTCGGATCTATCCTTAGGTACGGCCTATTGTTGTGGGGTAATTCAACTGACACAGAGAGAGCGTTCATAACGTTAAAAAAAAGTGTAATTTGCGGTGTAGGGCCGCTTGAAACTTGTAGGCCACTCTTTAGGCAACTACAGGTCTTGACTTTGGTGTCTATATATATATTAGAAGTAGGAATGTTCGTTAGAAATCAAAGCCATTTATTTGTAAGAGTAAGTAAAACAAGTAAATACGAGTCAAGGGATCCCACAAAACTAAAGTTTGAAACTTGTAGAGGTCGTTTTCATAAAAAAATTGTTTAGATATGACAATAAAAGTATATAACCACATCCCTATAAATATCAGATATCATCCAATTTAAAATAAAATTAAGAAAATGGCTGTTGGAGAATTCCTTTTTTAAATTAAATGAATATTTTAATTACAAACAATGAAATTTCACGCATGCTTTAAAACGAAATGTCTATTGAAAATATAATAATAAATATGGTATAAAATTTTAAAATTTAATTATATTTATTTTATCTTGACATTTATTATTTTATAATGTAATTATTAAACTGGAAATTGACATCATCTATACTATTATTTATACAGTTACGACATTATTTATTCCCTTTGCATTTTTGTAATTATTATTGATAATTAATAATTAACATTTGTTTATTATATTGAATATTATTTAATAAATTTTTGTACTATGAACAACATTCGTACACCTACTAAAGGCGAGATATGATGTATCTAACCTTCGTAACATTCTCTGTAACCATGTCTCATGCAAATAAACTTTCATTTCATTTCAATTTACAACTTATGAATATCAAGGTCACACCAATGAAAATGGGCGTCGAACAGATCGTCAGGGTATTTGACAAGAAATGCAATGCATGCTTTTTAATCGCCATCTTTACGAATTTCTTACTGCCAGTACATCATGTCCTCTAAAAGCCTGACAACCCTACTCATAGCAGAAACACAACACAATGTTGTTCGGCTGTGATCTTCTGCAATGCGAAGTTACTTACTTAGTCAGGCTGCCCTAGACTAAGCGATCCCATATGTAAGTGGATTCCGCCGTGCGCTACCCTTCATAAATGTGGATAAACCTAATGTTGAGTAACCGTCCGAAAATATCTCTAACCGGATTTAGTGCATGGTCAGTTATCAGAATTTAAGAGTACTACACTAATATACATCGAGTAACATATTAAACGCACTTCCTGAAAGTACTTTGTTTAGAATCGGCGACTGAATCCATTTCTGTCATTTTAATATAGGTATTTTTTTGTTCTAAAATAATTAAAACAACGTAAATTATAGTCATCCTTTTCTTTGAACAGTCGAAATAAACGAAAATGTATCATAATTTAAGGCAATAAGGTTTTTGATGCAATAAAGGCAATAATGGTGGATTTATTGTAATATACCCATACTATCCGCGCTCAATAAGGAGAACTAATTTGTTTAATTAAAATATTTAAGTACATAAAGTAACATTTTAATGATTATATTATTATTACGATTTAATAATTTAATTGGGGTGTTTGAGGTTGTGCGTTATATCTGTGACACGTTGTATATGTCGGATATCGGTGTTGTGCCGGCAATGTACACATTTGCAGGATTACAAGCAATCCAATACCTCTCACAGAGGTTTTTATATTAATATAATCACTTGACTGCATGAATAGCGTAGTGGTTTAAGTGGTCACCTCCCCGCTGCCACAGCACCGAGTGTAGTGGGTTCGAATCCCACACGGAATAAAAATTTGTGTGATTCACAAAATTAAATGGTTCTGAAGAGTTTGGGTATTCTTTGTGTCTGTCGTTTGAATGTTCGTTAAGTCTCCCGACACAGGAATTATACGTAGTACTGGAGTTGCCTTTTTTTAAATAGTAATATAAAAAATAACCAAAGTCACGGTTCAGTATTCCACATCAATCACCAAATCCTAAATAAAATGGCTTAACCTTAATTTTAACGGCTTTTTAACTGTTTTGTTTCTAAAGCTCTTTGAGGAGTATTCAAAAATTAAAACTTGCAACAGCAAGTTTTCCAGTAAAAGTCCTTCAAAATAAAAATGCTGGTATCCAAATGGTTCATCGGATTTATGACGAGAGGTTATGTGTTTGATCTCTATCCATTGCACTACTAACGTTTACTCATCCCTAATACAAGCATTTAGCTTAGCTGAAGGCTGTAATAGAATACAAGTTATTTGTTATATAAATACGCTATAAATAAATAAAGATATGTAATCGGTAGCTATAATTATTAAAAATAAACAAAATGTTGAAATTAAACAAACTTTATACGGATTTTATCGCGTTGTTTATTTTTTTATAAAACACTATTATTAAATAATTTTGAAACTTTAAACTACTATTGTTAAACACTTTTACTAGTTACTGTTTACTTCAATTTAAGCTATTAAAATTATACAACTATATAGATTTAATTTTACACTTTCCCCGTTGTTTCGGTTGCTTTTCAGCAGCCATGGTCACGGGGGAGACTGGTTTTTACATGTCTATATTAATAACCGATCCATTTCTGGCCGCGTTCCAAAACGAAACCCGACTTTTTATTAAAAGCTTTTGGTATTTTCACACAGAATTTGAGTGAATGAATGATATCTGTCGACATAAACTAAATACCGCAAAATACTGTATACGCGGTAACTTGGGGTAAAAACGTGACATTTTTTATGAGAGGATTTGATATAAATGTATATTTATGTAGGCGGTGGTCGCTATGCATACTGTCGTCCCGGAAGGCGCGATACAACGTGACGCGATTACATTCTTAAATCAAGCCTGCTCTACGGAATTTGCAAGATTTTGTGAGCTCACAGCCAGTAATCCTACCATAAAATATATAGTAATAACTTGATACCGCAAGTATGTAAAATTGGATGTGGCTTAACATCAACAAGAAATATAAAAATCGCTGCAGAGATTGTCAACAATATTGTTGTGATGACGACACAGAAACATGTATAGAATTGGATTTAGCTTTATGGATTAAATAACTGCTGACCTGGGTGTTAGTATTCTAAGATACTCACAAATTTATTTCAGATTGAATTTGGAGTTACTTATACGACTAAGGGATATCGTACTTTTATTACCAACAAGCGCCCACATTTCACCTAACGGGTGTTGACCAACTTAGAACAATAACATCGAGAAGATTTTCAAGTTTACAGAACAAAACGTTGTTTGCCAAACAGTCGGCAGATGTCCACTGCAGACGATCGGGCATTTGTACGATGAACTTTCTTTGAAATTTTGTCATTATCAATAGTATCGTTAAGAGTTTCTCAAAAGTTCTCGTGGTTTTGTTTGTTTGTTATTCATTTTGCTTTCCTCGAAAACAAAAATATTGACATGATTTTCAGCTATGTTTTGGTAATTTATATAGTTTAGCTCTGCGTAATACCTATATTGAAAATGTCATTTGAAAGCTCTACGTTTTATTATGTATTTTTACGTCAGTTACCTGCCTCGTCCGGCAACTAGATAATACATAGTTTCCTAATACATCATTTTTATTTTACGTGCCGGTATTACCACGAAACTCAGCTGCGAACCTGCGAATTATACCCAAGCTCGTCTAGTTAAATATTTATCTAATAATTTCTCTCAGGACCAAGATAATGTTATACAAAACGTTGTTATAATGTTCTATGTACTCTTCTTTATATTGCATAGGATAATAAGGCTTTCGTGAAAGAAGTCTCGGGAATCATCCCCTTTTATATTTGCACAGTAATCTCTGAAAAAAATGATATTAATGGATATCTATTCGGAGGTACATTGCTTTTTATTACGTTTGTTAAAGGCTTAGGTTTTAATTAAACATCCTTATCACTTTAATCTGTTTTACTATATTATTATAATCTATTAATATTCTTAATTACTTTTCATTCAATCTTATTAGAAATTGTATAGCTAAGAAATGTTGCTGGCTCTAAATTATTTTAGGAAGAGTGGTTAACTGGATGATAAATTGTATAAGTGATCGACGTACCATGCTTATAATAATTTGAGTGTTGAAACACAAAAGTATTAATTACATAGCTAAGCTCGCGCCGCCACCCACTCATGAATCTCAAGAGAATGCGTACTAGAAACGTAGTATTCTATATATTTTACTAAAACATGGTCTATATGTAAATTAAGTTTCATCAAAATCGGTTGAATGGTTTAAGTGTACATCTTCACAAACTTCTACATTTTAAATATTAATATTATTGATCTTTACAATAACGAGTAAAACATAAAGGAACTTTATCTGTATAAAATCACATTCTAGATAAAAAGAAAATAAAATAGCGATATTGGATTTTCGATAGTTACTACCATTGTTTTAAAATCCTGACACACACAAAATGTAAAGAACTCATTACTGGATTCTGCTCTAGAGCGTTTCTATCGAATGATTTTGCAAGGTTAGCGGTGTAAACATATTCACGATGAAATTAAATTTGCATATTATTAATTTAAAGCAGTCTGATTAGAAAAATAATTAACAAAGAAAATATCTTACTGCTAGTACACAATTCCAATCTGTAAAAAAACATGATGTCATCATATTATATACATATTGTTACGGCTAGTGCCATGTGACGGCACTGTAGGGAAGAGTCAGCAGTCCCTTCTAATGATAATTTATTACAGCACCATCTATTGACATCTTACGGAACTACGTATTTGTCGGTACGAGTTGGAGAGAGCGCTGGCACATTCTTGAATCATCGCGCTGTTGCGTGCTGTGTGTGACGTTTTCTGGAAAACTCCAGAAGCGCTTTATCCGCGTATAAATAGAGCGCAGGCGCACCGCCGAGTCAGTTTACAATCGTAAGCGGTCAAGTGTTCATCGAAGCGAACTGAAGCGAAAAATACTACGGCGTTTGAAGCAGCTACAGTGGAAAAGTCTACTATAGTGCTTGCTGTGTATTAAAGTTAATTGTGTGCTAGAATGAAACGTTTGAGTCGGTAATATTGTTTTATATTCTTATCCGTCGAACCCAGCAGGTAACAATATTATAAACATGTACAACTTACTCTAACTGACCACCTTGCATGCAAACGAATGTAACTTGTATTGTATACTCATGTTTCACAAAATAAATGATCTTTATCTTTATATGTAGGTATATATTTGTCCCCGAAGGAGTAGTCAGAGAATACATTCACATTTCGTGTGTTACTAGTTTATTTACTGTTAGAATATTATCAATAAACACAATTCTTTAAAACTAACCTATGCTTAAAATATTAAAAACAGAAATAAAAAAGAAAAGAAAATCTAAAAGGCGTTATAGAATGCCTCCGCTTCACAGTCAACTGTGCTCATAGACTGGCAGCATTGCCATTGAATGGCAATGCTTATTCTTTCCGCGAAATAAAGACCAGCCCTCTGGTCACAGAAAGCGTCGATTAACCTTTTTGCTATTTCTCTATAGAGAGTTTCTATAGAGAGCACGAGCACTGGGACCCCATGACCCTAGCGTTTCAACCCCAAACGGTTCATAAACATAATCTCCTACCAGGTATTTGTATTTGCGCCATTTGAAAGTCTCCGCGGATGCAGCATCAGCGTCAGCACAACACGCCGTGCTGGGATGATGTGATGGCGCAAGAGTGTCGTGTGCTCGGTATTAGATCTCACGTATTATATATACGTTAGTATAGTATTACAATTTTATTTTTGATGTACGTGAACGTACGAACATATGGCACGCCCCGCGCAACAGAACAGTATGTTCTTATTTATACTAATTAATAAAATATACAATTATTTACAATAAAAAAAATATCTGATAAATATATTATTATAATAGGTGGAACAAAATAGTTTTCTAACTGCACTAGACCACTCTCGCATATTACCATATTTATGGAAAGTTTCATTATGATCGAACCGGGTATTCTAAAGATTAAATTATTTGCTTGGGGTCTATCAGTGTCACAGACATAAGTACTATAAAAAGCAATATTTTTTTTGTAGCATGCAAATACCGCTTGTTTTTAATTAATTAACTTGCTTTACTTATGTAGTAATTCAATAATTACCTTTTATGATATTTACAATCATGCAGATTCTAAATAGCTTCAGAAATATTTTCATATTGAAGTACTTTTAATATCTATCATCAAAGATGTAAACATAGTGACTAGTATACTATATGGTAGTTGACTCACATTTTTTATTATTTAAGTCAAATAGTTACATTATACAAACTCTAAAATGCAGGCAATTTTTGATATGTAGATACTCAAAAGAAATGAGTGCAAGCTTTTCACATCTAGTAGTAGACGTAATTGTTTAATGACAGAAAAAGACGCATGAAACAAACTGTGACGTAAGCGCTATTTAACCGCAGCTGTGCGAGGGAGATAGCGAGACATCCCCACTACGATCCACTTTTTCATATAACAGAATTTAAGATATTAATTACTCACTTTGCAACCAATTTTGATACTAATTGCACAAAAAGATTTCTCTTTTGATAGATATTTTCTCTTATGTATAAAATAATGTACAAAATTAAACAACTACCCTATTTACGTAACATAAAATATACGGATCATTTGGTACAACCACCAATCGCAGCTAATCAAACAGTCTAACGAAAAGAGTGCGACGTACTGTTACCAAATTAGCGACTTAGCGGCAAAGTAATTGAATAAACAAGAAAGTCACAACTGTTTACGGTTCAGGTCTGTCAGCTAAATAGCAGTTAATCTTGGAAATAGTTTTGGTACACAAAAAGGAAATAAAATAAAGAAAATAGCCAGCAAGGAATTAGGTTTAAGATTCCTTTGAACTGGGGTCGTATAACACAAAGGTTTCAATAGTGATTTCAATTACTTACTTTTATTTTGACATCAGCTCTTTACTAATTAAATAATTAAAACGAATTTTTGTACACGACGCACGTGCACAGCTAGTACCTGCGCGGACTACCTACGCAAGCTATAAGTGCGGGCTACATACACAAGCTGTACGTGCGGGTTATAATATGAGCGAGTTAACCATACGGGTGACTAACGCGGGTAGCTCGCGTCTGCCATTAAAAGGATGTACATAGTCCGTACTAGTTCCTAAACTTTTGCGACTTAATGGCGTCATGTAGTACATATACGCAAGCGTAGCACTAGTTAAAATGGTGGAGCGGTTTGATTTTTGCGTTCAGCAATTTGTTACTTTTGTTTCAAATTAGAAACTTATAACGTATACTTTGACTGCTTTTTTTACTGTTGCTGTGTACGGAAAAGCCAGGTTGTCGAGTTCTAGCCGTGGGTTATAAATAGAAAATGTGGGTGTGATACATCTATAACACATTAGAGCATATATGTGTGTCAAAATAATCATTATAATGTTGTTTGTACACGATATGCAGCTTGCGTGGGTAACATGCGCAAGCTAATCGTGCGGGGGAAATGCACGTGTTAATCATGCCAGTTACTTGCCCGGTTAGCTGGCTTTATTCATTTATATGATGTATAACAATAACTTGCGCGAGCCACCCACGTCGGTTTTAAAGCCGTTATTAATTTTGATTTCACGTCATGGCAAGGGCGATTACTAACAACAAATTATTCCTATTCAAAGCAAGCTATACAAAGTTCCTTCTTTACAAGAAAAAGTATCTAAATTAGCTATTTATTTTAGTTTAATGCGACACAATCTATTTGACTGTAAGTTATAAGTAAAGTCTTGATGCTACCATGTCAATGTTTACCCCAGTAGACGAACAAAGCATTGTAAGTTTGTCTGGTCTAAGTTGTTTGTTGAGACAATAGCCCGAACTTAATACCTTTTTATACAGCTCACGGAGAGCTGTTTGTACACCGCCTCTGTGTCATGTTCGCCTGGTACTGCGCGCTGTGAACTACTTATATAAAACATACTTTGGAAGAGCGAAAGACGTTGGTGAAGTGCATGTGAATCTGTTTTCGTAAGCTTTGTGTGCATCGCGGATTACATATTTTGAATAACAAATTTGGGTACACAAATGAAAATAAAGTTCTTTCGAATTTATTCACGGTTCAGCATCCGTTCAATAATATAAATGAAAAAGATTTTACAGATATTTGGATGTTGTAATAAAATTTTAAATGGATTTATATGATAGTTAGCATATGTCCTAGGTAAAAATTGTCTTAATAATAAAATAATAAATAATAAAAATCATTTATTACCAAAAGAACATACAATTTGTTGGTATCCAACGGCCCCACACTAGGCAAAGCCTGTCCTGTGGGTGCCTGTTTCGGTTCACAATGCCCGGTTTTTTAATATAAGTAGCTCGGTCGACATTTCATACATTTTACACTTCTGGGTAACATTTCATATTATTTAAAAACAAAATATTACTGTGATCAAATGATTTACACATAGGACAAATATGAAAAATAAAAATTTACAAGATGAATACAAAATAAAAGGACTGGGTATCTTATAATAAGTGTTTAAGAATTAGGTACTATATGATAATAAATACATTATATGCAGTGAATATATATGTGTATATATATGTATGTAGGTAAATATATTTGTGGGTGTGTGTATTCGTATGTAAGTGTTTATATGTATAATAATATAAAAATAAAATAAAATATCAGCATAAATGAATCAAAAGTCTTTCAGTAGCATCATATGACAATGATAGTAGCCACCTCATGATTTTGAGCTTTGCTTCCGTAATCGAGCATCGTTTGATGTCACAGTAGTTTACTACTTTATTATATAAGTAGCGCTCTATAAAAGGACTGAAGCGCCTTGCGAATGACGTTTTGACTAAAGGTACATCAATTCGAAATACCCGTCGTTTCAGAAGTTTTGGATACGTAACGGACTTCATAACTATGGGATGTAGATTGACGCATGAAATTAATATAAATAGTTGGCGTACGTTAAGCAGCTTACAATCGTTGTAAAGATCTTTCGTGGCGTATCTAAAAGGCTTTTTGAGCATAGTTTTAAGAACAGATCTTTGTGCTATTTCTATCTGTATCATGAAAGATTTTCCAGCGCTTCCCCAGGAACTGATACAGTATGTTATTATTGACTGGCATAACGCAAAGTATATTATTTTCAAAATATTTACTGGAGTTGATGATCGAAGTAGTCTTATAATATTTGCCGTTTTACGAACTCGATTTGACAAGAAGGAGATATTTGCCTAAAGTTAAGATTTTGGTCTATCATTATACCTAAATACTTAATAGTTTGAGCTTTATTTAAGTTTCGACAGTCACAGAATTCCCCTGTCAGACACTTATGCAGTTTAATACTGAGCGTGGCGTTTAGGGCTGAGGCAGCAGTCTTATGGAAACAGATATAATGTGTTTTGTCGGCATTCAGAGTCAACAAGTTATTCTGAAGCCAGTTCACTATTTGCTTCATCCCTAGTTCAGCGTTGTGAAAGGCCTCCTTCCATGATGAACCATTGTAAATTATTACTGTGTCGTCTGCATAACAAATGATATCTTTATGAATGCCAACATGCATGTCATCATCATAATTTACATGATAAATTATAAATAAAATAGGCCCAAGGATACTGCCTTGCGGGACGCCAAAAGTTGTTGTGTGTAGGCCGCTGTCATAGTTATTTAATCTAACAGATTGAGTTCTTTCCAAGAGATAACTTTTGAACCATTCCAGTGCTATTCCTCTGATACCAAATTGCTTATCTAGCTTTTGCAATAGTATGGGAATCGACACGGTGTCAAAAGCTTTCGCTAAATCTAAGAATACACCTATACTGCATCTATTTCTATCAAGATATCCTGCGACTGTGGAGGTAAGTAAATGGACAGCTTCATCTGTGGATTTTCCTCTTCTAAACCCAAACTGCCTATCGGAGATAAGGTTATTGATTGCAATATATTTTGTCAGCCTGTTGTTAACAATTTTCTCTAGCAGTTTCGAAAAAGTAGTCAGAAGTGAGATGGGGCGATAACTATTAATCGAGTCGGTAGGGCCACCTTTATATATAGGAGTGACAGAGGCTCGTTTCCATTCCTTAGGAAAAATACCTAAAGCTAGACTCTGATTATATATTTCAGTGAGTGGTGGTATAATGCTGTCTTTTATTTGTTTCAGAAGAACATTTGTCAAACCGTCAACACCTGGTGCTTTATCATTTCGTAAAGAAATTATAAGACTCTCCACCTCAGATACATCAGTAGGCTCCAGAAAGAAAGAGTGTGTTAATAGGTTATTGGTAACACTAGCTGCGAAGGTTTCTTCACTCTGTTGTAAATTCTGTAATATGTTGTTCGCCAGTTTTTGACCTACCGTTGAAAAATATGTATTGCAAATGTCTAATGAATTTTTGGGGCCTGAACTACCGTGGAGTGTTAAAAGTTCTGTAGGTTCTTTTTTGTTTTGGGAGAGGTGGCAAACACTTTTAATTGCCTTCCACATTGTTTTTGGGTTATTTGTATTACTAGTTATTGTTTTGTTTTCATACTCATTCTTCAATTTACGTATTAGGTTATTGCAGTAGTTTCTGTAACGAGTATAAATTGTACGTTTAAGTTGATCGTTAGGCGAGCTTCGTGATTTTAAATGCAGCCGATCTTTGTGCTGTATACAGCGTATTAGACCAGGTGTGATCCAGGGTTTGATACTGAATTTCGTGTGGCTTATTTTTACTTTGTGCGAGTGATTATTGATTATCTCCTGTAGTCTAATACAGAAGCTATGTACAACTTCATTAATATCAGAGTTTGCTAGAATTGGCGCCCAGTCCTCACTCGACAAGACATCGTTCATAGCCTTAATGTCCCGTTTAACGATAAACCGATCCAGATGCCTATTTGTCTGTTTATTTATAGATAGGCCTAAAATTACTAGATCATGATCAGTTATGTCCGAACTACATATTAAACCTACCACGTTTTTAACGGTGTTTATAAATATGTGATCGAGGCATGCATCCCCTCTAGTTGGTTTTGTTATCGCCGGGAAGAGGCCATGTTCTGCTGTTAGACACATATACTCAATATCCTGGCTACTGCCACTCGCTAATAGGTTAATGTTCATATCACCTGTAAGTACCAGTGTCTTTGATTTGTTTAAACATTCACTAAGCACGCAATCAAGGGAACTAAGGAAGTTACTAAGATTTTTAAATGACGGTGGGCGATATATTCCCAGAATCGTAATTGAATTAGGCAGATCTAGCCGCAAGCAATTTGCATCAGTAATACAGGGTTCGGAAACGCTAGCACTCAGGCAATCTTTCACGTAAACCACCACACCACTGTTTTGGTTAATAGTTTTTGCTGTACTATAACTAGTATACGACTGTATGCAAGGTAATACTGTAGACTCGTCAAGCCAACATTCGGTCAAGATTATAACATCAAATGCTATAGGGAATCTATTTAGCGTTAGCTGGAAGTAATCAAAATTTTTGTTTAGGCTCCTTATGTTATAAGTTAATATTCTAAAATTGTGATTGTAAGTTTGTGCAATTGCCATTTGATATTCTTCAGGCGCTTGGATTTTGTAACAATTTATACCTAATGAATCTATCTCGTCGGCTATGTTATGATCAATCATGGCAGTGTAAAAATATTTTTAAGATCAATACCACTACATGCAAGTTAAACTCCCACGACGAGTAGAAGTGAATATCTGCATTAGTATGATTTATCGATACTAAAAAACGTCGGAGCATACGATTATTGTTTGCTATATCGAAATAGTTGAAAAGTATAATAGCCTTTTGGATGCTTAAATGATGAGTTGTCGAATCTTGAAACGTGTGCTCAGAAGTCAATTGAAGTATAATTCGATTGTATTGCAACATTAGTTTTGTATAAAGGTTTATACTGATATATCTTGCTCGAGCAGTAGTATTGAATCTGTGGCGACTCCGCCCAGACCAAGAAGTTCAGCCTACATTTAACAGATGACGATACAATCGCACTTCACATGACGTCATACTATTCTGCATCGCACAAGTGAAGTTTACACAGCGACTGAGTATATATACAAGCTACCGACATCAACCGTCGGGGCCGCGGCCCGCCAGGCACGATCAACCAGCCTGGTCGGAGGATCCTCCCTTTGTGTTGGAGGGACTTCACACCCTGTTCCTTCACATTGGTGACCCCGACGTGATCATCCAACACCCGACGTGATCTTCCAGCACCCGACGTGATCATCCAGCACCTGATGTCATTGGAAGCAACCTTCACGGAGCAGATCAGCAGCAGCAACCATCGCCATCGTCTTCACTTCTCTCACACAGCACTTCTTCAGATGAGCAGTAATCAAGTCGCAGCCAGCCAGCCTCTTCGGCCTCAACAGGGACCACCACACGCCTGCAGCGAACGCGCAGCCTGGTCTTCCCTACGGCCTCACCAGCGTCAAGGCTCAACCCACTGCACACACGGTCCACGCAAGCAGGGTACTTCACTCGCCGTCAACGCAGCAGCTAGCCACGACGCAGCAACTACGCAGCATCAACCCCGACTCACTGCAACGCAACAACCCCGACTCACTGGAGCACACGCACCGCTCACCGCACTTCGACCCCAACTCACTGGGGCACACGCACCGCTCACCGCACTTCGACGCCGTCTCACTGGGGCACACGCACCGCTCATCGCACTCAGACCCGACTCACTGAGGTCTAGCGACACACAGTTCCGACTCACTGGAACTAGCGGCATACAGTTCCGACTCACTGGAACTAGCGGCATACAGTTCCGACTCACTGGAACTAGCGGCATACAGTTCCGACTCACTGGAACTAGCAGCATACAGTTCCGACTCACTGGAAGTAGCGGCATACAGTTCCGACTCACTGGAACTAGCGGCATCCTACACTGGCACTGGCAACGCTCTTTAGCAGCATCGACAGCTTCTCATCAACCTGATCGACCTTCGGTCTTGGAGGGGAATACTGTGGCGACTCCGCCCAGACGAAGAAGTTCAGCCTACATTTAACAGATGGCGATACAATCGCACTTCACATGACGTCATACTATTCTGCATCGCACAAGTGAAGTTTACACAGCGACTGAGTATATATACAAGCTCCCGACATCAACCGTCGGGGCCGCGGCCCGCCAGGCACGATCAACCAGCCTGGTCGGAGGATCCTCCCTTTGTGTTGGAGGGACTTCACACCCTGTTCCTCCACAAATCCACCTACTGTGCTTTTGTGTTTTATTGGGTTTTTCTTAGTCGTTTACTGAAACACAAGAAAAGTAAATCCTAGCGAAGAAATTTGGCTTCCCGCAATATAAATAATGTTTGTATCGCTATATACCTTGACAATAAATCAAATCTAATTTTATCACACCTTATATGATAAAACGGAGATAATTTAGAAATGTATTTCTTATATTTAACTGGCTGTAGCTTTTACCGGCGTCTTCTCTTGTGTTTTTAAAGTATAATTTTATATTTCCCAGGGTTGAAGCAAACTCCTTACTAATTTTCATAAATTATAATCTTTACATATATAAATCTTCTGTGCGTGTGTTTGTAATTAAGCTCCTCCTAAACGGCTGGACCGATTATAATGATTTTTTTTGTGTGAAGTGGACTCGAGAATGTTTTAGATTTGTTTTATATTTTTTCTTTTTCCTGTGTCCTGAGCAATGTCTGTCGGGACTCGGCTAGTAATAGTATAGATATAATATATATTATTATATATATTAAACTATATTAAACCTATATGCGCAATTTGAATGTCTTCTAAAACCAGCAGCGAGTATTTCATGAGGGCATCCCAAATAACTAGCTCGTTACTATCATTGCATAAGTTTTTACATACCAAAGTAGGTATGTGATCGACTATGACTTTGTGATCCCGGGTTTGGTATCCAGTTGAGCAAAATGTTATTACCTCTAAAGAAAATTTGAGTAGTAGTATAGCGTCGAGAAATATGCCCGGCAGTAACCTGGCTGCATATAACTTAAGGCTTAAAACGTTGCTTGTATATACGAGACTTGACCCCTTTAGCAAGACTATGTTAGTACGTAATAAATAAAATAGAATATATGCTTAAACTATAACTTTATATAACAATGTTAGTTATCCCGCAACACAGAGATATTAGTTTCCATAGTAAATTTCAGTTTTTACGCTCGTTTACACTTAAGCTAGGCACAGAATTTAAAGTGGCGGCGACAAAAGCTGCATTGCGCAGAGAGCATTGTGGTACAGTCACGTGCAATAGTAATGTGTCGAGTTTAAAGATCACGACTGTACTGGTAAACGTAGCATCGCCTATGGGTACATTCGAGTTCAGTAATACAAATCTATTCCTTCGAGGCTATTTCCGATGTACACTTCTGTGTGTAATTGCTTTTATGCGATTGAAAGCCTTGTGCTATATAAATATACGTGCTTTATTACTAAAATTATGCTATATATTTATACTAGTGAAAAAAAAATTGTTCTGGCAATGTGTATGTGATGGTGATGAAGTTAAAAATGTATTATAGCTTGAATGAAACCTCAAAACTTACCTAATTAATGTTAGTGGAAAAGTGGCGTTCCTGGTTACTTTAGCATAATTTTTGCAACATTAACAAACAAAGTTGTTCTCGCATTTTAATCTATTATTTTCATTTCAAATTCGAAATATTTAAATATCCCATAATCATGTTTTGCTTTGGGCAGTCTGAACATATTACGGCACTAATACCGCAAAATAAATTATAAACATTTTATACATTTAATTTACTTATATGTATTTCTTCCGATAATTTAAACGATCTGTTTAACGTACTCCAATACCTAGATAAAAATTCATTTAAATTCAAAGAAAGAATACTTACAAAATTAATAATGTAAGTGCGGGGTTTAAGGATATAGTTTTTATATGATATACATTATATAATATAATATATATATAATATTCTATCACATACACACAACACCATCTAGTCCAAACTAAGCAGAGCTTGTACTGTGGGTACTAGATAATGGATAAATATATATAATTTTTTTCTTGTAAATACATACATATTATACATAGAAACACCCAGACCAAGACAAACATCCATATTCATGCACACAAATGTTTAACTTGTGCGGGAATCGAACCCGCGACCTCAGGCGTGGCAGTCGGTCACACTTACCACTACGCCATCGAGGCCGATTGTATCATAATACGCGTGTGATATGTAACAAGTACATTTCATTTATAAATATAACTCGCTAGAGCAGTACCTAAATACATAAGTAATGTCGTATCAAATGTAATTGTAGTCACGAAGTAGTAAGCAAAATAATCAACTATCGTGCTAGTTCGAGAAATGAATATGTGGTAGGAACATCTACTACATAAATTAACCAAAGCAACGATATGTGATAGCCAATGTGTCAGTATTTGTTTCATGTAGTTCTCTCGGCTAATTCCTTATTTTCATCGGTCAGCTCGGCAAGCCAGAGAGTAATCCGAGCCGTGCCCTATCATAGAAAGATTTATCTGCCCGTCTAATCAAATACAATGTGTGCCCCTGAAACAGAATTCCTTTTTGTCACTTGTACGAAGAAAAAGAAAAGTACTTACGGAGTAAGAAAATGTCATAAATCAGAAAGTTTAACTTTCTACACAGATTCAGAGCATTATTAACATAAAGCGCTATTGAGCTGACATTGTTTCACAAAGGCACTGCTGGTTATTGTGCTATGAATGCAGCAGTAAGTTTACTTATTTTGTTTTTACCTATGTCCTGGGGCTGAAAGGACCTTTCAGGAACTGCTTGCTGACGTAAAACAAAGTGGCCTCTGGCTAAACCGAGACAAGAATTTATTATGTATGTGCGAAATTCAGGACAGCGAGCGGTGTTAGAAACTTTGGCTGTTTCGCTGTACATTGCTCGTTTTGCTACGATTTGTTGACACAGCTTGGTCTTGCAACCGCAATTGATTTTGAAATACATTTAATATCCGAATTTGATTAGTTTTGTTAGTGACTTTAATGTAGTAATATTATACTGTAACTTTACATAACTGCTTAATAAGAATAATAATTTAGTGTAGTATCATATCGATTAAGGCTATATATTAGGTATTGCGATTGAACTGAAATTGGGTTCGTAATGTTTTACGTTCGAAACGGTCGGTTAGGTACCAGTAGAGTAATAAAACTGTTTTAACGCAACGTCCCTATGTGTATAACTGGCGATTCTTCTAAATAAATTATTTATGGCTCTCGTGAAGTTTAGAGCTTTTCTATAATAATGTGGCGACTACTGGGCGAAGCCAACCGCTCAAATTTATAAAATCTATCCGTACAGAAATATTCTTGCATAATTTCCTAGTATTCAAAAATATTGTATATATATTACAAGCACCGATGACACGTTTCTTATAAAGTTATCATTTATCAACATGTCTGACTTTTAAATTGTATGGCATACACTCATAAACGTATGCTTGAATATCTCCAAAAGAGTACATTCACTCAAATGTGGTCAGCAATGTATTATCGCCCACATTACCAGAATGCAAAACATTTTGCTCGACCAAAACTGTATCGAGAACCTGATACTCACTAACACCTAGCTGCTACAGGACCAAGGAACTGCAACTCAACACGGAATTAAAACATGACGATTGCAACTGATCTGATGAATGGGGCCATAAAAATAAAGTATTTACATTAATTTCTTTATTGCAGTTTTCGGTTATTGATGTCATGCTGTCATGACCTTACTATTCGACCGATCATTATGAAATTTCGGATGCGCGTTGTCAGGGTTACAGAGAAGGACATTGTTCCCGAGGGATAGTAATAGATTGACAAAATCTACATTAATGCTAGTGAAGCTGCGGGCGAAACCTAGTTTAAAATAAAACGTAATATAACCGTTATCGCTTATATACTGTTTCTGAAAGACTATTGCTAATTCATTTCGCCAATCCTAGCGTGTCGCGTTACTGTCTGCTAAAAACCGTTCTGTGCTGTTTAAACACTAAGTATATATGTATATAAGGGGATGTGTGTAAACAAATGTTGGCAAATATATGTAAATAAATAAATTGCCGACACTTGTACAAGAATGGTTCGCGATCGTAGATGACAATAGGATTTAAGATAACAAGGTCGCGTCAAATAGAATTTCGGGTTATAATGCCACTTAATGAATTATTGACTTCAAGCCGCTCTATATTTTAATTTAGTTAAAGGAGTTCGTTAAACTCTAATGTATGTCTGTATTGTACTTTATTGTGTGATAATAGCTCCTACCAGATTTATAAACCTTTTAACTTTTTTTATTATATAATAAATATTTGTTGTTTAGATTTGATACTAACATCCATCATGTTATTTATTAAAATGAGTTCACGAATACGTGTATCTTCAAAAATAATAGATTTAAATAAAAATATCGAGGTATAAAAACAAAAAACGTAAAATAAATAAAATGTTCCAAAAGACTAAAATAGTCGCGCGTAGTAAATAAATAGAAACGTATAGTACTTAGCGTTTTCACGCTATTGGTAGTTATATTCGTACGTAAAGAGTTCATTCAAGTATCAATTTTTTATTGTATATTTTCAATGTTTTAAAATAAAATATTTTTTTGTTTTTGGTGGTAATATTGTTTTGTATATTATATGGATGCTACAGCAGTACCGGTTAAATGGAATGCTTGTCATTATTGAACATACTGTATAAGAACTTAAAATTGTGTATAACTATACGATATTTAAGAGATTGAGAGTGCATTGTTGCTTTATGAGTTTTGACCACATCTAACACGCAAAATTTTGATGCGATAAATACTAAGTATAATAATTATAATTATAATTAATTATAATTGTAATAATTGTTTAAAAAAGTATACTTAATCCTTCTAAAAAATGAGCATAGCTATGTTTATGTGTAAAGATTTAGAATAATCCGCTTCGCTCCGCTCGCGCTCTTAAGTCATCTTAACATTTACTATGGCGACAGCTGTCCACTTGTAGACCCTTGGAATTCATTAACATAAGATATCTTGTACTGAAACTTGACCTCTGGTTAAGGTTATTAATCTAATATTATACATACAATATAGTAACGTCGTTATAAGCTGTAAGTCTTAGCTGAAGTGCTTGAGAGAAATCGGCCAATTTAAAAAAAAAAATATGTTCAGTATAAAGTTCTGATTTAATCTTATGATCATAAATAGCAGAAATTGTATTCTACTAAATTAAAATAAACATCAAATGTGACATTTGACGTTTATTATATTGAATCAGACCGCCATTTAAAAAAGTTTATTACAAAACTTTTAACCGAATTTTCAATCTGATTGATAATATAGAGTAGTATATATACCGTATACTATTATTATCATTTTATTGCACTGTATAATGGTTTTTAATACTTCTATGGTGAAAACAAGCACACCTATCGGTAAACCCTAATCATATCCTGTAAACGGTTGAAATATATTCGATAGTCAACTATAGAATTAAATAAGGGACAAAAAAAACACCTTGAAAGCTCAGTAAACACAGAATTGCTACACTTTTACTGATTTCCAGTAAAAAGACGGCACTGTCTTTCATGAGGCGGTTTATTACTACCATTACCTAATTAATGGCAAGTGGAGTCTTTCACTCTTGATTGGTTCATGTAGTATTTCTTTCTAAATATTACTAGCAATATGGCTCGCAAATGACTAGTGTAATGTTCACTGGGTTAATAAAACACACTTTGATAGATCTCGTAGGTGAAGTAGTATATGCGTCTAGCGCACGTCCGCTCTCGCTCACGGTTGGCACTCGACTGCCCGCGCGCCGCCCAGGCGCATACACTACATCCCTTCTTTATTTTATAAATAATTAAGTTACAATAACTTAAACAGCGATATTAACAATGAAATAACAGAATAGATTTAATAATATATAAACTAGTAAATCAGGCATACAACATTATATCATCAACAAAGTCACAGACAGATAATAATTTTAATTGCTTAAAGGTATATTGCAATACTTTAGTCCTCATTGTTTAATGACCCTGTGTCCTTATTATCATTGTCCACAACCTGCCAAGAATCATTAATTTTCTTTAAATGTACAATATTTCGACGATACTCTTTACCTGTTTCGTCGTTCCGTACATGAATATCACCATCGGTGACTCCCGTCACTGTGTGAGAGGTAGGGTTATAGTTAGGTGTCAATTTGTTATCCTTAGTTATATTTTTTAACATTACCTTTTCCCCTATTTCTAAATTAGAATCAGTAGCTCTTCTTTTTCTATCTCCATATTCTTTCCCTTTTTCTTTCATTAGCATATCCCTATCTCTCACATCGGAATCTATGAGTTTATTTTCTACATCTGGAGCGAAAGGAACTTTATCTCGAAAGCGTCTTTTAAAAAATAACTCAGATGGTGTTGTACCTGTAACAGAGTGGGGTGTACTATTATACATCATTAAATAATTTAAAACATCTTCTTTCCAGTCCTTATTTTCAGCTTGGCTAATTTTAAGTCTCTTTAGTACATCTCGATTTTGTCTTTCGACTTCCCCATTCATTTGTGGCCAATAGGGAATAGTACTATTGACAACGATACCGCATTCTTTGCAGAAATTGCGGAACAGATCGCTCGTAAATTGATTCCCGTTGTCACAGGTTATAGTTGCGGGAAAACCTAACCTTGAAAATATTTCTTTTAGGACTTTAATGGTGTCAAGTGCAGTGATACTTCTCATAACCTTAATTTCTTTATACCGGCTATAATAGTCGACCAGAATTAGTATGTATTCTCGACTCGGAAGTGGCCCTAGAAAGTCAATGGCCACATCTATCCATGGCTCTTTAGGTAATGATCGCCTTTTCATCGGGTGTGGTGGATTAGGAGCCGATACAAGAGTGCATCCGTGACAACCTTTCACTACACGCTCAGCATCCACATCGATCCTAGGCCACCACACTTTTGCCCTTAGGCGACCTTTCATTGCCACTATACCAGGGTGCCCTTCGTGAGCAGCTTCCAATACCCTCTGGCGTAAATCTTTTGGTATGACTATCCTAGTACCCCGCAGCAAAATATCTCCGCAAAAACAAAGCTCGTTTCTTATGATTTTAAAACAATTTACGGATTCGTGCCAATCTTCATTGAAAATACCCCTTTTTACCTTTGAGACTTCGTCATCTTTTGATGATGATGCCTCTATTTCATTTAGGGACACAGCGACAGGTCGAGAGTATGTCACAATTTGGTTTATATAATTTTCGCTATCAAATGGCTTCGATGGAGCTATTTGACATAGTCTAGAAATGGGGTCGGCAATATTTGACTTACCAGGGCGATAGATAACTTTGAATCTATATGCTTGAAGCCTGAGTACCCACCGTTCAATTCTCGCGCAAGGTTTTGAATGTCATCCGAAAATCGTTTCTAACGGTTTGTGGTCGCTTATGAGCTCAAAGTCTTTGCCAAAAAGGTATATTTTAAAATGCTCAACAGCCCAAACTAGTGCCAATGCTTCCTTTTCGGTTTGGCAATACCTTTTTTCACAATCAGTCAGAGCTTTGTGTCCATAAGCGATAACTCTAGGACCTTCCGTATCTATTTGGACAAGGACAGCACCCAGTCCCACTGGTGATGCGTCAGCAATAACCTGCGTTTGGTCGCTGGGATTGTAGTAACCAAGACATTTTATATTAGTTAAGCTAAGCTTTAGAGCTTCAAATGTTCTACTTTGTTTGGAAGTCCAAAATTTGTCGACGGTTGCCGATTTTCCAAGCCCTAATCTCAACAACTGTCTAAGGGGGTCGGTAAGTGTTGCCAAATTTGGAATCCATTTCCCCACAAAATTGACTAAACCGAGAAAACTTTGTACTTCTTCAATCGTGTTTGGGCGTCTACTAGTTTTAATCGAAGATAAGTATTTTGCAAGGGGTTTTATTCCATCTTCTGTAAGTTCGTGACCGAGAAACTCGATTTTGTTGGTTTTATATATGCATTTCTTTTGATTTAAAAGAACATCATTTTCTTTTAAAACCCTTTGCACCTTACTCAATCGATCATCGTGTTCTTTGTCTGTTGCCCCATACACAATAATATCATCAATAAAATTAAATGTACCTTCACATCCCAACAACATTTTCTCTAGAATTTTTTGGAACATTTCCGGAGCACAGGATATACCGAACATTAATCTTTTATAACGGAATAGTCCCTTGCTAGTACTAAAAGTAGTTATGTATCTACAATCCTCATTAATTTCAAGCTGATGAAATGCTTATTTAATATCGAGCCTAGAGAACCATTTTGCCTGTCGAAAATTAGGAAGCATCTGGTTCATCGTTGGAAGTGGGTGATTTTCCCTTATAATAGCTTCGTTGGCTCTTCGCATGTCTATACAGATATGTACCTCATCATTTTCTTTTAGTACCGGTACCATGGGTGAAACCCACGGTGATGGCTCGTTCACTTCTTCTATGATGTCAGCTTCCTTGAGTTCATTTAGCTTCTTGGCAACCTTTTCTTCTAAAGGGATAGGCACTCTTCTATACGGTTGAATTACGGGCTTTATCGTTTTGTCGATTGGGATTTGGACAGTTACCCCTTTGAACTTGGGAAAGGCTGCTGGAGTATTGTTTTCAACTGTGTTAATATGGAGGCCTATCTGGAGCACTCCCAATTCGATCGCGGTAGCTTTACCCAACAGATCACGCGAACCATTTCTGATAACGTAAACAGTGGATTCTTTACTCCTTTCACCCACTGATATAATCGCGTTGAAAGAACCTATGACGTCTAAAGGCTTCTTGTTGCCATAAGGGACTAAAATTTTGTTTGGTTTCCGGATTTGGTTAGTGACATAAATCTTACTTTCTTTTAAAAACTGCCAGGTCTTATCTGTGATTACATTGCATCTACTCCCGGAGTCTATCAACATGTCTAAGTTTACTCCGCCTATGTTGCAATTAATTACGCTGTCTTCATCTAAATGGAAAATGTAGTCAATTTCAGATTTTTGGTTTGGCGTTGAGTCTAATCTCTGTTTTTTATTTGCTGGATCCGTGGTCTTATTATTTGTAAATCGTCTTTTCCGCCTAGTCCGGCAACATTCTCGGAAGTGACCAACAAAATCGCATTTTAAACATCTTTTGTCTTTAGCTGGGCACTTAGTATCATTTGATTGGTGATTAACATTACCACAACGGCTACATCCGAGATCTTTATTTAGTTTAAAGTTTTTCTTTAAGGGTTTCTTGGAATCAATCTTGTTTATTTCAATTTTTTTGCTGTCAGTTTGGTTGTTGGAGTTACCGAACTGCTCAAGTTGTCTAGTAACAACTTCTAAGGCATTTGCCTTAGAAATGATTTTATCTAATGTAATTGAATCTCCGATTTTTAAAATGTTTTTCCTCAAATCAACAAGTCTACATTTTTCTGTGATTTGGTCAATCAAATGTTCGTCTTTATTTGTAAAGTTACATTTTGAAGCCTGATTCCTTAATCTCAATATAAACTTTTCGAATTTTTCTCCTTCTTCCTGTTGCATGAGCCGGAAAATGTATCTTTCATAAATATAGCTTTGCTTTGGGGAAAAATAACCGTCAAGTTTTTCAAGTGCAATTTTATACACATCTAAGTCTTTCCCGTCATCACCTTTACCTTCCTCTGCATGGGCCCCGGGCAAATTGTAGTAAATCTCCTGTAGTGCTAATCCACCAACATGGAGAAGAGTAGCTCGCTTTTTATTAGGGGAGTCAATATTAGCAGCTAAAAGATAAATTTCGAGGGCCCGTTTCCATTTCTGCCATCGGGTACAAACTGATGTCGTGTCACCCTCACAATCAAAGTGATCTAAAGTTGTCAGCATTGAAGTTGCGTGAGTCATTTTTTTGGGGCGTCCTGTAACAGGATTTTGAGACTCTTAAGCGTGGCCTTTTACCATTTATATATATATATATATATAACGGTAACACTACTGCATAGCCTTAGGGTACTTGTTAGTATTTGCGTGCACATTAGAGTATTTCGGATTCGGCATGACCTTTAACGTAAGCATAAGTATGACTAACTAAATATACTAAATAACTTTATTCAATAGCGTTATTTTACTACTATTATGGAAATTGACTGATAATAACCTTTATATATTAACAAATTATTATATTTACTAACTAGTTAGCAATAAATATGCTAGTAATTAAGTCATTAAATGGCAAGTGGAGTCTTTCACTCTTGATTGGTTCATGTAGTATTTCTTTCTAAATATTACTAGCAATATAACGGTAACACTACTGCATAGCCTTAGGGTACTTGTTAGTATTTGCGTGCACATTAGAGTATTTCGGATTCGGCATGACCTTTAACGTAAGCATAAGTATGACTAACTAAATATACTAAATAACTTTATTCAATAGCGTTATTTTACTACTATTATGGAAATTGACTGATAATAACCTTTATATATTAACAAATTATTATATTTACTAACTAGTTAGCAATAAATATGCTAGTAATTAAGTCATTAAATGGCAAGTGGAGTCTTTCACTCTTGATTGGTTCATGTAGTATTTCTTTCTAAATATTACTAGCAATATGGCTCGCAAATGACTAGTGTAATGTTCACTGGGTTAATAAAACACACTTTGATAGATCTCGTAGGTGAAGTAGTATATGCGTCTAGCGCACGTCCGCTCTCGCTCACGGTTGGCACTCGACTGCCCGCGCGCCGCCCAGGCGCATACACTACATCCCTTCTTTATTTTATAAATAATTAAGTTACAATAACTTAAACAGCGATATTAACAATGAAATAACAGAATAGATTTAATAATATATAAACTAGTAAATCAGGCATACAACATTATATCATCAACAAAGTCACAGACAGATAATAATTTTAATTGCTTAAAGGTATATTGCAATACTTTAGTCCTCATTGTTTAATGACCCTGTGTCCTTATTATCATTGTCCACAACCTGCCAAGAATCATTAATTTTCTTTAAATGTACAATATTTCGACGATACTCTTTACCTGTTTCGTCGTTCCGTACATGAATATCACCATCGGTGACTCCCGTCACTGTGTGAGAGGTAGGGTTATAGTTAGGTGTCAATTTGTTATCCTTAGTTATATTTTTTAACATTACCTTTTCCCCTATTTCTAAATTAGAATCAGTAGCTCTTCTTTTTCTATCTCCATATTCTTTCCCTTTTTCTTTCATTAGCATATCCCTATCTCTCACATCGGAATCTATGAGTTTATTTTCTACATCTGGAGCGAAAGGAACTTTATCTCGAAAGCGTCTTTTAAAAAATAACTCAGATGGTGTTGTACCTGTAACAGAGTGGGGTGTACTATTATACATCATTAAATAATTTAAAACATCTTCTTTCCAGTCCTTATTTTCAGCTTGGCTAATTTTAAGTCTCTTTAGTACATCTCGATTTTGTCTTTCGACTTCCCCATTCATTTGTGGCCAATAGGGAATAGTACTATTGACAACGATACCGCATTCTTTGCAGAAATTGCGGAACAGATCGCTCGTAAATTGATTCCCGTTGTCACAGGTTATAGTTGCGGGAAAACCTAACCTTGAAAATATTTCTTTTAGGACTTTAATGGTGTCAAGTGCAGTGATACTTCTCATAACCTTAATTTCTTTATACCGGCTATAATAGTCGACCAGAATTAGTATGTATTCTCGACTCGGAAGTGGCCCTAGAAAGTCAATGGCCACATCTATCCATGGCTCTTTAGGTAATGATCGCCTTTTCATCGGGTGTGGTGGATTAGGAGCCGATACAAGAGTGCATCCGTGACAACCTTTCACTACACGCTCAGCATCCACATCGATCCTAGGCCACCACACTTTTGCCCTTAGGCGACCTTTCATTGCCACTATACCAGGGTGCCCTTCGTGAGCAGCTTCCAATACCCTCTGGCGTAAATCTTTTGGTATGACTATCCTAGTACCCCGCAGCAAAATATCTCCGCAAAAACAAAGCTCGTTTCTTATGATTTTAAAACAATTTACGGATTCGTGCCAATCTTCATTGAAAATACCCCTTTTTACCTTTGAGACTTCGTCATCTTTTGATGATGATGCCTCTATTTCATTTAGGGACACAGCGACAGGTCGAGAGTATGTCACAATTTGGTTTATATAATTTTCGCTATCAAATGGCTTCGATGGAGCTATTTGACATAGTCTAGAAATGGGGTCGGCAATATTTGACTTACCAGGGCGATAGATAACTTTGAATCTATATGCTTGAAGCCTGAGTACCCACCGTTCAATTCTCGCGCAAGGTTTTGAATGTCATCCGAAAATCGTTTCTAACGGTTTGTGGTCGCTTATGAGCTCAAAGTCTTTGCCAAAAAGGTATATTTTAAAATGCTCAACAGCCCAAACTAGTGCCAATGCTTCCTTTTCGGTTTGGCAATACCTTTTTTCACAATCAGTCAGAGCTTTGTGTCCATAAGCGATAACTCTAGGACCTTCCGTATCTATTTGGACAAGGACAGCACCCAGTCCCACTGGTGATGCGTCAGCAATAACCTGCGTTTGGTCGCTGGGATTGTAGTAACCAAGACATTTTATATTAGTTAAGCTAAGCTTTAGAGCTTCAAATGTTCTACTTTGTTTGGAAGTCCAAAATTTGTCGACGGTTGCCGATTTTCCAAGCCCTAATCTCAACAACTGTCTAAGGGGGTCGGTAAGTGTTGCCAAATTTGGAATCCATTTCCCCACAAAATTGACTAAACCGAGAAAACTTTGTACTTCTTCAATCGTGTTTGGGCGTCTACTAGTTTTAATCGAAGATAAGTATTTTGCAAGGGGTTTTATTCCATCTTCTGTAAGTTCGTGACCGAGAAACTCGATTTTGTTGGTTTTATATATGCATTTCTTTTGATTTAAAAGAACATCATTTTCTTTTAAAACCCTTTGCACCTTACTCAATCGATCATCGTGTTCTTTGTCTGTTGCCCCATACACAATAATATCATCAATAAAATTAAATGTACCTTCACATCCCAACAACATTTTCTCTAGAATTTTTTGGAACATTTCCGGAGCACAGGATATACCGAACATTAATCTTTTATAACGGAATAGTCCCTTGCTAGTACTAAAAGTAGTTATGTATCTACAATCCTCATTAATTTCAAGCTGATGAAATGCTTATTTAATATCGAGCCTAGAGAACCATTTTGCCTGTCGAAAATTAGGAAGCATCTGGTTCATCGTTGGAAGTGGGTGATTTTCCCTTATAATAGCTTCGTTGGCTCTTCGCATGTCTATACAGATATGTACCTCATCATTTTCTTTTAGTACCGGTACCATGGGTGAAACCCACGGTGATGGCTCGTTCACTTCTTCTATGATGTCAGCTTCCTTGAGTTCATTTAGCTTCTTGGCAACCTTTTCTTCTAAAGGGATAGGCACTCTTCTATACGGTTGAATTACGGGCTTTATCGTTTTGTCGATTGGGATTTGGACAGTTACCCCTTTGAACTTGGGAAAGGCTGCTGGAGTATTGTTTTCAACTGTGTTAGTATGGAGGCCTATCTGGAGCACTCCCAATTCGATCGCGGTAGCTTTACCCAACAGATCACGCGAACCATTTCTGATAACGTAAACAGTGGATTCTTTACTCCTTTCACCCACTGATATAATCGCGTTGAAAGAACCTATGACGTCTAAAGGCTTCTTGTTGCCATAAGGGACTAAAATTTTGTTTGGTTTCCGGATTTGGTTAGTGACATAAATCTTACTTTCTTTTAAAAACTGCCAGGTCTTATCTGTGATTACATTGCATCTACTCCCGGAGTCTATCAACATGTCTAAGTTTACTCCGCCTATGTTGCAATTAATTACGCTGTCTTCATCTAAATGGAAAATGTAGTCAATTTCAGATTTTTGGTTTGGCGTTGAGTCTAATCTCTGTTTTTTATTTGCTGGATCTGTGGTCTTATTATTTGTAAATCGTCTTTTCCGCCTAGTCCGGCAACATTCTCGGAAGTGACCAACAAAATCGCATTTTAAACATCTTTTGTCTTTAGCTGGGCACTTAGTATCATTTGATTGGTGATTAACATTACCACAACGGCTACATCCGAGATCTTTATTTAGTTTAAAGTTTTTCTTTAAGGGTTTCTTGGAATCAATCTTGTTTATTTCAATTTTTTTGCTGTCAGTTTGGTTGTTGGAGTTACCGAACTGCTCAAGTTGTCTAGTAACAACTTCTAAGGCATTTGCCTTAGAAATGATTTTATCTAATGTAATTGAATCTCCGATTTTTAAAATGTTTTTCCTCAAATCAACAAGTCTACATTTTTCTGTGATTTGGTCAATCAAATGTTCGTCTTTATTTGTAAAGTTACATTTTGAAGCCTGATTCCTTAATCTCAATATAAACTTTTCGAATTTTTCTCCTTCTTCCTGTTGCATGAGCCGGAAAATGTATCTTTCATAAATATAGCTTTGCTTTGGGGAAAAATAACCGTCAAGTTTTTCAAGTGCAATTTTATACACATCTAAGTCTTTCCCGTCATCACCTTTACCTTCCTCTGCATGGGCCCCGGGCAAATTGTAGTAAATCTCCTGTAGTGCTAATCCACCAACATGGAGAAGAGTAGCTCGCTTTTTATTAGGGGAGTCAATATTAGCAGCTAAAAGATAAATTTCGAGGGCCCGTTTCCATTTCTGCCATCGGGTACAAACTGATGTCGTGTCACCCTCACAATCAAAGTGATCTAAAGTTGTCAGCATTGAAGTTGCGTGAGTCATTTTTTTGGGGCGTCCTGTAACAGGATTTTGAGACTCTTAAGCGTGGCCTTTTACCATTTATATATATATATATATATAACGGTAACACTACTGCATAGCCTTAGGGTACTTGTTAGTATTTGCGTGCACATTAGAGTATTTCGGATTCGGCATGACCTTTAACGTAAGCATAAGTATGACTAACTAAATATACTAAATAACTTTATTCAATAGCGTTATTTTACTACTATTATGGAAATTGACTGATAATAACCTTTATATATTAACAAATTATTATATTTACTAACTAGTTAGCAATAAATATGCTAGTAATTAAGTCATTATTGATGCTTACACTAACGTTTCCCGGTCTTTTCTCTCATTTATTCTTTATGCGTGGTCGTTTGTGCGAATAGTATTTGCGTGACCTTGATATTTCTGTGTCGAAATGCAAACGATTGATCCTAGCAAAACCAGTGACCTGATTAAAATAGCATCTACTGATTTTGTTTTATATTTACAATAAGTGGGTATGTAGGTTATTTACAACAGAAAAGTTAAGTATGTCCAAGATTTATGATAATAGTTGGTTATTATTTTTATTTAAAATAAGAATCGTACAAATAACTCAATTATCTTGTTATTTAAATGAAAGCACTTACTCAATAATAATAATTTACAATAATTTACTGTTTGCATTACAGCACATTTAAAATAATTGCATACTATTCAGGCATGACCCTTTGTTTTGTTGTAAACAACACTCACTGCATGGCCTTTGTAACATTTACGCTTATCAGTTGTTTACATCAATCGAAGCAGAATTTAGTTACTTAATCATACGAAACTGAGGCAACAAAGTAATCATTAGCTGTGAACATCTACCTTGATAACGGTTTATTAACGTTTATGTAGGTAGGTACCGCGTGACTACGTTCCGTTTTCACTTAAGTATCCAAACTACTAACGATCCTTATCGAAATATAGTCGCTTAACTGATCGTAAACAACTTGCATTACTTTTCGGCATGCATTCTTCCCCTTTTTTGGTAAATGTTTTCAGTACTTACTTTTATCCTCGTCGCCACTTGTAATGTTCACTGGGTTAATAAAACACACTTTGATAGATCTCGTAGGTGAAGTAGTATATGCGTCTAGCGCACGTCCGCTCTCGCTCACGGTTGGCACTCGACTGCCCGCGCGCCGCCCAGGCGCATACACTACAACTAGTATTATTGTTGACCTGCAGCTAATCTAAACTAAAGTTAAGTGTGAGTTATGTCGGTACTGCAATGTATAGGTTTTAGATCTCGGCCTCGATCGCAAGTTCAGCATTATCCATTGGACTACTGCCACTTAAATTTATCATTCACATCATCACATATTCACGTTTTTTACAGCTTTCAACTTTACAGGTCTTGAAATAGGTCGGCTCATTGTACCTTCTCTTTATTTATTACCAAAAGTGTCCCATCTAGATCGTAGGGTGCCAATGAGTATGTAACGCCAGAATGATATATCGCCTTATCTCCTGTGACAAGGGATTCACCAAAACACTTTAGAATAATCCCACGTCCTACCTGTTCCAATATTCCCTTTTCAATCGTTAATTTTGGAGGAAAATAGGAGAAATTCGTTCTTCGCCGTTGAGATTGCCAAAATAGTTTTGATTCAATTGATTTGTGTCATCGCCAAACCCGTCGAGTTTTGTCAGTTTATACACGAGTTTTCAGAACAGATGTTCCTTAAATTGATATATTGATTCAGCTACCATAAGTAAAAGTAAATCTTGCTATATAAGATACAGTTACTATATTTTTCGTCGAGAAAATCGAGACCAAAGTAAAACAAAAATCACTCCTTTTGTTTGATTTATTCGCCTCTGATTGAGTTACATCGCTGTCAACCATTGAGTGTGACTCGAAAAGTATTGTAACTTGTATTTTATTTGTCCATTTATCAAAATAGCTGAGCGACAAATTGCATGACAGTGATATTGTTACTTAAGGGAAGAAATTTTGGAGAAAACAGTCTCAACGTTAACGACAAATGAAACAGGAAACTTTTCAAATACATTATTATGAAATACGGTGAAAAGTTGATCCTTGCCAAGTCGACAGTTCAAATATTTGCATGTTTGTATTCATTCCACATTCAACATTGCGAAATAATTCACGGCAGTGACGTGTTGAATGAATTTCGAAATAATATTTTATGAAATCATCTCAATCATAAACAATGAACGTTCTCGCATTTCCACGTAAAATACGTATTAAATTGCACCTGTTTTTCGTTCCGACAGGGTTAATTAATCGATGGAAAAAAATGGTTGGAATGGGTAAATACACGGTAACGGCGTGCTTTCCACGACGATACGTAACATCTATAAGGAATTAAAGAATTTTTAGTATGGCAATATTAAATACTTTAGAAAATGTTGAAATTATGGCCAAACAATAGTTCGTTTGGCATTTCAACAATTCCATTATAACGAATGGGCCAACTAGCCTGAGGTAGCTAATAAGTATGTATTGAAATTAAACTACTATATGCGGATTTTATCGCGTTGTTTATTTATCACTGTCTTACAAAATTTTGAAAATATTACACTACTACTACTATTGATTTTATTTTACTAATTTATAAGCTAATAAAATTATTTAAATTATTAAATCTATTTATTTTTGGTTAACACTTTCCCCGACGTTTCGGTTGCTTTTCAGCGGCTATGGTCACGGGGAACAACGTCGGGGAAAGTGTAAACCAAAAATAAATAGATTTAATAGTTTAAATAATTTTATTAGCTTATAAATTAGTAAAATAAAATCAATAGTAGTAGTAGTGTAATATTTTAAAAAATTTGTAAGACAGTGATAAATAAACAACGCGATAAAATCCGTATATAGTAGTTTAATTTCAATGAATAACATTCGCGTAAACAGAAGACAATATTAAATAAGTATGTACTTATTGATTACAAATCGATGTAAGAAAGTAACACTGTTACTGTATTTTGCCTACTAAGTTTATAGTTTATGTTGTCTACAAGTTCTCCATCTCCATCTTCCAGAGGCTCATCTGCTTTAAGCTCGCATAATGTTACCGTTATTAGTTGTGCCTTATTCACATGTTGTAGCGCATGTCAACTCACCACTCATTTGAGCAATGTCTATGTTAAACATGCTCCTGACATCAGAATCAGAGTGCGATCTATTTGCTTCGAGATGGATGAATGTGTATTATCGTTGTTTGAGGTTTTGTGAGGTGATATATGCATAGTTAATCATTTCTGTTATGAATCTTTTATTTCGCTAGAGTAAGGAAATGCAATAATATTGTATAGATAAGAGACCTTGTATGTATAATGTGTGGAAATATTAATGTCACATACTTGTAATGTTATGTTTTAGTAGTAAGTACAATGATTTGGTGTATCATGTAATCCTGTACATAAATAAATAAATAATTTATTTGTGTAAGCATTATGGTTTTACATAAAAAAACCTTTAATTTGGGTGTTTTTAAATTAAACAATTATTAGTATCTCTTAACGGGTCTTGTATTTAGCTCCCGATCTGGTTACGGATAGACTGACATGGACCCGTGACCACTTTCCATGCAAGTCGGTCTCTCTCTCTCTTCAGTCGTTTCCCTCATTGCTGAGGATCGTGACTCCTTCTGACTCTGTCAACTAGCTGTCTCCATCATCAGTAAATTTACTAACACAATTTTATTAAGACCGTTGTCTAGTTTTGTTTAATATGTACAAACTGCAAAAGTGTAAAAACGTTTATTAGTATCTCGCACTTAGCTTGTAATTTGTACTATAGGTATTGTTACGTCCAACGTGCAAGAAAATGTTATAAATCAAACACGTACGTACATACTATAATTTTATCCTTACATTTTAACTTAGTCCCATTATTCTTAAATATATTAGAACCGGTTTTCTATTGTAACAGATTCATATGATTATCCATTTACCAATTTATTGACCTCGGTGACCTTAAGAGATTTGAACAGATGTTAGGATTAGACAGCGATGCCTAACCATATCGACGGTCATAGATGTTTACGACATTTTAAAGACCGATGACTATGTCCAAAATTATGTTTATACTTAACAAGTGCGAAACGGCAGTGAATTGCCGTAAGTCTTAGAGTTCGAAAAAACGGTTCAAGTAATATGCAAAGGTCACGTGGTATCACGTGACATTGAGGTCAGAGGTCAAACGTCATAGCCATTTCGAGGGTATATCGACTATGCTGAGTCGAATAGCGTTGACCGCGATTCTGTAGCTCTTAAGGTTATTGGATTGAAAGTTGTATAACAAACAGAAGGACGGAAAAAGCTGTAAGAGATTTTTCGAACTCTAAAAACTAGTAATCAATATCGAAATAGTAGGTGAATTTGTTAAAAAATTAGCCTTTAACTTCTGTAATTTAAAAAAAATGGCGCGCTCATGAATGCTGTACTGAAATTCGATACTTATTTGTATTTGCGATCAAGAAGTTCTTCGTAACTATACGCCTTAGATAGCAATAAAGTCGCCCTCTATTATATGGGACCTAAAACACCGCTGGTGAAAAACTTGTAATAATATACTCTGTCTAACTCTCTCAAGATATATGACAATGTTTATATGCAATTATAATTACAGACATACATATATCTAGTCTAATTAGTGATACAATTTGCCTAACAAGAAATACAACCATGAATAATTTGAAGGTCCAACAAATTAAAGTAAGCAAACGTGGAGTCCTTCTCCATCAGCCATTCTTAGAGAAGGCAAGAACAAAAATGTTTACAGACACGGTCGGACATAATTGAATGAGTAATGAGTTTCCTTAACAATTGTAATAAGGAGGCAGTTTTACCTTTTACGACCTTTGCAGATTCTGCAAGGAAATCTCTCTCTGTGTATAATATTATATTTTTGTTCACGTCTAAATCGCTCTAGGTATCGCTACTAGGCTTTCTATCGCCGTCCTTTTTCACGCTCACTTAGGCTCTCGCTCTGTGATAATTATGTATTTGTGGACTAAAAGTCTTGCCTGGATTTTGAGTAGGTCAGCGCGACGTGTACACACTTCGATGACTGTGACAGCGGCTTTATATTATAGTATTCTAGCTCGTACTGCGCATGCGTTGTACCACGCCGAGCATGGCGTGCGTGGGGCGGGAGTGACGTCACGCGTGTGTGTTCAATAAATATAAAGCTAGTAACTAACTCACAGCGATCGCGAATACTGAAATAATATCTTTAATGATAACATTATGTAATGAAGTCCGAAATAGAAATACAGATAAAATAGAGTTTATTGATCAAATTTTAATTTAAATATGAAATGAAGTGTTTGACAACTCTGTTTAAAGATAAGTAATTTTAATTTATTCATAAATATGTTTGTTAAATTTTGCTCATCATCTCATCTTGTCTGGGCCGGGAATATGTTCGGTTTATTAACCTCATAAGTTACCGCGTCAGCGACATACTGCGCCCGCGTCAGCGCATTACAATACACGTACATTTATTTCTTTGAATTATTCTCTTTTCAATAAGTCATTAGCAAGATAAACCTGTGAATCAAGAAAGTAAATATATTCAAAATCATCCCTTCTCTAAAAAACACTCCACTGGTGATACGTGGCAGCCTCTCCATCTTAGGTTTAGATCTTTGCCGCTCCCTTAATCCCAAAACCTACATCGAGAGCGTCATTAAACAAGCTTCCCGAAAACTCGGAGTTCTGAACAGGGTGAGGCGGTTCTTTGCGCCTGGGCAGCTGTGCCTGTTGTATAAGGCACAAGTGCGCCCTTGCTTGGAGTACTGTTCTCATCTTTGGGATGACTCCACGCAGTACTTGCTAGACGCTCTTGACAGGTTACAGCGGCGGGCTGTCCGTAGCATTGGAGATCCAGAGGTCACGAGTTCACTGGAACCTCTGCAACTCCGTATAGAGACATAGCCTCATTGGCATGTTTCTACAGAATATACCACGGGGAGTGCTCTGAAGAGTTATTCCATCTTATCCCGCCCTCCCCTTTCCTATCCAGAACAACGCGTGCTGGGCTCAGATGCCATCCTTACACGATGGAGTCGACTAGAGTGCGTACCAACAAGTTTTGGTCCTCATACCTCTGCCGAATGATCAAGGCATAGAATTCTCTGCCAAGGCACGTGTTTCCTTCTTCCTTCAATCCTAGGTCCATTAAGCGGGGCGTGAAAAAGCACCTTCTCAGGCCGTCAAAGTAGAGACCTCAACATCGCCTCGGCTGCTATGAGGACGATGTGAAGGCCACTGCTCTTATACCACACGACTGCTTACCATCAGGCGGAGAGCGGCCATTTTGAGAAGCAAATAAAAAAAAAATTATATCAGGTTTGTCGTTCGGCAACAACAAGGCAACCGCACGACACACTTATTCTATGAGTGTAAATATCTAGAACATATATATAAATGTATGGCTGTACGCCATATTGGTTCAAATGGGTTATCTGGACACCCACATACCTAACTTTTGCATCCCTGTTCCTTTGTTCCATAAATACATTGTTGTCCAATAATACCAGAGTACAAAATAAGTAAATTTACTGATATTCACATAGTTGTGAATGATGATCATGGTGGAAAAACAGGAAGCATTAAAAATAATACTTCTTTTTAATTCATGATACTGCTTATATGACCAACAGTATATAATACGACCCTCACACATTAATGTTACATGCTATGTTTCATACAGAATAAAAGTAAACATTTCATACCTATATATATTTTATGGAGGTAATATTTGTTTATTTGCGTATAAATCTCATAGTGGTAACTAATGAAAAATGTCATATAAAATGTTATTATTTTCAATTGACACGGTATATTATTTTCATTTCATACTATTTTCAATTGGCTTCTAGCGATAAACACAGGTCGATCTTGACGACCGTGGGTTGAAAGCTTTATACTACGCATGCGAAATGCAGACCGCGCGCCCGCACCGCGCCGCTACCGCGCCGCGCTGCGCCGGTCCCGCGCCCGCTCTAGCGCTGGCTGTGTGAACGCTTTCATATAGTTCAGTACATTACAACACAGCGGTACACGCGCACGCCGGCTGTTCGACCACACCTTTATAATATTCTATACTACCATAAATGCCTTAGTAATTCTGTACGAATATTCATTTATTCCTACTAAAGTTACGAGCCTGTTTTTGAGGACATTCTACGAAAATTATAATCTTTTATATTAACATTGTTTGCTTATCTTCCTAAGCAAGTAAGACTGTAGTCTTAAGTAGGTAAGGAGGTTTAATAACTTAGTATAATATATACTCGTATCTCAAAGTAAAGCTCGGCTAAGGTAAATAGGTGCTGTATTTCGTGTTCTGCTATCAAAATTTATGTTTGTCAACTCTGTATCATTCTAATGTATACACCATCTCGAAATACGTCACCGTGCTTTGAGTAATTAATGAGTGAACATTATTACAGACACAATGGAAAAACATTATTATCTGAGCTTGAGGTTCGAATATGTAGCCGTTGAATTGAATGTGAAATATATCAAAAGTAAACTTATGGTTATCGCTATTTACTGTGTGCTTTGTTAGTCCCGTAGCATAAGGTTGCATGCAATCATGCCCCGAGATTGATTATCAAGTTGGCGAGACCCGTCGTTTTCTTAGTAGCGGCTTCTGAAAATTACTAGAAAGATGGCAACAGGCTTGCCCTCTATTCCGTGAGACCTAATCGTAGGTAGCGAAATGTGGTTGAGTACATCTTTGCCTTATGCCCCTTTGAGGTAATAATGTTACAGTTATTGTATATCACAATAAAAGTTTAATCAGAAAAATGTTACTTTACTAAAAAAGGGGTTCTGAAATTTCGATCTTCTTAAACTAGCTATAAAGTCAATTTAAAAGTGTTACGTTACGTAAATAACGGCTCCATATAACACGGCGAGCGAGGTGCAATTACCTCGGCATACACCTACAACGCACACATCGATATTATCGGATTTCGGATGATACACTGCTGTTTGTTCCCCACTTGTCTCCATCCGATACTTTACTAAGAAGCCCATCGATTTCACTATATCAACATATTCGAGTGATTCGACATGCTCGAGATAATATTGCGAAACGCGAGTATAAACAATTTAAGCAAAAATGTAAAGGTGTTTGCCAGATAAGTTAAGCATGTATAATATGGTTTTATGCATGCTTAACGTATCTGGTAGTATCAAGTGGACCAAAGAGATATTTGATTTTTCTCTCAAAAATTCTTAGTTGCAGTACAGAGGCAATGATTTATGGAATAAAGTTTACAACAAAGAAAGGCGTAGAAGACAAAAAATGCAAAAAACTTTTTATTCAGCAGTTGCACAATATACCTAGATGAAAAATATTCCATAATGTTTCCGAAGGCTGAGACAAACATCCACACTTCATCAAGTCTGTATCCAAACTTCGTAATATATCCACCTACAGTGCTATACACAACAAAGTTTCAGCTGAACGAGTTACAAATAAAATAATTGACAAATACAATGGAAGCCAATATGCTCAATTCTGCACCTTAGCTGTTAGTCAGTTCTTACATAAACCATTGAAGAACCACCAAAACGGCAATAAAAAATGGCGGAATAGCGTCATCTGAAGCTCGCAATCACATCAAAACGTGATAGGTTTCCGCCTTGGTAGGATTCACAGTAAAAATCAAGTAGGCAGAAATAAAATAATTTTTAATGTGTACTGTTATGGGTGCCAGTCAGCTTCTATAAGTCGTCGATCCTTTAGGGAACGTGAAAAAAATGCTAATTTTATTTGGAGAGCCTGAATTTGCAGTGGTTTCGGTTACAGTGAGCACATTTACAGAACCTCCGTCCTCGCTTACATTGAGGTAGTAATGAAAAAACTTTCAAATGAGCTGGCCGCCCATGAATCGTTTTAAAATTGAAGTATTTTAATTTAAATACTCCGTTTGCAGTTTTGAGACGGATTTGATAACGTTCCGTTGTGCTGTTTATGTTTTCAACCACATATTTCTTAAATGGTTATGGAAAACTGCACATGAATAAGTCTGAAACGTTAGGCAGAAATATAACACCCATATTTTGCTAGAACAATTAGGTCGAGCTTTTTGCTATCCGGTGCCAATAACCGTAAGACCAATACTACGCCTTCCGTACAGTCAAATCTTCTCCTAAGAGAATATTTTTGGTTAGTCCGAGTTTCAAATCTGATTGCCATTAACTTCAAAGTCTGCAAGGGATCTCGCTCTCGAAATTACAATTTACCTGAGTATACTAAATACGATGTAATTATAGTTACAATAACTTCCAGTAGATACTAAGTTTAGTATATTGTTTTGGAAGTTGTTATCCTTAAAATCTTGAACAATATATAAAGTTTAAGGTTTCATTAAAAAGAATTGGACAAACTTAAAAAGTCCACAAGTCGTATTCTTGTCATTCTTTATAAGTTTTATTTTGTGGAATTAATTTATTGACAAAGTTGTGTTCTTGACAAGTGCTACGTAAACTGTCACAAAATACAATAACAAAAATAAAAAGCCTTAAATTTATGATAAAATGAGGGCCTTCTAAAGCCTAATATTGTCTTCTGTTTACGCGAATGTTATTCATTGATTAATGGAATTAAGATGTCCTAGAACACCTTAATTACAAAATAACAACATCCAATTTACTATGGCATTAATAATAATAATAAAATCCCTCTGGGACAGTCATTATCTCATCATGAAACTAACGCGATATCGGAGGGCACAGTACACTAGCTTTAAAACTATCACCTTCGCCTTGTGATATAAACAAAAAATGTATCACCAGGTTAAATTAAAGCGCACAAACCACAGGGCAGCTTGTGGCGGGCTGAATGTGAGTGGCGACACTGCGGTCCTGAATGCCTCAGAGAGTTGGTTAGGGCCTCGTTCCCGGCTTGCCGTTACTGGTTGGTCGGGGTGGAACTTCAAGAGCGCCCGCAGGACTCTCAACTCTGGCTTGCCTTGGTCGGCCGGCCAGAGGGAGGCCGCTAGAGCTATATGCTTGGGGGTGGAAGTGTCATTTTCAAGGGCATAACTACGGGGAAACCCGCTCCGGGTCTCCGTTGTCACGAGACCCGTGATGGTGAAACCGGCGCCGCACCGCTCGACACCCCTAGCCACTCGCACCGGTGTTGCCCTCTGCTGCTGGCTTGTATGCCTATAGTGGCTTATCAGGGGACCCATCTAGTGAGTTGGCGAGTCACCGTCTACCCATTGCATTGATGCTATTAGAGTATTCAGGGCAGACGCCGTTTTTCATCCATAGTTAGCCATATACCGGTCCACCAAACACCCATACCTATAACCCATATATTAGAATCCATACGTAGCAATAGTCCTACGCATGCTGCGGCTAGTGCCGCTGTAGGTGTTCCATCACACCTTTGATTAAAACTCTCGAAGGGCCTCTTCACGTTGGACCCATGTCTCCGTGTAAGCCTCCCAAAGGGCCAGGTATTCTCTAATATAATATGTTAGAAAGTACCTGTGATAAGAGAACGATGTGTAACCGACTGCCACGCCTGAGGTCGCGGGTTCGATTCCCGCACAAGACAAATATTTGTCTGCATGAACATGGATGTTTGTCTTGGTCTGGGTGTTTCTATGTATAATATGTATGTATTTACAAAAAAAAAATATGTATGTTTATCCATTGTCTAGTATCCATAGCACAAGCTCTGCTTAGTTTGGGCTAGATGGTGTTGTGTGTATGTGGTAGAATATTATATTATATTATTATATAATAATAATAAAGAACGAACGCTACCGTGGGAAAGTCTTTGTTTCAGAGAGCCCACGGGATCTATGACAAGAAACACCTGGACACCGAGCTTCAACATGTCAAGCAAGTACTGCAAGACAACAAGCTCCAACAGCCGCGCCGCTGTCACAGATCTCGAGAAAAGCCAGCCACAGTCGAGCGCCAGCCTGCTATACTGCCTTATGTAAGGGGTGTCACTGACAAGATTGGCTACATCTTGAAGCGAGCTGAAGGGCTATAGGATAATAAAAAGTATTTAATAGCTTTTACATGATTTAATTAATAATTATATGGAACAACAACATGGTAGTGTTAGCCGCGTGCGCGACATTCAGCACGTACTTATAGATTTAAAATAGATGGCGCTGCTCACGTCCTTCGTAATACCATAACACCTCCCCTCGAAGTAGTGAGCATATCTGAGAAATTTAAATGCATTCATCCATCATACCTAAATTACGCAAACACTCATGATGCTTCGTACCACTCAAGCCTTTGGTCAAAACATCAGCAGGCATTCGGTCAGTACACAAATATTTAAGATCAATTACACCTTGTTCACAGTTATCACGAATAAAGTGGTGCCGTACATCGATATGCTTTGTTCGAGGATGGTAGTTCTTGCTTTGAGCAAGTTTAATCGCACCCTGGTTATCGTTGAACAGCGTCACACACTCACACTTTATTCCTACGCTACTCAAAACATCGTGCAAATACATGGCTTCTTTAGTAGCTTCGGAAATAGCCATATATTCGGCCTCGGTGCTTGATAAAGCAATCGTCCGTTGCTTTCGTGCCTCCCAGTTGATTGGAGCACCTGCCAAAATAAACGCAAAACCGGAATAGGATCTACGATCTATCATATTCCCACCCCAATCTGCATCAACCACGCCAACGAGAGGCAAACCAGTCCTTTCATATACTAGTCTATAATCTGATGTACCTTTTAAATATCTCAACACACGTTTAGCAGCCTTCCAATGTTCAATATCGTAATTTGTATTGAATTGACTCAAATAGTTGACTGCGTACGAGATATCTGGTCTTGTTGATACAGGCAAATGCATCAAGGCACCAATCAAACTTTGATACGGATACTGTTCCATTATATTATGTTTAACAGATTCAGATTTCCTCAATTTTACATTCACATCTATAGGTGTGACGGCAGGCTTACACTCGCTCATACCAAATCGTTCTAACACTTTATCTATATATGATTTTTGACTTAAGTAGACTGTATTTTCATCATCACGACTAAATTTGATTCCTAAGCAAGTAGAAATTTTCCCCATGTCTTTCATTTCAAATGCTCCCCCTAATTGTTTCTTTACATTAATCATCCATGCATTATCGTTTGTATAATAATATCATCAACATATATACCTATTGACATCATTCGCTCGCCCTTTTGCGCAAAAAATACACAAGGATCCTGTGGCAATGCCTCAAAACCAATATCATTTATGTAACATTTTCACTAACCTTTTATACCACTGCAATCTTGACTGTCGCAAACCATATAAAGATTTTTTCAATAAGCACACATTGTCTACACATTCATCAAGAGCTTTCTTCCAGCGGTCAGCTATCACAAGTATATTCTTATCTGTTATAATTTTCTTCTGCAAACCAATCTTTTCTTTTGCGAGTACTCTCTCTAGGACAACGCCTAACTGATCTGGAATTTCCATATAAACCTCCTCATCGAGTGAACCATTAAGGTAAGCTGTCACTACGCGTCCATTTGATGAATTTGTAATCCTAATTCTGCCGACAAGGCAGCTATGAGTCTTATAGATGACGATCTCACAACAGGGGATGAGGTCTCATGAAAATCCTCCCCTGGCCGTTGTGAACATCCTTTTGCGACAAGACGCACTTTCTTGCCTGTACTTTTGGTACTAAACACGAATCTGTTTCCAATTACTTTTCGTTGTTTTGGTCTTGGTAAAATTTCCCAGGTCTTGTTTTTAATTTGTGATAGGTACTCATTTTTTAGAGCAGATTTCCAAGAACTCACGTCACTTATTATCTCTATATCTTCCCACGTCACTGGTTCTATCATTGCTATCCCTGCAATCATTTCTTCATTCTGTTCATCTTCTGATTCATTTTCATCATTATCTGTAGTATCTCCATTCACAGTACGATATTCTTTTCGCGGTCTACCCACCTGACCAGTACGTATTAGACGAGGCCTTCCTTTTCCTCTTTTAGAAGGTTGTATTACATTTTCGCACGAAACAGTTGAGTTTCTTTTTCTACGGACTTGACCTATATCTTCACTTGAATCATTAACTCTTTCAAGTGATTTTCTTGTTCCACATCCATCTCTCCTGGCTCTTAATATCCTCCGGTTATCTTCTTTTCTATCATTAAATTATATTCTCATTTGCTCTTCATCGGTGTCTTCTTCTTCGTCAAGTATCTCTTTATATTCATGTCTAAACGCTGTCTCATTCATAAACTTTACGTCACGAGTTATTATAATCTTTCCTGTCGTAGAATCATGTATTCTATATGCTTTCGATTGAATATCATAACCCACAAATACTCCTAACTGTGAACGTGACTCAAATTTTCCTTTGGGTTTTCCCTTGTCTCTATAATAAGCTTTCGAGCCAAACACGTGCATATATATTACAGTAGGTATTTTTCCTTTCCATAGTGTAAAAGGTATTTGACCATTTAAAGCTACAGCTTTAAATTTAAAGCTACAGCAACTACAGTTGGACACCGGTTTCTTATGTAATTAGCAGTATTAACAGCTTCTGCCCAAAATGCAGTTGGACTTCCTGCTTGACGCATCATACAGCGTGCTATCTCAACCAATGTCCTATTCTTTCTTTCAGCAATCCCGTTTTGTTGGGGCGTATACGGTGCTGTCAATCTTCTTCTGATTCCTGCTTTACTCAAGAAGTCATCAAATTCATTGTTTACCTATTCTCGTCCGTTATCAGACTGAAGACTCTTTATTCTCTTCCCAGTTAAATTTTCTGCATAGGCTTTGTAGCTTTTAAATACACTTAGGATATCACTTTTACGCGCTATGAAGTAGACTTTGCACCATCTAGATTTATCGTCAATGAACGTAACAAAATATTTTTTAGCGCCTTATACTGATGATTCATTGGACCACAAACGTCGCTATGAACTATCTCTAGTAATTCACTCGTACGATCTTCCCTTTTCTTTGGAAAAGGTGTGCAAGTCTGCTTTTCACTAATACAAATCTCACATTCAGACATCTTTTCGTCATCCTTGAATGTTAGCCCGTGTACTAAACTACTCTTCGCCATAGCTTTCAAATCACGTTCATTGAGGTGGCCGAGACGTTGGTGCCACATATCTATGGAATTCTTCGCATCTTGAACATTATTGACGTAGTTATGGCTCATCCGTACATGATATAGATCGCCAACTCTGTCTGCACGCATATGAATTTTTTCATTATTATCAGTCACAATCGCATCATTTTTTCTGAAGCGAACCTCGAACCCGCGATCTGACATCTTGGCCACTGATAATAAGTTTGTTCGTAGATCGGATACATAAAACACTTTTTCTATTTCAATCTGGCGTTCTTCATTGCCTGTGTCTACTGAAATGCTTACCATGCCAGTGCCAGTAATTTTTGATCTGTCGCTATTAGCTAAATTTAGTTTGGAGTCTAGCCGTGTAAAGTCTTTGATCATTTGCTTGTCATTGCACATATGACCAGTGTATCCACTCTCAATGCACCAAATAGAGTTTAATTTCTCACCTAACCTCTTCGGCAGTACTCAGTAGCATTGTTGACTTTTGCTCCTCGTTCTTATTATAGTCCAACTTTTGCGCGCTTTGTTTATGCTTGTTGATATACTTAGTTCTGCACTCCCTAGCGAAATGCCCATGAAGACCACAACGATGACATTCAAAATTGTTTTTATGGGTGTGGTTGTCATTATTCTTCTTCAGATTTGCATTTTTATTTTTATTGACACGTTTGACGAACAGAGCTCCCTGGTAAGTCGTCTTAGACTTACGAGCTTCGTAATCCTCGATAATCTTGACCTTTAACGTTTCCGTTGATGGCAAATCATCACGCGATTCCATTGCCGTTCTAAACATGGCGAATGAATCCGGCAAACTGTATAACAATAATATGGCTAGTAGTTCGTCTATAACTATCAAACCGATATTTTTCAGTTTCTTAACTGCATCGAAGAAATCCGCGATGTGCTTCTTCAAATCATCATCTTCTTGCATACGAGTCAGAACAAGCTTTTTCAATAACGAGGCTTTTCTGGCAGGACCGCTTGACTGATACATAGATTTCAGCTTATCCCATATAGCCTTGGAACTGTCCAAACCATCCAATGCAGCTAACTCACTTGGACTCACCGCTAACAATATGTCCGACTCAGCTTTTCTATCCATTTTTCGCCAATCGGCATATTTCGGATCGCTTAGCTGTGGTTTTGGCAACGCCCCCGATACATATTCCCATAGATCATTTTTAATCAAAATTGCCCGCATATGTATCTTCCATGTATCATAATTATCACCAGTTAATCGATCTATTTTAATAGATGTAGCCATTTCGAAGTTCCTTCAACTCCAAAACAATAGCAATGAATAAAAATCTTCGTAATTAAAATTATGTAAACAAACGGCGAACGTAACTTGTGAGGCCTGTGACACTAATCACCTTTGCTAAACCTTAACTTGTGTAGACGCGTTTATTACTTTAATTACGACGAACTGTTTTGGTTCAAATCACTGCAATTGTTCACTTATCAGTTTTTATTTCACTCACTGGCAGACTCTGGGCCCATAACCTGAAGGGCTATAGGATAATAAAAAGTATTTAATAGCTTTTACATGATTTAATTAATAATTATATGGAACAACAACATGGTAGTGTTAGCGGCGTGCGCGACATTCAGTACGTACTTATAGATTTAAAATAGATGGCGCTGCTCACGTCCTTCGTAATACCATAACACGAGCTTCAATCAACACATACTTCAAGCCGCCAACGAAGATAAGTCAATTTTTACCATCCGTCACGTGCCAATTACCTTTACAAGATGCAGGGGTCTATAAAATAGATTGTGACTGCGGACTCTCATACATTGGTCAAACCAAGAGAAGCATAGACACCCGCATAAAATAACACATAGCTGATGTAAAACACCAACGCTCGTTGAAGTTTGCTGTGTGTGAACATGTACAACAGGGGACCAACCACTACTTGAGATTTGACAAACCACAGATTCTCGCTAAAGAACATCGATTCCTACCAAGGATGCTTCGCGAGGCTATTCTATAAATCAAAAAACATCCTGATTTCAATAGAGAAGATGGTTGGAATGTACGACCAGCTTAGGATTCAGTAATTCAAATAGTCAAACCTAAGAAGAAACAAACCACAGCTAGACTTCATCATACTTTGAGCTCATTCTGAGTAAATAGAAACACCAAAGAATAAATTATGTTCGGGTACTTTGAAATAACTACACTGGAACATTGAGACAACTACCATCTTAGTCTCCCCGTGACCTCGGCTGCTAAAAAGCAACCGAAACGACGGAGAAAGCGTAAACCTAAATATAAATAGCTTAAATAATTTTATTAGCTTATAAATTAGTAAAATTATATAGTAGTAGTAGTGTAACAGTTTCAAAATTATGTAATACAGTAATAAATAAACAACGCGATAAAATCCGTATATAGTAGTTTAATTTCCTTCCAAAGCCAATTTTTTTAATATCAGAGTGACGATAGTTTATAAATAAAAGTCATGTTAGTAGCAGTAATAAATGTCAAAGCTGCATTTAAAAAGTACATTTGTAAGATTTTGCAAAATTTAACGCCTTTATTAAACTACCTCATGTAAGAAAACCTCTACATCTCATTAAAATGTTAAAAAGCCACATTTTACACATTGCGTGCGAAAATTACACATACGAAATTTATACAATATAGGTTCACAGGACATCATTGAAAAACCTTTATTTTTGACAACGTAGATGAGTTCCATTTCCGTAAAAAGATTTCTAATTATAGAAGACCAAAAAATGCACAAGAAAATTTCCTTTACAGGGACTTTGCTCCACATGGGCAAGAACCCTTAATTACTTATTTAAATTAACAAAACATAAAGAAAATACTTGTAGTGTCTTAACATCTCTGTTTCGATTCCATCCAAACAGTTGCGCTGTGAGTGCCTTCTTTTACAGCAGTACTTATTCCTTTGTGCGAGGAATGTGCTCGATAAGTTAATCAGGAATAAAAGCAAACGCGTACATTCGTACGGAGGGGTGACACAAATGTAAGTAGGTGATGTGACGTCATAACCCTGAATAGAGTCGCACCTATTTAATGATACACTTGTTAAGGGCGCCTGTGTGAGTTGAGTGCTTCTGCTGATCAAATTTGAAAGTGAAGATAGTGAGCTAATTTACGAGATACGGTAAGTAACCTAACGTTATGTCAGCCTTTATGATGTTATGTTGGCGTTGAATTTCGTAATGTTAATGTGAGGTATATGTTAAAGAAACTCTACCATTATAAATGTTAGGGAGTCATATTGTTAAGAAAATGGAGATTAATTTTTCTTATTAGGATTGAAAAGATAGATTAATAGTTGTGAATATTTTTTATATATTATATGTATTTAAATCGTCAACAAATTTGTATGTTAGTCTCATTTATCGACATTAATTACTACAATAGCTAAGCAAATTAAGTTGTGGTTGTCAGTGATGTATCAAAATAGATTAAAGGTAAAATTACCTAAATATTTGTTTCCATTGAGTTACGGTGCATTCGTATATGTTATATAAAGATAGGATTAGAGTATGTCAATAGTAGTACTTATTGCGTACCTATATGCGTTGTAGTGTTGTATTCCGTTAAAATCACCAGAATCACAACTTTTGTAGTACCAACATTTACTTGGTCTGTGCATGGATTTCTCAGTGAATTAACCCGTGATTGTGCATTAGTAGTCCACTTTTTTATATCCGACTACAATAGACAGGTCATATAATGAAATAAGTTTATCAATAGATAATTTTACGCTATTTTACCTCCAGAACCAGTATGCTAAAACAATAATAATTATAATTTTATTCATACAACCGTTGACGTGTAACAGGTGTTATGGTAACATTAAAATAATTATTCTACAATCATCCTTAGCGCTTCAATTAATAACCATATTGAAATTGTATACGTATTATGTCATCCATTTAATACAAATATAGACCACATATTAATCATGCTATTTCAATATTATATTTTGAAATGTTTATTTTGATAACTGCATGGCTTGATTCTATGAAATGAATAAATTTTTAAATTAGGGCATTTGTCCAATCGACTATTAGCGGGATGCGAGTTGATTAAAAAACTAATAACTAATAGAGGCTATCGTTTTTGTGCTCACCAATCGACGCCACTAGGAGGAGAGCGACCAACAGACTGCAATGCAGAGGGTCTCGGATTCACACCCACGTCGCGCAACTCTGACTTTCGGAAGTTATATGACATTTCGAAAGTATATGCATATTGATTGACAATTATCGCCTGCTCCGTGCCTCGGCGAGTACGTTAAGCCGTCGGTCCTGGCTGCCATGAACATCTATGGCAGTTGTTATTGGGAAGTCAGTGGCCTGTAATATCCTGACACTGGTCTAGCCTTAGGGTATCGTCAGCCTTCGGGTTGCGGAGGTCAGGTGGCAGCCGCACCGTGTAAAACTGATATCCAGTCAAATCCGGTTAGACCAGAAAAGCCAACCCAAGTAACTTGGAAATAATAAAGGCTAGGGAGAAGGAGAAGAAAATGTGCTTTCTGTTAAAGTGACCATAGAGTATGAGGACTAGAGACGTTAATATCCACAAGCACCTCTAGCGGTGCATTTAACTGCGATAGGCCGATTAGTGAGTAATAGGAAGAAACCGTGTACTTTTATAGCTCATCTTGTAGTTTTTAAACGAGACAATTCACGCGTTATTATTTAAGCCCTGTGTCACAGGAGTACAAACATACCATAGACAGAAAAAAAATACACACAATCTTGAAACGGTTATTAGTTTATCACACAAATAATTATTATGTTATGGGGTACCAGAATCTGAATAAATTAAAAGTAAAAGCCTTTTTAAAAAATAAGCTTTTATTTAAATGCGCTAGAAAGAAAAAAACACTTTTATTAAAAATCTTTTACTGTCAACTAATAACGTCATTACACAATGTATATAATATAAAAGCTGTCGCGAGATTTAAGTACTCGTATTTACTTAGTTTGAAAATTTTAATAGTTAAAATCAATCACATCAAGTTATTTAATTTACTTGGTTATCTACACAAGTAAATCTCGCGACAAGCTTTTATATCATATAAATTGTGTAATGACGTTATAATTTGATAGTAAAAGTTTTAAAGTAAATTTTTTTTTCTTTTTAAAGCATTTAAATAAATGCTTGTTTTTAAAGAGGTTTTTACTTTTAATTTATTTTTGAATTTTTAGTTATCGCTGAAATCGCGTTTCGTAAGAGCTAATATACAACAGGGTTCGCCGAGGTGCCCTGAGGCGGTACGTTCACGACATCATATTACACCCTGATGCCACTCAGTCCTCGGCACGACCTCACCTTGACTTGGGTGCTAGGAGGAAAGCGCCACTTATTTCAGGTTGGTTACTTGTGCCTTAGAAAACACAGTTTCGGGTTTGATTTTAAAGTTATCCTTCTCCTAGACAGGTTGCAAATCAAAGCCTATCTACCTAGAGACTCGAACAATTCAACCTCAATATCATAATCGAGGACTCCAAAAACCCCAGTACACCACCAGATGGATTGGAGCAACGGAGTTTATGTTCAGCAATTTATTATTTTTAAACTCACTTTCGTATTCTCAGTAAGTCCTTTCATTTGATACCCATATTGTAGCGAAGCATTAAAAACTTAGTCCGCCATATTGGATTTAATTTAGAGTGCCATCATTTAATTTTTCGACTTATTCTCAGTAAGCCCTTTCATTTGATACCCATATTGTAGGAATGCATTAAAAATAATTAGTCTGCCATCTTGGATGTTCCACCATGTTGAATTTAGAATAATGTCACATGTCACAAGCTAACCATGTATTGTCATCCAAACTTAATGTATATACAAAATTTCAGCTCAATCGGTTGAAGATATCTGCTTCAAAATTGAGTTTCAAGCTTTAGAAGTCCGCCATATTGGATCTAGAGTGACGTCACTTTTATTTTTCGAGTTATTCTTAGCAAGTCCTTTCATTTGATACCCTTATTGTAGGAGTGCATTAAAAATTAACCGTAGTCCGCCATCTTGGGTGTGCCGCCATGTTGGATTTAGAATGACGTCACATAGTTAACCATGCATTGTCATCCAAACTGACCGTGTATACAAAATTTCAGCGCAATCCGTTGAAGATATCTGCTTCAAAATTGAGTTGTAAGATTCCAACCAAACAAACATACATACATACATTGCAAGTTAAATAAAAGCTTGTAAAAAACAGCAAGGTGACCACTAACCCGCTGCGTTATCCGTGCAGTATATGTATAGTTCTTTTTACAGCTAGGATATGAGTGCACCGCTCGTAGGCCGATATTTTGCACCGGTTGCCAATTGCATATCCATAGAGTACGGGCGTATACCAAATATGATTTAGGCTTTTATACTGGCCTGTGCTCTCAGTGACTGTTTTAGCCGCCAAGCGAGCGTCGCTGATTGAGATTTTTTTTCGATAGCTACTGTCTGGTCTGTACTGCCGGCAGGATCTGTTACTATTAGTTTGTCTAATAGAAATAGACCCTGCCGGCAATGTCAACAGCCAGCGATCAACTATTAACGTAAACATGTATGTCTTGTTTTTTTGTTTACTATGTTTTTTATTATTACTATTACATTCTCTTTTTTTAATGTAAACTCTGACATTAGTTTGTGGTGTAGGTAAGTTTGGACATAACTGTGCCTCATATATTCCTCATATTACTGCAATAAAACTATTATTTTTTATATTAACGAACTTATATTTTAAAATATTGCAGGATTATAATAAATTAGAACATTCGTGACATGTTATTAGGAATTTTGGTACCTTTATACTTTTTCTATAATTTTAATGTAAGAATGTTTACTGCAATTATCGAATTTTGTACGCCGTATGGTAAAACATGTAGAACTTACTCTAACTGACCATCTTGCATGCAAGCTAATGTAACTTGTATTGTATACTCATGTTTCACAAAATAAATGATCTTTATCTTATCTTTATCTTTATCTATGTAGTTCTCTTTTTTAGACGGAATCTTATATCATTTGTATGTTTCTATATCGAAATAGTCAATTGCCAGTTGCCGCCTTGTTGGCGATGGGACAAGTGGGACAAATGGATGTGTGGCAATGTTAAAGTAACGTGAATATGCTTTTAATATAACAAAAAGGCTGCAAATTAGCATAAAATTGTATTCATTTTATTTGAATATACCTACGTAGGTCCACATTTAACATTACGGCTGTAATTAATGATCATGTAGCACCAATGAATATGGTATAGCTCGTTGATTCAGAGGGATTCTTATTGAGAATCACAGATTAAAAATATCCATTAAGTCAGCCAAATTAAGCCCAAAATGGATATATTTTTAGGGTATTGCTGAAATGCAGTGTGTATAATAAACCCTGTCCAATCCTTAAAGGCTTATCCTTAGCTTATGAGTACGTAAGGGACATCCATTTATAAAAATCAATCAAAAAGATTACCCCAGTAAATTTAATTTATTTAAAATAATATGTAAATTGATTACCCATGGCAACACCGACAACTTATTAATCATAATACTTAGGAACCATTAAAGTTCATAAAGTTTCACCGATGCCGCGCCGCGCTACGCCGCCTCACCTACCTACCTATGCCTTAGAAAATGCCGCCAAAAGTATGCCACGCTCCGCGTCCTTGTCAAGTTTAGTGGAGTGTTGCTAGACTGTGCGAAATTTCAGTAATTTAAAGGTAAAATGCTGATCAATACTGTACTTAATAATATTATGAAGACGTTTTACGATTATATAGATTTGTTTTATTATTTTTCATAGCATGTTTGAAACAACTCCATAATGGATCGGACAGGGTTTATTATACACACTGTATAAAGACAGTTAGTATATTATTTTTATTAAAAAACAATTTTATTCCGCAGCTTCGTTGGCGTAAAGGTAGGTTAGGTTCTGTTAATAATCTTCTTCTTTGTCCTCGCCACCTCCCGTTACACGAGGCTTTGCTAATTCTGAGGCGCCACTTGTTGCGGTTGTTAGTATCGTCCTCTACGAGGGACATTGTTTTCATGTCCTTTTGGACAGTCGTTAGCCATGTTGCTGGCGGTCTTTCTCTTCCTCTTTTGCAATGTATAGGCACTTTTTCACTACGAAGTCTTAGGGTCGGCACATTACATGCCCGTACCATCTCAGCCTCGATTCTACCATTTTGTCAGCGATGGGTGCCACTTTTAGACTTCCTTGAATGTACTCGCTTCGCACTTTGTCTTTCATTGTACCACCTCCAGACTAACGAAGCATTCGCATTTCGGCAGTATGAAGTTTTTGTGTGTGAATTATTTTGGCAGCCCTCGTTTCGCTGCCATATAACATTGCTGGTCTTATTGCGGTTTTGTATACTTTACCCTTAGTTCTTAGAGGTATTTTGGTATCAAACAAAACTCCCGTGAGTAAGCGCCATTTGCTCCAGGCCGTGGTTACTCTATGCGTGACGTCCCCGTCTATGGTGCCATCTTCAGAAATTACTGATCCCAGGTATCGAAACTTACTAACTAATGGCAACTTGGTGTTTTCTAGCGTGACGTCTGTATTGAGCAGGCGCGTTTGTAAAAAGTGGCAAACCATGGATTCGGTCTTGCTTCTACTTATTCATAGGCCATTATCGTCCAAGGCTTTCCTCCATTGCTACAGGTTTTGCTGTAGATCCTGTTGACTGTCGAATATTAAAACGATATCATCTGCATAAAGCATGTTCCATGGTACTGTTTTCTCTACGTTTGCGGTCAAGTAGTTCATGACAATGTTGAAGAGCAGCGGACTCAGAGCACTATCCTGGTGAACTCCTACTTTTACGTCAAAGCTGTCCTAGAGAACTGCTGGGCTTCTGACTACTGTCCGGACATGGCTGTATGTGTCCTGTACAAGGTTAACGTATTGTTCGGGTATGTTATGTGCTCTGAGGGCTTGCCATATTACCGGTCTGGAGACCCGATCAAACGCCTTCTCCTGGTCTATAAGTAATAATAATAATATAATTTATTTTTCTCCCATATATCCACAATCCAATACCGTCCACAATGTCTCTTGCTTTTTCCATTACAGTTCGAACAGCATACACCGCGTCCATAGTACCCTTTCCTGGCGTAAAGCTAAATTGGTTTTCTGTAATTGTCGTTATCTTTAGAAGCCTTTGACTCTTTCCCAGATCTTTAATGAGTGCGAAGTGAGCTTAATGCCTCGGAAATTCCCACATGTACACACGTCTCCTTTATTCTTATAGAAGGGCATTAGTGTGCTTTTCCTCCAAGATTTTGGCATCACACCTCCTATTAAGATGTTATTGAATAAGTTTGTGAGCCATGCGATGCCTTCGTCACCGAGTAATTTCTACACCTCTGCTGGGATTTGATTAGGGCCCGTTCCTTTGCAGTTTTCCATTTTAGAAACGGCTCTCCTGACCTCGTTTTTACTTATAGCATCGATAGGGGCCTGTCCCTTAAGTTCTTCAATCTCTGGTTGCCTGGGAAACTCCTCGTTCAGGAGCTCTTTGTAGTATTCATACCATCTCCGGTTGATGTCTACATCAGATGTAAGCAACGGTTTCATTCTTTATATATTTGATGGTTGTAAAATATTTTGTATTGTTGTGTCAAAATTTTGCGATTTTGAAAATTTCATAGTCGTTTGCCTGTTCGAGACGTGTATAGAGGTATTTTTCAGTTACATCCTTCTGCACTGCAACTGTTTTTCTGGCTTCCTTCTTGGCTTGCCTATACCTATGCTTGTCCTCGTCTGCCTTGGTAACCTGCCATATCTTAAAGCAGCGTTTCTTTTCTTCTACCCTCCGTTCCACCAAGCACGATCTTTGGATCTATGTTACTCGGTGATGGCTATCTAAAGTTGAAATAATTTTGAAAATCGCTGTTTGTTGTTCATTACACAATATATGTATATATAGGTATATATTGAATAATGAAAATCTTTATTACCTTTAGTTAAATAAAAACTTCATGAACGGCACAATGGTTTAAGTGGTTACATTACCACTGTCAGTACGCCAGTTGTCTTGGGTTCAAATGCCACATGGGACAACAAATCTAATACACACAATAAGTGTACTGGGATTCTTGTTTTAGTTAATTAGATGAATGTAAAGTCTTACGTGTTGACGTGTAGTAATAATATCGATAAACGTTTAATTTAATATATCTCGATGGCGTAGTGGTTAGTGTAACCTACTGCCACGCCTGAGGTAACGGGTTCGATTTCCGCACAAGTCAAAAATTTGTGTGCATGAACATGGAATTTTGTCTTGGTCTGGGTGTTTCTACGTATAACATGTATTTACAAAAAAATAGTAAATGTGTATGTTTATCCATTGTCTAGTACCCATAGTACAAGCTCTGCTTAGTTTGAGCTAGATGATGTTGTGTGTATGTGATAGAATATTATTATATAAGCGATGTTAAATGATCCAGTGATATAAAAGATTTTTACAGATCCTTAGATTGAGCTTCGATTTCAGAGCAAGGTAAAACCGTAAAAGCCCAGTGGTTAAGAATCGTGATCGATACGACACTGGACATGCCTTTTATTAAAATAATCGTAGATATATGGGTGCAATTCTCCGTAAAACCCACAATTTGAAGATAAGGGTGTAATGTTATATAATATACGAGATGATCATTTTCCTCATTCATCTTGTTGCCTGTACCAAAGTTGTGGCATATTTCATAATGCTAAGTGTTTTGATTTCCATAAGAAAACTGATTTAGGAGAAACATTGCCAAGTTTTTCTATTTCCTAAGCTTATTTTTTAGCTAAGTATATTCTAATACTAAAGTCCAACTCCAAAAAGATTTCTTGTCAAGTCTCTTTGATTTATTAACTTCTAACGTCGATCGAAAATGATGCGTGATACATTTGTTTCTTATGTCTGTTTATCTGTCGTTGCTTTTATAGCTTCAAAACGGATGGATTAGTTTCAATGCGATTAGTTTTTGATTGAAAGTTAATTTCGTCGGTGTGGTTGTTAGCTATAAGTAATGGAAATATGTCCAGTTGTTTTAAAGTTATGAATTCTTATCTTATCCGTGTGAGAAAATCATACATATATAACGGAATATTAATTTTAATTTTATATATTTTATTCTGTTCTATATTAACCTATTTACGATTAAGCCACTTAACCGATTTAGATAAAATTTGATATAGAGGTAGTTTAAGACCTGGACAGACATAGACTACTTTTATTGATGTATGTAGGTACCACGCGGGCGGAGCCCCGCGCATAAGCTAGTATATAATAAGAAACATATTTGTAGTATAGACATTAGTCTATACTATACATGTTAGGAGGAAAGCTTTGTATTTTCCTATGTTTGTTTGTAATGAATAAATTTGACCACTAAAAGGCGGATTTTTTTTAATTCGTTGTTTAGTTTCTTCATACAGAAGTACCATACTCTATATAACATCACGCTACAAGCCTTGGGAACAAGGCAGTATTCATGAAGGTGGGTAAACCCGCGGAGGACAGCTAGTAGCATAATAAACCTTAAATATGTACTAAAATAAATGACATGTCTACGTTTTTCGGGATGCATTTCACTTGTAATAATATTAATAATGGAAAAATATATTTTTAGTAGTAGTGAGTCTCGCTGATTTCAGCATGAATGGGCTGACTCGACCGGGGAAGGACTACCCTCTCACGGAATATCGACGTGAAATAGCAGTACTCCTACTCTTGTGTTTCTTTCGGTGAGTGAGAGTACCGGAGGCGCAATCGCCCTCTTTTCTTCTTCCCGCTCCTTCTCCTGCCCACTTCCTTTTGCTCTTCTTCCTTTCCTTAAGGGTCGGCAAAGTGCAAGTGATGCCTCTGGCGTTGTAGGCGTCCATAAGCTACGGTGACCACTTACCATCAGGTGGGCTGTGGTGAGCTAGGTGGGATATGCGTGTTTGCCACATAAGTTAAAACAAAAATAGTTCATCTTATTACATGTTATATTCAATGCTTCAGAGATTTTATTAATTTTAATTTAAACAGAACATTTTAATTATGTGAAGCCAACTTGGCACATAGCTCACGTTTCAGTTTTTTTAATTGTCATAATAGTTATCTACATTGTGGTAGTTATAATTTATGGTAATTACTTTGTAATTTATGGTAGAAGCTTTGTACAATTTATGATAGTTGCTTTTTAATTTATTATAGACGCATGACTCACCGAAAACTGGATGGCAGATATAAAAAATTGCTTAGAATTCGAAATATTGCTAGGTTGTTGCTCCACTCATGGTGTTACGCGGACCAGGCGAGCCTCGGCAGCAGCGCTTGCAGCGGCATGAGAGCGCTTCTCCCTCCACTGCTGCAAATAAAACCACGGCCACGCCCTGCATCGCGTTCTTTCGCCTGCCGACGCTCATCAAAGTTAAGTGTCTCATCTGTACTCCAGCCGGACCTTGCACCGAAGCCTTTTTAGGAACACGCCCTGAGATATTTCTTATTGTGTAAAAATTGAGTTTCGCGTATTTTTGCCTCTAACCTAGATATTGTATTAACTTCCGTCTCTTTCAATTAAAGATCGTGTAATTGCGAATTACAGTATTTAATTTATCTCCTCAACTTCGACTTCCCTGGTCGACCACGTACTAAAAACGTGGCCTCCCCTTCTAAGAACTACATTACAATGGCACTTCAAAACTTGGGGTGGAACTTCAGGAAAGCCCGTACGACTCTCAACTCTGGCTTGCCTTGGTCAGCTGGTCAGAGAGGGCCGCTAGAGCTTGGGGGTGGAATGGAAGTGTCATTTTCAAGGGAATTTTTACGGGGAAACCCGCTCCGGGTTGCCGTTGCCAAGAGACCCGTGATAATGAAACTGGTGTAGCTCTCTGCTGCTGGCTTGTATGCCTATGATGACTGACAGTAAGAGTATTTGCTGAATACATCAATTCTTTGTTTGGGTACATTTAGCTTGTATAGTTATATGACGGCTTGGGCGCTCAACTACATAATTGTGTTTCTCGAATAGTTTATTAATGTCCTCTGGACTGAATTTCAGCCACGGCAGCCAATCTTAACGGAGACTGGCCATCTGCGCAGGAGATATTATAGTGCACAAGCGTGTGCGGAAACACAAGTGCACTCTCTGTTCCCTAATTCTCATGATCCGATGGGACGGTAATCCGACACGACCGGAGAGAGATCAGGCGCAGGACCAACAGATTTACGTGCTTTCCTAGGCACGGGGGTGTCTAACACCGCCAACTTCCTAACTCCGGGCTACTATTGAGATTTCTTAACAGAAAAACCCAATAACTTTATGTAGGCCTGACCCGGGATTCGAACCCGAGACCTCATGCACAGCAGTCGCATTCACTACCGCTGCGCCACGCATATGTATAAACACGCATGTTTTATAGATGTACAGGTTAGGTAGAGGAAGAACATTAATTTGCAATATTAATTAACGGTTTGCAGCTGCAAACCGTTATTTAAGCAATTTAATATTCTTCAGATAGCTATCTAGGGGTTGTGCTCCAGCTAATGCACGCACACCTTTCTTTTGAGATCTAAGTCCTCTAATAAAGTCAAAGTCAAAAATCATTTATTCATTTGGGTCACAAAGTAACAAAATCAAAACCAATCAAAATAAATTTATTCAAATTAGGTTACAAGGTAACACTTATGAATGTCAAAGTTACACGTAATTTTTTTCTGTGAATTTACATTTACTGCCACGTTCAGCAAAGCAAGGGTGTGTAGGGCTCATGAGAAGAACGGACAAGAAACACTTATGAACGTCAAAATATATAGGTTAGTGAGTTCACTAAGTTACTGAAGCTACATTTAGGTTAGTTGCTAGGTTCAGGCAAAGGGTTGAGCCTATAAGAAGAAACCTGCAAGAAACTCATGGCCACTCTTTTAATCGCTAATTAAATATAATTTTAGTATTTTTCAACTCAGATTAACAAGGCGTTGTCAATGGAATTACCCGATATCATACCATATGCATAGACGAATCTTTATAGTTTTGCACATAGCAAATCAATATGCTGTTTCCATTTGCGTAGTAGTGTAGTGAGAATAATGCATAATATTGAGGAAATCTAAAGTTTTGTATGCAGTGAAGTCAACAGACTTAACTGCATACAAAACTTTAGATTTTACAAGATTGACACTTAATTAAGAAATACTTGAAATAGCTCCTTAGTAATATATATACATATATACATACACTAGCTGTTCAGACAGATCTAGTCTTGTAAAGGCGAAAAAAAAAACCAATTATCTAAATCATCCTCGAATCCACTTGAACACACACAAAAAAATTCATTCAAATCGGTCCAGCCGTTTAGGAGGAGTTCACTGTCAACAAACGTACAGAAGAATAATATATATAAAGAAAGATATATGTTACGGTAAGTGTGATTAATTGAAAATTATTAATAAATGATTTAAAATAATTTTAGTCAGCCCGGTTTGCGTAGTGGTTAGTGTAACCGACTACCGCGTCTGAGATCGCGGGGTTTATCCATTGTCTAGTACCCATAGTACAAGCTCTGCTTATTTTGGGCTAGATGGTGTTGTGTGTATGTGATAGAATATTATATTATTATTTGTTTCTCTTTCACGGGTATTTCCCTAATACGTTAGGAAAATACCCGGCCTTTGGGAGATGGACATGGGTCCAACGTGAAGAGGCCCTTTGATAGTTTTAATCAAAGGTGGGATGGAACACCTACAGCGGCACTAGCCGCAGCAGGCGTAGGACTATTGCTACGTATGGATTCTAATATATGGGCTATGGGTATGGGTGTTTGATGGACCGGTATATTGGTAACTATGGATGAAAAACGGCGTCTGCCCTGAATACTCTAATAGCATCAATGCAATGGGCAGACGGTGACTCGCCAACTCACTAGATGGGCCCCCTGAATAGCTACCATAGGCATACAAGCCAGCAGCAGAGGGCAACACCGAAGTGAGCGACTAGGGGCGTTGAGCGGTGCGGCGCCGGTTTCATCATCACGGGTCTCGTGACAACGGAGACCCAGAGAGGATTTCCTCGTAGTTATGTCCTTGAAAATGACACTTCCACCGGAGGGACGGATGGCCAAGGCAAGCCAGAGTTGAGACTCCTACGGGCGCTCTTGAAGTTCCACCCCAGCCAACCAGTAACGGCAAGCTGGAGACGAGGACGACTCTTTGAAGCGTTCAGGACTGCAGTGTCGTCGCCACTAACATTCAGCTCATATATTATTATAATTATTATATTATATTATTATATTTTATAGTGCCAACTCGCACTAAGCCTGCTTGGTGGACAATTGTCTAACTCTTCTCATACTGAAAATAGTACGGTGCTTAGCAGAGCGATAGTTTATATACAGTGCTGATAATTATTATATGATTTAGTTTGTTTAAAGTACAGTATACATATCATTTGAAGTTTAATCATGAATAAAAAACTATGAGAAATATTAACTCTCTGACTTTTCGGTGTTGCAGCAAATGCTAGGCGAGGACCCTTTTTGGTCTCGTAGTTTATTTTTGTCTTCTAATATTTTTAATACAGCTAAATTTTATTTTAACTAGGTTTTTCTGCGGCTTCGCTTGCTAAAAAGTAGATTAGGCTATGTTAGTAACAGTATTTTTTTAAAATAACCTTGTAAAAGCCTATACTATTCGCTAATAATATAGCATTCTAATGGTGAAAGAATCTTAAAATCGGTTGTGTAGTTTCTGAGGAGGTAAATCCTTATAAACAAACAAAAATCAAATCTTTCTACTTTTCAATATTAGTATACATTTAAGTTAAAAGTTCAATGTATTGTGTTGCCGCCAGTGTTATTAAAACTAAAATATTTTCTAAAAGAATTGTCTTATTACTTGTTGTGAAAGTGCCGGATTTTAAGGGCTAAAACAAAATAAATATTTATCAAAAAATAGTAGGTAGCAGGAATTCGCGATTAATTACGTCTGAAAGCAATTTTTGATAGAAAATCTTAGCCAATTGCCGAAGATAATATTATTACTGTTTTATACTTATGCAAAAATTTTCTTAAGGTAAACTGTAACCGTAAGTAACGTAAAATTAAGACAATTTTTATTTTTCCGCTGACTGAAGTTGCAGAAAATTAAGTACCTGAATGTATTTAGATTGTAGTCAATATGAATCAAGATAAAGAAACGTTTGAACTGTCTTTGATATCAGTATGACTTTATTTTACTGGTATATTAAAAAAAGCTAGGAACCTGAATTTAAATTTGACGTAACGACACATTAAAGTTCGTAAGCTATCACAAATAATATACATACGACCTCAGGGTACCATAATAATTCATTACTTTGTATTGATTTTGTGTAATCACACTACAAAGAAAATGTAATATTTTCCTATTATGTCCAAATCACCATAGAAGCACAACCAATAATTATATCTAAATACACAACTGCTCCAATATCAGAGTCTGTATAAACATCGATTGTATTAAGGATAGATACCACAATTATTATCATTGGAGATATTATTTTAAATATCTACATACCTACAGAGGTTGTTAACTTGATGGCAGATACGTCGCGGGCGGAGGAATAAACAGAGTGTATGTTACACAACATTTTATATGACATGTTGTTATTTAGAATATTCCTGAGAGTTGAGCTTAAACCTCCTCAGTAAATATAAGCGCAAGCTTATACCATTGGACTAGCGACGTAAAATCGAATAAATCGTCCAGCAAATCGAAATATTCGTAACATTGACCTAACCTTATCTACTTTTACGCGAAGGAAATCGCGGGCAAAAGCTAGTTTTATAATAATTCGCCATATTTATTATCATTGATTGACTATTTGACTACGTATTAGGAAAAACGAGTAAAATATATTTAGGTTCTTCAGGCGTTATGACCGCGTGTCATTAGCAAGTATCGCATATTCGAATTATAATAAAAAACAACTAATTGATCAACATTAAAAAAAGCAATCATAATTATAAATTTTGTATATTAGAATATATTTTTTCTTACTAATCGTCCACTGCACTGAACCGACGATGCAGTTAAAATTTGGGTAATAATCTTTATATATAAAATCAAAATCAAAATCAAAAAAATCAAAATAAATTTATTCAAATTAGGTTACAAGGTAACACTTATGAATGTCAAAGTTACACGTAATTTTCTTTTTTTCTGTGAATATACATTTACTGCCACGTTTAGCAAAGCAAGGCTGTGTAGGGCTCATGAGAAGAACTGGCAAGAAACTCATAGCCACTCTTTTTAATCGCCAAGTGTACAATAATATTTCGTTTACAAATCATAACTGTAAGGTGCTGCAACCATTTCTCCATGAACTACTACTCAACATACTCAAGCATTTGATAAAAATTGATGGTAGCCTCTAAAGCAGCAGTATGGTAAATAGGAGCATCCACTTACATGTACATAAATAATCAAGACAAGACGTGATTATAGTCCGTAGTTTAATCTAATTTGTTTAATTAAAATGTAGTTAGTAAATTATCGAATTCCACTAATATAAAAATAGCTTTAGTAATAGCTCGAAAGTAGTCTATGGATCGAATTTAGTTTTTAAAAAACGTTGCATCTCTATATAAAAGCGTTTTAAGGCCAGGTATTCCCATTTTTACTTAGCTTTGATTCAATATTAAACACATAAATAGTGATTGTTTAAAGCCAAAAAAATACATGTTATAGTTTACTATATGTACTTTGATAATTTGTGGTTCAAAACATGATAACGAAAATTTAACTCGATCAAAAAAAAATCCGAAGAGGAGGCTAAATCGATTATTTTCTTATGTTTTTCTTATTGTTCTTGAAGCTTATCAAAGTTTTACTTCCAAAAACCATATCTACTCAAAGTTAATAACATATAGAACAATAATTTGTGGTTACATTTTTCAATATAGTTTAATACCTTTAATAATAAAATATTTACAGCGGCTTGCGTACGTGACTTCAGATTGGCGACTCGTGCGCACGGCTCGCTTCGCGTAAAGTATGGCAGCGTTAAATACCTACTTTGCTTGGTCTACCTGGCCTTAATATACGTTTTATCCTGATACCAACGGATAATAAATGAAAATATGGACAATTAAAACCATCGGTTTCGGCCACGCTTCAGCCAGTTGATGTAATAATGGGATATCCATAACCAAGCATATCGAAATCGATCACAATTTCAGTATACGCACCTCAAAAGCAAGACAATGTTCGATGTCGGTGTGTTGTTTGTATATGACGGCACAAAGGCTAACTTTGTCGAATATCGTATTCACCGATATTGTAATTAAGATGTGACGTTACGGTTTGGTATCTTCTTGGATGCGCACGTAGGCATTTGTGGCAAAAGTAGGGATATTCATTAAAACTACAATGTTTTCTTTATGTTGTTATTTTCCGTGGCAAACTCGTACATGTTATCGCTTTTCCACACAAGACTTATAATAAAATATAATAAAATTGTTTATTATCATTTTCTTAAATGCTATTTTATAATCAGTAGTTGGGGTACTCCTTTTAAGTAAACATTACCTGTGTTAGGAGACCACGCTCTTCACATTACAGTAATAAGATAATTGCACATGTTTCACAATATTTAAACAAATGGGTGATAAATATAAACTTAGGTATATAACTAAATTTGTTGAGTAAATAAGTGTATGTATGTATATGTAAGTATGTCTGTGGGTGTGTGAATGTGTATGCGTGTGCATGTGTGTGCGTGTGTATGTGTGTGCGTAGGTGCATGTGAGTATGTGTGTGTATTTGTGAGTGTGTATGCAATATTATTAAGACAACAATTATTATGAAATATACATAATTATTCTTATACATAATTATTCCTTTAAAATATTCTTGTAGTGTCGTAAACATCTATACAAATAAATAAAATTGAAGTCTCTGTTTTTAATGTCAAAATAACAGCGTTTTACTAAATGCACATAATAGTATACCTATACGGTACATAGGTATACCAAAAAATCTATTTTAGAATAGAATAGAATAGAATTTTATTTGTCAAACATAGGTGGAATTACATTTATGGTCTTATATCGATAACAGTTTAGCACTATGTTTTACCATAAAGGCATACAAATATACAAAATAAATTGTCAAAATGTTAATAGTAGTTAAACTTAATTATATACAATAAAAAAATAATATGATTAAAGGAAAAGCAACAAAATATTAATATTAATATTAACTTAAAAAACTTTTGTCTATCTATCTGTTTGTTCCGGCTAATCTCTGAAACGGCTAAACCGATTTTGGCGGTACTTTCACTGGCAGATAGCTGATATTATAAGGAGTAACATAGATTACTTTTCATTTAGATTTTTTTTGTCAAATTCCTCGCGGGCGGATTCGCGAGTCTTCTACCCGATTAGTGACTAATAAAATGTAACTTTGCCTACTAGTCAAGTTTGAGTTAATTCAATCAGTTTTCTTATATCGAGTGTCATCGTATTGACTCAGATAAATTTTAGAATCCTACAGTAGCTTCGATTTCTACATTAAGCCATGGCTAAGATGGATCTAAGGATCAATAATAGTTTGAAGGTCTGCTGTTGACTTTAAACTGTTCAGATGACAACAAAGTGAAACTCGCAACTATAGTTTTAGCTATTATGTATTGACAATATGAAATTGAATAAGGTTATTCCATTGTTAAATTGTTTATAATTTATCAAATTACTAGAACTATATTTAATACTTTAAGCAACGTAAATTATAATATGACGAGTTGCTAACTCGCGCCGGTTTCGTACGAGTAGTACGAAAACATACATACATGCATACATAGATTCACGCCTGTTTCCCAGAGGGGTAGGTAGACACTACGGATCTCCATTTGCTATGATCCTGACACACTTCTCTGGCTTCATTCACTTTAATAACATTCCTCATACACGCTCGCCGGTTTAAGGTGCTCTTAACCTGGCCTTTATCCAGAACGTCTCCGATCTGATCATGAAACGGTCGCCTAGGTCTTCCCCTTGCGACTGTTCCATTCACACTAGCCTTATAAACATTCTTAGTCAGTCTTTTCTCATCCATTCTTTCTACAAGCCCAAACCAGCTTAACATACCCTTTTCTATTCTCGTCACTATATCCACTTTTCTCTCTAATCACATTATTCCTTATTCTATGTATCTTTCAGAGTCACACCATTTTTTCTGCTGTCATGCTTCTTTCTTTTTTTTCTTTCTAGTACGAAAACTCTACAAATTAACACCTAAGCCTTGGTGAATCACTCTGTCTATTGTTGAAAACCGCATGAACATTTAGTAGTTTTTGAGTTTATTGCGTACCGACCCGACGGGCAGACTTTGTTTTATAATATGTATATATTATACCAATAATGGTAGTTGTTTATTTACCTGGTGGCATTATAGTTTAGGTGTTCATCTTGTATTTGCTGCTATACCAAGAGTTGTGGTTTCGATCCCACACGGGATAAAAAATTGTGTGATCCATAAATAATTGTGCTGAATTTAGATGTTTTTGTGTACGTTGTTTCTATATTTCTAAAGTTCCCCGCAGCCCCGAAAATATAATTAGTGTGGTTGTATCCTAAAACAATAAAAAATAATCAGAAATATAAAATATTGAAATTGCGCGATCCCACATTCGAATATTGTTGTTTATTGTCAATGACTCGACTCATGATTAAATATTCGAATTTTGAATTATATCTTGATAACACGTTACTAAAATAATGACACAGTAAGTTATCTATTCGTATTATTAATTAATTGTGATCATTTTATTGCCAATACTCAAATCTTTTGTGCCCCATGTAAAACTCTTTTTGTTTTGGGCCTCTTATATGAACTCGAATAATTGGAGTTGATATTTATTATATTTATATTTAAATGGACATTAACTTTATGCATTACTTACAGCAGCGATAGCATAGTGGGAAACCGTTGGACTGCCACGCAGACGCCTTGAGTTCGATCCCCTTTTCGAAGTTATATGCGTATTAAATAGTTTATTATCGCTCGCTTTAAGGTTGAAGTAAAATATAGTTAGGAAACCTGCATTTCTGAAAATTTTCTATTGTTCTCGAAGATATGTGAAGTGTGCCAACCCGCACTGGGGCAGCGTGGTAGACTATGGCCTAACCCTTTCATACTGAGAAAAGGCCCGTGCCCAGCAGGGCTCAGTCAGTCGATAAATAATACAGGGCTGATATTATATTACTATTACATATACAATTGAACCAAAATCAATTTATGAAAATAACTATTAATATTAGGAATGAGAAACATTTGAAGCGAATGAAAATTGAAATGATTTGAATGTAAAATCAATAATCGTATATCGCTAATAGACACTGGAGATAGCAATTCAGCGAACTGAACAACACATACAAACGGAAAGTTATGCAGGTATATGTAAGTTCTAGAAGCGACCTGTTGTTGTTCCGTCTCTATTCACCTAGACTATTGGTATTGTCAGAAGTGTGCTTCGAGAGATAGTCGTAGGAGTACCGTATGATATTGATACCAACTTGGAACATTGTTCAGTTTTGAACTAATGAATGTATTCAATGTATAATGTAACGTATAGATGTAGCATATCCTACGAATAAATTTGACACTGCACGGCTGGTATAGTGTCTAATCGCCGCGTTGGCGCCGTCAATGCAACAAAATTTCTGATTCGATTCTTGCTACATATAATACATGCATTAATGCTAGCAGGTGCAATATGAATAGCAATGATGTTGAGTTTGGGCATTCTTTAGGTTCGATGATTATATTTATTAAAACTAATACAATCCTCAAAGCTATCAGCTTTTAAAATGATAAGTATCAAACAGCCAATTGACTAGTGACTGCAAGGACGGCGCAGTGCTCTAAGCGGTCAACTCGTGTGTGTGTGTGGCATCGTAGCTCCCGAACGAATGAACCGATTTTAATTTTGATTCTTTTGTTTAAAAGAAGAATTAGTCGGGAGTGTTCTTAGTTACGTTTGATGAAAATCGGTTCAAGATGGCCGCCGCCACAAAATAGCGGCTTACATATTTTTTCACAACTCCCTCAATATGGGTATTAAATGAAAGGGCTTGACTAGTAGAATACTATATACTATGATAAATTTCAAATCCAAGATGGCCGCCACCTCAAAATGGCGAATTACATTTTATTTTCACATCTCCCATCAAATGAATTTTGTGTCGGGGGTTTTTTTAATTTTTAATTTATATAGTCAACCGTTATACTTATTTTAATAAAATGTTAATATGATGATAGTGTGAGACCTGGGGAAGGACATAGACAACTTAATAAAAAGCAAACTTTAAACCAAAACGCGTGCTGTAAACATCATAAAACAGATAAATATTTATGCATACACGTGTGGAATGGACATGGCGATGTTATTGGTGCACGTTGCAGTTTTATTGGGCCGATATTAAAAGGTGAGTGCGCAATATTGCCATACATAAGGTACACCTGCGACCATTCATTGATCTTATATATTTTAATATAATAATATATAATAATATAATATATAATACTATTCTACCACATACACACAACATCATCTAGCCCAAACTAAGCAGAGCTTATACAATCTACAACTAGACAACGGATAAACATAATTTTTTTTTTCCTAAATTCGTACTTATTATACATAGAAACACCCAGACCAAAACAAACATCCATGTTCATGCACACAAATGTTTGACTTGTGCGGGAATCGAACCCGCGACCACAGGCATCGCAGTCGGTTACACTAACCACTACGCCACCAAGGCCGACATATGAAATATATAAATATATATTTAATATGTTAAATTTGACTGTAATAATTTGGCCATTTATAATACCCTAGCCTAGCTACCTAGGGAACAGTACCTTTTCGGGATAAAGGTACATTTTCTGTACCCCTGACAACGACAACAGTAGTTAAGGTGTTAATCCGTGTATGTATTCAGTTAGGATTTACCAAATTGCAAAGAGCAACATATAATAGACTAAATAGAAAGTAAATAAGAGAGAAATAGTATGACGCACACAATTACAGAAACTATTGCTGTAGCCCGATGTGCTGGTATAGCGCCACAGAAGCGTTGATTTTTAGTCAAAATCTCGGTGATGATTGACACATATATAATAATTTTAAAAAAGGATTTTTATTTTTATCTATAATTAATACACTCAATAAGTACCGGACAGATTTAAGAAATTCATTCATAAGCTTGTCACGCGGACCGCTCGCGCCATGACGGCTGCGCGCGAGTCGGAGTGGTGGCTGGTGCCCCTCTTCCTCTCCTACCGGCAGTAGCGGATATATAAGCCGATCGCGTCCTGGATCGTGACCTCTTCCGGCCGGCTTCACTTCTCAGCCAAGTGCCTTATTCCTGAAGGACCACGAAGCAAGCCTTTGGACGAATCACGCCCTGATTATTGTCACGTAGGAAAGTAATTATTGTTTAACTCATATAACTTGTTCTTTAGTAATATATTAAAAGTGTTAATCGTCATCTCATCTTTGATTAATCTCTAAATAATTTTACCTTACGACACCACGGCGGCATCTACGGCGTGGCCTATTCTATATCTGGATCGATCAGATCCCAAGTTAATAAACTCACTAAAGGTTACAAGCTATATACATCATGTTACGAGTCATATGAGCGGAGCAGAGATAATAAACGTGGATGAAACCGTGGAGGATGGAAGAACTTTATGTAATAAAATAATTGAGCAGAGAAGAACGCACCACGCACCCTCAGATTGCCCACCTCAACATTGTTATAGAAAAACCAACAATATCGAACGTCTCTGAAGACAGCCGCGTCGTAGGATCCGGGCGTACTCCAACTTGCAGTAAATATTCTACCAAATATTCTACCACATACACACAACACTATCTAGCCCAAACTACGCAGAGCTTATACTATGGGTACTAGACTATGGATAAACATACATATATACTTTTTTTTGTAAATACATACATATTATACATAGAAACACCCAGACCAAGACAAACATCCATGTTCATGCACACAAATATTTGACTTGTGCGGGATACAGATAAAATATAAAATGAAAAATAGGGTACGTGTAAAATAAATAACATTGCTTGATTTAGGAACATATTATTATAATGTATTAAATACAGACTATGCAGCATTGTACCGATTGCTGCAACTGCCAAATAGAAATCCGTATTTACTGTATATCACTCCGATTAACAGGCGTGGCGTATGTAGGTATGTATGTGTGAAACTTCCGGTGACATGGCCTCGCAATACATACGAGTATTGCGACGTCACAGACATATTACTGATTCGGTGTTCCGTGCCTTAAGAGTGCGGTTAACTTTGTGTGCCATCGTAAGGTGTCGGGTACGATTTTCAGGTCTGATAAAGTAATGAGTTTTCTTTTAAATTTTATATCACAATTCGGAGCTAAGGTACGGCAATATGCTTAATATATTAATATATAATATCCCTGTATTAAATCATAATCCACCTCGCCGGCCCAGTGCGGGTTGGCAGACTTCACATATCTTCGAGAACATTATGGAGACCTACCAGACATGCAGGTTACCTTACCATGTTTTCCTTCACTGTTAAAACGAACAATGATTAACTATTTAATACGCACATATCTTCGAAAAGTCAAACATCACCTTGGGATAGAACTCGAGACCTCTGCGTGGCAGTCTAACGGTTTCCGACTAGGATATCGCTGCTCTATTAACAAGACCTTAATGAAAAGTTAACGAAATGTGTTTGTAAGACAGCTCTGCCTACCCCTTGTAGAATTCAAGCGTGTAATTGTGTACATGAATACTTTAAAGGATTAAAATTGCAACGTATTCTTGTGTCTCGAGTATCTACATTCTGAAAGAGACTAATGGCTTGAACACGACGCGGGTGTAATGTGCTAGTTGAGAATGCAAGTTCTAAGTACGCGTCGTATTAACGATCGACGCAAGTTACCCGCGCAAGTAATATGTTTATTTAATCTATTGAGTCGCAGGGGCACACCGGTGGCCATGCACAAAAGGTTTCTAATTATGTCTAGCATTGCAACTATTGCTGCAACAACTATAGCTGCAACACTCTGTGATATAAGTTGTAATACTGAAATTACATTTAATTGGCGATTTAAAAGAGTGGCCATGAGTTTCTTGCAGTTTTGCTCTCATAGGCTCCTTTGCCTAAACAGCGCTGTACGCAAAACAGTACTGAGCATGGCACTCAAAGTGTTCAATAAATTGCCTAAATATATAAAAATATACACAAACTTAATAAATTTAAAAATGTCCGTACTGATTTTCCTATAAAGGGGACCTATTAAAGTATCTGTAATTTATTAAATTATGATTTTATTGAATAACAATTTCAATTTTATGTACTGTTAAGTTACAATATTATATAAATTATTTGTTTTTAGTTTTTGTAATTTATGATGTACACTGTATTCTGAGGATGTACATTACTTTGTCAAATGTCTAATAGTTTACACCTATTGTTATGAATATATACAATAGTAACATACTCCTGTGCATAAAAGGCTTAGCATAGTACGCTGATACAAATAAATATTTTTGATTTGATTTATGATCTATCAACTAAACTAAATGTAGCTTTAGTACCTTAGTAAACTCACTAATCTACATATATACCATTTATTCATTTACGTCATATCTAAATGAATAAATGATTTTTGACTTTGGCATTGCAAGGTTAATATAAGTACGTAACTTGTGCGTAATTTAGATTGCCTCTATTTTTCCAAATTATAACACATGTTACTTTTTACTGCAGTAGTGGTAAAAAGTTAGTTTAAATATATAGAACAATTATTAGGATTTTAATTTATAAAATACTTTTGTCTGTTTACAAATTTGTGTATTGTTCAGCTGCTTATGTGCTTGTGTTGTGTACAAGCGCCTTTATGAACGGTTTGTTTATGAGCGCGAACATACATTGACAAAACAAACGTGACATTGTAGCATCGCGCTACAGTGTCGCGTTGCGTAAATATTCAATATTTGCTATTGGCAGCCTGCGTCTAAATAAGTTTCCAATGGACCTCTACCCGATTTAAGCTGTTTTAAATGCTCTCATATGTAGCATCGCGTCTATTGATTTTATTATTTATCCTGTAAATTTTTGGAATGCCAGGTATAATAGACAAGGAATCGTGTTTGGTCGTCACTGTGCCGCTATCACACAATAAGACTGCTGGAACCTTTTCACCAATATTTAATTCCTTTTCCTAGAGGTCAACAGCATGCCAATGCCAAGCCTGGTAGTGCAACCGATTACAAGCTTCGGCAGCCGCCTACCATCATACGAGGTACTGTAGTTGTATACTAATATACATAATACTTATGTACACAGACATACTTCACGTAATCTCGGTTTATGTTATACAAGCCATCCCCCGCGGATTATCCTGTGTTTATGATAACAGCGCCGATATTTATACGAAACAAAACGTAGATTGCCTCATAAACTTTATTTATATTATTTTGTAATAAACGCTAGCTGCTTGTTATTTGAAGTGACAGGTGTCATCTATTACTTAGTCCCTTTTAAACTAATGAGCTCTTTGCAAGTTAATATTTTCTTGCAAATAAAACATTGTTTGTGTGCAAACACTTAATGTCTGAGAAGTTTTAAAGAAAGGTCATACATATATATTACATTACATATATATTACATTACATACAATTATGCTGTCATGCGCAAACGATGTGCCTCAATGCTTCGTCGAGTCAGGGATAGTTCCAACAATATCCTGGCAACTCTGGCGGAAAAAATTGATGGGCCGTTTATACAGCACTGGGCGCGTAGACATGTGCGTGCAGATGTACATTTCATTAATTAATTAGTTTATTTTATTTATTATCTATTACTAACAATAAGCTAAGGTGAAACTAACACTATATGGATCATTGGTCTGAAATAAAATTATTATTATTATTATTATATATATGTACATAGTTTTACGCGTATATTTGTGAAGAGATAGGTTGAGGTTCACCAAATCTTAGCTGGCGACATGTAGCTGAAATATACCCATTTTTGGTCCGCCATGGTTTTAGGTCTTACAATCTGCGAACAAATTGTCGTCCACGAGATACAGTTCCAAAAAAATCATGGCGCTTAATATTTTTGAAAATTTGATATCGGTATACCCGACTCAGAAATTAAAACCAAAACATCACGTACAGCATTCAGTACTGCACCAGCACAATACGTTTTTATTTATTTTTTATTTATTTAATAAATGCATACCGCCACCATTACAGGCAATACCCAAGTCGACAGCGAGCAACATAAAAATATTTTCACAATCACACAAACTACTAAAACAATGAATACGAAAGATATAAGATAAGAAAAAATATTAAATTCACTATTCCAGTACACATACAACACCAAATCAGAAAATAATGACATCCAATTAAAATAATGAAATCGAATAGAATTAAATGAAATCTAATAAAATTAAATTCATAAAACTTATGTCATAAAAATAATATCAAATAATAAAATAAATCTAATAAAATTAAATAAATAAAACATGCCTCATAAAAACAACATTTAAAGTTCTTATCACATAATAATATCAAATATTAAAATAAAATCTAATCAAATTATGTCAAATCTAATAAAATTAAATAAATAAAACATGTCTCATAAAAAAAAGAAAACAACATTTAAAGTTCCTGTCATCTTGGTTTACCTAAAGTGCTTATATCCGTGCTTATAACTCTCACAATTTTGTCAAAATTATAAGCATAGATACTCCAATGTTACCCTTTCAAATTCCGCCAATGTACAGTTGAATAAATCTATCCGTGATGCCAACCCGTTGAGTATGCGAGTTGCTCTTAATATCGGAGTGAACTTCGCGACTGCTGTTCGTGTTCGTGGCACGTCAAATAGTCTACCCCTAGGTTGCTGACGGAGCCTGGTGTTCGGGACGCACAATCTTAATTCCTGAAGTATTTCAGGATTACCCAACCTACCACGAAACACCTGAAACACATATCTGGCCAAGGCCAAATCCCGCCTCACTTCCAGCTTATAGTATCCAACCATACCTATAACGAAAAGTGTCGGATACATAAGCGGATAGTATGGATAAACGCCATATTGCCTTAGATATAGATACCGTGTAAATTTATTCTGTATTTTCTCCACCATGAGATTGTATTTAGCTTCATGGGGGTTCCATATAATAGCGCTATATTCCAATCTGCTCCGTACTATGGCATTATATAAGCACTTTACTGCTGCTAGATTCGTAAAGTCGCGTGTCTCCCGCATAATGAAGCCTAATAATCTAAAAGCTTTAGCTTTTAGTTGTTATTACAATCTAACACATAATGAATATGTTGTATGTGAGTGTATAATAAAATTCGAAATTTATAGTAATCGGCTAATACTTTAGTAAATAGGCTTGTCTGATTGTGTATAGTACCTATAAGTAGGTATTGTTTCAGATTGTTTGTGAAATTAAAAACAATAACTTCAAGTCTGTATATTGTCCGACTACCTGGTGAAGCAGCATCCAATATCTGTCAACTATGCTTAGATCGAAAGTTTATTGCTATAGTCGTATTTAGATCAATTTCAAACTCGTGCGGACTTGAGGACATTCAGCCTCGGCCGGGTTTGAACCTGAAATTTGGTGACGCAGTGGTAGTTAGTGTGTCTGCACTGCACTCGCTGTATGGTCACATACCTCATGATCTCGGTTTCAATTCCCAGATCGAGTAAAGTTTTATTCGGGTTGTTGATCTTGTCGGGTTGATTTGACATTGTGTCCGATACACGGCATAGGTTCGCTTCCTATTGCGTGTAACACAATGGCGAAATATGGGTGTAACACACTCATGTCTACAATTTCATGGATACATACATGAGACATAATATAAGTACTGGTTTCTGTTTATACCACGTAGTTTCTTTTACCTAAATGTAATAATATTACTAAATTAGCCTATGTTTCTCGGTGATAATAAGGCTATCCAAGAGAGAAAGAATTTTTAAAATCGGTTATATAGTTTTTGATTTAGATCATTACAAACAAACAAACAAAAAATCTAATCTTTCCTTTTTATAATATTGGTAGAGATTTAATATCGTAACATGCAAAAATAACTAATTAAGCAGAAGTTTACTCTGTATTTTAATAAATAGCTATTAAAATCAGTATTCTCTGGTATTTCCGCTTCTTACATAAAACATTATTCTTTTAGCGAAAGCTCTCCAGTGCTAATTCGTTCATTAAATAGTAGGTATATTCTGAGTGCTCTGCCAAAAATATCTTCGTTTTACGATGGTAGTGAATCTGAATGCTGTCCATAAGTAAACATTATAGATATTCAATAAAAGTCGCCATCGGGACCAGATGCCATGCCCTGTACTCATAAACCCAACCTAAGGCACTTTTATGACTCAACTCTGTAATTGATTCGGCTCTCTTACTGTTGCTTAAGTATATACCGAGTATGTTGTGTTGTTATTTACTATTATCTGTCCGCGGTTTTAACTATGTGTATATAAACGCATATTGGTATGAAAAGTATGTTAAATGTAGATTCTAAAAGAATTAAATTCATTAAACATCATTAATGAAAATTTACACGTATGTATATCCGAATAATATTATAAATTTACTTTTACAATATCTAATATTATATTATTTTATAAAATATATATAATAAATAGTTTAAATAATTTTATTAGCTTATAAATTTGTAAAATAAAATCAATAGTAGTAGTAATAATAATAATAATAATAATAATGTTTATTTTCTCTCCACAATATTTACAATGTTGAAAAAAGATACAAATTGCTTAATGTTAAAATAAAACACAAGGAACATTGTGGGAGACCAGAGCCTAAGCTAGGCTGAAGCCTGTGTTATAGGATACCAGGTCTCCACCCCGAGACACTAAGTCTAGATTTTGTACATAGGTATATTAATATAATTATAATATATTCAATGTTAATATTGTATGGGCTGTGGAAGGATACTTCTTGTTTGTGTGTGCATGTCTAGTGTGCGTGCGCGCATGCGTGTGTATGTTAATGTATATGAAAACTCCACCGTACCTCATCAATCAAGCAACTTATGAAAGTAGTATGAAATCGAGAAACCAATACAACACACTCCTTGCAAGAAGCTTGCGACCCTTACTTACCATAACAACACAAAAATATAATATTTGGTTGCGAACATCTCACAACGCAACTGCACGACTTAAGAAGCAAAAGTCTTAAAAGTCATGTATATAGTAGTTACTGTTCAAATGAGCTTATAACTCTGCCGAAAATTATGGGAAAATTAAAAACAATACTAAATCAAACAGTCACGTCACATCAGCTTATAACAACAAGCCAGTGCTTACTGAAATTATATCTCCAATTTTCGTTTGTTGAGAAAATAAAACGATATTTTCATATTACTGTCACATCTCTTCAAATAAGAATGCAACGTCATGTTGCTGTCTAAATAAACAGCGACTCGTGAGTAGGTCAGACAGGCGGGACGGAATTTCTGTAACGTTCCAACTGTACTAAAGATTTGTGGCTGACCGTACGCTGAACCAGTAGCTGTAGTTGCAGTGATTGATTGATGGTAGTACGTTAGTCATGTGAGTGCTCAATGTAGCTTTTCTGTTAATGAATGCTTCCCTGCGAACGTTGTTATAGAGCTGATCGATCGAAGATTTTCATGTTTTCGGATTACTGTTACAACGTCCGCGTTCCGAGTCACACTAAATGCTATGAAGACAGAGGTGATTATTGACCGAAGAGGAAAGACACAACTATTAGTCAGTATTCGTTTCGATCAGAATATCAATTCAGTTGGCTAACTGTAACTATCTTAAATCCTTAAACTGATGATTAAATGCAATTAAGGTATTTTTTTAATTCAACTTATAAGTAAATACGATAGTTCCCTTTTAAATCAAGTAGAAGAGAGTAATTGTCAAATGACTAAAATAAACGAAAGGACGCACGATACTGTTATGTGACGTAATCGCTATTAAAATGAAGGCGTGCGAGGGTAATAGCGATATCCTGCCACTTCGGCACACTTCTCATACCATATTTTTGTATGAAAAGTGTGTGAAGTGTTATAAAATTAATAAATAAATCATTTGCATCTAATTTTAATGCCGTTTAGTAAGGATTTCTTTTGAATGTTATTGGCTGTTACGTAAAATAATAATGTTGTCCTGTGTTTGGTTGTATAAGAAACAGCAAATGTTACTCTATATTATTTTAAGAATTTTATTCCAAAATACTACTTACATTTGACTGCTAATCCACTTGATGATAAGCGATGGTGTATTAGGGTGATCGATGACATACGTTTATTCCATGACTTTAACATAATTTACTTCTATTTATACCGCTAGCTTTGCGATCATATACCTACTTACCATTAACCTAATGAGAACATGCCCTTAGTCTATACTTCTAGCAATGTGTCCAATATTGTTCATGTTACTCGCTTGCTGTACAAGGATAAAGGGCACACAAACATATCGTCCCATTGGTAGAATAATGTTTTATCATCATATGCAACGAAAATGATTTTATTGCATATTCGTTCTTAAAATAACGTAAGCTATCGATTGATCTATTTTTTTTTCAATTTTATGTATGTAGTTTTAAAGTTAAAGCAATCGAATAATATTTTAACTACCCGGAGATCCCATAATAATATTGCACGAGCACAAAACAGTAAAGTGTTTTGTGTTCGACATATTCTGACACGATCGGTCGCGCGCGCTATGTCGCATCATTACATGCCACGTTACTCTACGAAGTGTTCGCGTATTGTGCTTTAACCATGGAAATCGATACCAGCGCTTATAAAAATACAAAAATATTTTGTATTTGTGTTACAATAAGTATAAACATGTATGAAATTATAATTTATATTACTAATATACATTTGTTTAATTAGATAAACAACGACTTAAATAAAGACTAAATACCTATTTTGTGTCATTTATACGGTTTTTGTTTATGTTGAACTCATATTTTTATGAATAAGAATCACGCTGTGTAAAAGCGTTAACTTCTGCAGTAAATTATTGAGTGATTTAAAAAATGCGAAGGCATTTAGCAATTTTCATTCAAAATTTTATATTTAACTAAAAGCAGAAGTTTTGTTTCATAACAAATGATTCGCAACACTTATAACGCTCTACTGAAAGCTTGATATTTTTCAGATAAAACTTTATTCTACCATTGGGACGATATGGTTGTTTTGGATACAAATCTGTTGTGGTTACAGCGTCTGCTAATCGAAGACAGAATATTGACCTGAGACGAGAGACGAAAAATACTTAAATTATATCAAAATATGATTATTAAATATGTCATACATACCGCTGTCGACTTTTCCAGTGATAGACAGGTGTGATACCATACATGCACTTTATATCGCACCCTAGTATAGCGCGGCTCTTTACGAACATTCAGACATTGGACGCAACGAATATCCAGGCGCAGAACAACATTTTGTGTCCCATGTATCGAATCAAACGTATCCTTCGACGCTTGTAAAACAATTTCGCTAATTGGTCCAACATCAGATCGTATCTAATATTATAATCGTAATAAATATTGGCCGATATCGAAAGTAATCCTATACAAACAAAAATATATCATCTAAATTAGGAATTGAGGAATATCAGTAACATGAATAAAAATAAAAATTTAATTCTACAATCGAAAAGCTAACTCATTTTAACAAAATGGATTAAAAGGGAATTAAACATATGAATATATTATACTAACTACGTAGCCTAATCTATCTTTGTAAAGTGATTAAAAGAATTTCGTAAACTGCAGATCAGTACGAGTGGCCAAAGCTTTCAATCAAAAAAGTATGTCACGTGTGGTGAGTACCTGCGAGTTCTCCAAACCTCAGCGCAGTTGTAAACTGAATTTCGAGCTGAAAGCTTAGAGCCCTTCTTTTCCCACATGGGGGAGTAGGATCTACAAGCGCACCGACCGATTCAGTCGTGTGAAACTTAAATTTTCTACTATCCCCTAGGAGCCATATGCCAGCCGTGATTTCAAAGATTCTATGTGTAGAATTCCTACCAAATACTGTGAACATTTGAAACTTAGCCATGTCGCGCTTCGGACTCGCGTTTAAAGGCAAAGTGTGAACTGCTTAGTTGATTGTTTCGTCGTCTTAATAAACAACTTTTACTTTACTAATTTTAAACAAGTTCTTAATGAAATACTAGTTTTATGAATACAACACAGGTAATGTAGGAAAGTTAAAATATAAATATATCTTAAATTAATCTTAATCTTCAAATACAGGTTAATGTAAAAGATTTACGTACTTAAAAGTGACAGCTACTTTTGATATTAGTTTGTTCCATAAAATAATGTATAATTACATAGGTATTATTTTATCGAACAGATTTACAAATATCTATTAGTGCTGATAAAATGAGCTTTTGATTATTCTACCCGTGTATTCTTCATTCATTCATTACTTGATAGTTGCAGTTTCTAGAGCTATGTCGTATATACAAATGTATTGTAAGTACATCGTCAATTACGTAACATCTAATATAACTACCGCAAAAGGTCAATGTAATTTGCTTAATTATATGAGGATACCCAGACATGACGTAATGTGTTCATTTTAGTATAAAAAGATTTATAATGTTAACCATCTACAATTGTTTAGACTACATACATATGTATATTACTTCGTAGAAGATATTGACTTCCAAGCTTTAATAGAACAATTGAGATGTCTTGAATATCTAAATCTACGATGTAACTTAACTTAAAATTAATTAGTTCAGAGGCAATTTCAGCTGAAACCTAAGCGCTTAGATTAAGCTCACCATGTTCTAACTGTTGGCATTTATCTTTATATTCTACTTTTTCGCCCGCCGACGTAATTGCAATCAAATATTTAATTAAACTGAACATCTGTTGTTGTTTCTTCAAGGAAAGATTCACGCTGACTTGTGCAAAAAGATTAGCTGTGGGTGTTATTAGAAATGCTATGATTGATTCTTTGTGAAATATAGATATCTAAAATTTTAATTTACTGTGAACTGAATTTGTTGTGTACCGATTTTTGAAGCTTAAAGTACTTTTATAGATCTTAAAAACTCATCCCTGTCTCATTCATATGCTATTTTTATGATGGTGTCGTGGTGACTAGTAAATTCTACATTTTCTCGAAAATAATACATCATTTTAATGTCATTATGTTAGATGAATATTAATTATGCTATGTTAAATGTTGCTCTATCGCATAAAGTTTTAACTGATATGATAGTAGTAAGTATGTATAAGAAGTTATAAGCAAACATTTCCACGATAGGAATTCTTTTCCTAACGCAATGGAAGCTTCACGAAACATTGAGAAAACATAAAAAATATCTTTGCTCCCTTACCGAGTCTACTCGGAACTCTTTGTGCATCCTACAGATACGAAATTCTGTACGGATATTTTATCAGCAAAACTCAGTGCATTTGTAGAGCATCGCTAAAATTACACGATTGAGCTATATGTATATTTGTAAATTTTGATTATTATAGTCATTGTATTTTTAGGAACCGCAAGCAGGTTTATATAAAAAAAATAATTATGACGGTTACAAACAATTTAATGCAATCAATTAATGATAACAATTAGCACATATAAATTAATTATTACTAAGAACGTCTGAACTTAATTCGAATGACACAGCTGATACGTGTGAATGCTCCGACGACCGACAAGCAAATGTGTCTGTCATCCGTTTGACAGCTCCTTATATAGGCACGATGTCACTTGCGTCAGTTGATTCCTAACACGGCTTCTCCTGATCATGCGTCGTCCTCGGCCGCATTTGACCTGCTGCTGGGTCCAGGTGGAGACAGCGTAACATCAGTAGTTTCATCAGATTCGTCTGAAAGTCATGAGACAGTTATAAAATCTGGAAACCAACTCTATATGCAACTCAAGCATTCATCTCTCAATCAGTTAATTCATCCATCACCATTCATTTGCATTCGAATATTCATCCGTCATCAAATATGAGTCACCACCTATAAAGACGTCTCATTCGCAAATACAAACCACACAGAATTGAAGTAACCGTTGCGCGCGTTATAGGAACTTCTCGTTGCGAGGAAAATTTCCTCTACACACTGTCACAGGCCTTACAGAATAAACTTGCCTCAATGTGTCGGTTTTATATGATCCAGTAGCATCTACATCGGATCATTACACGACATCATACGGACCCAGTAAAAACTACATCGGGTCATCATAGTCACAATACTGACCCAGTAACAACTACATCGGGTCTACATTGGATCATTACAGTCACCAGGCTTTACAGAATAAACTTGCCCCAATGTGTCGGTTTTATATGATCCAGTAACATCTACATCGGATCATTACACGACATCATACGGACCCAGTAACAACTACATCGGGTCATCACACAACATAAAAATGTGCCAACTCACTTTCAAAAAACGCTATACAGGTTTCAGGACACCACTCTCCTCGCCAAGGGACCATATACTCCGCCGCAGCCTGGCTGGTTTTTCCATACGCGCCACTAAGTAATTTTAGCTCGTAGCGTCCGCTTGGCAAGACCTTAATAACACTGTAAGGCCCGCGCATTCCTGGATCCAGCTTTCCTGCGGACTGAGAATATTTAATGACGAAAACGAGATCATCGACCTTAAACGTACGAGGAGGGTGCCGGTTCCGGTTGACACGCTGATCTTGTTGAATTTGATTTCGTTTCAGCAGCTCGGTGGCTCTGCTTCGACAGATCTCTCGCCAGGCTTCACGGTTTGGTGATGATCCGTCGACTGCTATATCACGTATTAGTGACCGGATCAAGGGAGTCGTTGCGTCGGTACCAATAAGCAGATTCAAAGCAGAAAACTGGGTAGTCTTCTGCTTTGTGATATTCAGCACGAGTTGCAGTTTCCACACAGTTTCGGACCATTCAGCTTTCCCATGATTGACTTCAATCCTTATCATGTTAAGGACTGTCCTCATATAGCGCTCTACTTGGCCATTAGACTGATGCATCTCCGGTGTGATATGATGTAGTTCTGAGCCCAACCCTTTAATCCAATTTACAAACTCACCAGACTCAAACATGCGCCCTCGGTCAGTCACTAACAGTCTGGGGACACCAAACAAGGAGATTGCATTTGTCATGGCTCGTTTGAGTTCGCTAGTATCCTGACGATAGATCGGGTAAAGAAGGCAGTACTTGGTAAAGCTGTCTACCATGATAAGGATGAACCTATAGCCTCTGGATTCCGGTAGTGGCCCTAGAGCGTCCGCATGCACTGTGTCAAACGGTATCTCGGGTTTTCCCCATGACGTGATGTTTTGACGTGGTGCACGAGGTACTCTCTTCTTTGAAATGCATATAAGGCAGTGAGAGATATACTTACTGATGAATTTATGTAATCCAGGAAACCAAAAATGTTTCAAGATGAGATCTTGAGTTTTCTCTGCGCTTATATGTTCATGCTCATCATGAAACACTCTTAATAGGCTTAGCCTATGCCCCTTCGGTATGTAGCATAGCAGACGAGTTGTCTCACCAACAGGGCTGTAGCGATAATATAACAGACCGTTTTGATGTACGTACCGACTAGAGTCTAAGCTTCCACTTTCGAGTTGTTGAATCAGCTCACGAGTTTCGCTGTCGGCAGCTTGTGCTATTTGAGCCCAGTTACGGGGCTTCGTGATGTTACATATATGGGCTGAAGCAGGGTTGCGACTTAAGTAGTCAGCGTGAGACATATTCACACCTTTTCTGTACTCAATGGAAAAGGTAAAATCTTGCAGGTAAACCCACCATCGAGCCACACGGGGTAGTAAGTCCTTTTTGCGCTCTGTAGCCTTGAGAGCATTGCAATCTGTGAATATTTTAAATTTCAATCCAACCAAGTAATGTCGGAAGTGTTGGAGCGCTTTAACCACCGCCAGCGTCTCCAACTCATAAGAGTGATACTTACGCTCCGCAGCTTGTGTCACTCTGCTGAAGTACTCAACGACTCTTTTCTTACTGTCTGCAGAAGACTGCATTAGAACAGCACCGTATCCCGCGCTGCTTGCGTCGGTGTGTACTTCCGTGGCTAGACTAGGATCAAATATTATCAGAATGGGTTCACTCGTTAGGCGTTCGATGATCTCCTGGCGAGCCTTCTCCTGCTCCGGTCCCCACGCGAACTTTTCATTCTTTTTGGTGAGCTTGGCTATGCAGGCGGTTTTAACAGCAAAGCCCTCTATGTACCACCTGAAGTATCCAGCGAGTCCTAAAAACTGCCGGACTTGCTTGACATTTTGCGGCGAACGGCTGTTCACAAGGGCTTCTACTTTACGAGGGCTCGGCTTTACCTGACCCTGACTCACCACTCGGCCAAGGTATTCCACCTCAGTCGTAACAAATGTGTAAATTAATAGAAAAACCAGACGCAGTGAGTGTGTGAAGCACTTTCATAAGGAGTTCAAGGCCCTCCTCCACCGTATGACTCATCAACAAGACGTCATCAACGTATATCAGGACGCTACCTGCTTCTATAAAGCTATTTAAGGTCCTGTTGATGATCCGTTGGTATACGATTGGGGAGTTCGTCAGACCATACGGCATTTTAACAAATTCGTAGTGGCCTTCGGGTGTGACGAACCCAGTCTTGTGTATTGAAGCCTCGTGGATCCTTATTTGATGGAAGCCTGTAGCCATGTCTAACGAGCTAAAGTACGTAAAGCTACCCAACCTATCAATATGGTCGATCAACGGCATCGGGTAACGGTCTTTAATTGTGATTTGATTCAAGGCCCGAAAGTCAACACACATTCTATCCGTGCCGTCTTTCTTTTTTACAAGGATTATAGGACTAGAGTACTCTGACTGCGACTCCCTTACTATCCCTTTATCGAGAAGATCTTTAATTATATCACGTACTTTTAGTTTTTCTAGATAAGACAATTTATATGGACGATAAACAACTGGCGTTTGGCTTGTTAGATTAATGTGCATTTCGCCAGTGGTCACGGTGGAACTCGCAGTTCCCGAAATGAGATAGTCCGAAAATTCATTAATGATGGACATAAGCGAATCCTTATGTTTACCTATAAGAGGTGTAACAACATTGACGTCCGTAATAATGGAACTTACTTGACGTGACGAGGTCTCAGTTGCACTAGATAACGTTAGGTACTGCTTATCTTTCGTGCGTACATAGGTCACACCATCACGGTTAAGTATGTCGGTTCCGATTATTATAGGTGTAAACATACATGAAGAGGGTACCACTACAAAATCGGCTTCAATGGATATTTCGGGAAATTCAATTGTCAACTTAACATAAGAGGTTGAGACTATTTCCTTTTCGCTAATACCCTTGAGAACACAACGTCTAGTCTTTGGTTGGCAAGAGAAATATTTTAAAACGTTATCAGAAACCAAAGATGTATTCATTGCACCGCTATCGATTAGTACATCAACCGGGATACCTTGGATTACGGCTGTAGTAATGTCATCACTTTTATGAAAACTCACTAACGACTGATCAACTTCGTTACAAAGATTGATGTTACGTGCATTACGATTTTCCGACCGTTCTTTAGCAAAACAATTACTTTCTACATGACCCGGCTTTTTGCAAAAATTACATGTAACGGATGTGTTTGAACTCGAATGGGACTTTTCCTCTGGTTTGTTATGACGCGGTTTCTTATTTAGACAACGATAACTTTTATGCCCAGTTTGGCCACAAGAAAAACATTTAAGCTTAGATTGACCCGCATCATCACGCCGTTTTAATATTGGCACGCGGTTATCATGCTTACTACGACTGGGCTTAGTATATATCGATAAAAATGAAACTAAGCTGTCGGCAGTTAGGTTGGCGTTTGCTGCTGCAGCCCTCACCTGCGCGTCTGCTATACCCCGAATAACTATCTCCGTCATTAACTCTTCGCTCAAACCTTTGACTATACGAAGTCGCAATAACGATCGACGGGCGTATTCGGCATACGTACTGAATTTATCTGACGTGCTATTTATGACACCGGCAAGTATATTAGCAAAATCGAGCTTACTTGGGCAGAGCGACTTGAACTCCCGCTTAAAATTTGACCAAGACCGATCGTTGGTCACCCACTCACTTAACCAAACTTTTGCATCGCCCTTCAAACACTGTGCTACACGCGACAAACATTCTCGGTCACTCCAGCCATTTGAACTCTGGGCTAAATCGACTTCCTCACACCAAGAATTTATGTTGTGGATACTGGGGTCGAAGTTCGAAACGTAATATTGAGATCGCGATGGAATTACCGATTTCAACGCTTCGGCTAACACTAGCGTACAATTCATGTAGGTATCACTCGCGGAATGGCAATCATTAGTTTTGTTTACACTACTTGTACTAGGCATTGCGTTTTACAATAATTCGCGGTTCTCACTAGTCACACGTACAGATGTTGACCTATGGGCGGTAGGCTCCTCAGGACGAAATGGCAACTGACTGTGATTTAATTCATTTTCAAATACTGAGATTTGAGCACTTACCGGATCCGCATTGACGACATCTGTACGTCCACTTTTTTGTTCCAGTACGTCCAATCGCGCCAAGATCACATCTAGCGAGCGTTGTAACTTTTGATCCTTAGAACGCTTGTGATATGAACTGTGCCTACCACGTGATTCATGCACGATATTGCAACGCGACCGTGATCTAGTACGCGAACGACGCCTATCACTATCACTCGAATGTCCTTCCTGTTCACGGTAATCACGAGTTCGACTGCGAGAACGAAGACGCCGCGATCTACCTATTATTTAAAAAAAAATAAAAAAGTATATGCACGGTAACTGAGAATAGATTTAACGAAGCACACCCTAAGCAACTTTAAAAATGGATAGTTCAAACGGTCAGGCTGTGTGCAGTATGAATCCCACTTCTGATTTTAGGAACCGCAAGCAGGTTTATATAAAAAAAATAATTATGACGGTTACAAACAATTTAATGCAATCAATTAATGATAACAATTAGCACATATAAATTAATTATTACTAAGAACGTCTGAACTTAATTCGAATGACACAGCTGATACGTGTGAACGCTCCGACGACCGACAAGCAAATGTGTCTGTCATCCGTTTGACAGCTCCTTATATAGGCACGATGTCACTTGCGTCAGTTGATTCCTAACAGTATATTATTGTTCCTTTAAACCTCCAACAATGTGTTTATATTGTTTGATCCCCTACGTAACAAAAACCACAAGTGACAAGCTGCCTTAACCACTTAAAAGCAAGGCTTAATTTTGTTCTCAAAATAATGCAATGTATTAGAGCTGCTTTGTACCCGTGCGGTTTTTGGTGAGCGGTAACTGCGGGGCGCTATCTTATGAAAAATGCCTGCTTGTATTTTGTGTTTTAGTTTTTAATAAATAATATTGTAAAATCATTAATAATTTAAATAAACTAATTAATATATATAGCCAACATGTTGGATGAAATAAATATTATCTTTTATACTCATGAATGCTATACTCAAACAGACTTTATCAATTCCAAATGTTTATTTCCTTTTATTCTTCATTATTAGATTTTTATTAATTAACGTGCCTAAGAAGTATGTACACATTTTTATGGAAATAAAGATTGTTGCCTATGACTTGACTATTCAGACTGCCTCATTGTTTACACGGCATTTATGCATAGAGCGTAACATTTTGGGTTGGATTGTTAGGTCGGTCGAAGTAATAATGGATTTTTCAGATAAATAAATGATCAGTAGCGGCATGGAGCCTGAAAGTATGCCCGATTGACGGTTATAAGTTCATCTCTTATAACGATTGTATATATGCAGCTGAAAAATATGGGTGTAATAGATCTCTAATATCCACATACTCTAGAGCGGCCGAAATCTCAGAAAATATATATAATATTTTCTTAGTTATATTTGGTATTTTTGGGCCGTCATGATTTATGAAACCTTACAAAAAGTCGTTGACAAAATGATACTAACATAATATTAAAGAGCACTCACGAGAATTGAAATCCAGGTCATTATTATTTATAACCGAGCGCCAAAAATCTTTGCACATATTTGAACCACCTAATAGATATCTGAAATATTTTCTGTGTTATGAGTTTACACGGGTTGACCGGACCCTTATCACGTAGAAAGCCAGGTTGACGTTGGCAACACAATACCAACATTCATAAAAATATGGCCTGTTATATTAAATACACCTACATATAAAAAGTACTCAGCATTGAGCTTTGCAGCGACAATGTTACAAGGGCAAAATAAGGATTTAGGTACTAGCCCCGTTATATTTACCTCACCTAGTTATGGCCTTACCCGACAACGCGTAAAAAACACTATTTACGCCGTAATTTCACGTCATGAAATATCTAACTCTGCGTTATATCTTCGGTTGAGATAACTTCTTTTGGCTTGCGAAAATTGTGGTTTACGTTGAGCGGATTAGAGTTGGGTCACTAAATAAAAGGAGTGGCTGAGGTCCGAACAATGTTTACCTACAGATGTATCACACAGTTTAGTACATTATCTAATTTGTGGATGTCACATTTTTGGAAGCGCAGGATAAATATATTTGTGTGTGTGTGTGTGTGTTTCCTTGACTGTCGTCAGGCCATAGTTGCACTTGGGTAACAAATATTAGTTAGCTACAGTTTGACTACTATTTATAAGCTGGATTGCATAATATACTTAAGCTTGTATCTTTTACGAGGCTTGCACTCAATAAAAACTACGGCTTCATTCCGTGTTTTGTATGGGTGAATAATTAGAACTTCATAAGACAATGTTATCGGCCAACTAGACCGCCTATTTCATACTGATGTGGCATATCTAAGGACGTTCAACTTTCTCGTTAGATTATACATAAAGGGAAGAAGACTATTCTCATTGTTTCCAACGCGGTTTTCGTGAAGAGTCAGTCAAGAATCCTGACAAAATAATAGGTGAAGGAATAACCTTAACCAATTATTTTGTCAGAAGCGGAATCTACTCGAATCAGGAACTATCATTTTTAAGATTCATTTTATTTAATTTTATTAATTACGAAATATATAAATAAAATACAATTGATGCTACAAATTTTCCAGTAAAAGGTGTTATCCTTGCCAGTCTTAAAACTAATTTTAATTAATCATACTTGTTTAACAATCTAACAATTAAAAAGGATTTACTATACTTCATCCCTATATAAGGTTTGCTTTGCTCGTAGAATCGCAATCGCGATCCATCTATCCATTCCATTCCTACGAACCGACGCCGACGACCTCTTGACCACACGCAATAAACGCAAACTTAAGCCATAAGACGAGCGACTAACACTATGTGCTACTACTATAAGTAAAAGTATTACTACGTAACATACTTCTACTAAAATAGGGTTCATTTAAAACATCTATGAATAATTAAAAACAGTTATTACAGGAACAGTTTATCTCAGCAGCGAAACATTTTGCTTTAAACCTTTTTAAGCTTTTCGTCGCTGCACAAAAATGTTAAGCGGCTACCTGCTTTACATTTTTGTGAGAGTACTTTTTCAACGCATTGTTTATTTATAAATATCGTTGTATTTGTCGCGGTAATATTAGTTTAATCTCCTTGTCCCGGCTCTCCAGCACACCGCAGAGCTTTGTGAGGTCGACAGCTTGTAACATTCTAAATATTAAACTGCACTCTCGACATAGCAATTTCTTCACCAAGTATCCCATCCCAACTTTACTTAATATTCATTTTTTACCTCTTTGGTGTGAACTACTTAGTCCCTTAGAATTTTATCTTGTTTTTATATTATAATGTATAAAAAGGACGTAATAATATGACATTTAATTAAAAGCAACTTTATTAGCTAAGGTAATTCAGTTAATATACAAGATTAGTCTTTTCGAAAGGTAAACATTACAGAAGTCTAGACATTTATTATTTATTAGTTTAGTAATTAGTTAATTACTAGTATAGCCAATAGACTAATTAACTAATTACTAAACCAATTGTAATTATAACCAATATTATGAAGGTAATTAATCAATTACCTTCATAATATTGATGGTGAGTTTAATATACCTAATTAAATAAAAAGTATTTACAGTTTGCGACTTTTAAAAGCGATTGTGATTGTAGAATTTATGCGATGTAAAAATATACGTCCGATATTTATGTATATGCGTATGATAATATACTCTTTATATTATTTATTACTGGATTTGCCCGTGCTTCGCTCTAGTAAATGTAGGCTATGTAATTTTTTATCCCTCAGGAACAGTATTTTTCAGGACGATGTCAAGTGACACGACACTCGTGGTTGGAACTAAAAATTACATAGGGTCATGCCCAACTCAGTGTATGCTGAGTGTCCACCCAAATTTCTTAAACGCGACGAATCTTTCGCTAATAACTTTGATTAAGTATTATTGTAACTATTTTTATAATATTGGGATAAATAAGTCTTGAACATAACCTGCTGCCAAACCATGCATTTGACAGTTGGCACGTGGTGAACGCCACGTAGATACGTTGCCTGCCTCGTCTGAGGCACAGATAAAAAAACTTAAACTTCAATCGCGATCTATACCTTCGTGGCAATCTCGTAGCGTAAGCGGGTGGCACCACAGATTATTAATATGTAGGTACTGGTGAGTGGTGGCACATTTGAAACGTGGCATTTGTTGCGCAGGGCTGTCACTTGTATCGATTAATCTTTATTAAATACGACGTATTCTATTAAAAACTGTACATATTTACATGTAAAATATTGTAAGTATGTGAACGTTTTCTGTTTTTTAGAAATAAAAATATGATTTCTTTCTTTCTTTCTTCTTCTTTCTATGTCTTTTTCTATAATCCTGCCAACATGTATGGAAATTTTAAGATGATTTAGGGTCGGTCGAGAACTTAAAGCATGAAAGTGTTACAAATAAACCCACATTCACATTTATAATGTTAGTTAGGATAGTTAGAATGTAAATATTATTATTTTTACTAGTTTTTGTAACTTACATTACTACTTAATTGTAGCCCGGCCTAAATTTGCCTATTGATGTTATCAAGAGCACTCGGGTTCGATGCCCTGAGTTAACAGAATGTTATTTTGTGTTTTTAGGATATTCACAGCAGCACTACAAAGATAGGCAGTAAGACTGGTAGGAAGTATTAGTAAAAATATATAGCTGACGAAATGTACACTTCTGCTTATACCTTCAGCGATATGTAGGCGTAAATTTATGATATCTGTAATATAAAATTGTAGATCCTTCGTCTCAAATTTTGATGCTAACTAGAAAATTAAAGTACCGTAAAAAGTTTCAAATTCAGCAAACTTAAGATGAAGTGAAATTCAAATCACCTCAATATGTGCGATTTTATCAGCCACGGAGCGCCACAAATCCTAAAGTTTATCGTGTAAAACTGTGATTCCAGTGATAATTGTCTCAACTCACCACATTGTGAGTTGGCTGGGAAAGTTTATCTCCCTCATCGACACTCATAACAGTATTAGGCTCACAACCTATAAACGCCACGCGACAAAGGGTGTACTAGATAAGAGCCATTTTGCTGGGATTTCATCGTTATCGGCGGACTTTTAAGGTTCATAAATAGTTAAATAAGTTCTTCTGTCTTGATCGAGTATACGCCACATTCTTTTTGTATCCACAGATGGATGCTCGTATATACGGAACTTACTCAACGGGCCAACTATTCGAATTCCTTCTCTCGATAGAATGCTTATATTATAGCAATATGCTAGCTACTTATTGTTTTACTTCATTAGATTGAGAGACCTTGTAAAGTTAATAAACTAAAATTATTCCTTGAATAAATAAAAAGCAAAATATGCTTACAAAGATTTTATCTTTTTAGTATAGATAACAAGAGTCATTGAAAAGTGAAAACCTTTGTTAAAATAATTTTAAACTTATACATTTTTCTATTAATCAGCTACTTAAGTAACAAACTCGTGAACTCTAACGACCTTCATATTCATATTCATATTATTTATTTGCAATCCACAATGTAATATAGGATGGTAGACAAGTATCCTTAAAGCTTGTTCTGAATGCATGATAATATTAATGAAAGCCTTACGTTTACGAATCCTAATAAAACTAATTTAATTATTCATTTAATTAAAAACTTTACACAGACTTCAAACTTGACTAGAAAAATTCTAATGAAAAGATCTTTGTAATTATATAATTTCGGTCTGATTTATTTCTGAACAATATAAATAAGATTTATTTTTAGCCTCTAGCTGAACTATTATCATAGTTTAAACACGCTGTGAGTGACACAATGCCTATTCAACATCATTCTTTTAGGTACGAAACAGTCTCGTTGGGTTATTACGGCAATTATCTTTGAACAAAATAAGCTGAATTTCTCTCGGAAAGATATTCGTACTGAGGAATAAGGAGATTAGGATCTCATTTGTTCACTTGCCTTTCATAATCCTAATTAGCCATTTAACTGAGCTCTTATCATTGGACCTGAACAGAAAATCATTCTTATACAGCAACTCGCCGTTCTTATCTGTCTACTTAAATTTCAGTTTTATATTTATTGTTGACTCAAGCGCGGTATTCGTTTTTATTTACGTACTTATGTAGCTTTCAAATATACTATATTGCGCGCATCTCACTATTCTCTAAATTCTTGAACCTTTTTAATATTACATTTCAGTAATCTGAAATTCAAATTCAAATCATTCCTTTTCGAATTCTCAATGGAAAATACTTTTTGAAACTTTAAATTCAAATATTGACTTTGCATCAGAGCAAACGGCAAATAAAATCTGAGAGTTGAAGGCAAAAAGCAAATTCATGAATATGTAGTTAAAACGAGAAATGCAATACAATTAACAACGTGGCAGTTGTAAATCAACTGTAAATTTATTTGCAACCCGGCCTAGTTCTACGAAAATCTTTTAAACGGAAGCGGATTTGCACAATCCACTTTACTTTTTTTTAAACGTATGTACTTGTATACATGCTGGCTATTGCATAAAAATGTTGATATAGTCGACTTGTCTAAAGAAGAGCAGACTTTCATGGCTTATTCTAGGAGTAAAGTATCATCGAGTAAATCTCATAATTTTCAGCGCTAACAAAACGTGCTACGCGCCTCATATGCGGTATAAGAGGTTATTTCTTTGTCCGCATCAAGTGTGGTCGAATGAGGTGTTGAGCACGTTTCGAATAAGGGAGACAATGACGTCACGTCGCTTTTTATAACCCCCTTGGTGTCACTGTGACTGAGATAGCAATGTTGTAAAAGAAATATGAGCTTTGATCTCATCAATTTATATACCTATACTCATATTTTCATTGTTCTTTCATTAGGTTTTATGTTAAAAATTCCATTATCTTTTTTATTTATTCTAGGCCTATTTAGGCCTCGATGGTGTAGTGGTTAGTGTAACCGACTGCCACGCCTGAGGTCGCGGGTTCGATTCCCGCACAAGTCAAACATTTGTGTGCATGAACATGGATGTTTGTCTTGGTCTGGGTGTTTCTATGTATTTACAAAAAAAAAGTATATATGTATGTTTATCCATTATCTAGTACCCATAGTAAAAGCTCTGCTTAGTTTGGGCTAGATGGTGTTGTGTGTATGTGGTAGAATATTATAGATAGATAGATACTGAAACATATTTTCAAAGGCAGATCATAAAAATAAATAATTAGCTGAGTAAGACAGTTTCACAAAAACTAAATAACTTATTTAGGAAGCTGATTTTAAGTCATTGCAAAATTTTACTTAGTTTTTCTTATGCCCGCAATTTCGCTCTATGAATGTAATAAAAATAATAATCAGAAAGGAAAAACGTATTGTTTTTGAAAAGTCCATAAACTATTTATGCATCAAATCAAATTATTCCATTTTGTTACTATTTCAAAGAAATACAAAGCAACAAATATAGTTTCATCAGTCGAAAGACATCCACTGCTGGACATAGGCCTCCCCCAAGGTTTTCCACACAGACCGACCACCCGCATCCAACCGCTTCCCGCGACCCTTACCAGGTCATCGGTCTACCTTCTGGGAGGCCTACCCCTGCTACGTGTTCCAGTGCGTGGCCGTTACTACAGAACCTTTCTGCCCTAACGGCCATCGGTTCAGCGCGCTATGTGCCCTGCCCATTGCCACATCAGCTTGGCTATACGGAGAGCTATATCAGCAACTTTAGTTTTTCTGCGGATCTCTTCATTTCTGATTCAATCCCGCAGGGAAATCCCGAGCATAGCTCTCTCCATCGCTCTCTGAGTGACCTTAAGCCTTTTAATAATGCCCATAGTGAGCGGCTGCCGTCTCAAAACACACTGGTCAAAGACTTTCATCTTGAGACACTGCGGTACATTGGATGAGAAGATAGTTCATAAATATATCCCCGAAAAGGCAGCCAAAGGTGTATTATACCATCATTTTAGGTAAATTAGAGAGCCAGTCTTTCCAAACAAAGAATATATTGAAAGTAAAAACTGATAACACTATCCCTCTTCGTTTTGGATCTATTGTCCACAAGTACATACATATAGTATTGATTTTAAAGTTCAATAACCTTTATTTCTGAATTACGGTCGTAGATTAGTAAGAAAAAGCTATAACCGGCCCCTATTACGAGTTAAATTGTACTCACAAAAATATACGATAGTGAAGTTTCACACGCGCCTATCACAAAGCACTTGAGACTTTACAGCGAGTGCAGTTCTGGTGAATTCGTGTCGAGAATTGAAAAGTTGTTACCTCTTGTCTCTAGAGCGATAGTAAAGTGAACATAGAGCCGTGTTTCGATACACTACAAACTTCGACGTATGAGTTCCTCGGCACACGGTATTTGCTGACGACGGGACAATTTGTTTGACAACCCCGTATAACTTCTTTTGCAGTGAGTTCTTTGAAGAACAATAATTGCTGTATGTGATATTGACCGTGTACGGTATTTTGAACTAAAAAGTCTTCTTTCACAACTTAATAAAATATGGATGGCTTTCGCTACCAATATTATACCTTACAATAACTATTATTCTAAGAATGTGTATTGTAAAGGTTCTTTGCCACTTCACAATAGATTGTTGTACCCTACATGTATCTACTTTATTGTTTCAGCTTATTGTAATGTTACCCATTTTTATCTTTAGAAACAAATAAAAATTATTATTATTATTATCTTTTCACCGATGACGATTAAAAATTTTACATTATCAAACAAAGTTTTTAACATTATAATATATTTTATGACAAGCTATTGATTCGCCTAGGCACACCAGTTACTAGACTCTATAGATTTCAATTATATTTGGTATTCTAAGGCGTGACAGATTTAATATTTCGTTTAGATAATAGTTATTATAATACAGAAACAATATATCAACACCAAAATGTATATTGTTTTATTAAATAACATAAAACATTCAAATTAAGTCATACGAAAACAAAACAATATAAATCAAACTACAAGATAGGGGATAAAACTTTTCGTTATAACCCTTTTAAGTTTAATTTTCTGCCAAAGTATAAGAAATTAACAGATAATAAACTAAAAGCAATAAAATAACATTGAATTACTCTACTCTGATACAAACTTAATCCATAATTCATTCGTGAATATCTTCGTAAAGGCGGACGATTCTATGATAAAATAAAAAAAGAAATAATGTAATATTATTATCACTGAAAGAAATCAGCTAAAGGCAAAAGCATCTCAAAGGATATACTGAAGAGTTATAAGCAGTTACAGGAAAACGAAATATCGGTAATGTCTCAAAATGTCTAGAAATATGATTATAAAAATTTTGAACTTCGTCAGTTTTTACTAATAATTTAAATATTTGCTACATACGTGACATATTTTATACATCAATTTTAAATTAATATTTTATTAGTATTAGCCATAACGAACCTATAAGTAATAATTACTCATAATGAACACAGAATATAATATTTATAACAATATCGAGTATTAGCCCAAATTATGTATCACAGAAAGATCTACAAAGAATTTACCTAATTTAGTTGGTAAATAATATAAGTACTAAGACTAAAATTCGTATAATACAAAAATCGTATGAAGAAATATACCTTTTTTTAAGTGTATTGCAAGCCTACGGCTACCAGCTAATAGGTAACTACAGCACTTTAACACTAATACAAGTGCGTTCAAAATTTTTTGAAAAACTGATGCGTTCACTTGTTATTAGCTTCCTAAATAAAAACAATATCATTTGTACGGAGCAAAATAGTTGCCAAAAAATTTGTAACCAAATCTTTCGATAAAAGAAATTGTGTTTCTGCTATATTATTTTATATGTCCAGTGCCTTCGATTTTGTTGATCATCAAATGTTGCTACACAAGTGTGAGCTTTATAGCATAAGAGGTAACGCTCTACAGTGGATAGAGAGCTATCTAAGTAACAGACGATAGTATGTCGAGATTACTAGTATCGATCAACAATTAACAGTTACATCATATTGGTCCAAATTCAATGAAAATAGGTTTGGAGTCCCTTAAGGCACCATAAGGGGGCCACTATTGTTCTTTATATGTATATATAAATGATATCCCTAAGGTCACACAACATAAATTCACACTATTCACAGACAACATTTCTGTAGTTGTTACTCAAAAGAATTCTAACTCTGACTATAAACAAAGTGTAATCACTACAGTAGAAGACGTATCTAAATGGGTAGATGAAAATAATCTGACTGCTAATATAAATAAAACAAAAACAATACAATTTAGCAATTACAATAAAAAATATGAATAATTTATTATTTATATATTTATTTTAATTTATTATTTTTTATTTATATATTTTTAATTAATCATCGTGGTCAAGAAATTGTCGAAGTTGACGAAGCTACATTTTTGGGTATAACAATCGATAAAAATTGCAATTGGCAATGCCAAGTAAAACACGTCTCTACCAGAGTTAATAGATTTGTATATGCACTAAATAAAATAAGGAAATTGGCAGGTGAAAAGACGGCACTAGTAGCATATCATGGTTACGTTGGATCAATACTAAGGTATGGGCTACTACTATGGAGCAACTCACCAAATATCAGTAGTGCTTTTAATAATCTATAAAATTGTAATCCTAATTAATCTAGTTATGTTATTACTTGTAAAGCTATGCTCTTAATAATACACACAAATACATATACCTACTATAATGTGCAAATGTAAAAAAAATATAGACTTATACATAATTTAATTAATAATGTAACATAAATAATGATATTGTATGTTTTCTTTATAATTTAATACAATTTTATAATTCATTGTTCAATGTTTTAATTCATGACATAAATTCACGATGCCAATTAATTAAGGATAATATTTATTTTATTTCATACAGTATTATTGTTAATCTTAAATATTGATTTTGCATACCGTTCATACGGTGAGACATGCGGTGCTTATTTTATTATTTAAACATTATTGTAACCGTGTTTCTAGCAAATAAAGATTATTATTATTATACGTGTCATGATAATTGCTTAAAATGTAAAAGTACCATTCTAATTGAATTTGTTTTAAAAAGAGTATTCTTGACAGTATATTTTGATTCCGTGTAGGTATAATACTATTTAAGTTTGAAACAAAATTAGAACATTATAGAAATGCCGATTTGCTAACACACAACGGCACATCCACACATACCCTTGTCATTCAATGGCCGGCCAACTGTAAAATTAAATTCTCATTTCATTCCTTTCATTCTTTGTTTTCTTATGGTTTGTTTGTCTTCGCTACGAGACGCAATATCTCAGTTATGTTTTAATTTCTTCTAGTGAAAATAAATGGAAAAGGACGAATTTCGTTTGATCTATTACGAAGCTGGCTTTTTAAGGAATAAAATACAAAGAAGACACGAAAAGCGATTAATTGGGGAAAGATAAAAATATTATATTTGACATTACCCATGTCTAGTTGTAGCTAATTTTAACAGTGTTTCAAAATAATTAAAAACCTACGTAGGCTTTTCTAAGTCTTTTCACACTCAAATTAAAAATAACTATAATCAAATTTAAAAGGTTTAATATTTTCAAATCTAGGTAGGTAATATAAAATGTAGGTATGCATACATTTTATATTGTCTGCCTAGATTTATGAGTTTCAGAACGAAAGCCCAGGCACACAGAGCGCTGCTTATATTAAGAAGGAAGGCTGTTATTTCTTATTTAACATTGCGCTGTAGCCAGCTACGATTTTTAAACCAGACTTCATTATTACTAGAGTAGAGTATTACCGCTACGGTGGACGTGTACTAGTCTTGTTGAAATGTAAATATTAGTTTTAGTATTATTATTTATCTTGTAAGTATATAAAGTGATGACAAAGGTCTTATCGTTGTTTACAATAGCTTATAATAAACGTTTGTCATGTAGAATTAAGACTAAATAAATACAAATTTAAATTCGCTGACTTCTGGGCATACTACGAGTAGACTATGATTCGGAGGAATTTTATGACATCTATTGGAAGTTCACTTTTACTTTTTTTTTTATTATTCTTTATTTATTTCTGGCATATCATATTTAAGGTATACATAAGTAAATTATATTATTATTAAATTTTACGTATTTAATAAATTGGAATTTAAGGAATTGGAGTACAATTCGCAAAGCAAATTCTATTGGCATGTTTGACGAAGTTTTAATTTAGTTTTTAGCAGTCTGCAACGGAAAGGTTCAGTATGTATATATTGTTGTTGGAATATGCTCATCACTTAATTAATATTCATACTATAATCCTTATAACATTATAAGGATTTGGTGAAGACGCCTAAGAAATAATTTTATTATTAATGACTGGTTAGTATAGTGCGAATACGTAGATTGTTGTTGTAATTATTATTTAACTAAAAAGAGAAAACAAGTATCACAATATCTAATACTTTGTTACCTACGGGAAAAGAAAGATCTACCAAAACTGCGTTTGACACCGCATGCGGCACAATAAAGTATTTAGTTTAACTTATTTGAATATACATATGAAGTTATTTCATTATTTGATAAAGTAAGCTTACAAAACGCATTAGTCAGTCGAATTTTATATAGATATTACATTAAGCAATCGAGTTTTTTGTTTAATAATAATAATTTTATTTCAGACGTTTTAGTTTTATTATTAACCATATATGTTAAAAAACTAATATAAACGTGATATGATACATATGTCGCGTCGAGGACGGCCGAGATGCGACATACCGGGTCTTCATCACGATCTGACATGGTTCTTGGTAGATGTGGGCACTAACTTGGGTAATCGAGCGAAAGATAGTTTTAGTTGAGAATAACTTTATTTTTACTGTAGCTACTTCTACAAAAATGAAACAAACACGTGCGTTGGTACTGAGCGTATCGCGTGACTGTCCGAGGAAGAGTGTCGCCTCCAACCGTTCTCCTCCTAGTCCGTGCCGCATCCCCACTACCGACGATCGTGTCCAAACGGTAGTGCGCCGCTTGCGTTTCCCGTGACGATATTATTTTATTAGTTCACAAAATAATCACTAGATGGCGCTGTCCGTCGCACTATTGAGCCCTCAATCCACGACACGGCCATCCCTGACTAGCACCCGTCCTCGGGTGTAGCACCTGTGGACAAAATATGCTCAGGAAGTAAACCAGCTCGGCTATCATGCCGATAAAAACAAAGGCAGCAGTTTCTCTTTGGTACTTTGTTTCTTCCAAGTACAATAATCAACTTTGATAACTTAAAGTACCTTATAATCAAGTTTACATACACAGTGCTTCCTGCACTATATTATTAATTGGAAAATATCCGATCAATCAGTTTAAAAGACTAACAACAATACTGGCTCTTTACCATGACTAGCTATGTATACTCAACTCATAGAACTTTCACTGTCACTGTGCAACTGCACAGACCTGAATCGCACCAACGATTCTTTACAGACCCATCGCCACATGTTACTCATGAGGTGCGGTCTAGAGTGAGATCACTTCAACGATTCTTTACTGACCCATCGCCACATGTCACTCATGCGGTGCGGTCTAGAATTTCGAGTGTGAGTATACAAGCAACACTTAATCAGAGTTGGTTTCGCTACCACTGTCATCAACTATGACATCCAATTCTTGAGGAATTTGGTGATCGGGTATCTTCCTCACACGATCATGGGGGTATTTGTATGTTCGCTTAGAATCAAGCGCCTTTAGTAGGTACCTATCGCCGTCTAACACGTCGATAATTTTAAATGGACCTTTAAATTTAGGGTCAAGCTTTGTCTGATTTCTTTCCTCATTTTCAATCAAAACATAATCATTAATGGCAAACTTAGAAACCTGAGCCTTATTTTGATCGAATCGATTTTTATCATAATTTGCACTCTTCTCAATGTTCCGTGCCGCTTGCTCTCTGATCTCATCTAAATTAACTTCCGACATATTATCATCAAGGGCCACTAAACCAAGCGGCCGTGCTACCCTTCCTATCATCAACTCCAGAGGGCTAGATTTAGTCACCCTATTGACAGTCGAGTTCATAGCCAACTGGACCTCTCCTAATGCGTCCTGCCAAGAGCAATCACGACTACTTTCTACAGCTGTCAACATACCCTTGAGGGTACCCATTACCCTTTCGACCTGACCGTTTGCACGACTACCTCCCGTAGCTATCAAGTGCAACTCTATGTTGTTAGATGTACAGAAACTGGAAAACTCTTTGCTAGCAAAACATCGACCTTGATCAGCTATTATGCGTTTTGGCGCACCAAACAAAGCTATACAGAATTTAATAGCACAAATACTACTGCTAGTGTCGATGTTAAGCGAATGATGGAGCAAAACAAATTTGGTAAAAGCATCTATAATGACAAACACGTACTCCTTGATGTCATTCTTTCCAGACAGTTTTCCCGAAGCGTCAATATGAACTGTATGCCATGGGATATTGAACTTAGGAATTGGGTGAAGTTCTGCTTGTACTCTACCAGAGTGAGGCTTCGCTATTTTGCAAGTGATGCAATTGTCTACAAATTTCCTTACATATTTCGACATGCCTTCAAACCAATAGTGTTCATAAATCTTTTCGAGAGTTTTCTCCCATCCCAAATGCATGACAGACTCATGGACGTTATTAATTACTGACCACCTAAGAGCTCTCGGTACAATTGGCAAACAACGAGTGCGACCATTCCGCTGAATCTTACGGTACAAAATATTTTTACGAATTTCGTAAGTTTTGCGAGTTTCCTCAGGAAGAACCTCATTATGGAGACTAGACACAATCTTACTAATCTCTTCATCCTTTTCCTGTTCAACTTGCAACCAGTTACTAGAAAGTTCAGCCAAATCGACACGCTTTTGTTCTACACGCGTGAAACATGGTTTAGGTGTCGGAAGTGGATTTCTAGAAAGGAAGTCCACATGGCTCATCCTACTGCCTTCACGGTAAATAATGTCAAATTCAAAAGATTGCATGTAGGCCCACCAACGATGAACTCGTGGAGATAAATCAGTTTTATTTTTAGAGGCCTTAACTGAACTACAGTCTGTCACAACGGTAAACTTACGACCTAATAAATAGTGTCGGAAATGCTTTATTGCATTAAAGACTGCTAACGTCTCTAACTCGAATGAATGATACTTCGATTCAGCCGGAGAAGTACGACGGCTATAATAAGCAAATACATGTTGTTTCCCATCAACCTTTTGAAAAAAAATGGCACCATATCCTTCAGCACTGGCATCGGTATGCAACTCGATCGGGTGCGCAGGATTGAAAATTGTTAGAACTGGCTTACTAGTTAAGTAAAAAAATTATTTTCTGGCGAATAGCTTCATGGCTGGGCTCCCAACTAATGGACCTATTCTTGCCACTTGTTAATCGAAACAGCGGAGCCATTATTTTTGAGAATTGTGGCACAAATTGTCTAAAATAAGTGGCCAGCCCTATGAACTGTCTCAGTTGAGTGATTGTTTTAGGTGGAGGAAGTCTAGACAAAGCTGCAATTTTATTTGGGTTGGGTCTTATTTGGCCATCCTCAACCACAAAGCCTAAATATTCAACCCGTCGTTTAAGAAATGAACACTTAGCAAAGTTCAGGGATATCATATTCTGATTTTGAACATCCAGCAGTGTGCGAAGTAAATTCTCGTCGCACCGTGACGTCATGACTCCATTCTGCAACGTTTCTTCAGCTCGAGTGCATCCCGCTTCTGATGTCGCGTCGAGGACGGCCGAGATGCGACATACCGGGTCTTCATCACGATCTGACATGGTTCTTGGTAGATGTGGGCACTAACTTGGGTAATCGAGCGAAAGATAGTTTTAGTTGAGAATAACTTTATTTTTACTGTAGCTACTTCTACAAAAATGAAACAAACACGTGCGTTGGTACTGAGCGTATCGCGTGACTGTCCGAGGAAGAGTGTCGCCTCCAACCGTTCTCCTCCTAGTCCGTGCCGCATCCCCACTACCGACGATCGTGTCCAAACGGTAGTGCGCCGCTTGCGTTTCCGGTGACGATATTATTTTATTAGTTCACAAAATAATCACTCGATGGTGCTGTCCGTCGCACTATTGAGCCCTCAATCCACGACACATATATTTTTGAAATGGTGTTGTCACGATCTTTCATTTGATACCCATATTGATAAGGTAAGAAAAAAAACACCTCTCTTTATATAGCCTATGTCACTACCACAATTCTGATGAATTCAACGATACCTCATAATATGTCAAAAACTGTCCAGCCATTTGGGCTGTAGGGCGTGCCAAAGAAATGGACATACATGCACACATACATACATACCTACATACGCTCGAAAAACATTACCCTCCTTCTGACGCAGTGGAGTAAAAATACAGTACTATCTGTTTGCTTTACTGATTCTTACATTATTGTATTCCGCCGTAATTCCTCCATGTAAAATAAATAAATTAATAAGAACCTATATAAAATAAGGACATCCATAAAACATTATTTAAGCGAAAGATGTCCACGTGCAAATAAAATCTGTCGTAACCCGTCGAAATAATATGAACAAATTAATATCGTAGAACTGACGTTAGCTCAATAAAAGCATCGGTTATGAAATAATACAGGGTGTAAGATCCTCTTGAAAAACGATACGGGGCGCTGTAAAAGCCGCTAGTAAAAAATATTTATTGGCAATAAATGACGGTCGCTGTATCGTTACGACGATCTGGTGGGCTTGTGGCAGTAAATTTAATTTGGGCAATGATCGACCGCGGTGATACACTGTGCCTACTATGTACATAGAGCGATACACAAAGTAAATGTCATCGGTATATTGCTTGACCATCCGGAAAGAGGGTAGGAAATATGCTTCCGAATGAGCAGATATTATTAAAGGGTGATGGAAAAAGTTGCTTCGTGTACGTAAAACACATTTTAGTATGTGTGTTGGTAAATACAGTTTCAATTTTATTTTGATTGTGCACATTAAATGTATTGTAATAAAGAAATACACATTCAGGTAGACAGATACCGTAATTTGCAATGTTACAGGCAAAGAAATAGACGAATATTCGAAGTGTATATCAACTTGTTAAAATATAATTGGAAAACTCTTTTTTTATATAAAGGAAACTATAAGAAGACAGCATAAGCTACTATTTAAATAAAATTTTAATGATAAAGAGGTTTACACTAAGTTTAACATTATAATTTTATTGTACTCGTATTCTATTTCAATGATTATATTGGAAACCGCACAAAACCTACATATGTGTATATTCTTACACTACTATGCTAATAAATATTATAAACGGAAAAGTAACTCTATCAGTTTGTTGCATTTTCGCAGCTAAATTGGTAAACTAATTTTGATGTATTTGTATGAAAACTGAAAACTATCTACCGGTTCAAAATCGCGGGGAACAGCGTTTAGATTTATGAGAATATTGAACGGATGCTTCTACTGAAAACCAGAGCTAGTGAAATTTGAGTTCAATACGCCAGCTTTGCCTACCTATTCGGGGTTATACGCGTAACAATTATATGTATAATAACTTCAACCCTGTACTAAACGGTCCCACTGCCGGGCACAGGCCTCTTCTCAGTGTGACAAGGGTTTGGCTAGTCCACCACGCTGGCCCAGTGCGGGGTGGCAGACTTCACAAATCTTAGAGAACATTATGGAGAACTCTTGGACATGCAGGCTTCCTCATGATGTTTTCCTTCACTGTTAAAGCAAGCGATCATTAATTATTTCATACTCACATATTATAATATAATATTGCATCACATACGCACAATACCATCTAGCCCAAATTAAGCAGAGCTTGTACTATGGGTTTTAGACAATGAAACTAAAATACTAAATAACTTCGAAATGTCAGAAATGCTAGCCTTGGGATCGAACTTGAGACCTCTGCATGGGAGTCCAACAGTTTTCAACAATAGATATTGAAAATGAGAATGTTAGGAAGTCACTCGTTTTACTAAATCGTTGTATTTTCTTACATAAAATAATCAATAGTCTGTCTTTATAGTAAATGGAACTTCAGAAAAACTAGGAAATTAACAATCACGACTGGAAGCAATATGATTCCGCCCACACATTCCATTTGTTGTATAAAATAGATTTCCCCCGAGGACTCTTAGGAATATATTATTTTTTGAGAAAGGGGTCGTAAGTCAAATAAGTTTGTGAACCGCTGGATCGTGGCGTATTTCCCACGGGGTCCTTGATAGCCGCAGAATAATGTACTACTTGATAGTCACGTGTCGCCTCCATATCCCAGTAAACATTGTAATGTACTACTGACATAACTGTAATAACACAAACAAGATACATTGCACAGTTAGCTGAAAGAAAGTTGTCACTACCGATTGGTGTTATATTAAAACTGATGTTGATTTTTGACTGCACGGGTGGCATACCGGGCAAGCTGTCGTCATAGGATCCCACACAGGACAGTAATTTGTATGATCCACAATTAATTGTTTAGGACCTGGGTGTATTTTCTCTCCGTTAAATGAATGTTTTCCTTGTTGTCACTCGCGACATAGGGCTAGATCACTAATGCGGAAAAGATCGTTTAAAATGTTTTAATAAAAGTTAGCCTTGCTGTGTTTCATGTTGTACACTAAGCGAACCTGATTTTACAAAGTCGTTTAGAAATAAATAAAGAAAACACACAGGCACTAAAAAAATAGTTAGTGCAGCTATTCTATCAATTTATTTGTTGAATGTCATCTACGGATAAAACTAGATTAGCTAGGAAGCAATAAGGTTGCTCTGTGTTACTAGGGATCCAAAAACAGAGCTGGCCAATGTTGGATGTAATAAACCTCTATCTACTGCCTAGAATACGAGCGTGACTCTATACTTATATATAAAATTAATTCAGCATCTTTAAGATAGCTTAATAATGTGATTACCTAACCTTACAGCGTTGATATCTGCCTAAACTAAAATCAACTAAATATAATCCGTCTATCTTGATAGGAAAGCCTTTATAAACACCAAAGTTTTAAGTACCTATGAACACAACGTAGCAAGAAAATAGAATCATAATGAGCGTATTCTATATAGATAAAGAGATCTAAATATCCAGGTCGAAAATATCATTATTACGTCATGTCAAGTTTAGTTATAATTAATTTCCAATGGCATCGTATCAAGTGACTGAGATAGGAAGCTTTCGTATTGCATAATTAGATCAAGACAGTAGCTCAAAGTAAATTTAAGGACGTCGAGATACTACCAAAATTCAATTTACGATCCATAGAATAGTTTTACATATTATTTTGGACGTGTCAAAATATTAAAATAAATGGGAAAATAGATGAAAATTTTAAAAAACCAATTTGAGGAGCAGAGTTAATATTGTCTTCTGTTTACGCGAATGTTATTCATTGAAATTATACTAATTTATACGCATTTTATCGCGTTGTTTATTTGTGCACAAGTGAAGTCTGTTGTGTGTTAACATGTACAACAGGGGACCAACCACAGATTCTCGCTAAAGAACAGCGATTCCTACCAAGAATGCTTCGCGAGGCTATTGAAATCAAAAAGCATCCTAATTTCAATAGAGAAGATGATTGGAATATACCACCAGCTTGGGATCCAGTACTTCAAATAGTCAAACCCAAGAAGAAGCACACCACAGCTAGACTTCTTGATACTTTGAGCTCATTTTGCGTAAATAGAAACACCAATGATTAAATTATGTTTGGGTACTTTGAAATAACTACACTGGAACATTGAGACAACGACCATCTTAGTCTCCCCGTGACCATGGCTGCTGGAAAGCAACCGAAACGTCGGGGAAAGTGTAAACCTAAATATAAATATTTTTAGTCTTAATAATTTTAGTAGCTAAAAAATTTGTGAATTTCAATAGTAGTAGTAGTGTAAATTATGTAATACAGTGTTAAATAAACAACGCGATAAAATCCGTATAAATGAGTTTAATTTCAATGAATAGAGTTCTCGTGAGAAGAATCAGAATACCTTCATAATATTTTAATTCTTCGTACGGGACGAGGGTAACTCAGACGTCTGACTGCACGGATTGCGGAGAAGTTCAAGCGGTCGCCTCACCACTGCCACTGCGCCGAGTGTTGTGGGTTCGAATCCCACACAAAAACACAAAAATTTGTGTGATCCTCAAATAGTTGTTCCGAGTCTGAAATGTCTCATCTTCTGTGTGTCCATTATTTGAATGTTTGTAAAGTCGCTCGCGACACAAGAATTATAAAAGTGCGGGAGTTGACTTAAAAAAAATCTTTTCCCACACGGGACAAAATTTTTTATGATCCACATATAGAGTCGAGTATGAATGTTATTTCTGTCTGTTAATATATCTATCTAATAAATTATATCTAGTGTGGCAATAGTCGCTTTTAAAACGAAAAAGAATTGCCTACACATTATGCGTGTAAGAAAAGTCTATGATTGTAGCCGATATTAAATTGGAGTACTGTACTCTTAAACGTTCTAACGTTTCTTTTTATATCGCAATCGAACGCGCAAGGGAAATCAATCGGTGAACGTCATTACAACAAAGTTGCAGACTTTGCAAAGTATGGTAGACAGACTGGGGTGTTTGTGCCAAAACTAAACTATGTTCAGAATATTTTCCATTATCTTGTTCTAACTTTTATTATTATATAATAATGAATATTTATATAATCTTATTATGAAAATTACTTTGGTTCTATTATTTTACCACAATCTTAACTTTAGCCACGACCTTAACTCTAGGGATTACATCGAGAGTGTAATAACCACAACTGCACGCAAGCTCGAGATTCTAAACAAGGTGCGGCGTTTCTTTACTCCTGAACAGCGGTATTTGCTGTACAAGGCCCAAGTCCGTAGCAGCATGGTGTACTGTTTGCACCTTTGGAATGGTTCCGCTAAATACCTACTCGATGCCTCAGATAAACCGAAGCGTCATGCCGTACGTATAATCGACAGCCAGGAGGTTACGAAGGAAATCAAACCACTACAACTTCGTAGAAACATTGCATCCCTTAGCTTATTCTATCGCTTCTATCAATGCAAATGCTCCGAAGAGTTGTTTGACCTCATCCCACCCTCCCCCTTCCTCGTGCCGGTCTTCGTAACCACGGATGGACGGTTAGCACAATCCCGTCTCATACCAAAAGGTTCAGCAATTCCTTCTTATGCCGTACCATATAACTTTGGAACGGTCTTCCGGCACATGTGTTCCCTCCCTTCTATGAGATTGGGTTCTTCAAACGTAGTGTGAAGAAGCTTCTGGTCAGACCGGCTTGACACTGACGACGGCTATAAGACATCTTTCTTCTCCCCGTCGTCACTGTCTCTGGACTGTAATTGGGCTTTTCATCAGGTACAATCACAATGCCGTGTCAATATAAAAAATAAAAACTCACCTGCAGTTAAGAGATGTGGTTCTTACCGACAAGGGCTTTACAACCACCTCTTACCACAATCTTTTAAAGTTTTTTTAATGCGAGTATGAGACAATGTGATACAAAATATATAGTTTTGTTTCATTCTCACGCATGTCAATACTTCAAGATTATATGGTAATAATATATAGTTACTGTACCAAAGCTTGCATAGATTTTTACAGTCCGCATTAAGAAACTTATTTTCAATCTCATCTAAGGGGTTATTAAAAGCTTTAAGTCGGCGTCTTAATTTATCTATCGACTAAACCAGACGGGGTATTTGCCAGTTCTAGGCCTACGTTGAGGAGCAAATCACTGTATGGTTTCGTGTAAAACATCGTAAAATCTTGTGTCATTTCGTCAATATCCTTATCGCCCAACAGTGATTGTCAGTCTATTTCATCCAAGTGAATACATATGGCATGAAAATCAGCTTTATAAAAATGTGGTCTACTAATACCTAATGTTAACATAAGGAATAATGCTTTGTCATGTCATCATAATATATTTGTTCGATTTACTAAAATTTTGAATAAAAGCGATATTGCTTCCTCCTACTAATTTTTTTGCCCATAACGTTGACTAATATGCACAAAACTGTGAAAAGGTTTTCCTTGCAACTATAAAAACTGTTTAACCCGATTCCCTTTCAACGCGGTGCCGTTTTCAAACTGGCTAATATGGCCACTTTAAAAGTTCCCATTCACACTTTCATAATATTTATTGTACGCACAATAAATTACTTCACAGGGACTTCTATGTGACACTTTTATTGTGACCTTAAAGTTGGGAAAAAGTTTGCTAGCACACTCGAAAAGTGTCATTTATGAATTTACGATGCTATTATTTTTCACATTCTTCTTAAGTGGGGACGAGTGATATGGAACTTACAGATAGTTTGCTTTGACATATGCCACGTTAATGTCGCTACATTATGCAGAGATAAAAGTTTTGATTGCCTTTCGGAACTTGTTTTAGCATTTGGTGATAATTTTTTATGTAAGCATGCTGCATAAAATACAACTCGTAAAGGGATACGATTGTTTTAGTTTCATATAAAATAACGAAAAAATGTTATATTAAAAATATTGCTGACACTGAGTCATCGCACGAAACATTTTTATCGCTTATATTGTGGACACAACATTTTGCTGGCAGTGCAGTGGCAGTTCTTTAGGTAATAAGCTTTGCTAGACTTGATATTTACATAATATTATGATTATCACACACTATTTTACTAAAAACATTTGCTTTCCCCAAAAACTATATTGGTCATCAATAGTAGAAAAAGTATGCAACGTAACAATAGGCGGTCAAACACATCCAAATGAATGAAAATCTCTAAGATTTCTGTAAATTTCCGACGTAAGTGGAAGTAGGCAGCGGCAATACATCAATATCATATTTATTTGTTTCGTAATTTAACATTATACGTGTCGATTTTTTAGCAGCGAAGCTTCTTTCCTTATTCTTCCTACACTTTTATTCTCTTTATAGAGTTAATAAAGTATCGTTAAGGTATACGCAGCAGTTAAATAGCGTGCAAATGTTGTGAAACCTGACCGCGCTTAAAAAGGTCGAGCCTATCGCAAGTCTGATAATCTTCAATGTTCAATAAACAGTTGTTGCTACCTTAGCGTCGATAGTTCCAACACTTCCAGCCAATCGAGAGGAAGTCTTGGACCCTTTTCGAAAGTTAACTGCGCGTGGCTCGACGTCTGTGGAATCGCAAACCTTGCCATAAACTTGTAACAAATTCTATCTTCACCCAACCTCGTTGGCCTTGTTTGCCGTGTTTTATGTATTTTAACCCCTCGTAAATGAGATGTAAATCCGAGGTAGCATCAACCTGTACAAACTTCTGTTATTACAGGATTAACCCGCCCCAATTAGGTATAACAGTCTGCTTTATAAACACACCTAATCATTTATAAATCGTTTTTGTAACGAGTTTCAATCAATGCCAGGTTTGTCTAAAGTAAACAAAAGTAAATGTGATATGCGATTTTGTTGGTTATATGAACTGGTTAATGACAAGTAGTATTACGAATGCTGAAAATCTCTTTACGAGCTTTTATTTAGCATGTTTTTATTGTTTTTTTTTTGATAACGTATTCGCTGTTGGTGTGTCGTAAAATTTGCCAGACATGATAATTGTAATTATTATATTACTATACTTAATTGGTCCCATAATGGAGCCGTAAGATGGTATGACAATTTGAAAGTCAATTTTATTTTTGTTTTATTAGAAAAATATAAAGTTTATTTTAGAGCCCACGACAAAATAAAATATTGTTTACACTTGCATTAGCAAACATTTCTGACACGTATAAGTGAATTTCAATCTTTTTGAAGTAAACTTTACCATCAGAGTGAATTTATTTCTGTGCTATTTCAATACAAAGCAATTGGCAATACTAATGTGACGTATTGACAGGTGTCAACTTCAGTCTATATTACCTTAATGGCGATTGTACATGTTACTTGCTACTTGTAAATTTTTCATACTTGACTTATATGGTAAACAAATCAACCATTATAAATCGTAATCTGTTTTCAGTCTATATTCGTTCGCGAATAAATAGAGATGCCAAAAAATAACGTTAATACATATAATTATTATGTATCTTTCTTTCATTACAAATAAACATACCCACTCGCTTATCTAGGAAAAATACATATAGTTTGTTAGACATACCAACATCTAAAACGAATCTAGGTTATTATGCAGCTGTACCAAGGCTCTGTAGGCAGTATAACCTCTTGTCAAGAACGCATAAAATTGACATATGTGAGTCCTTGACAAACTACAAAAAACGTGTTTAAAAGAATGTTCGTAGTTCCTAAAATACCTACTTTCTAACATATTTAATTATTATGCTTAATTATACTGCTTAATTCTTATTTTCTATACATATTATATATATTTTTTTGTTAAATTGTAAACGTTTTGTTTTAGTTTAATATATTTGATATTGTTTAAATTGTAGGTCTTAACTTAGTTTGAAATTATATTTTAATTGCATGCTGTGGTCTCCTATAATTGAAGGAGTACACATATTTTGTACATTTTGAAAACAACAGTGTAAATTGCAGTGTATTTTCTTTGTTGGAGATCCTGAAATAAAATAAATAATAAATTACATTGTCTGGGCCTCATGGGTCATTGTCTCTAGCCAGTACGTCATAATTATATGTTTACTGTATATAACAGGTAAACATTTTGTAATTGACTATAATGACAGATACGGGATAGCTGTTTAAGATTTTGTGAGATGATGGATGTTAATTACTATAATATGTAAGCAGATGTAATAATAATTTATATATACCTTGTATATTAAGTCTGGCAATATTAATGTAAAATAATGTTAGATATAAGTTTTAACTTGTACAACGATTTGATGTATACCGTTATGTTCTCCATTTGTTTATGATAAAAAATTTAAACCCGGCCACGCGTTACTTGGGAATTTTATTAGTCACCAATGACATGACATTTGTTTGCTTGGTTAAACGCGATAATCTCAGAAATTATAGGTCCAAATTAAAACAATATTTTAGTGTTGGATAGCCCAATTATCGAAGCAGGTTATAGGCTATATAACGTCGCCTAACGTCCTAACCTATTGGTCGTAGACCAATAGGAGCGGCGCATCAATGAAAAATGTAGCAAGAACGGGGATAATTCTCTTATGTGAAGCAGACGAAGTTGCGTGGGTTAGCTAGTGATTTTATAAAAATACTTAGCCTTAGTATAACTATTTATGAATCACAAATTTTTTGGTCTTTTTGATGATCAAACCCACAACACTCGCTACACAGGGTGATCATCACTTAAGCCGCTACGCCATGTGGACGACTATTACATGCGTATATTAAACGCATTACATTAGTACAAGAACCATAAGATTTCATAATATAAGTTGTTTTCTTATTTTTGACAAGATTCTCCCGCTCTAGGTATAATTCCTGTGTCGCGGCGTTCTTTACAAACTTCCTAACAACGGACACAAAGAACATCCATTTGTGGATCACAAATTTTTTCCGTTGTGTGTGAACCTACAACCCTCGGCGCAATTGTAGTAGCGAGGCGACCACGTAAACAACTACGCCGATAAAAAACACAACATAAGATGCGACTGCTGTACTTGAGGTCTCGGGTTCATCTCCCGAGTCGGGCAAGTGATAATAAGATTTACAAGGCTATTAAAAAAAAATATCATAAGATAATTTATCCTAACTGGATCAAGGAGGCCATTAATATAAACTATCGTAGTAGTAATATTTACTAGGAAAATAATTTATTATGAATAGGATAATTTGCACGTTTTAATAGTAATGATCCAGATCTGAAAATAGCTAATGCCAGTATAAGTGGATTAAACTACTTTTGATCTGTGAATATCGAGATATTATATTTAAATCGGTGAACATATAAGACTAGCTTTTGCCCGCGGTTTTCCTCGCGTAAAAGAAGGTTAGATTATGTAAGTAACAGTATATTTTAAAATGAAATATAGCCTATGTTACTCGTTGATAATATAGCTCTCTAATCGTGAAATAATTGTTTAAATCGGTTAAGTAGTTTTTAAGTTAAACCTTTACAAATAAACAGACAAAAATTCAATTCTTTCGTCTTTATTATATTAGTAAAGATTACTATTCATATTATTTCCTTATATGTTTTTCTAACTGACTGACTATCTCGGTGACCCTACAAGATTAAATGCGGCTGCTTTGCATGAGGTCGCAGGTTCGATTCCCAAGTGTTATAAGGCTTTTCTGTCATTCAACTTTCAACAGCTGAACGGACTCTGGCGTTGTGCCTGGCAGACGGCAATAGGCTCAAAGGGACCTAAGACCACAACTGACTGAAGCCTTAATTTTTATTCTTTTGGTATAAAGTTTGTAACTATGTATAATAATATCAGCTCTATATTAACTATCCTAGTACTGGGAACGTGTTTTCTCTCTGTATGAGAAGTGTTAGGCCTTAGCCCACCGCGTTGGTCCAATGTAGCTTATCAGACTTCGCATATTATCTTCGAGAAGATTATAGAAAACTCTCAAACATGCGGGTTTCTTTACGATGTTTTCCTATATCTTCGAAAATTCAGAAGTGCGTGCCTTCAGAACGAACTTGAGACCTCTGCGTTGCAGTCCAACGGTCTCCTACAAGGCTATGCTATATGTATATATGGTTTTATCCTATAGCGCTATCGCGGCATTAATACATAGGACTTATAATGGAAATCCTTGCAAGTACTTCGCAGTCTCGTAAGTAGGCAGCATCTATAATCTGCTGCAAGCTTTTAAGAGATAAGCTTAAATTACAAGCTCTGCCCGGGTATTCCGAAATAAGAGGCTATTTCGGCGGAGCGTTCACAATAGCTAGTAAAGGCCTAAATCTTGTACATAATATGGGTGAGAACCAATTTATTGTAACGATTTTTCGTTGCTAGGCAATTGATATTTTATAAAGCAGTTTTAATTGGGATTATTCAGAGTGAATATGCCAAAAGCAAGTTAGTAAAATATATTAGTTAACGCTATCTAAGTTTTCTGTTATGAAATACGCAATGGCTGTATGAATTTTAGTAATTTGCAGTCGCGAAAGTCTGCATGTTAATTAAACGTGTAAATTTTGCGAATAGGGTAAAATTTATTATATATATGAAGCTCTATGTCTCTTTCCTATATACGAATATGTGCATAGAGCTATGATGGACTAATTATTATGATAATATATATAGAGAAAATGAGCAAGACACATATTAATTACCGTATTTATTCCTCGCTCTATAAATTCTACTCGAGATTATTAGTATTCCAAGGCTGACTATAATGATCTTCTCACCAAATAAGCGCTATTAGGATCACAATTTATACATCTCGCCTATATAACGTACAATTGCTCGGTCATGTGTGTCATCATGTGTCGGTACCCGCAATATTCAGCGCAAGTGACTTTATGTACAGGTTGTCCAGTAAGGGTATCGGGTATTTAATAGTTAAATAAAATGAAAAATGATATCAATTGAATGTATCCTTTATTTTTTTATATAAAACAGGTCTTTGGGAATTTATTTGGCGAAAACAATGTTATCCAAATGTGTACCCCCACGCTGCTGACACTCCTCTAATCTTGACCGCAGGTTGGCGATGACGCGTTGACAAAGCGAAGTTGGGATTGCTCTTATCTCCGACGTGATATTGTCTTTCAATTGTTTCAGATTCGTCGAGTGGTTATCGTATACCTTACTTTTAAGGTATCCCCATAATAAATAGTCGAGAGGACTGACGTCTGGACTTCTAGAGGGCCAGTTAATGGTGATTCTACGTGAGATTATTTTGTTGAACAATTTGTTGACAGCTTTCATTGAGGCCTCTGCTGTGTGGCATTTGGCTCCATCTTGCTGGAACCACGTTCTTGAATTAAACCCCTGAAATTCTTGTAATGCGGGGGCCAAAAATGTCCTTAACATTTCACAATAACGGTCTGTATTCACCGTGACTGCTCGCACATGTCGGTCTTCGTGAAAAAAACGGCCAATAATGCCTCTACCAGGCATTGCAGCCCGAACGATGACCTTTGGATTATGAAGAGGCCGATGATATTTTATTTTAGGATTCTCCTCGGACCAGTAGCGACAGTTTTGTTTATTAACGTGACCGTTTAAATGGAAGTTGGTCTCGTCACTAAACAAAATGTTGTCGAAGCTATTGAATCGCAATGTAGATATCAATCTAAAGTTTTAGTTTTAAATCTGGACAACAGACAGTATCTGCAGCATACCAGACTCAAACGTCGTGATTGAATAAATTCACGAAACTCATACAAAAGACTGAGCTTAGTTTGACCAGACAGTCATGCCTTATTTTCGTTAGTCATTACTATTAGTATTCTTTTGACATAAATTATCAGACTCTAACATGTTTGTCTTAAATATAAACTTACTTTTACCTGCGGCTTCACTTGCGAGGTATTATATCATTGAAATGAAGCCTATATTACTTAGGAATAGTGCATCTTTCTATTAGGTACGTTAAGATTTTTGCAATCGGTTCTAGTTCCAAAAATTATATCATACATATTAGGTACCAAATTTTAGCTTTATAATTACCTACTAAGATATCGTAGAACAGCTTACTTACAAAAATAACCCTAACTTATACACCACTACCTCTTAACTGAATTGCTCTCAAGTTCTTAATCAATAATTAACCTTTAATCAACGGCCCGCTGCTACGTTATATGCTTACTAAGACTTAGCGTATATGCTAATTATAACTGAGTGTTGAGTAATGTTCACGGGTGAATATTTTCTGATTAGTCATTAGTTAATACAGAGCTATTATTGTATACTTTTTAATAGTAGAGACTAGACTTTGTTACTTCCGTTCTAGATAAACGAACTGTCAACTGGTGAATGAATTTCAAAATCGGTTCAACTAACCAGTTAATCCAGATTTCGTCATTAAATTTTATCCTACGGGAATAGTAAAGAAAAACAAAAAAGAAAAATATTTATTTTGGCTCACAAAAAGGCACACCCAAAACATGGAGAAATAAATTAAAAATTAAAACGATACAAAATAAAATAGAATAAAGAACAGAACAATAATAAAACTATAAATTAATTTCTGCTCACTGGCAACACCACACCTTCCGTTTGACTTAACGGAAGTCGAGAACTGCCTCCATCTAAGTCAAGGCTAGCATTGTCAGTGAGTAGCTATACGATTACAAACATTCAATTATTTAACTTTAACTTAAGTTTAAAAAGTAATGAGAAAGTGTGTGTCCCATTAATGCTAAAATTTGGAATTCGCTCAGCGACCGTTGCGATTGTTAAATCGCAACACTGGTATTCTGCGAAATCCAATTTAGTGACGCCGGCGTCTAATGTCTAAATATATAAAAAATAAATATACTTAAATATGTAAATGTGCAAGTAAATAAGATATAAACATAATTGCTAAATTGTGTAAAAATGTGTGGAGTAAGATAATATGAACATTTGAGTGTGTTTACCTATGTATGTCGCATCCACCCTATTGTACGCGCGTCAAAGCATAACAAACAAAAAATCAAACAAACTCACATTCGCATTTATATTATTAGTTATGAAGTTAAGATTAGGATAAACGAAAGTACAAATATTGTTATAATATCAGTTGTACATTGGTTTAGAGGTGAGACTGGAATTACTCTGCGTTCAACATCGCTTCATATGTCGGAGCGTCTTTATTCAAATCAGAAAACGACCGAAGTACAGCTGTCTTACGCAGCCACTGATTACATAATCTTTTGTCATCTTCCGCTAGAATTGTTAAAGCGATGTCGGTTCCAGAGAACGCAACCATAGTATTAATAATTGTGTCATCAGCACCTGACTGTATCTGTACCTACTCTAATTAATTCGTGTAATTTATTAGGCACGGTGAAATATCGGTGTGGATGATAGTAACTCGATAGCTTGAATATTCCGATAGCGTAATTTAGTTTGTTATTTTACTATTTGGTGTATACTGGGGCGGAAATATGTTTGCCAGTTGTCATATATGTATGTTATGTTTACGTATTATTTAACATCGAACATGACATGATGTAAAGGGATATACATTTATACAGGTTGAGATAGCTAAATGCGCTTCCATGGCTTAAGAAATTTCGAAAATTATTAAAAGCAGATTTTAATTATTATTAAAAGGTTTTAAAGTCGGATTTGATCTTTCTCTTCTTAAAATCGTATCCTTTGTTTTAAAAAAGAAACGTTGTATTATTTCAGCATCCAGTAGTGTCGTAATAAGGATCCGAGATCTTTGCAGCGCAGCATCTTACAAACATAATAAAGTTATAATATTGTCTTATGTTTACGCGAATGTTATACTTTGAAATTCAACACTTTATACAGATTTTGTCGCGTTGTTTATTTTACTTTAAAACACTTTTATTAGATCATTTTGAAAACTCTAACACTACTATTATTGAACTTTACTACTATTTAAGCTATATATTTTTAATTAAAACTATTTATATTTAAGTTTACACTTTGCCCCGACGTTTCGGTTGTTTTACAGCAGCCATGTTCACACAAAGTTACTGTGTTTTCAGTATAGGTAAGTGACAAAACTCTCGCACACAATATAACAAAAAGAAAACTTGTTTGGCACCTACCTTGTTTGAAAATGTCCGATTTGTTATAGAAATATATTAAAGTAATATTTAAAAGAACTGAAACAGCTACCCTCGAGAAAATTAGTTTAAATCATTAATAATACAAAACTTAAATATAATATAAACTATAAAAATATAATATAAACTGTTCAGCACACTGTGTTAAGTATTATGTAGAAGTAAGTAAATACACTTCCAGAGCAGCGATAGCTCAGTGGGGAGTCCAACAGACTGCAATGCAGAGGGTCTCGGGTTCGAACCCAAGTCGCGCACTTCTGACTTTCTGAAGTTATATGACTTTTCGAAATTATGTGCGTATTGATTGACAATTATCGCCTGCTCTGTGCCTCAGAGGAGAGTTAAGCCGTTGGTCCCGGCTGCCATGAACAACTATGGCAGTCGTCATTGGGGAAGTCGACACAAAAGATCCCACTGGGTCGAAGTGTCGCCGGTCTGTACTGACTGGACCCCACACAAAATAATAAAAAAAAAGAAAGTAAATACACTTCAGTAATATTTAGTTTCAAAGATTTAAAATATACATATATTTTTTTATAATTTATTCAATAATAATACATGGGTATATAATATTTATACAACTGTTAACGAGCGTATATCGTCATAAAGCTGCGTAACTCGGCGGGGAGATTTGTAGTCTGTTCTATTATTCGCTTGCCACTAAATAAAAGGTTAAAAAAATATTACTCTTTACTTTGAATGACTAAATAAATACCGAGAACGGCCAAACAAAAACAATATCGATATTCCCTTCAGACTACTCCCTAGACTCAGATTGTGTGGCAATAACTACGATTTATGATAGCTTAATATTGACAAAGCTAATGAGACTAAAATTTATACGGTGTAGTACCTATAAAAATAAAGCAAAGCTCGTAAAACTAAATAGAAAACATTTTTATTGCTTATTACGGCGGGGATTTAAAATTTTATCATAAAAATCTCTGACCATTTTTGCGCCCGCTAACGGCGAGTGAGGTGCCATCATAATTTCATATTGTAACCAAAGTCATGTACACAAAGAGTTTATAATGAACGGAGATTATAAAGATAATAAATTCAATAGTGTGTGCTGTTTAAATCTACAACATATTTTTATATTTAAAACTGGCAACGTCCAAAATGCCACTACCGATTTTAGTAGCAGTAAATTTTATTATTGAGTATTTTTAACCCCCGACGCAAAAACGACGGGGGTTTTAATTTTGTTTTTTTTGTTTGAAAGGTGAATTAGTCGGGAGTGTTCTTATCTACGTTTGATAAAAATTGGTCCAAGATGGCCGCCACCACAAAATGGCGGATTACATATTTTTTCACAACTCCCTCATGACTACATTTTATTAAATATCTAAGAGGTTTGTTACCTAAAATATTTTAAAGTGAAAGGGACTTGTTTATATCCAAATAATAATAAATAGGATAGTAGAAGGGATAATTATCAAATTGTATGTATTGAATAAGTATGTGCTAACGCATATTTCTAAATAGTTGTATATACATATATAGTAGTAACAGATATAATTTATGAAGCGACCGTATTACCGTTTCCCGTTCACTGTTGTTATCTGGAATTACCTGTCAAATACACAGATAATTATTGTATCACCAATCCGGTTTACTATCTCACAATCGATAGTCATATATATGCCAAAGAAACGAGATAGCTGGTTTTAAAATGATAAATGCTGAAACCGTTGAGAGAAAATATTAAAGGCATTCAAATAAAGCCAAGTCTGACCGGGTGCAACGACTCGGACTTAATACTCTCGTTACTTTTATGTTTCTGCTTCATAAACCATGCTCCCTTAGCGTAACTCTACGAAACGTACCATATCCACAGTAGCCCGTAGATACTGCGCTCAGATCCGATCCGAATGGATATTGATGTTCTTTCTAAAAACCTTCGAGCATGTATGTATATTCGCTTGTGTTGTATTATATTTCTTTTCAGAACTGTTTTCGAGAAAGTGTTCTTTGTTTTTATGTAACCTATAGTGCTTTATGCCGTTATATTATAGACGTAGAGAGTACTTCAGAATTCTTATATTTTATGTGACCTATTTCATATTTTAACAAAATTTATTGTGACTTATTTTGGATATAAAATACTGTCATACTTGAATATATACAAAATGTGTTCCTTGTATGAATAACATTAAATAGCATAAACTTATTTTGTAAATGTTACAAAATAAGTTAATATTAAATTTCTTGGCTTTCTGGTAATTTGTTTGTAGTTGGTAGTTTTAACTGATTTCTGGTCGGCTAGAGGCTTCAAACTTAAAACAGAGCTTAAAAAAAACACTATAATAGCAGTATAAAGCTATAGAATACAGAGCGTATTTTGCTGCTTTTCAAAATATGATGATATTTATAAAAAACTCGCGTAAAAGTAGGTTAGATTACGTTAGTAACAATACTTTTAAAATAAAATATTGCCTGTTACTTGATGATAATATAGCTTTCTAATGGTGAAAGAATTCTTAAAATCAGTTACGTACATAGTTTTTCACTTAAACCCTTACAAACAAACATAAAATCAAACCTTTTCTCTTCATAATATTATAAGTATTAGTATAGATAGAGTAACATTTAATTCTAATATATTGTTTTTAACGTTACAGCGTAACTTTAAACAATCAATTATAATTCTACGATAATGTACCATAAATATGTATATCAAATGAATATAGAAGATATACTTTCTGACATTACACAATTTCTTTCCAAATTTAGTTGCACCTACTGCGAAAATAGTGTGTAAAATAAATAATATATTGACTCCTACTTCAGAGAAGTCAGATTTTTAAATTAAGAACTGTTATTTATAACTGCGCGTACTACTGATTTAGTAATCATTCCGATATTGTCTAAGTGCCAGCCTCACCATTTTCACGATTGCCATTTATGATTATGCCTGGATGCCATTCCGTATCAATGTTAAACACATACTGATCAAAATAAACACACTAATATATCGCTAATACCGCTTAAATTTAGCCGACCTATAACGAATTCGGTCGACTAGTTTTAATCCGACAAACTCCGCTCGATTGCTCTTTAGCCACCATTCAGCAAAGCTTTTAGTATTTTCTATATGTTGGTATTAGTAATATACATATGGCCACGAGTTTGTATGAATACTCCTTGAAATTTACATTATACAATTCTTTACATAGTTAATTATAATGCGCATTAACGGGGAAGGAAAATACCATTGGTAACCCTGCATATTTGTGAGCTCTCCATAGATTTTTAAAGATATGTGAAGTATACCAACCCGCAGTAGCCCACCGTGGAGGTCAGTGATCTAATTTTTGTTCTGCTGGGCACGCTTATTTGAGACGAAACCCATGCCCAGCTGTGTGACAGTTATTTAACAGGAGCATATTATATTATCATCGCATTCTATCAGAGGGATACACAGAGAATGTGAACTGCCTCCTTGTTACGATTGAAACATGCTATTTTTGGTTATATCCACTTTTATTAGATTTGCTCGTATGTAGGTTTATAGTAATTTCAACCAATCTCTTTCCAGAAAATGTATAATTTGGTAAGAAAAAGTTTGCTTAGGTCTGCCGCTGCCGACCTTTTTATAACCATTTTCTTTTTAAGCTCTTTTGTCATCCGTTCTAAAGTGGCAACTTGCCGCAATTCCTATTACATAAATGTTCTTTCTTCTCTCAGATATAAAACATACATAAATAAATCAAGTTTTATTTATCAAATGAATGCTGTGTACTCGTTCAGAAACAAATTACACACGTAAATAAATATGATTAAATCAATTCGCTTGCTGTCTTGCTCAATATTCCAAATGAACAGTAAGTTTGAATTTACGTAGCTTGTTTCAGCAGGTGTGTTGATTCGGGAATTTTGTCAATGAACATCTACATAGGTATGTTGGAGGTCTTAAATTAAGGAAATCTTATTACGAAATTCCGACGTGTGTCGCCGGCTAAAAGCTGGGGCGGGGATCTGTGTGGGCCTAATGAACGTGCTCAAAATTTATAACACCTTTAACCTTTTAGTTACTTTGCAAGAAGTAAATTGGACCTCAAACCCGCTTACCGTAATGGGTGATAACTTTTCTATATTTTATAAATTCCTAATGTTGAATTTCTTCTAAATATCCGCATCAAGTGTAATCTCGGGCAGTTTCGCGTCATATGTGGTTTGGTTGTCATAATAACAGAGGGCTCATCACTCATAAATAATCAGGATGTGGTGTAAACAAACATTCGTAATATATTTCGACTCTCTAAAATTAACATTTGTGAAGCCATTGTTGTCAGAGTTAAAGCTAGAATTATAAAAAGTGTGTGTTCCCATTTATAATAAGAAAAGCGTTTATTACATTTCTAAATATTCAAAGACTTACGGTAACACGTCTTGCATGATATTGCTCGCGAAACACATTATTACTATCTCAATAACAGACGCGGAGATTACAATTACGTTTTGAAATTTAAAAGATATCTTCGTATTCAATACTTATAAAACATTACACGACTCTGTTAATTTCATCTTCACATCTATTGTTATGCTCGGCTTACATTAGCTTTTTAATTAGTATGATTTACAATTAGATGTCGACAGTTCTATTCCCGGTAAAATTACCCAAAACAAAAACGTAATTAATGGTAGAATAATTTTATCCAATTTTATTCAGGCTGAAGAAATCAGTAGATCATAAAATCACGTTTAATATAACAACACAAGGAGATTTATTGTACTTTCATGAATTTATCACAAGGAAAAATATAGTTACAAAATAAATTAATTATTTCTGTTGTTTGTTACAACTGAGACAAACACGTTTTGTATTATTGTATAAAACTAACATTTAATCATAATAAGATCTAGGCTTTGTTTATAAACGCAGCAGTTATAACAGCGAAGATTGCGAATATAGTCAGTTCTGGTTTGAAGGTTGAGGCTCCACCGGTGATGCTTCGGACCCAGGTTGTGTAGTTAGATACTCTGGTGTAGATTTCTGGGAAAGAGGATACAGTACATCCGTTCGTTTGGAACATGATGCCTGTAAGACCACCGCTGCAAACTAATGCATGTCCTTCATCACCCTGTAATGAAAAAATAAACTTTAAAATTGATTTAACAAATAATCTACGCAAATAAGTTTACGTGAATGCTATCTAGGGTACAATTTTAACCAAAAACCCAGAGTTTCTAATTCCAATATCTAATCCATTGGGATTAAAAACTCTACGGTAGACCAATGTCTACCGTCTATACATATAGATGGCGCATATTTTCTATAGGTTTATATTATAACAAACAATCAATAATATCTTTAAGGAAATACGAAAATCCATCACAATAAAAGATTTTCATAACAATAAGATACGTGTTAAAACGCGATGGGAAAATATGTATGTAGCTTATATGTGATACGCCCGCCTCACATACTTGCGGCGCTTTTGCCGAAGAAAGTGCTGATCCCTAAATAATTGGGATAAGGCAAGGCTGAAAGACAAATCCGCCGAATTTGTGCTTGACATCATTCGAGATTTTGATAACGTGCCTAATACTGTTGATAATTACCAATATAATAAAAATAATGGCGTATGTTCGACATTATTTATATATTTCTAAAATAAAATAAATATTTTTACTTGCCAAGAATAAATATAATTAATTATAATGTAAGACGGTTATTTATAACTATTTGTACTTGCAGTGGTAGCGAAATCATACAAAGAAGACATCATTACCCGGATATCGCGTTCATTAATAACTATCCTGTAGGCCTTTTTGCCTTTGTGTTAATTAATATTGATCTATAAATAAATTGGCAAGCTTGTTTTGCGAGTATCAATGATTACAGTCGATATCGGATGTAGTTGAAAGCAGAGATGGTTCAGCCATCTTCGGAGTTACTGTTTACTTTCGAAACGTATATACTTATCCGATGTAGTTGATCACGGGATAGGAAGACCTACCCAATGAAAATTGCGTGAAATTTAATATATTGCAATCAGCGGCTCACTAGCCGATTATAAGGATATTGAACAAAATATTATATTTAATTTTGTTATAATAGCAATATTTAATTTTGTTGTTCTTCATGACATCGGTTTGATAAGTAGGTACTTATTAATTATTACAAACAATAGTGACAACCTAATACTAGAGCGTGTTAATAAAGACCTGTTTAATTTATTACTTCTATTTTCTGTTATTCAAAGAATACACGTGGATTTGAAACGTCAAGAATAGTCTACCTTATGTTATTCTTTACTATACATCAACAATAGCAGCGATAGCTCAGTGGGGAGACCAACAGACTGCAATGCAGAGGGTCTCGGGTTCGAACCCACGTCGCGCACGTCTGACTTTCGGAAGTTATATGACTTTTCGAAATTATGTGCGTATTGATTGGCAATTATCGCCTGCTCCGTGCCTCGGAGAGCACGCTAAGCCGTCGGTCCCGGCTGCCATGAACGTGTATGGCAGTCGTTATTGGGAAGTCAGTGCCCTATAATACCCTCACACTGGTTTAGCCTTAAGGTATTGTTAGCCTTCAGGTTACGGAGGTCAGGTGGCAGCCGCTCCATGTAAAAACTGATATCCAGTCAAATCCGGTTAGACTAGAAAAGCCGACCGATGCCAAGTGACTTGGGAATAATAAAGGCTAGGGAGAAGGGAGAAGACATTATTCTTTTAACACATTTAGCAGATACGACTATTTCTGCTGGTATATAATTAAATAAGCAGGAGTACTCACATAACATCCAGAGGACACGATGTCGTATGAAGCTGCGCAGATCATGTTAGAGAATATATTGGGAAGTCCGGACATTTGGCTGTACAGCGACGTGCAGAGGTTTTGATTGTACACGTACTTTGTAGTGTAGCGCAGCGCATTACTCGCCTGAAATATAACAATCATAGTAATTTTGCTTATTGCTGCATAAATTATTCAAAGATATTCAATAATTTGTCCTAGTAGCTTTTGAAATGTATTAAAGTTAGTAAAGTTGCCATGAAGGTGATCAAATTTTTTGGACACGTCAATAATAGAATGTGGTGCAATGAATATTAAGTATGACAAAAATCAGCGTGAGGAATAGAGCTCGTATAAAAAGAATCAGGCAAACACACGACCACTCTTTCAACGTTGTTTGTAAACAGGGGCTCTAGTAATCCGCGTTTATGTTCTTTTTATAATATTATAGGTGTGTAAATACTGGTTTTAACTACAATTATTTATAACGATTAGATACGAATGATATGATATACTTACGGTGGCAGTTGAATTCTGGCTTCCCCAACTTGCGATTGAGCAAAGCGTGAAGTCTTCAGGATTAAAGTCAGCTACTGGCAGAGCTATAGGAGACACTGTCGTGTTCAGGAACGGAGCGGTTAGCTGAGAAAATAAAATATAGTTTTAATATAATGGTCGTGGTATTGTGATATAAGTATGTCCATCAAATGTGAGCTACTAGACTGTCACCAATTTAGAAATCTAGAATTGTTACTATGCTATATTAACACAGAGCGTAGTAGATATTAAAAGGCCCGTTAAGCCGCATTTCATGTTACGCAGAGCCTAATCTGCTAAAAAGTTTCATTATTTTTCTTACGTCTAACTACATACGCATTCCAAATTTGTCGAACGTTTTGCTTGTAATTAAGAATTAAGTTGCATCCCATTGATTACTAATTATATCACCTGTCAATGGAAACCAGCTATGCAGATTTACTTGCCAAATATAAATACAGAAAAATTGAAATATTGTAACCATCAATTAAGAGTAATGGCGTGACTTGTTCGGCTGAAATGAACGCGGACAGAATTGCAACGAATTGGATACCGAATTGAGCATGAGTTGCGCACAACTTGGTTTGTAATTTACATACATAAAATCAGCCATGTTTATGCGCATATAAGTAGGAACAGGTGTATGATACTGACAATTCGCCAGCTATATTTTTAAGGCCTACGCGTAAAAGTGGACAAGCCTATTACCTCAGTGTTGTTATTGATATTTTCCTACCAGAAAATCGCAATAACACTTTGATTGAGTCGCGAATCTAGCCGCAAGGTCACAGAATGACACATTCAGACAAAAACATGACTATAATTTGAATGACAAAAACAACTCTAATTTCAATTACATGTCACCGTACAAGCAATAAGCTACAAAATGTTTGTGTCTATTTTACTATAGTCACTCAGTCACTATCGTCACATAGCTTCATGTTTATTGTAACATATCAATGGGTAATTTGATGCAGTCATCTATGTTAAGTTAGCATCTTTGCTGACAACAGCTACACGAAGTAAAGGCCTAGGCCTTTGTGCCTTAAAACCTTATCACCAAAGTTACGCAGTCAACCGCAATACAGTGTGCTCGCAATGCCAGTAGCCACCAGAAATGGAGGGATATCGCTCGACGTGCGGCAAATGACGTCAGTGCGCCGCAACCCTGTCTATCAATGATAGCCACGACCACTCTGACAAGAGTGCCCGACTAAGAAGAAGATTTTCCAGAAGAGTAGGCAAAGACCATAGATTCTAATTGCTACAATGCTACACGCTCGTCACTTTAAAATACTCTTATCCTAGCCTTTCGCTAGAACGTCACTGATCTGATAAGAGCATGTTTGCCTAGGTTTTCTCTTTCGATTTACCTTTTCGCTTATCTAATATACTTTATTATGATAACCTTGCCCCATTTACAATCACCTTATATATTTACTCACTCCGTTAATTTAGAGACCCAAAATGTGTCCTGGCCACCAGGTTCTGCGGGCAGAGAACACCACCTTCTACAGTCTTAGATCCAATGATCAAATCAAAATCAAAAATCAATACGACCTCGATGGTGTAGTGGTTAGTGTAACCGACTGCCACGCCTGAGATCGCGGGTTCGATTCCCGCACAACTCAAACATTTGTGTGCATGAACATGGATGTTTGTCTTGGTCTGGGTGTTTCTATGTATAATATGTATGTATTTACAAAAAAAAAGGTTTTTTATATATATGTTTATCCATTGTCTAGTACCCATAGTACAAGCTCTGCTTAGTTTGGGCTAGATGGTGTTGTGTGTATGTGATAGAATATTATTATTATTTTTGCCAGTCATCGACTTAAAGCTCTTGCATATTTGTTTTCACAATATTACTTCAGCGATATCTAGGCCGACTGATAGAATGCCACCCAGAGCTGTCCAGGTAAGCTCTCTTAACTCTTCGTTCCTTTCCCATTCTTTCGACGTGACGTTCGTAAATACTTCAAGTTTTTTACTTACTGTAATGATAGCAATGTTGTTGAGGGACGCTGGTGGAGCTATATACTCAGGATGAATCGTAAAGTTGGCGATCGTTCTGATGCGGTTTTGGTCATTGTCTGCTAACAACGACGCTGCCCCACCGTAGATTCTGTACAACTGTGGGTTTATCGCAACAGGTGACCTGGAAAAACCGTTGTAATTATTTATGACAGCTACTATATAAACTAGTGTTACAGGTATTTATAAGTGTATAGTGTCTCTAGCTCAGTGGGGAGACCAACATACTGCAATGCAGAGGGTCTCGGGTTCGAACCCACGTCGCGCACCTCTGACTTTCGGAAGTTATATGACTTTTCGAAATTATGTGCGTATTGCTCCGTGCCTCGGAGAGCACGTTAAGCCGTCCCGGCTGCCATGAACATCTATGGCAGTCGTTATTGGGAAGTCAGTGCTCTTTAATATCCTGACACTGGTCTAGCCTTAGGGTATCTTTAGCCTTCGGGTTACGGAGGTCAGGTGGCAGCCGCTCCGTGTAAAAACTGATATCCAGTCAAATCCGATTAGACTAGAAAAGCCGACCCCAAGTGACTTGGGAATAATAAAGGCTAGGGAGATGAAGAGTCTCTCATGCTTATATTATTGAAGAGACAGGTAGAGATGTATTACGGCCAGATTTTGCCAGCTGTAGTTTAAGGCTTGGTTCACAGAGCTAGATGGCATGCTGTAACACAGAATTTCTTAAAATAAAAGTGCTGTAATATTTTTCCGTTCCTGGAACTGAATCACTATAGTGACATTCATTACTATTACGCTACTGTTGTAGTTTATTCATTTCTATCTTATCTGCTTTTATTGCAACAATGTAGTATATTGTCTAAGAACATGTTTCGTACAAAAATATTTAGTTGATAGGGATTTTAAAGATTATCTATATATACCTAGCATACGTGATAGATATCATGCACTTTTATTTATATCTTCAATGTCAACTATATTTTCGACATCATTTCACAATAGCAAATATGAAACATTAAGTGATACATATGTTACTTGCAATCATATTTTTATCGCTTTGCTGATAATGTTTATCAAATACCAAATTTACCTTTTTTCTTGTATAACATAAACTATAACTACTGTATGTACATATAAATGATATATCACGGACTATGACTCATCATTCCGCAATCATTATGAACACGTTTTTTTATTTATTAGTAAATTTATCATAGATACATATACATAAGGTATTCTAAAGTATGTCATGCTTACAAAAGTGCACATACATACTAATATTTTGATATGTTTGTATTGGATAAAAATACTTGAATGCTTTTAGAAGCTTTAAATTAAAGTTAACCCAAAATAAAACAAATACAATGCAATAGTCTACAAACACAATCGATCATGAACTCTGGCACTTGGTATAATTAAAATGAATAGCCAGCTATATGCGATCAGTTCCTTGGCTGTAACCTAATCAGATAAGTTCCCGAAATCTTCGCAAAGTTTATTAGACACTACAAAATTTATTGCTCCGAGCAGAGTTTTGTCAACGGCGTTGTTTTGTAGTAATCTAATTTACAGGCCGAGCCGACTGTTCGGCGTTATCGCCTGAATCTGATTTACTAGCTACCAATTTACTGCAAAGAGACCGTTTAAAAGGAGCTATTTACTTAATCCTAATTATTATTAATACACCCTAACTAATCAGCTTTCATTTTCATTTTTGAACCGCTGTTTGCTGATCTTTAAGTGGTTTTATTTAATAATACCATCTTAAACATTTCTTAGAAAAGAAACAATGCGGCGATTGTCTGATCGGAAATTTGATTATTTGTATCTTAGTATTTGTAGTATTTTAATGGAATAATTGTAGATTCAATATGTTTGGTAGTTATCTGTTGTCTTGTAGTATCCTCATCACATAATATTGCGTCTCTTATTTTTGTGTTTAGGTTTACTGTTACAGTTTAATTAGTATTATCATTAGGATTTTTACAAGTATTTGAGAGAATTAGCACTAAGTTAAATAAAATATTAAGTCATACTTAAAATGTCTTGGAAAACAGCCGGGTTACGATCTATAGGTATATTATATGGCATAAAAGAAGAAAAGTGAAAAATGTTGGTCCCATATTCCGTGTGTCTAGTAGACATAGTTGGGCCTCAATTTCGCAGCATTAAACCAAATCTAGTAAGATGTATCTGTAATACACCTCTGTCTATCCTTTTAGAGGCTGTTTAGGCGTGTATAATATGTATATTAGTAAGTTTACTGACCCAGTAACGGTGTCGTAGAGACATGACGCTGCTGTTAAGACATGTTGTAAGGTGACCAACACACCACCACATCGATGGCCTCGCCATGGCTGCTGTGATTGTGATGTCAGCTGTAATGACACCTGGAAAAGAATATTATTGTTAAAATCGACGCAATAGTAATTGATGATTATCAAATTATGTGTCAGAATGTCTGAAAGACAAGATTTATATCAATAATATCCTGCTTCAATTGTTTTGCATGATAAATGTAAATATATGCGTAATACAAAGATAAATAAAGGCAATAAAATTAATAATTACCGAATAAGGGAATTGCTCGTAACCAGCATCATTTCCATTGGTGATTCTGTTCGATATGTCGTTAGTAAAAGCACTCGCTCCTGTTGATCAAATGCAAATAAAGATAAAACATCAAACGAACATAAGAAAACAAATGTTGTTTGATCTGTTCTTTGTTATAAATCCTTGTGAAATATGACACAGCTGAGATTTTCCCTCGAGAAAATATATTGTGTGATTGAATATATTAAGAGCTCGTTGCTGGCTTTAAGTTAAGGTACCAGGATTACGCTACGCATCGGATATATTTAAAATTCTACTTGGACTTTCAACACATAATTATGTCTACACAGTTTTATTGGATGGCTATCATTACTTCGTTTCTTTTTAACCACTTCTGTCCTACAATACAAAAAAATACTCAGACTTGGAACAGGTATTTGTAAAATACACAAATTGTGTTCCCTAGGGATAATGGAATTTGCGGTTGCATAAAGGTTATTAAACAGTTGTGGCATCCGTGCTAGAAAAGTGTATTTATATGTCTTAGTGGTATACCAGCATCGTTATTTTAAATGAATCCTATTTCATTATGTTATTAAAAGTGCGATTTTATTATCTATATTTAATTTTTTTTTAATATGTGCTGTAGATTACATAACGAAGGAAGTCACGAAATAAACACAATAAATAAACTTTCTAATACTCTCTTTATATAACGACGTGGTTTGAAGGTTTTACAAACATTTTTGCCCGTAATTCTTTTAAATAGTTACTGGTTTTCTTACCACAAATTGCAATTGCTAATAAAATCACTGCCTTTTCCATTGTATGATAATTAGCTAGCACTCTGTGAACACTGATTTTCTTATTTTATTAATATTTTCGTAGTACGTTCTAATTCACGAACTACTGGCTTTTGTGATACACCAAAATATAATACACGGCATTATATTGACCATACATGAATCATGCAATCTTATCTATTGTGGGATTTGTATCTAATCTTGTTTTGTTTCGTCCTCGAAGTTACCATTAATACATGTGAGCCACAAAATCATCAATATTGAATGTCTTATTCATAGTTAATTTTCTTAGAATAACTGATAATATGGATGATTGATACATCCTATCCTATGTTTTTCGTAATTTCTATGTCACAGTGGACATTCGCCACACATTCGACATTCGACAAGATATCTAAACAAGGGCAAAAAGTATATTAAAGTACAAATGACTGCCGTAGTCAGACATATTAAATGAATCCTTAAGTGACTATTTATTAAAGGTTTGCCGTAAAAATCTTTACATTATATATCTAAGGAGTGACTTAAGTTATCATTCAATATCTTTAAGTCCGGTAGCGAGACTTGGATCACACAAATTTTAAATCGTGTAGGAATCGAACTTACTGCACTCTGCATTGACATTACACAGTGACACGTTACGTGCAACCTTTTTAGAATCGTTTTTCTTTTAAAACTTACAATGTATGATGTTAAAGAGTACAATTATATGCGTAACGCACTAGTTTCATTAGAAATTCGCCACAGCTGATGCGTTAAGAATTACTTGTTCGATTTTACCAGTCGTTACTACTTTTATACTAAATAAAAAATCCTAATAATTGTGCTAAACTATGTAAAACCAAGCGGTTCTAAAGGATTTTCTCCCGTGGATGCTCAGTTTATGGAATGAATGCCGAGGTTTTCCCACAAGACTACAATATAGAGTTTTAAAAAAAAAGGCGTTATAAGGTTCTTAAAAGATCGGCAACACGCAAGTGATGCCTCTGGTGTTGCAGGCGTGCATAGGCTACGGTGACCATCATCAGTCGTATGATTGTTTGCCACTTTAGTAGTATAAAAAAAATGTAATAGGTACCATACAATACTATGGATACGCAGAGTGCATATTTCGTTTGGACAATATTTCTACAGCAATCTTTTTAATTTTACTCCAGCCAGCTCACCAACATTTTATTGCGTTGACATAATAAGTCTGGCTATTTAGCCGAGCAATTATTTACAGAATATTTCTGTGTATTGCCCAGTATGCGTGATATAGTTAGAAACGTTGCCAGTTACTATTTTGTAGCCACATAATGTGAACAAATAATGCCCCATAAGAAGTAGTGGGTACGTATCTAGTAAAATAGATATACAGCTCTAATATACTAACTTATACTAAGCCGTTTATTAAACTTTGTTGATGTTATAATACTCTACGTAACGGAATGGCTCTATAATATAAGAAGAAAAGATAAAGAAACAACTTAGTAGAGGCAAAAGACTTTTTTAAAATTGACAACACTGAATGCCAGTAGTTACATTAATTTTTGTCGTTACACCATTTCTTTAAAGACCTTTTTAGTACTTATTATATCAACTTATATGAAGAATAATCACAAAGTCTATGTTTCTATGTACATATATGACTATATCAGTCCTTTAAGACAGCTCTATACACCCCTCTCTGCCTTTTTGACTGACCCGTCAGTGAAGTCTTGTTAAAAAGACAGCTCCCGCACTAATAATAAATCCTGTGTTGCGGGGGCTTTACAAACATTCAGACACGGAACAACTTGTGGATCACAAAAATGTTTGTCTTGTGTGGGATTCGAACCCACAACACTCAGTGTAGTAGCAGTGGCGAGGTGACCACTTCAAACACTACGCCACGTACCATCCATGCAGTCAATGTCAACGATGACGACGATGTCGTGGAGACAGTACGCTGGTGATAAGAGAGTCATGTTGTAAGGTGATCAGCATACCGCCTCAGCGATGGCGTCACCATACCTGCTGTGCTTTTGATGTCAGCTGTAAAGACACCTAGCACAGGATACCATTGTTTAAATAAAAGTATTGTCGCTCTAATGCATTAGCAATAATTGATTGTCGTGTTACTGGCCTTGTCTGTCAGGATGTCTGGAATTATGTTAATAGACAGTCATAAGTACTCTGGTACTAAAGGGGGTATAATTATGTATGTATTTGTATTTCTAATAGATATTGTCCATGGTTTTGCTCGCGTTTGTGTTGTTTTTGTCAATTAATTTCTATCCCTTGGAGACAGTACTTTTTTTCTGGGTATCCTTTTCTGTACCCCTGACAACGTGTATGCAACAGTGTATTATGAGAGGTCGAGTAGTTAAGGCGTGAATAAGTAACAAAGAAACTCACATTCGCATTTGTAATATTAGTTAGGATATTAAATACCTCTTCATATCGTAAACTACAAAGGCCATGTCAGTTACTTTTGGCTATACAAAAGATTTTTTTGTTTCAGTTCTTATAACGTAGATATTCTAATTGTTCCGTTTCCATAGCTCGCGTAACAACATGACAGGTTTTTAAGAGACTAATATGTAAGGGTCGTGAACCGTAAACTTCTCATTGAATATAAGAATTGAGATCATTTTAATACTAGTGATTATTATTAATAGGTCTAAGCCATGCCACTTTTACTCATGTTATTTTAATTTTATTATCGCATGTTATTTTATTTTTATTTTATTTTATTTATTTGGTTTACCAACATTTTTTACACTAATTATACACAATAAAAGGAACACGAACAATAACAATAGTGTAACAAACACTTATAGGCAAATACCACATCTGACTTTTATGAGTACGGTAATCAACATTCAGCATTTACAAAAGTGACAATGTATAAATTTGTGACATGAATATTACAAGTTTATATATACAGAGTGTCCGGTAATTAATGGATAACCTTGAAATGTCTTATAGTAGAACTGAAGGCCGTTCAGAAAAATGGAAAAAGTAATAAAAAAGCTAAAAGAAAAAAATATTAAAAAGTGCAAGCTATATATAGCATAGCATACTTTTGACTGTCTATCTATTAGCATAATTAGTGTTTAATAATAAAACAACAAAAATCCGATGGGTTCCATTCATTTATGGTCGTAATATACAAAAAAGTTATACATGGTAATTAAAAAAAAACACATATCTCAGGTAGTAGTTAGGATAGATTTTTTTTATATTTTTTTCTGAACGGCTGTCAGTGCCACTATAAGAAATTTCCAGGTTATCCATTAATTACCGGACACCCTGTATATATGTAGTATGTACAATAATAATGCTAATTAGGCAGCTGTTTGATCAGTATTCTTCTTTGTCTAGCAACAGAGTCGCAGTGTAAGTATATACAATCACTATAGCCATTGATTAACTTACACATTCTCGCGTAAGGGGAAGTAGCGCCTAATACCGTCCTTCTTAGTGGTGCGCAAAGTGGAGTGATACAGCTGCGTGGTATCCTGGATGCTGCACGGAATTATTGTTATAGATCTAAGCTGTATCGGCAATTCTTAGCCTTTTGTATTCTACGACTGCATCAAAATTCTGGTAAATGACTCAACAGCCGTTAGAATGCACATATCAATAGCCATGTTTTAGTTTACACGTAAAAGGAAGCTATCCATTACTATCTACCGTGCACGGCGGACTTTGTCCAAAATTCTTCACAAAAAGTAATCAATAACTTGCTGACGTGATATCAATGTATCTAGTTAGATTCTGCAATTTTATATTTTCTGTTATGTATTTAACCTAAGAAAAATCGATTTGATATACTTAGTTTTTTTTTTCAATTTGCATTTGTATAGACACGGTTAACAAGGTAGTAAATACTAAATAACCTACGAAATGACAGGACTCGACCCTATTAGACGACCAGAAAATAAAATACGGTTGCTTTACTTTATGCTTCTAATTGCTCAATCTTTTCTTTCTAGTGGTGATCTGTCTACTAGATGCAAAACTTCGAACAGCTTTACAAAAATATATTAAGCTGACCAAGTTTGCGCACATCAATCAACAGTAAGACTAGAAGTAAATATACTGTTTTCTTGAAAGAATATCTAGTTACAAAAAGAAAACATTATTCAAGAAAATGGCCGAGATTCGGACTCGCAAACGAAATATCTGCCCCAAGGGAGACTAGAATACAAAATGAATAAAACAATATCATTTTTGTTAGCATAAAACTTTAAAATATATATTTTATCTTAAACATTTTTTTATTATAATTTATGATTTTCAGATAAACATTTAAATTAAGTAACTGCGCAGATGGCGCTGTAGTTTAATAAGTCACGCATGCGTCTATTGAGCCGCATGTAGTGGGTACGACTTCTCTACGGGTCTATATACACTTCAAATGCAATAAAATTCTTCGCAACACAGTCACTGCAGGACCAGGATTATTCTTTATAAGATATTATTGACATGTATTTTATTAACGTAATTATATTTATTTATTTATATTTGACATTTCAATTATACTGCTTTGATTGGAATTTTTCTGTTATTTCATGATAATTTATTTGCTTTCTTAATTGTGTTTTAATTATTAATTATGAAACCAAGATCTGTAAAAGGATTATTCTTGATATAAAGCTACGCTTTTCGCAGGCGATTTTGTCATGAAGTAAACTATGGGTCTTGCTCGCTGTTTCTTACGGCCATTATTAATAAAGTACCTTCCATCCTAGATTAAATTTGATCTTGGATTGCTGCATATCTTTCGATTGGTCGCCTATCTACGTGCCAATATCTCAACTGGGCTATCCATTTTTTATGCATGACATGCAAGCGATGCCATGAGCGATCGATTCCCTCTCGACCATTCCGTTTTTTGTAGAATATTAGGTTGAACGTGGAATATTTTGGTGTTTTAAAAAAGAAACATTGTTAAGCATAATTACAAATTAAACAAAATATTACTTTTTAATAATAAAAATTAATATTATGCATAAAATCTTGCAGAAATTACCATTTAAGTTAGAGTCGTGATATTAAAACATCAAAACGTCTAAACGGAATGGAACGTGTACTATTTTGACGTTTGATATGGGCGTCATTTGAATTCATTTGGCTACAAACTTCAAAACAACAGAAATATATTTTCTAATTTAGGAAGAAACATAGTTGAGTGTATAATTGGAACAGTATAAAACCATAATGTATTTAGAAATCGTAAGTACTTATTATTGCTGTCGTAAGTGTTATTGTGCGTTCGCACTTACGGAATGCCTAACGGTTATCATCCGCTAAGCATTTCCACCTTATTTGTAACATCGATTTGCATAATTGTAATTTTCTTATGTTTTGTAGGTAAAAGGCATGCCTATTACAAAAGACGAACCATTTTTTTTGCTGGAATTAATATAAGGGAGCATAATAATAACATCATAAACCACCAACGCTACCAACAATAAACTTAAAACGGAGGAGTGGGTTCGAATGACAAAGCGATTCAATGCCACCGCTACAAGTTACCCGAGAACACCGAGAGATAACTGATAAAATTAATACAAATTGATGACATGAACAAATTTTTGGTGGTAAATTGGGCAATTACTATAATTATTATCATGTTCTGAGTGCGTTCTTTTTACTAGCTTAATATGTAATAAAACAAATATACAGGATGTTTGGAGGGTGAGTAGCCATAGGAAAATGGTCGATAGGTGATGGTGTTGGCTACGTGTTGCGCCTACTTAAATAACATTTTGCCTTAAGTTTAATGAGTAATATTTTTTTTCTATTTTTATAGAAAATTCCATTTTTTTGTATAAAATCTTTAATTATTTTTTTAATAACCGCTGAAATGTTAAAAAAATGATGTCATTTGTTAGTGTAGTCTTACCTTATTCAGATTTAATCATAATTTCATACAAACAATTCAAAAAGAAATAACAGTGAAGTATCAAACTTTCATAAATAAAAAAAAAACATCCTTATGTCAACTTCACATGGTAAAATAAAAAAAACTTACGGTGTATGGCATTTACAAATAAACAAAAAGTTTTTAAAAACTTCTCTAGTTAATACTCTTTCGAACGGTATGTAACATGTATCATAACTAACCAGGTAACTCAACAAAAACCGGTTTGTCGTCACGAATACATTAAAAGGGTGAAAACCTAAATTATTCAATTGAGCAGGTAAAATGTTTTGTTTTGGATGACGCAACGAAAAAGTTCAATAGGTTTAGCTGTTGCACTTTTTTGTCTTTTATTACTATGTATGTACTTTATTTTGGGGCAATTAAAACAAAAAAGTATTTTTTTAAATCATTTCATCATTTACTACACACAATACTATTACCCTTTTCATAACACATACTACACACACGCATTTATAAAACAACACACCAAAATTAATATAATGTATCTGTTTGCAAATTATTTTGACATAAAGTTAGGTATATGTCTACGCAATGTTACACTCCAACCTCTTTTAAATACAATTATTTATGGCTAACCAATACAACTTGATCAAGGACCTTGACGAGACTGATATTTACTTAAACATGAAACGGAATAGCCCACAGGAATGTTCTCTCGCAATCGGTGATGTCAAAACACAACTGACAATAGTGTGTCAAAACATACGTAGTATACATAAAAATTTTGATAGCTTTTCAGTATTCTTATGTCAACTAGACTTCTTACCGGATATAATTATCCTAACTGAGTGTCGCTTGTGTGCTACAACACCCTTGGTATACCTAAATAATTATTTGTGCCACTATTCTAAAACATACATAAATCAAAACGATGGTATAGCTATTTTATATAAAAATACAATACAGCTGGTAATCGTGGAACCTTTTTTCCTAGAAGCTAACTGTTTGCTTATCCACATTGGTACAGAATACACTATTTGTGCTATTTACAGATCGCCATCTTTTTATAACATTGGTAATTTCTGTGTATCATTAGAGAAGATTATGCATACATGTAAAAGTCTAAACTCTGTTATAATCGGAGATATCAATATAGACATCTCTTCTGACTCTAGTGATAGACGCGCCAGTGACTATTTAGAGACGATTGGCCATTATGGTTTTTATCCGGGCCATCAACTCCCCACTCATGACAGAACGTGTTTAGACCACGTCATGATAAAATCAAAAAGAGCTGTTAAGGTCATAATCTGCGGCTCCGGAATAACCGACCATGACACGATTATTATGGGCATTGCTTCTGAATCATCTCGTTCTCCTCTAGATACAAAACACAAAACTATAATTAATTACACCGACTTATCGTATGCTATTGAAAACATAAATTGGAATTTTATTTACACACACACTGATGTCGACAAAGCGGTAACAGATTTCACAAATGTATTAAGTAACACAATACAAGATTATACTACTACCCCAACCCTTCGAAACTCTAAATCTATTAAAAAACCATGGATGACTAAGGGTTTACTAAAATGTATTAAAAAGAGAGACCTTTTGCATATAGAATCAAGTAAAAATAAAAACAAAGAAAACTACACCATTCAGCAGAGCTATAAACGATATAGGAACCTATGCAATAACCTAATCCAAAATCTTAAAATGATTATGATAGGAAAACTTTAGACGACGCTAACGGAGACTGTAAAAAAACTTGGACGGCAGTAAAGAGTATATGTAATATTAAAAAGAATAATCCTAATAATTTAGATATGTTACAAGCTTGTCTTGATCCTAAAGAGTCTTTAGATAAAGCCAATCACAATTTCACAGGTGTGGGCAAAAAGCTCGCAACTAATACACTCTCACTTCTTAACAAAACTGAAGCCGAACTGGCTCCTATCACCAGCAGTCTATATCGACGCTGAAAAGGCTAATTGTATTAACAGCCAATTTGGTCGAATATGAGTTATATACATCGTTGGAATCGCCTGATTTTTCTCTTTCGAATGGTCTAGGTAGCGATTTAATCTGAGCACTTTCATGGTTGTTAATACACCGGTGATTTTCAACATTTTCGTATATTTTTTTGTATTAAATCCATTCACTTTTTGACTTTGGTTCATAAATGGTACATGATAGTAACAAAACACTGATAAGTCATTTATGCCTGCTTATGTTTAAAATAAGAATTGTTTTTAAACACTTTACCATTCCATTTTTTTTAATATTCACGCAATTAAACATTTTAGTAGTTGGCCATTATTTTCAAATTTAAAATAAGTCAATTTCCTTGTAAATAAAATATAGTTTATCATCGTTTAAAACCTTTTACTTTTCTGCTAATTACAATCATTTGGACGTTAAATCAATTTTGTCGACAGCCCTTAATAATAAATTGATCGATCATACAATTTTACCTGATGCTATTCTAATGTGTTTATAGCACATCAGCTACTTTACTTAATGCAAAATTAATTGCATTAGTGTGATAAACCCACCAAAAAAGAATGACAAATATGAAACTATGGTGGTTAGACGGTACTTCAAGACCGCCGTTCACGGTAGGCCGCGGCTGTTAGCTAAGAGCCGAGCGTTGCGCGGGCGCTTCAGTCACCCACGCACTGTCGCAGAGGGAGGTCACGCACGTTGTCGCAGTACGCTGTTCATTAAATTTTTTACGACCTATGGCTTGCCCCCTCAACTGTGCACTTGGATTGCAAGTTTCCTGCAGAAACGTCGTATTTGGGTCCTTTACGACGGTCGCGCTTCTAAATTTATGCAGGTCAATGCAGGAGTGCCTCAGGGGTCCCTCTTATCCCCTACGCTCTTTCTTCTGCATATCAATGATATGTTGAAACAACATACATTGTTATGCGGACGACAGTACTATGCATAGGCGATATCTCGGACATCCTGGGTCCAAATAGGCTGAGGTTGAGGGGAAAACGCAGGATCTTGTTGTTGAACTTGACCAGACCTTGGACCGCATCTCTGAATGGGGTGCCAAGAACTTGGTCCAGTTTTACGCCAAAAAGACTCAGGCACGAGCGTTCTCAAAAAAAAAGTCTCCGTTCCTTCCCCTCCCTTCTCTGAAGAACACTCCACTGGTGATACGTGACAGCCTCTCCATCTTAGATATGGATTTTTGCCGCTCCTTTAATCCCAAAACCTACATCGAGAGCTTCATTAAATAAGCTTCGCGAAAACTCGGAGTTCTGAACAGGGTGAGGTGGATCTTTTCGCCTGAGCAGCTGTGCCTTTTGTATAAGGCACAAGTGCGCCCTTGCGTGGAGTACTGTTCTTATGTTTGGGATGGCTCCGCGCAGGACTTGCTAGACGCTCTCGACAGGTTACAGCGGTGGGCTGTCCGTATCATCGGATATCCAGAGGTCACGAATTCACTGGAACCTCTGCAACTCCGTAGGGACATTGCCTCATTGGCATGTTTCTACAGAATATACCACGGGGTGTGCTCTGAAGAGTTATTCCACCTTATCCCGCCTTCCCCTTTCCTATCCAGAACAACGCGTTCTGGGCTCAGATGCCATCCTTACACAGTGGAGTCGACTAGAGTGCGTACCAACAAGTTTGGGTCCTCATACCTCTGTCGAACGATCATGGCATGGAATAGAGAATTCCATGCCATGATCGTTCGACAGTGGTATGGGGACCCAAACTTGTTGGTACGTAAGGCACGTGTTTCCTTCTTCCTTCAGTCCTGGGTCCTTTAAGCGAGGCTTGAAAAAGCAACTTCTCAGGTCGTCAAAGTAGAGACCTTAACATCGTCTCGGCTGCTATGAGGACGGTGTGGAGTCCACTGCTCTTAGACCACACGACTAATTACCATCAGGCGGAGTGTGGTCATTTTGGCGAGCAAAAAAAAACAAAAAAATTGAAAAGTAGATAATAATGGAAACAAGAAAAAAACGAAGATCAATAAGAGAAAAGAAAGAAAACAGTTACGCAACGAGAGAAAAGAATACGCAATAAAGGATGGTACAGTTGGTAGGGCTAAGGTAATGAAAGCTCATCCATGTCTCGATAAGAAATGTGGCAGATCTTGTCATGAGATAAGTGATGAAAGAAGACAAAGTTTGTTTGATTATTTTCACGGTTTGAGTTTAGAAAGGAAACGAGATTGGCTTATTTCAAATAGTTAAATAGAAGATACCAAAAGAAAACGCTCAAATGAAGCGTGCAGTAGGCGTCGATACTCATTTTTATACTTCATTAATGAGGGCGAAGGTCGAAGACAGATATGCCAAAAGTTTCTGCTCTCTACTCTTGATATTACACAACGGTATGTATACTATACCCTCACTAATGCGCAATATAAATTATCAAAGACAGACATGGGGGGTAAACACATACCACCTAATAAAACTAGTGCACAAGCTAAAGACAGTGTTATAAATTACATTAAATTTTACCAGCAGTTCCCTCTCATTACTGCCGCAAAGACTCGACGCATCTCTATTGACCACAGGAATTTAGGAATTTGAGTAATCTTTACCAATTATACAAAACAGATTTTAGCTCAACAGGCAAGGATTATGTAGGAGAAAAGGTGTTTAGAAATATTTTTACACAGAATTTTAACATTTCATTTCATGTTCCAAAAAAAGATAGGTGTCTCAATGCATCTCTTTTAAAAATAATCCTGATGGGTTCACTGCAAAAGAAAACTTGCCCACGAAAAAGAAGTTGAGGATTCTAAAACCGTTTCAAGTACCACCAAGAAATAACAAAACAGGATTCACAAACATTATGCGTGTCTTATGATTTGCAGAAAGTACTTAACACGCCATACGGTGAGAGTATGCTATTTTATTATTCTCGAAAATATTCGGTGTACAATTTTGTTTTACAGTATATGAAAGTCAAACTAGGGAATTTTATTGCTACTCATGGAGAGAGTCTGATGCTAAAAGGGGAGGTAACGAGATTGCGACGACTCTAAATAATTATATAAACATTGTCGACCAGCGTCAAACAGTGAGGCATTTACTTTTTTATAGTGATTTTTGTTGTGGCCAAAATCGCAATAAAATAGTTTTTGCGGCTATTCACACAGCGTTACAATCCTGTAAATTTATAGGAACCATACAAACGAATTTTCTAATACCAGGTCACACTTCTATGCCAGTTGATAGTGTCCATGCAATTATAGAAAGGAGTATAGAACATTCGATAATTTATGCTCCTTCACAATGAGCAACGGTATTTCAACTTGCCAGGAAAAATCCAAAACCATACAACGGGGAAATAATGTGTCATCAGGATTTCAAATCCTGGGATTCTATTTCAGAAAAGTATTTGAAAAATAATTTGTATGGTAAAATTAGTAAAATAAGAATAATTACATTTAAAACTAATGATTAAGCTAGTATTTTCGTTAAATTCAGCATGAGTGACATAGCACTTACTGAAAAAATTTAAGTATTAGGTAAGAATAAGTGCCCAGGAGATGATTTATATAAAAACCGTATTCCTATTCCTAAACATAAACATGCTGATTTGGTAAAACTTTGTAAACCTTTTGCAATCCCGCGCAAATATCACGAAGAGTATCTTAGTTTGCAAACTTGCAATGCTAGAGAAATTTTACCAGACACTGATGTAGAAGATGTTGACAATTAAAGTAATATTAATTATATTTTAAAATTTTATTTTATGTCACTGAGGCAGCGCACCATTGGATTTTAATTTTCTATAGTGTCAATTATTTTTAATATCTTAAATTGCATATTACCGTGGTATAAGTCTACTAAGCATAATTGTTTTTGAATTAATATTAGTGATATCTGATCTCTTTAGCTTTAAGTACCTATATTTTAACCACCATTCCATTCCAATAACACTCATTGATCTCAAAATTATGTATTTTAAAAGCCTTTACGTTCCTATTACAGTAGTAGAAGTCTACTACCCATAATTATTTATTTGAATTAATACTTATGAAATCAGATATCACTAGTATTAATTCTCTTTAGGTTTAAGTACCTATAAAATATTGCCTTTCCATTTTAATAAGACTGATTGATCTCAGCAATGTGTAATTTTATTTTTTGTTAATGCATAATGTTATGTTTTTAATTTTGTGATTAAACTTACTATAATATAATATAATATTCTACACATACACACAACACCATCTAGCCCAAACTAAGCAGAGCTTGTACTATGGGTACTAGACAATGGATAAACATACATATATACTTTTTTTTTGTAAATACATACATATTATACATAGAAACACCCAGACCAAGACAAACATCCATGTTCATGCACTTAAATGTTTGACTTGTGCGGGAATCGAACCCGCGACCTTAGGCGTAGCAGTCGGTTACACTAACCACTACGCCATCGAGGCCGACAAACTTCATTATAAAATATATTTTTTTGTGTGATTTATTTTTACCTGTCACTTCCTTATGTCATTCATATTGGGAGATAATACCTAGAGCCTAACGGTAACTTTAGTTTAATGCAAGATAAGATAATCTGGTTTTCATCGTTTGACTTGACCGGGCCCGTTAAAATATTTTACTTAGATGTGGAAGTATGCTGAACAGAATATAACACATTTTTCTAGTTCATTTTATGCAGCTATTTGATCATTCAAACATCTTTTTCCAGACCACAGTGATAATGTTATTGTGATTTAGGTCAATTTTACCTAACCAAGATTACGTACTGCATTGTATTATCTCCAAAATATTGGACAGGAGGACACCTACATTATTTTCTATGTTTACATTTCATAGTAAAAGTTATTCTTAATAACTATTCTGATTTTCAATGAGAATACTTAAGTAGTTAATTAACTATGAATTTTTTTGCAAAGTTTAAAACTTTGAATCGTTCTACTGAACAATTCATACAGTGGTCGTTAATACAATTAGCCTTTCCAGCGTCGATATGATAACACACCCCCTTGTCACTCTTTCTTTGCAAACCCAACAGATAACTACGAAGTCAATAAGATTATATCAAACTTAAAAGATTCCTCAGCCCCCGGGTGGGACGGTATTGCAAACACGATTCTTAAACTCAACAAACCTTACCTTATCCCCCCCATTGTCTTTCTGTGCAACTTAAGCATTTCTACGGGAATAGTAGCATCCGCAATGAAAATGGCAAATGTCTGTCCAATATTTAAATCAGGAGATAGATTCGAAATTTCCAACTACCGTCCCATTTCTCTTCTTACGTCATTATCTAAAATCCTGGGAAAGATTATGAATACCAGACTACTGAAATTTCTAGAAAAGAACAATATACTATCACATAATCAATATGGCTTTCGCACTAACAGGTCAACAGAAGATGCTGTCGTGGATCTGGTGGACCTTGTTGTCACCAAACTAGACGAAGGCTATAAATGTTCTGGTGTCTTCTTGGACCTGGCGAAAGCCTTCGATACCGTCTCCAGAAAGATCCTTTTAAAGAAACTCGAAAGCATAGGCATTCGTGGTACAGCTCTTGAGTGGTTCCAATCTTACCTCACCAATCGTACACAGAGGATAAAGTTAGGTGATAGCTTGAGCTCTTATGCTGGCCTCAATTACGGCGTTCCACAAGGTAGCGTCCTTGGGCCGACTCTCTTTACCATCTACATTAATAGTCTATGCTATCTACCAATTAATAAAGCAAAGGTGTTTGCCTATGCTGACGACACGGCCATAATTTTCTATGACAAGACTTGGGAGGCGGTTTATACGGCGGCGGAATTAGGTATGAACCAGGTCGCTCAATGGCTAAACTTGAATCTATTGACACTCAATGTGACCAAAACGAAAGTGGTCAACTTTAGTGTCAGTAATAGAAACTCTTGCCCCACACAAGTGGCTATCAAGTTGCATACCTGCATAGATCGCGTAGGCTCTTCCTGTTACTGCTCAAGCTTCGAACAGGTGGCGGTTGTAAAGTATCTTGGGGTCATCATTGACAAACACCTTACGTGGACCAAACAAATAGATTATGTGAGTGGCCGTATCAGAAAACTTCTTCATATCTTCAAGAAAATGGGACAGTTTGCTAATGAGAAAACCCTTAGGATGCTTTATTGCACACTGTGTGAATCAATTTTAACTTACTGTATAACTGTTTGGGGTATTGCGCATAAAACACACCTAATAAAGGCAGAACGTTCACAACGAGCCATTCTTAAGGTAGCCTATAAGAAACCATTTCGCTTTCCTACAAATTTATTGTATCAAGAGACATGCACCCTCCGAGTACGGCAGTTATATATTATGTCTGTGGTATTGAAATTCCATAAAAAGGCTGATGCCACAGTGCAATCCAATGCTCATTCTCGCAGAAAACCAAAATGGCATGAACCCAAATGTAGACTTGAATTTGGTAAAAAATGCTTCAACTACATGGGGCCTTTTCTTTACCGTAAACTCAATAATAAACTTAATATATTGGTAATGACTAGATTGAAATGCAAGTTCATTCAAATTTCCTCGCCAAGCTATACAGCTTGTTGGCGAGTTTGTTTGTTTGTTTGTTAACGCGTAACATCTCTTTCTAATTTCCGTTGTGGTATGGCTTAACCTGATTTCTTGTTTCATTACCACAAATGCATTATCTATTTTTTCAATTAATTGCTCTCTTGTTTCAATGTTTTCCGTATACACTAGAGCTTTAGCACGACTCCAGACATAAAAATCAAGCGGTGTTAAATCCGGTGACCTTGCAGGCCATGGTATGGGACCATTTCTGCCAATCCAAGCGTTGGGAAATGAATTGTCAAGGTGTTCCCGGACTGCTAATGTCCAGTGCGCTGGGCAGCCATCTTGTTGAAAAACAATGGGTTCTTGATTCTGAACATTTGGAACTCCATCCATGAGTTCGGGCAAATCATTTATTAAAAAATCTAAATAATTATTGCCATTCAAATTGTCTGGTAGATAATGTGGACCAATAAGTGTATTGCCAATAAATTAATAGTCCTGCCCAAACGTTAACCGAAAACTTCCTTTGATGTGTCACCGCTCTTTTCTTTTTAGGATTTTCATCTTTTGGGGCCCAATGATGCAAATTATGAAAGTTTACAATGCCTTCCCTTGAAAACTTTGATTCATCCGTCCACAGGATACTTTTTAAGAAGTCGCGGTTGTCAACATCCATGTGTAACAAGAGACGGCAAAACTGGACGCGTCTTTGATAATCGTTTTCTTCTAGACCTTGCACGGGAGTGTAATGAAAAGGATACTTTCCATTAGCGCGAAGAACAGACCACACTTTCCATGGGCTTAGATTTAGTGTTACAGCTACAGTGCGGATACTTGTTGTGGGATCTTCATCAAAAGCTTCCAAAATGAGTTCGTCATCAGCAACGTTACGTTGTCTGGCAACTCCAGGTTCACGGCGATTTAGATTGCCAGTTTCCCTTAAGCGTCTAAATGTCGTTTCAAAAGTATGACGATTAGGTTGACGTCTATTGGGAAAACGCTCTTCATAAATTATTTTTGCTTCTCGTCCATTTCCATCAGCTTTGCCGTAAGCCATCAACATATCAGCGTATTCCTCGTTAGTAAAAGCAGCCATTAAAAATAACAGTAACAACAAAACTTAACAACAACAAACGAAAACAAAAATAATGCGCAGAGCGGAGTTGTGAAGTACAACACGTGAAGTAGCAAAGAACGACAAGTGTCGACTAAATGCACCCGACAGGGTGCGCAAGGGCCAAAGGGAACATAATAGTCAACCGATGAAAGAGATAGCACAATACTTTTAGCTGTGTTACAATGAGACAAAACATTTTACCTGCTCAATTGAATAGTTTAGGTTTTCACCTTTTTAATCCATTCGTGACGACAAACCGGTTTTTGTTGAGTTACCTGGTTAGTTATGATACATGTTACATACCGTTCGAAAGAGTATTAGCTAGAGAAGTATTTAAAAACATTTTTAAATGCCATACACCGTAAGATTTTTTTATTTTACCATGTGAAGTTGACATAAGGATGTTTTTTTTTAATTTATGAAAGTTTGATACTTCACTGTTATTTCTTTTTGAATTGTTTGTATGAAATTATGATTAAATCTGAATAAGGTAAGACTACACTAACAAATGACATCATTTTTTTAACATTTCAGCGGTTATTAAAAAAATAATTAAAGTGTTTATACAAAAAAATAGAGATTTTCTAGAAAAATAGAAAAAAAATTATTACTCATTAAACTTAAGGCAAAATGTTATTTAAGTAGGCGCAACACGTAGCCAACACCATCACCTATCGACCATTTTCCTATGGTTACTCACCCTCCAAACACCCTGTATATCGATTATAATAATTTTAATTAATAAACTAAAGTAATTGTTTATACGCGTTTCTTTTTTCCTGATATCTTGAACGTCCACATTGTTTACATTTTTAATGCTGTTGGAAGCTCCACTTCTGTCGGTACTTCTAAGTTATAATTCCTACCTATTGCATACAGGTGCAATTATTGCCTGAACGTTAGGCAATGATAAACACAACGTTAGTGCCACAACACAACAGGGAACCGCTGCTTTTAGACACCAAATGTTCTGAGGATAAGATTATGCAGATTAAAATAAGTCACTTAAACAATTTTGTAATCGTTATCTTAATAAAATAATTTGTAGTGACTAGTGCACAGGAATATACTAAGCATTATAAAAATACCTTTCTATTGTATTGCTGGTTGTTCAGCTACAGTAACAGGATTCAATACAGGTGTTAATAAATATGCGCTAAGGGTAAACAATGTCCCTTGTGCGCTCACAAAACATCCAACGGTTACCAAACCAACCAGCATCACATTGGGCTGTAAAGAGATGTATTTTAATAGGTGTATTACTACATTAATATGTAACTAAATCAAAACAATTTTAGATAATCCTGAGAAATAAATTATTAAATATTGTAGTATCATAGTTTGAGCCTTGCCAACGGGCCCCCACATTTATTTATCTCAAATCTGCATCACAGATTGCTTGGACATTTAAAGGAAAAGTATACTTTATGATTTTTCTCCAATTACGTGACCTAAATATGTTACAGAATATGTGCTTTTATAAGAAATCACAGAGTTTTACTTCTTATTGTTATAAGTAATATAGGGACTGGATGCATACATAAATGTATGTGTGCAATCTATAGTAGCGAGATCTCCAGAAAATACTTACTCTAATTTGGTGAAAATTCTGAGCTTTGTTGGTGTGCTACTAGATAATATATATTATATTTTCATAAATTAGATTGGCAATTGCTGATGATACATCATAAATTATTCTGCCTGACCCAACAAAAAAGAAAGCACACAAAGAACCTCCATGCTAGTAAAAGTTAATGAAGTGGAGCAACTCATTGTTTCTGAAATTATTGTTGATATAAGTAATACGTAAAATTCTGTTCATAACACAATACAATTTTATTAAAATCACGTCACTAATGGACTTTACGCGGATGTGTGAGAGAAGTGATTAGAAAATAGGTTTTGACCACCGAAATCTAAAGATAAACTCAGCATCATCCAGGCTCTGCATATATTTCATCCTTCGAGATGAAGCGCGGCAGCTATTTTTGGTGTCACTATCAGTATCCTAATTTGATAACTGAGCAAGCTTTTCCAAGTCACTGTCGTTACCATAACTAAAAGATACTTACACTATCATTTTTATAAAATCATCTTTGTGATCTATCCCAAGTTTATGATACTAGAATATGCTTGGATTGCAATCTGCGTTTGATTACACCAATCTAATCAAATGTCATCATGGACAGATATGTTATTGGCAAGCCTAAACTGTCATTTTCAAACAGAGGTTAATCTTTATTCCGTAATCTGTCCTCTCAAAGATGGATTGACTTTCTAGCTAACGAATCCAAACTTTGGATTGATTATTGGCAATCAATAAACAAAAAAAGGATTGACATTTTAATCTTAGATTGCAAAATTTCGATTGGGATTGATTATTAATAACGGCCGTTAAATTATTACTAGTTAGCAGTCAATCAACCGTGTGACATCATTTATTTTGCTATTTCAATGTGTGACATAGACATCCGTTTGAATTTTATCGTAACTACGTTACTATTTGTCACAGCGAATGATATTAGCAGATATCAGTTGACCATGAAATAAGTATAATCCACAAATTGTTGTTCAGAATCTACATGCTGATTAAATGTTTGTAAATCCTGTTGCTGAGGTGAAACGCGAGTTGACATATTTTGTGTTCAAAGCGAAATACTGCAAGTTGTAGTACGCCCCAATCCCAGGACGCGGCTGTCCGCGCGCGCTGCCCCTTTCAGAGGAGTTCGGTAATTTCAACCTTTTTCTATTGCAATAGTTGGGGTGAACAAAACAAGGCTACGTGGCAGATTCTCTCTTCCCAATTATTTTATTTTTGTAAAAACAGTTGTCTGAAAGAGAAAGATAAATTTATTTGGATGTTGAGTGGTTCTAATAATATTATTAACTTCCTTTTAATTCTTAGCGGTACTATTATAATTGTAAAATATTATGTCGAAACTGAAATATCGTCCACATGATTTAAAAAATAATATTGATATTCACTCTTGAATCACAAATATATAACGACAAAAGAGGCAGAGGTGCAATGTGAGATCTGCACTTTGAAATCTATATTTGAGGTGACACTAAAATGGACGAGAGTCGACCACCAGACACATTATTAGATGTCTTACTACTATTAAAGAATTTCCAAATAGAAAAGCTCAATAAAGCTTTGTCCAGCCTGAAAATCGAACCCGAAAACTTGTATTACAAAAGTCTTCTTTCTTTATATATTACAAAGTTTACATGTGAAATACGCGTGACGCCTTTTTCAAGAGAATGTTGATCCCAAAATAATTGGGATGGCACAAAATCGAAAGACAATTTCGTCGGATTTTCTCTTCACAACTTGGCAAGGTGACACGTGATCTTAAAACTGTGCGATTTAATCAATTTTAGAACATCAACCAATATTATTATTAAGGCGAACTTGATTTCTTAGTTTGTAAACCAATAAAATTCATAAACAATATCACACTCATATTAAAGAGAAAATTTTAGCAGCCGGTTATAAAATACAAATATTGCCTGAGTTATGTTTAAGTCCCGCATAACATGGTACTTGTCTAGTTACCTACACATTAATTGAAACGGAACAGCAAATTACTTTCATAAGAATATTAATGTGAAAATAGCATCAAATGCCCTTGTACATTAAAAGCCATCGGATACAAATTGAAACCAATGAATATTTAAAAGAATATATTATTTCTCTCGCACATAAAAAGTGTTTACGTCAAATAATAGAATAATGTGTACTTTTTAACATTATCATAATTATTTGAAGATAATTTTAATACGATAAACTAAATTATATCAAAATCTATGCTGTTGTCAATCGAACACATTACTAGCTTCACAGATATTACATTAAAAAGAAGCTCAAGAATAGGAACCGAACCTCCACTATGAATTGCATAGCATATGTATACCCGTACGTTTTAAAAGCGCATCTGCTGAAAATGCCAGACAATTTTAAAAAGCAACTAACAGAACTGTCACCCTTGGTTTTATCAAATCTATGTTAAATGCTCAACTCCCGTGGTTTGTAGCGCGGTGTTATATAGCCTTTAACCTTCCTTAAGCATCGGTTTTCAAATGTAAAAAGAATTTTCAAATGCGACTAATACTTCTAGAGGTTAGAGCGTTGAAACAAAGAACAAACAGACTCATTAACTTTATTTTATTAGTATAAAATATATTTATGCCATTAAGTCTATCACAATATTCAAAATCAATGTGCAAACTTAGATAGCTCGATTTAAAATCTTTTATCGATTTATGGCCTGCGCACACTGGCGGACGGGACGGCAGAGGATTTTAAATTTATCAATTAAATTGAATAGTTATCCAATCGAAATAAGGTAGGTATATATTTGAATACTCGATGATCGGCCTCGGAGCATCGCAGCGCAGTTATCTCTGGAGCATCAAAGAGCACGCTGGAGGATACCGCGGCGGGAGGCGGCGGCATGCGTCGGTATGCGCCGGCGTGCGGTGGGAGGCGACGGTATGCGCCGGCATGCGCCGCGCGCCGGTGTGCGCTGGATCACTAATAGAATAATCAAATTCCGACGAGCGTTGGCTACTCGGTAGATACCGCGGCATACCGCGGCATACCGTGGCATACGGCATACGATGCTCCGGCAAGCTGGCAGACACTCGCGGTATCGCAGAGGATTTTACTTGACAGTGTGCGCTGGCGCAAGGAGGAATCCTCCTTGATGTTCCTCCTCCGCCGTCCACCAGTGTGCGCCAGCCATTAATCGTCAATTATTCTGTTGTCGGTCATTGTTGCTAAAAGCAGTCTCTGGTAATTTAGAAACCGGCACAAATAATTAGATTTTTTTATTTATTTGTGTCAGCGATAACCTACTGGAAGACCGTTGGACTGCCACGCTGAGGTCTCGAGTTTGATCCCAAGTCACGCATTTCTATCTTTTTGAAGTTATGTGCGTATTAAATAGTTAATTATCGCTCGCTTTAAAGGTGAAGGAAAAACATCGTGAGGAAACTTGCATTTCAAGTCTGCTCCTTAAAGAAATAGGCATACTTACTGTTGAGTCGCAATATATATTTGCAAATATTATGTTTATTAAACATATTATTCACTTATATTATTAGAACAGTGATATACATAATTTAAACACTAGAAATAGGCATAAGTTAGTAGGTCCGTATCATCGATTACTTAAAGTTCACAATACATTTGCGGGACTTGATATACGTTTCTTTAACCCTAGATCACTAACCATTCGTATAATAGACGACGCGTACCTAGCGCTTTCGCGATTTCGCCAACTTCCCGTTGCCCCCCGCCCCGCACTCTTTTAGTACCTTCCTGGATAGTGAAATTAGTGACCCGCAAGGCCTCATTGCGGATGCACGATAATTAGGTGGACATATATCGCGTAATCGTCGTCTCACAGACGAAAGGTTAGTAATGCTGTAAGTTTTATAATTAAAGTTGTACATACTTTTATGCTTCTGTTTATGTTGTTATTTGTTAGAAAAGTTAATAACTTTTATTATTTACGAATGAATAATTATTGTTATGGTTTTATGACGTGAACTCTATTTACCTATGTAGTTTTTTTATATTTTATACTGCGTTTTATAATATTTTTGTGTATTTTTCTTGTCTTAATTTTATTTCTTTTCTATTTTAGATGGATTTGAGAAGCGTAGAAGGCAAAATTGTGCAATGGTTAGCTGAATCGGAGACCGAATCGTTACCCGACAATGAACCTCATTCATCCGATTCTGAGGAAGAGAATAATGTTGAGGCGGAAATACATGTCCCTTCTGAGGAAAGTGAGGAAGAAGCTTCAGACTCTTCGGGGGACGAATTGTTAGTTTCACGTCGCGGGCGTAATCGAAGGTTAATCTTAGATTCTGATGATGATGCACTAAACACGGATCAGGTGGAATCCAGCAGCGATACTCAAACACAAGTACCGCAATTACATCCGACAGTTATTCAGCCGAGCCAGCGTAACTTGTACGGTAAGAACCGACACAGATGGTCAACAAGTCCTCGTGACCCACGCACACGTACAAGTAGTCGTAATGTGATACATATCGTACCTGGTCCTTCACGATTGGCTAAAGAGGTCTCAGAGCCAAAGGAACTTTTTCAGCTTTTTGTGACGGAAGAAATGATCGATGCCGTTGTGCAGTTTACAAACGCAGAGATTGATATAAAGAATAGTAAGTACAAACTTTCAAAATTCACTACTTCTCAGACGTCGGCAAATGAAGTCAAGGCTTTACTGGGTCTACTAATTCAATCAGCTGCCCTGAAAAGTAACCATTTGCCAACTCGAATGTTATTTGACACAAAAAGAAGCGCAAACACCTATAAGGGCTGCATGAGTGCTGAAAGGTTTGATTTTTTAGTAAGATGCTTGAGATTTGACGATAAAAACACAAGGCAACAAAGAAGGGTATCTGACAAACTGGCTCCCATTAGGGATTTCTGGGAAAAATTCATTGATAATTGTAAGCAATGGTACAAGCCAGGTTCATACGTTACGATAGATGAACAACTTCTTGGTTTTAGAGGACGCTGCCCTTTCAGGATGTACATCCCCAATAAACCGAACAAATATGGTTTGAAATTGGTTATGATGGCGGATTGTAATACAAAATATATGTGCAACGCTATACCTTACCTAGGAAAAAATACTAACACCGGTAACGAACCATTGGCTAGTTATTTTGTAAAAGAGATAGCTAAACCCATATATGGATCAAATCGGAATATCACAGTGGACAACTGGTTTACATCAGTTAGCCTGGCCACAGAATTGCTAAAACCGCCTTATAAGCTGACAGTCGTGGGTACATTGCGAAGCAATAAACGTGAGATCCCGAAAGAAATGCAGAACAACAAAAATAGACAAGTAGGCACTTCGATGTTCGGTTTTGACAGAAATATGACTTTAGTCTCATACAAACCGAAATCAAATAAAGTCGTATACCTTTTATCTACGACTCATGACCAACCTGCAATTAGCAACAGCTCAAAAAAACCGGAAATAATTGAATTTTACAATTCAACAAAAGGAGCCGTCGATACAGTGGACCAGATGTGCTCAATTATGAGCACAAGCCGTAAAACCAACCGATGGCCGCTGTGCTTGTTTTACGGTATACTAAACATATCAATAATTAATGCCTATGTCCTGCACGTATCAAACGAGATCCGTAATAATAAAAAACCTAGAAAAAGAAGGGATTTTGCCTTAGCGATTGCAGATGAACTTATGGTACCTTGGCTTCGTGAGCGATATAACACTGTGACTTTGCAGCGTAATTTGAAGCAAATTATCGTCGAAATTCTAAAAATTGATGTTTCTGACGAACAGTCCAGTCAAGAGCAACCAAGAAACCGAAAAATTTGCAGTTATTGCCCAGCAAAAAAACGTCGCATGACCAAATACTTTTGCAAGGGCTGCAAGAGGGCCATTTGTGGCGAACATACAGTTTCTATGTGTAATTCCTGCACTGATTAGGATATTTCTATTTTTTTATTATTATATGATTCTGTATAAGCTTGATTACTGTGAACTTTAATTTGATTTAAGAAAAATAAACAGATTTTTAAAAGTAATGTTTTTTTTTTCGTAGTCTCAGAGACGAAAGGTTAGTTACAGCGTTACTCAAAAATAAGGTTAGTGAGCTAGGGTTAATAAATTACCCATTAATATAATGAATTTACAATTTAAAAGTGAAAATACAGCTATGTCGGAAGGGTTATTATTCAGTCAACGACTACTTGAATGACAAAAACTCATGGAACTAGTTGCTTGTTCTATACAGGATTAAAATTTTGTATTACTTATAAGTCAATTTAGTAATGTAGAGGTACCTCGTGATTATTTGTGATGTTTTCAAGTATCGTGCTTTCCATTTCAATTGTTATTGAAAATAAAATTAAACGTACGTATGAATGCACAATCGCATTTAGTCACGGACTGCCTTTGCATTGTCGCAAAGTGTAAGTGTATGCGTTCTCATGCCATCCTACTGTATATTACAGATTAATATTAAATAATTTTACTAAATCCTTATTATTTCATCTCCTTTATATCATTCAGTAATTATTTATTTAAAATTATTGTTATAAGCTTTAGATTTATAAAGTCAGTAATATATGGCATAATGGCTACAACACCTTGTTGATATGAGTTGTAAAATACTTAAAACTATTTAATTGGCGATTTAAAAGAGTGGCCGTGAGTTTCTTGCAGGTTTCTTCTCATACGCTCAACCCTTTGCCTGAACCTAGCAACTAACCTAAATGTAGCTTCAGTAACTTAGTAAACTCACTAACCTATATATTTTGACATTCATAAGTGTTACTTTGTGATTTAAACAAAATGATTTTGACTTTGACTTTGCCAACCCGCTCTGGGCCAGCGTAGTGGATTATGGCCTAACCCTTCTCACACTGAGAAGGGGCCCGTGCCCAGCAATGGGATAGTTTAATACAGGGCTGATATTACTACATTTATTTATAGACATTGATAGCACGGATGGTGTAGTGGTTAAAATGGTCACGATGGGTTCGATCTACACATGATCTCAAAAATATGCATGATTCACAAATAGTTGTACAGAGACTGGGTTTCACTCCCGAAAGAGAAGTATTTTAAAGACAGAAAAATGGAAAACTATAGTATCGTGATTGTCTCTTAATTCATACTGAGGCTTGAACTAAGGTATAAATAATCTCCTCCATAGTTGATCATTATATGAAAATCAATGTTGTTGAGCAACACTTGCGGTGGAGTATAATGACAACATAATGCCATAATCCGGTTGTGGTCAACACTCGCAGTCAATGAAGCTACCCCGTTAAAGATCGTATACTATAGCTGCTTTTAGTATGTTAGACCTATGGAATAGTTGGTATTACTTATGACCACGGTAGGAGTAACTAATTTCCTTTGATAATAAATAATACGCTATCTACTTTAATAAAGATGGCTTAAGTTATTATTTTGAATACGAGTGTTCCTTTTGTTTTTTTTTTTTCTTGTGGAATTGCACCTGATGCATACCCTCTCGCCACAAGGGGAGGCGAGAGGGTTATGTCCGGCTCTCCCGTACTTCGGGCCTACGGACCAAAACCCCACGGTGAGCACGCTCGCTGTCTTGCATATTGGATGGGCCGCTGGCAAAATTACTACCTCAGTGACCCACCCAGCAGTCTACAACTCCTCGGCGACGCCCCGGCACTACATAGGGCGTCAGACCGACTCAATGGCTGGCGGACGGAAGATCCCCGTTCTCCCGCCCACGGCCTTCATTATGGCAGCATTAAGCGCGCGTAAGCGCGCCTGCGCCGCCCGGTTCGCCGGCGACGGCTCGGATCCGCAAGGATACTTTCTTCACGGATCCGCTCTGCCGCCTCCTTCTGCGAGATGACGTCCTCGCAGAAGGACGCGACCGCTGCCCACTTCCTCTCGCTGTCGGCCATGGCTTTGATCACGGCCGGCAGCGAGCGATCCTCACCCACCAATCTCAATGAGTTCACGGCGCTGCACCGCCCAAGCAGGACATTGCTCGAGCGTGTGCTGCGCCGTGTCCTCCTCACAATCGCAGTGGTGGCAGATGGGACTCGGTTCCCTCCTAGCGACCGTGTGCAGGTATTTGCCAAAGCAACCGTGCCCTGACAACACCTGCACTAGCCGGAAGGAAAGGGTCCCATGCTGCCACCCTGCCCACCGCTTCAATATTGGCTGGAGGGCCCCAACGGTTCTGAAACCGGCCAAGGGCACCTCCAGCCGCGCCTGCCACTTTAAAATCATGCCCTGATGGGCTCGATTGCGCGCGTACTCAATCAGTGTCGGGAGGGGACGACAACCTGTCTCCTCCCGCACCGTCTCACTCATTGCAAACACTTCGGCGAGCACTTCAGCCTCCAAATTCCACGGGGGTGTTCCGGCCAACGCACAAGCTGCGTCGGCCGGACACCGTGCGGTATCCGCGTATTACCCTGACCGCTATGACTCTCTGCGGCCTCCGCAAGAGAGTCCTGCACTGAGCGGTCAGGGAGTCCGCCCACACCGGTGCGCCGTAAAGCGCCATCGACCGGATAACCCCCGTGTAGAGTCGCCGGCAACCAGCACTGGGCCCGCCTAAATTTGGCAATAGCCGCCCAAGGGCAGACGCAGTGTCGAGAAGCTTCGGGGCGAGCTGTCTGAAATGCTCGTCGAAGTGCCACCTTCCGTCCAGCACCAAGCCCAGATATTTCATGTGGACCTGGACGGGAACGCGCGTCGAGCCCACCATTATAAATACGAGTGTTCCTAAATTAACTCATACGATCCACGTTATTTGACAATTGAATTATGACAAGCGTTTGCCTTCGGGAACGAATGCAGCACATTAAAAATAGTCACTGCAAGCTTCTGTTTTCATCGTAAGGTAGAAAGATCGTCTCCACGTTACAGCATATTATATTTAAGCTTCATATCAAACTATAAAGCGTAAAACCTTTGTATATCAGCATTGTTTGCAAAAAATATCAATTGTGCCAAAAACTGCAATACTCAGATTGTCGGGTATTTTTTTTGTATTGCATTTGTAACTCTCGCAGCAAGGATAAAACCGGTGTCATGGAAGGCTTTAGAAATATTCAAACTATTATGGACGGACATTTTTATCCCTATTCCCTTTGAATTCGCAACAAATCAAAACTCTATGTATTGTAACTCAAACTCTATGTATCTCACTATCGTGGATACTACTTTATACCTTGTGTCGTTCATGCAGTCAAAAGTGTGTATAGACAGATTATTCCCTCTTTTATAGTATGAACTCGCTTCAATGTCGCTCAATTCCCATATATTGAAGACTACTTATTTGATTATAATAAACTAGCGACCCGCCCCGGCTTCACACAGGAAAACCTTAACAAATTATACACCTAAACCTTCCTCATGCGTCAGTTTGACTATTGATGAAAACCGCATGAAAATCCGTTTAGTAGTTTTTGAGTTTATCGCGACCAGACAGACAGACAGACAGACGTGGCGTGGACCTTTGTTTTGTAATATGTAGTGATCGAGATGTTTATTTATGTAAACATAAAATCTCTAGGACACTAACTGGAATATTGGGAAAGAATTGTGTTAATATACATTTATTTATATTGTGTGTTGTACAAAGCTGTTTTCAACTTTACATACATTACTATCTATAACGCATGTTTTCTCATGGTCTAAGTAAATTGACGCACAAAAACACTCCACTAAGCTCATTGAAATAATAGAAATGAACTAAAAAGTAATTAATTATAAAAGGCACATTTAGTCGAAAGTCCCAAGTGTATTGTTCTCGCACATAATTAAAATTCTTGATGAGTATTTCGTTTGAGCTAAAGTAAAATTAATAAACATTAATTAGAATACTGAACCTAAAGAATTGTGTACCTAGGTTTTCATTAATTTGTTGTAGTAAACCGTTTGCTAGCTTTATAATTAAAGGCGTAATATAAAAACGTAGCACAAGAAGATTAGAAAGGCTTCATAAGTAAAAGGCTACGTTCTTAATAGAAGTACAATTAAGACTAGTTCTAAGAAATTCTTAATTAAGAAGCTGTATAATTTAATTAAAAAATTATCAACATTTGAAAATGTCAGCAAACAAAATGTGAATATTGTGCTATGACAAGAATAATAATAAATTATAATAAAAATACGTCTAGCGTTACCTTTACATCAATCGGTAATGAACTCACACCGATTAGCATATCAATAAGTTGCTATCGTAGGCTTCGAACAAATAAAAGGTGTCGGTAAATCCTACCCCTTTCTAATATTATAAATCTACTATCTACTATCTACCTGACCCGGAAAACGATGCTTTGCCATTAAAAAAAAATGTTAGGGGTGGACAACCCTTATCACTAAGGGGTATGAAAAATAGATAGTATCCGATTCTCAGACCTACTAAATATGCATATAAAATTTCATAAAAATCGGTCAAGTCGTTTCGGAGGAGTATGGTAACTAACCTTGTGACACGAGAATTTTATATATAAGATTATAATTATTGATAAAAATGTATTAACAATCTTATCTACTAAGTCAAAGTCAAAGTCAAAAATCATTTATTCATTTAGGTCACAAAGTAACACTTACGAACGTCAAAATATATGGGTTAGTGAGTTTACTAAGTTACTGAAGCTACATTTAGGTTAGTTGCTAGGTTCAGGCAAAGGGTTGAGCCTATGAGAAGAAACCTGCAAGAAACTCACGGCCACTCTTTTAAATCGCCAATTAAATATAATTTCAGTATTTTACAACTCAGATTAACAAGGTGTTGCAGCCATTATGCCATATACTACAGACTATAAAAAAACTAAAGATAAAAACAGTAATAACTTAATAATATTATAGAGATTAAATAATTTGGGCTAAGGTATATGTTTTAATATAAATCTAAAACAGGCAGTAAGATGGCATGATGGCGCATACACTTACACTTTGTGACAATGCAAAGGCAGCCCGTGACTAAATGCGGTTATGCATTTATATTCTTTAATAATAATCAAATTAAGAAACAAGTTACTTGTTAACTTCACAAATAATCACGAGGTACCTCTACATTACTAAATTGACTTAAAAGTAATACAGATCTTTAAATCCTGTATGCAACAAGCAACTAGTTCCATGAGTTTTTGTCATTTAAGTAGTCGTTGACTGAATAATAACCCTTCCGAATAAGTTGTATTTTAACGGCGCTTTTAAATTTAAGTAATGGTAAATTTATTATATTAATAGGTAGTTTATTAAAAAAACGTATACCGAGTCCCGCAAATGTATTGTGAACTTTATGTAAACGATGATATGGGCCTACTAACTTATGCTTATTTCTAGTGTTTACGTTATGGATATCACTATTCTTATTATATAAGTGAATATTATGTTTAATAAACATAATGTTAGCAAATATATATTGCGACGCAACAGTAAGTATGCCTATTTCTTTAAATCGATCTTTCAGGGAAACTCGTGGTCCTAAATTATAAATGCTACGTACTGCACGCTTTTGAAGAATAAAAATTGTCTCGATATCAGCTGCCTTGCCCCACAATAATATACCATAGGACATGACACTGTGAAAGTAACTGAAGCATACTAGTCTCGCGGTATCTACATCAGTAAGCTGTCTTACTTTCCGAACTGCATATGCGGCTGAGCTAAGTTTCCCTGCAAGACACGATATATTAGCGCCCCACTGAACTTTATGATCTAAAGTCAAACCTAGAAAAACTGTTGATTGTACGAAAGCAATAATTTCATTATTTAAATTTATATTTATGTTAGGACTCTTTACATTTGGCAATGTAAACTTGATACATTTTGTTTTTTTAGAGTTTAGTAGCAAATTTTTCGACGTAAACCAGTTCAGGATGTGCGCAAGCGAATCATTAACACTATTTAAATTTGTTGCTCTTCTGTCTACTTTAAAAATAAGAGATGTGTCATCTGCAAATAAAACAATGTCACACAAATCCTGCACGAAGAACGGCAAATCTTTCACGTACACTAAAAACAGAAAGGGTCCTAAAATTGAGCCCTGTGGCACGCCCATTGTGACTGGTAATCCAGAAGATCTACTTCCTTTGATATCAACGTATTGTAGTCTATTGCTTAGGTAGGAACCAACTAATTCAAGTGCAGTATCTCTGATGCCATAATGCTCGAGTTTTCGCAACAGCGTATGATGGTCAACGCAGTCAAAGGCTTTGAAAGATCACAGAATACGCCAATGACATCTTGCGAATTTTCCCAGGCACTGAATATATGTCTTAAAAGCGTAACACCCGCATCTATCGTAGAACGGCCTTTTCTAAAACCATATTGATCTGCATGAAATAAATTATTTACACTAAAGTGGCTCTCTAATTGCTGTAATATAATCTTCTCAAATATTTTACTAATAGCAGGTAATATTGAAAATGGCCTAAAATTACTAGGGTCACTTTTGCATCCATTTTTAAATAAAGGTATTATTTTACTACATTTCATTAAATTTGGAAAAATGCCCACATCAATGCATCCGTTGAATATTGCGGCTAGGTGTGGCGCTATATTAACAATAATACTTGCAACTAATTTTACAGAAATACCCCAGAAGTCGGCTGATTTTTTTGAATTGAGCGACTTAAATACTTTTATTATATCATACGGATGTACACATCCAAAACTAAATTGTGTCTTGCACTCTTCCACGCTGCCCCTAACCAAGTATTCTGCTCGAGCTGGGCAAGACCTAAGGGTACTAGTTGTATTTAAAGGTATTTTTGTGAAGAAGTTATTGAATGTATCGGCTACTTCCAAATTATTTGAAATTACGCTATTATTTACATTCAGTTCAAATTTATTATCACGCACCTTGCTGCGACCTGTTTCATTGTTAATAATGTTCCATGTAGTTTTAATTTTATTATTAGAATTTTCAATTTTAGTTTTTAGGTAAAGGGACTTGGCAGTGGCACAAGTCTTTTTAAATAATTTTGAATAACTTTTAACATATTGAATAAAATTTGGATCGAAATTGTATTGTTTCATACCATATAATTCGTATAGTTTTGCTCTACTTCTATATATCCCAGATGTTGCCCAATCACAAAACTTAATCTTATTATTCTGACTAAAGGTCTTACATTTAAAAATATTATTATATTCTAAAGTAATTACGTTAAGTATAAACTCATATAGTTGGTCTGGATTATTCAGAGAAAGGTCCATATTGACAACTTTGGCACTTATGTTAACATTAAATTCCTTTAAGCGATTGGATGTCATCGGTCTACACGTGACCTTATTCTCTTTATGAATTGTACTCACAGGAAATACTACCTTTTGTCCGCAGTGGTCAGATGTCAGTTCACTCAATATGGCCCTATTAAGAAATAAGAGTTATACTAATGTATACTAATGTATCTAATCGTATTTTGGTTCTGCCTTAGTTATTTTGGGTGAATTTTCTCGTCGTTATAAATTATCTATTGATTCATATCGATAATAAAACTCTAAAATATGCCATTATAATATTTTCTTGCACTACATGATAAAATGAAAATGATATCTCAAGAAGAAAAACCTAATTGTTTTATAGTATTAAGTTGTTGTTTAACCAATTAACCTTTTATACGGTAATCTATGCTAATATTATAAAGCTGAAGAGTTTGTTGTTTGTTTGGTTGAACGCGCTAATCTCAAGAACTACTGGTCCGAATTCAAAATTATTTTAGTGTTGGATAGCCCAATTATCGAGGAAGGTATCGGCTATATAACATTACGCTACGACCAATAGGAGCGGAGCATCAATGAAAAATGTTGCAGAAACGGGGAAAAATCTCTTATGTGAAGCAGATGAAGTTGTGCGGGTCAGCTAGTAAAAAATATACGGTAATATTATATAATTGAATGTACTCTAATTTTGAGTTTTGAGTCTACCACAGCTTACCTGCCGTTTCAATTCGACAATTATTAACATTCCCAATCTTCGCAAGAAATAGAAGATTTTCTGACATCAAAATGACAAAATGAAAGATTAAAACAAAAAGAAGAATGAAGTGATTATATACATACATACATACATAGATTCACGCCTGTTTCCTAGAGGGGTAAGCAGAGACTACGGATTTCCATTTGCTACGATCCTGACACACTTCTCTGGCTTCATTCACTTTCATAACATTTCTCATACACGCTCGCCGGTTTAAGGTGCTCATAACCTGGCCTTTATCCAGAACGTCTCCGATATGATCAAGAAACGTTCGCCTAGGTCTTCCCCTTGCGACTGTTCCATTCACACTAGCCTTATAAACTTTCTTAGTCAGTCTTTTCTCGTCCATTCTTTCTACGTGCCCAAACTAACATAAAATGTTATAAATGTGAAAGTGTGTGAAGATGTTTGGCTATTTGATACCCTCTCACATTTGAACCGATGGGTCAATAAAACTTAGCACTCAGATAAACAATTTTCTAAATAAACAACACATAGGAATTTTTACATCGGTTTACGTGCCCGACGGAATCACAGGACGAACCTTCACACACTCACCTTCCGCACTAGGAATAATTCCCGTATCGCGAAGGACTTTACAAACATTTAAACAATGGACACAAAGAACATCCATTTCTGGAACACACAAATTTTTGCCCCATGTAGGATTCGAAGCCACAACACTCGGCGCGGTGGTACTACGCCTACCATGCAGTCAAATTAAATTAAAATTGAAAAGAACTAGACAGTAAAAGCTTTATAAGATGGACCAATATGATAAAATATTGTAAGTGAATGTGGTAGATTTTAAACATTCCTCTGTATACCTACTCGAGACATAAATATTTGAGTACTACGAGTACATTATTATCTATACAAATAATAACTAGCGTGTTTCTCGTACAACGCGAGCGCTGTTTGGTCTGTCTTTAATTGCCGCTTCACTAATAGGCAGGATGTTAGACGTACGACATATACGCTTATCATTTTATGTTCGTCACTTAAATTTGTCAGAGTAAATGATATAACTGACACTATTTTATGAATAATAATAATAATAATAATAATAAATTCATTTATTTCTCTCAAAAGGTGCACACATAGTTTAAACACAAAAAGAGTATAGTAATTGTTACAAAACAACCTTTGTGAGAGCTGGGGTATGTAATAGGTATGAAACCTGTGTGACAAATGTCCAGGTTCTCATAATCACATAAAATAAATCACATATGGTAAAATTATAAGTATGTACGGTAAAGTCTAGAAATGAACCTAAATTAACAAACTAAGCTTACAACTAAAGTAAATAAAATATAATAACAAGACATAAATATAACATGTATGTGCATGTGCATGTGCCTGTGTGTGTGTGTGTGTATGTGTGTGTGTGCGTGCGTGCGTGCGTGCGTGCATGCGTGCATGCGGGCGTGCGTGCGTGCGTGCGGGCGTGCGTGTTAATTTCATCCTTTATTTTGTCATGTAGTCGTGACCGAGGCGTGGTGGTCACATTTTGCATTGTCATGTATGCATGATTGTGGCGATCAAAAGGTTAATGTCTAAAGTCGACAACGCAGGAGTGACATTAATAGTATTACAAGCTATCGTCAGCCAATGTCCTTATTAAGTGGCAGGCCGTATACGTATTTGCTCTCTTGCAACCACCCCATAAGGTCCAAACATAAGTTGTAGACCTTTCTATTAAATAATTAATACAGGGCTAATAAAAAAACTAACTAAAGAATAATAAGTAACGCCATAAACCCATAGCCATCACAAATGCGTGATCCAGAGATTGTAAACATTTTTTTTACTAGAATCGGCATTAAACAAGTATTTTTATTAGAGTTCCATAAAAAATGTAATAGCAACCACGTAGATAGATCGTTATGCGGAGTTAACTATCAGTTCAATAATTCAGGAAGATAATACATTCCTTAGAACTTACATATATCTAGTACCTCCCGTGGCTACGTTAGCGTGAAGCCCACGGAGAAGTATGTCGAGACAAAAAGCATACTATGTGTTAATCCAGGACCTGAACTGTCTATCTATGTGTCAAGTTTCATCGCAGCCTATCAATGATTTACGCGTGAAGATGTTTGGATGTAGCAAACCCTGTCGGGAATTGCTACGTTTCTTAAAAACATTTAAATTTATAATATTACTAGCTGTCCTGACAGAAGTTGACCTGTACCGGTGAAAAAAGAAAAACAAATCTAAACCATCCTCGAATCCACTTGAACACACACAAAAATATTCATTCAAATCGGTCCAGCCGTTTAGGAGGAGTTCACTGACAACACACGTACAGAAGAATTATAATATATATAAAGAAGATTAAGTGTGATAAATGTAGTAGAGAGAATATAATAAGAACGTGAATAGTTATACGTTTTGGTCTTATTTTAGTGTAGCCAACAAAGACGCCGAACCTTGGTTGTCGTTTCACGCACGTAAATAAATCAACCACCTAAGGCGTTTTATTAAGTCTTAAGCTTGCGGTGAACGCTAAGGTGCACTAACTTCTAATAAATCTAGCAGCTGTCCGCCGCTTAGTTTAATAGAACGTTGCATCGAGTATAGTCACTGCAGCTCTCAGGTCAAACCGGACCACGTTGAACCCATAAATTGATTAAAACCGATTTCACGATAGAAATTGCAAACATGCAAGCTTAAATAACGTTGTCTTCAAAAGCCAGATTTCCAATATGCTGATGTGTACATACTTTATGCTGTCTAAACAATCATCACTACATCCTATAAAACAGAGTGCCCCACCGCGTTTGTCTGCCTGTTCGCGATAAATTCAAAAATTACTAAACAGATTTTTAAGTTGTATTCACCAATACACAGTGATCCATGAGAAGGGCTTAAGCGTATAATTTGTTAAGTTTTTGTGCTACGCGTGCGAAGCCGGAGCTGATCGCATGTAGCTTATCTTAGCTTATCTTGTGTGGGGGCCAGTCAGTACAGACCGGCGACACTTCGACCCAGTGGGATCTTTTGTGTCGACTTCCCCAATAACGAGTGCCATAGATGTTCATGGCAGCCGGGGCCGACGGCTTAACGTGCTCTCCGAGGCACGGAGCAGGCGATAATTGTCAATCAATACGCACATAATTTCGAAAAGTCATATAACTTCCGAAAGTCAGAGGTGCGCGACGTGGGTTCGAACCCGAGACCCTCTGCATTGCAGTCTGTTGGTCTCCCCACTGAGCTATCGCTGCTCTCTGATCGCATGTAACTTATAAATGAATTGCTTACTAGAGATATAGATATGGATAAGAAACTAATTTTATTGTTATTATACACAGTGTCTCTGACCGTTGGACATTAATTAATACAGAATATTCTCTATGTGAGGCATTTCTGAAGAAAACATTCAAAATTTTAAGTATAATAAAAATAATATTCTATCACATACACACAACACTATCTAGCCCAAACTAAACAGAGCTTGTACTATGGGTACTAGACAATGGATAAACATACATATATACTTTTCTTTTTGTAAATACCTACATACATATTATACATAAATACATCCAACCAGGACAAACATCCATGTCCATGCACACAAATGTTTGACTTGTGCGGGAATCGAAACAGCGACCGCAGGCGTGGCAGTTAGTTACACTAAGCACTATGCTATCGAGGCCTAAGCAATCACTTTAGTATTTACCAAAAATATATACTAATGACAAATACATTTCTACTGTAAAATGTTTCGATAAGTAATTTCCAAGATAGCTTTATCATAATCGCAGGAATTTCATTCAAACAATAATACTGATATATGCCATTGACATTTTTAATATCTTTCCAAGCGAAACATACATGATTAGGTTAATTAATGTGCCTTTATTATTCTGCTACAATGCAGCCTCGATTCAGATGTCTTGAAATTGCAATATCACATTGAAATTAAATATGATGATACAGAGACCTTTATAAAACATTTAATTTAAAAGAGTTTAATTGTATTTGTAACACTATTGTGAAAAACGCTCAGAAGGACTTCAAGAAAACAAGCATCACATCCACAATTAGTTTAATGTTTCCACTTCACTTGATTATTCCGTTACAATCAACCACTGTGCTTCACACTTCAACGATCGCATTCGAATGCCGACTGTCACTCGAGCATGTTTGACACCGACCGTCACCTTTCATATCTGTCAGTGTCAAACATGTCGAGCTGCCATAATTATTTTATTTAGTTACAAAAATATGATATACCTAAATATTAAATCAATGAATGAATATAACAATTGATACTCAATTTGATATGAAAAATAAAAATTTTACTTTAAATATATGTGTAATTTAGTTGTTAAATTTAATTAACTATAAATATTAAATATGATCTAGTTAATTATTAAAAATATTTTATATGATATATTTATTTACGTCGAATCAATAATAATTAATGGTAAATGTGAATATAAAGATTACCTACAGGACAGGCCAAACCTTGTGTAGGAAATCTTTGGCAAAACAAATCATATCAAATCATCTATTTCTTAGTTATATTATTCATTTACATCTAATTACATTTGGCGGCCTTGATGGCGTAGTGGTTAGTGTAACCGACTGCCACGCCTGGGATCGCAGGTTCGATTCTCGCACAAGTCAAACATTTGTGTGAATGAACATGAATGTCTGTCTTGGTCTGGGTGTTTCTATATATAATATGTAAGTATTTACAAAATATATGTATAATGTACCTATGTTTATCCATTGTTTAGCACCCATAGTACAAGCTCTGCTTAGTTTGAGCTAGATGGTGTTGTGTGTATGTGATAGAATATTATTATTATCTGAAATACCTACTTACTCTAATAAATCTTACTATCATGCCACCTTATGTTTGTTGTCATTTTGTATGACTGAAGCCACATTTTTAGTTATCTATATTTTATCAAATTAGTTTAAAATTATAGCATGAAGTATTTGCAAATTATTACACATTAATTTTGTCTACCTTAATTTATTTAATACCTGGTTTACTATGGACGTATTTGATTATTACAACAGTCTATAAAAAGAATTAAACACTGTCAGTTACTATTTTATACTGTGTCATTTCTAATATAACACGCGCACCCCCATAGGTACAATAATCTTTATACCGCGATATGGCTTATTGTCCCTTGAAAAACAAAAAATAAATGTTAAGTAATTTCCAGCGATATGTGTACAAGCAAACACCATAACGAATATAAACAGAGAATGTAAACTGCTCGAGTAGAGAACCGAAGGCACGTGATATTCGCTATTCTCGCTAATGAGAATGTTAATGTAAGATCCTCGTCACGTTTGCTTTCCTAAGCAATTCTATGTGCCATTCAGAGGCATTCAATCCTAAATGATAAGCCAATAAAGTGGAAAGCTTTTCTAAGGAAATTTCTTTACCTTGACGCTTTAGCTGGAGAGCTTATACATATCGTATAATAAGGTTCAATGAATTCATAGGTATATGGGTACATATAAATCCATTTGATTGACATTGGATTTTCGATCGAAAGATCGTGATTTTAGTAAGCATGTGACCTAGCCTTGGGGTAAATACAATACCATCGTCGAAGGATTTACGGGCCAACACATGTCACGCAGTTCGACAATGATATACAAACATTTGAAGTCAACGTCATAAACGGAGTAGTGCATGTCAAGGCGCGTGACAACGCTACGCAGTCTGGCGAACATTCAAAGCAGAAATACAAACGTCACTCCGTACGCGACAGCCCGTGACAGTCTTTCATCCATACATATCGTAATAATTACCTTTAACAGTAAACGGTTATTTGTGCAATGCGTTGCCTTTGTCTAAATAAGCCCGTATATAAAAGTAAATGTCTTTGGACGAGAGATAAAAAAAATAAACGATACGAGGAAAAGACCTTGTACACAACTATATTTCAAGGTTGTGATTCTGAAGATTGTTTCTTTTAATAATAATTTATACTTCTTTATATATCTTTGAGAACATCATTGAGAACTCTTAGACAAGCAGGTTTCCTCACGATGTTTTCCTTCACCGTTAAAGCAAGCGATAATCAACTATTTTAATATGCACATAACTTTGAAAAGTCAGGGATGCGCGCCTTAGGTTCGAACTTGAGAACTCTGCGTGACAGTCCAACGGTTTATAGAATAATATAGATAATATGATATTGGTGCCTGTACTAGGGTAAACCTGTGCCACAGGCGTTAAGTGCACTTACAATATACTACTAGGAACTAAATTATGTACAACTAACCATACTTATTATATAAATATATGCAAAAATAGGCAAGATTATAATTAATATAATGGAACTTGTTATTACTGATTTAAGAACAATCAACAAATCTTCGGTCTCCCCATAATTTAAAGTTTGTAAGTTTCGAAAGACTATCCACTTAGATCTTGCATAATTTAGGTCATATATAGCTGTTTGTTTATTTATCTTGTTATAAAGAAAAGGCCCTAAGAATGCGATAAATCTATTTGTAAAAACAAACTTCGATTTAGAAAGTGTGGTAAATATCTTTCCGTCCATAGTTTTTTGCAATTTAAACTGTAGTTATTTCTACAACGTAAGTAACTGGTGTAAAAGTTGCTAAATTAAAAACAATCTGCAAGTCATATTTAGATATAAAATAGTATCTAAACTAATTTAGTCGGTCGTTAACATGCATAATCCAACAAATAATATGCCTCACAATATTATTGACATAGAATGCTAAAATTAATAGACGAATACTTGATTTTCGTTATTAAATTACGCTTTGAAATTTATCTTTTCCCTGTAACTCCGTTATAAATAACATAAACTCTAATAAATATATTATTGACAAACAAGACACGATCTTGGCACCGAGAAAATATCGAGAAACTCTGAAATATCAATTTTAATATTTATGTAAATTTACAGAACGAGAACTGAAAGTTAGACGAGATGATACATTTCTTAATACTATTCATTAAAATCACTTCGGTGTGTTCTAAAATTGATTGTGAAATCATGAAAGAATTTGATTCCAGATTCGTTTAACAAAAGACTGCTCGTTCCAGGGTCTATATCGTCTTATTTTTTAGGCTCGTAAAGTATTAATGATAAATATAATTATAAAAATAATAAATTAAAAAGTTTATTTGTATTATATTGTCTTCTGTTTACGCGAATGTTATTCATTGAAATTAAACTACTATATACGGATTTTATCGCGTTGTTTATTTATCACTGTATTACAAAATTTTGAAAATATTACACTACTACTACTATTGATTTTATTTAACTAATTTATAAGCTAATGAAATTATTTAAACTATTAAATCTATTTATTTTTGGTTTACACTTTCCCCGACGTTTCGGTTGCTTTTCAGCAGCCCCGTGACCATGGCTGATAAATAAACAACGCGATAAAATCCGTATATAGTAGTTTAATTTCAATTTATTTGTATTGTCACCATTTATTTATTTGTGAGTTGTCTAAACAATTTTTTATTGTGTTTGCATGTCAATATTAGCAATTTAACTCGAACATTTCCGTACAAAAGCCGCCATTCCACCAGCATCATTATGCATTACACGCCATTCCATCAGTATCCTTATCCTCATAAACAACTTATCTCTCTGATGAGAAATTCAATCTATCAAACATGTTTTAAGTTCATATTCGGAATTTGAAAATATTTCCGATATTAGTATGCTAATTATGTTTTAAACAACTTTTAGAATATGTTACTGTCTAATATATATTTTTAAATGCTGTTTAATAGTTGCCCTCACTTTTACGCAGGCAACGTACCGGTTCTTGAACGGTTATCAATGATAATATCAAATAAATCGCACACCTCTATGTCACTTTTATGGCATGCAATTATTAAGTAGTCACGTATAACAAAGTACTCGTTAATTCCATGTTTTGTAAGAAGTAATCTGTTTATATTTTCAAGTCGTATCAAACTAGATTTGATTTACGATCAATCCCTTACCTTGACTATTTAAGGTTGTTATTGTTGTTATTGTTATATTAAATTCTAAAATACATTACACTGGCTTCTGCCCGCGGCTTCGCTCGTGTAAAATTAGGTTAGGTTTGGAGAGATAAGCGACAAAGCAAGCACCCACGTAAAAAAAAAAAAAAAAACAAAAACAATTATTGTTTACAATATTAAGATAATGTATTCATAATCGATACGCATATTAGCTGTATATGTAAAAAACTATCTTATTACCCTTGTCGAAGGAGAAACCGTATTAATTTTTTGTCTAGGACAATAAAGATAAACTATTTTAAATGCGCGTTATTTAAAATAGTTTATGAGTTAATTCAGTACCTCTACTTTTCGTCAGGAATATTGTGGATGTCGGCTCCTTTTCAATTGGGTATTGGGTTGAGGTTATTTTAACCAAATTAAATAAGCAGCGATCTAGTGAGAGACCGTTGGACTGCCACACGCAGAGGTCAAAAGTTCGATATTACTTAATGCGCGCATCTATGACTTTTCGAAGTTATGTGCGTATTAAATATTTAATTATCGTTCGCTTTAACGGCGAAGGAAAACATCGTGAGGCAGCCTGCATATCTGAGAGTTCTAAATAATGTTCTCAAAGATATGTGCCCGCACTGGGCCAGTGTGGTGGACTATGGCCTAATTCTTCTCACACTGAGAAGAGGTCCGTGCCCAGCAGCAAACTGACCCACTGAAACTTTAATACAGGGCTGATATTATAAGTTATAAGATCAACCGTCCTTCTCATGATGCATTGACACCGCATGTCCAATAACAAGAGGTTACACACTCTGTAACGCACTATCTCATTCTCGCGTATTATCAATGCTTTAAAAAAGAAGTTGTAAGGCTCCTGTCCTGTGTTGGTAAAAGGTGACTCTCTAAGTACTTTTGTATTGTTGTCTAAATACATTATTTCATGTTATGTAATGTATTGCCTTTGTGGCGTATGGCGAAAGCGTATATCATAGTATAGTATAGTACATGCAAACGTGATATATATAACTTGTTATTAGCAAAGCAAAATACTACGTGCCGTAATACATAATAGTTAATATTGTTAATTATTCAAATAAAGTAAACATCATAATTTCCCTTTCCTATATAGGTCCGTACTACGTATGTATAATAACTTAGTATATAAGCCTTAATTAAATAACAATAAACCAGTCAATATTCAATCACCACATCGTCGTTTTAATTGGTTCATAAAGCAACACGCAATAATTGGTGACCCCGACGTGATCTATTGGTCTCTAGTGCTGATATAATACCGGGACGACCGGAACCCAATTTGGTTTTCAGCGGTGAATCTAGAGAACAATAGTATTACGATATTATTACATCCTCATAAAGTCAGAAGAAAAATGGCTCCACCAATAACTCCTTCAAAAGGCGACTCAGGCTGCGAAACTGTTGCTGCAATCACGGTCACGGAAAAACTACCGCAATTTTGGACAGACTCACCACGATTATGGTTCGCTCAGTTTGAAGCCATCTTGGCACCACAAAAACAGGGCGAAGACTACAAATACAATATGGTAATATCTAAATTACCAAAAGGGGTAGTCCATCAGGTTAGTGACATTTTGACTAATCCTCCCAGCGATAATAAGTACTCCACCATCAAGGAACATCTAATAAACTGCTAAGAAGAGGGCGAACACCGACGTTTTCACAGACTACTATCAGAAATGGACCTCGGAGACCAAAAGCCTTCCCAGCTCTTGAGAAAAATGAAGGAAACGGGATGTGGAAATATAAACGACGACACTAATCGTCTTCTGTGGCTAAGACAACTTCCCGCTTCGCTAACAGCGATTATATCGGTTACAAACAATTTATCATTAGACAACTTGAGCGAGTTAGCCGATAAAATATATGAAAACTTGACCTACAACAAGAATACCACTCAAGAGACATCGGTTGACATTAATTTAATAACAAACATATCGTCACAACTTGCAGCTATGCGAATAGAAATAAATGCATTACGTAGCGCACGCGAGCATCAACCTATGCAACGCAGCAAATTACATTCACGCCATACGTCACACTCACGGTCAAGGTCGCGCCACAGAAGCTCGCATAATGGAATTTGTTATTATCATAATCGTTTCAAGCAAGATTCGTATAAATGCAAGAAGCCATGTTCGTGGAATATGAACAAAAATATCTGGCCGTCGGAAAACTAGAAGTAGCACAGAACACGACGGGTCTCTGTGCTATTCACCCAGCAAACCGTCTAACTATAACTGACTCAAACAGTGGTTATAGATTTTTAGTCGACACGGGTGCTAACATTTCGGTTATCAATCGCACAAATAACGAGAGCAAAGCATGCGAATACAAATTATTCGCCGCCAACGGCAGCCCTATAAATACATACGGGGAACGCACTTTAATGCTTAACCTAGGAATTCGCCGAAGCTTTAAATGGACATTTACCATTGCCGACGTCAAGATGCCAATTCTGGGAGCTGATTTTCTGGATCATTATCAATTATTAGTAGATATACACGGAAAAAAACTGATCGATAAAAAGACAGGTTTGAAAACGCCTGCCAAAATAGTGAGAGCAAACATTGCATCAGTCCGATCGTTAAACGCTTCTCTACAGGAACCAATAAAGCGATTGTTACAGAAATATGAAGACATTACAAAGCCTAGATCGATGAACCTACCTACCAAGCACCAAGTACAGCATCAAATAATAACAAAAGGTTTCCCAGTATTTACTCGAGCGCGTCCATTACCTCCTGATAAATACAGAATTGCAAAACAGGAATTCCAAGACATGATGGATATGGGAATTTGCCGACCGTCAAGCAGTCAATGGGCATCGCCACTTCATTTAGTCAAGAAGAAGAATGGCGAATGGAGAGCATGTGGAGATTACCGCGCACTAAATAAAATAACAGTACCAGACAGGTACTCACTTCCAAGGCTACTTGATTTTACGTACGTGGCAAGCGGAAAAGAAATGTTCAGCAAAATAGACATAAAGAAAGCTTTTCACGTTCTGCCCGTAGCTGAACCAGAGAAAACAGCGATTATAACCCCTTTTGGACTTTTTGAATTCATCAGAATGCCATTCGGGTTACGAAACGCAGCACAGTCCTTCCAAAAATTTATGGACTCCATATTCAGAGACTTGGACTACGTATTCGTGTATGTAGACGACATAGACGACATATTTATCGCTTGTACGGTTAACGTACAGACTATTTAGCTGACGCGCCGTTACCTACTTTCGGCACTTAATATATTTTATTATTTATAAAGTCAGTTGACTCATAACGTTTGAGCAATAGCCACGGATTAGCATCCAAACTATCGTATTGTAATCAGTCGAACAATAAACATCGTATATAATTGATATCTGTGGTTTACGTCAACTCAACCTTTAACAACATAACTTAACAAATACATTCTGGGCCGTACATCAAGTTTGGTCCTTCGAGCAGTAAAAGTGTATGCGCGTGTGTCTAGTGTCTTTTGTCGATAGCGAATCGGTTCATCTGTTCTCCCACAAGAGGGTCGCCCCAGGTGAATTGAGACGAGGTCGCACATATCGAAGTTGGAGCACAAACAAATGACATTCGTGTTTACATCTGACGTTTCGCGAAAAACTTCGTGAAAAGTGAACTTAGTACCCGTGGCAAAGGTTACAGTACATTGCCTACAGTGAACTTTATCGATCTAACATCAACAAAATGGCTCAGAACGTAGCAGATTTGATCAACAGTCAAGAAGCAATTTTCGACAACTTGAAGAGAATTTGCATCAATTACAAGAAAGACAGTTCTACTAGGAAAACTGCTCAATATTTAGAGGAACGTCTTTCTCGCCTTAACAAGAGCTGGGATCAGTTCATACACAATCATCAGGTATTGGAAGAGTGCGGAACAACGGACATCCAGTATTTTACTGATGATATCTATAACAAAACAAAGCAACTGTATGAAGAAGTCTTACAAGACATTTTGAAACGCCAGGCGGAGTTACCATCCGTGAGTACAAAAAATATTGGACCACCCTCAGGAACTACGGGTATGGCAGAGCTGTCTCCGTCGGTGGTTCCCGCAAAAGGTGAATTATCCTCGAAGTTTAGTTTTGATGACATAGCTTTTTACACACCCTCTCGTGAAACTCGTGAACTAACTGAAAAGCAAGATCTACTGCGACGGCAATACTGCAACTTCAAGGCCTTTCAACGAGCAGTAGAAAAGATAGACTTAAACAAATCTATGGAAAAGTGGGAGTTAGAAGATGGGCTGAACATCTTAAGAAGTAAGTGGGAACACATTGAGAAAGCAAATTGGGAACTTGACTATATTTTACAAGAAGAAGATTTGTCATACCAGGAAAAATATAGCGCTGCTGACAACATATATGACGACTTGCGAAAGAAAATTCAAAATAAAATATGGAATAACACATACTATGAGAAATCAACGCCAAAAATAGTAATACCCGATTTTTATGGTAACTATAACCAATGGTTAACCTTTCGTGACCTCTACATCGAAAGTGTACACAACAACCCTATACTTTCAAAAGCGCAGAAAATGCAAAATTTAAAGACAAAACTTAAGGGTGAAACTGAAAAGTTGGTGCATCACTTGGGCATCAGCGCCGAAAATTATACATCATGCTGGGAGATAATCACGCATAGATATGATAACAAGCGTCTCCTATTCACTTCATACATGAATACGCTAGTGAATCAACCTAACATCCAACAAGCGACTGCTACAAGCGTGAGGAGGCTACATGACGTCATACTGGAATGTCTGAATGGTCTGAAGAACATTGGGTTGGATATTTCGAAGTCTCATCCAATCATTGTCCATCTTATGGTTCAGAAATTAGACAGTGCCACGTACAATGAATACATCAAAGATCTCAAACAACCGAGAGAGTTTCCCGATTTAGATGAATTAATGAAGTTCTTAGAGTCCAAATTTATGGCGTTGGAAGCTTTATCAGGATGTAATCAAAAGTCATATACGTCGACAAAACATCTCACTGCAGATAAACAGCCGAAAAAAATATATGAAGCCCGCAACAATTATAATAAATATAACATACAGAGGTCATCGCACTTTAACAAGTCTTATAAGTCGCCACAAACCTTATTCACGACAGCTAAAAACTGCCCGATTTGCAAAACGGACCATGTTTTAATGAATTGCGAAAAATTCTTGGCTATGAATATAATGGCGCGTAAAGACGTAATTCGCGACCTGAATATTTGTAATAATTGTTTATTTAGCCATGGAGGCCAACAATGCTTATCGAAAAAAACGTGTAAGCTATGTCGCAAGCCACACCATACACTTATGCATGATGCTCAGAATGAGCGTGTTGACAACTCACAAACAACAAACTCTGTCACGTCGTCTCGGGTCGTGAACAATGTCATAAACGAAGAGAAAGAAGTCTTGCTTACAACAGGTCAAAACAGCTGACGGCAACTACATAAATCTAAGAGGCTTGCTTGATCAAGGCTCGCAAGTGAGTCTGATTACTGAAAACGCCGCACAGCGACTCAGGTTACCCCGACGAAAAATGAGCGCCGTCGTGTCTGGTGTCGGGTCGCTAAGCGGCAATTGTAAAGGGTCAATGCACTTAGAATGCAAGTCAATACATTCGAACTATGTTTTTAATTTAGAACCTCTTATAATGAAAAAACTGATGAATAACTTGCCAACAGCATCGTTCTCTATTGAAAATTGGCATTATATTGAAAATTTGAAGCTTGCTGACCCACACTTCAATGTCTCGGGTCCGATCGACCTACTCTTGGAGGCTGATATTTATTCTGAGCTTATTTTAAATGGCGTCATAAGGAGTGATAGCAGCTTTCCTATAGCACAACAAACTAAAGTGGGTTGGATCTTATGTGGCAACGTGAAAACGTTTAACTGTTTTGTGACGCTCAATGACTTAGAAAATATGTCACGTTTCTGGGAAACAGAGGACGTCGTTGACACTGTTTCATCTTCTAATGAAGAGCAATTTTGTGAAAAGTTTTACGCCTCCACTACGGAGAGAGCGTCCGACGGAAGATACGTGGTACAAATGCCCATGAAACCTAACTACGAGGCTAACTTAAAATATACGAGGCGTCAGGCGATTGCTCAGTTTTTACAACTCGAAAGAAAGCTGCAAAACAACAAAGAACTTGGTCACGAGTACAATAACTTCATTAACGAATACATCTCAATGGGTCACATGAAACCTGTAACTCAAGAAAATGGAATCCGCATCTACTTACCCCATCACGGCGTGTTGAAATCTGAGTCCACAACAACTAAACTTAGAGTGGTTTTCAACGCGTCATACAAAACAAATAATAACTGCAGTCTCAACGATTTTATGTATGCGGGGCCTAATTTGCAAAAAGATATGCTCACGCTTTTAATCAACTGGAGGAGTTACAGATATGTCTTCATAGCTGACATTGAGAAAATGTATCGTCATATCTGGTTAAATAATAAACAACATCATCTTCAGACAATAGTATGGAGAATGTCGCCTTCAGAACCGCTTCAAGATTGGCAATTATGCACCGTCACCTACGGGATGAAAAGCGCACCTTATCTTGCGATGCGCACTCTGGTTCAACTCGCACAAGATGAGAAAAACTATCCAGACGCGGCGAATGTGCTGCGAGACTATTTCTATATGGATGATCTAGTCTATGGTCAAGATAGCCTAAATAATGCAAAAAACCTAGTTTCAGAGCTCATAGCATTGTTCAAATCAGGAGGTTTTAACTTACGGAAGTGGAGGAGCAATGAACCATCAATCTTAAACGAGTTGCCGAATGATCAAAAAGGCGGTTCTAATACCAACATCGATTTTAAACCGGACACAACATCAAACACAAAAATGTTGGGTATGAGATGGAATCAAACCAGCGATATGTTTTCTTACAACTGGAGTTTGTCAACGAAGAAAATACTTACGAAACGTGTATTGCTGGGTGAAATCAGTAAACTATACGATCCTCTTGGTTTCCTGTCACCTATAACAATAAGAGCTAAATTACTGTTTCAAAAGGTTTGGATTAGTAAAATTGACTGGGATGAATCTCTGCCTATGACGTTACAAACGGAGTGGGAAACATTACGAAAGGACCTTCTACTGACAAAGGAAATTTCTATACCAAGATGGTTACAATGTAGCGAAGATAACCTGGAAATACATGGATTCTGTGACGCAAGCGAGAAAGCCTACGCGTGTGTCATCTATAGTCGAGTCACAAATAGCAGCGGTGTTTATATAACTACTATTATAACTGCGAAAACGAAGGTGGCACCGCTTAGCAAAATGATAACCTTGCCTAAAATGGAACTCTGTGGAGCATTGCTACTGACCAAAATCATGGAAAGAGTAAAACGGATCCTATCTCATAAATATCTACAAATACATTGCTAGAGCGACTCTATGGTAGTGTTAGCGTGGATACAGGGCGACGTAAACAGATGGGAGAGATACGTTGCTAACAGGGTATCACAGATAAACAATGTCATTCCCGCGAAGCAGTGGCGTTACGTGAAGTCGGAAGATAACCCCGCTGACTGTGCAACCCGGGGTCTTTCGCCTTCGCAACTTACTACTTTTAAACTTTGGTGGTACGGTCCCGATTGGTTAAACAATAACATTATCAAAACTAATAACGTAAACGCCATGACCTACTCAACAAATCATGGGTTGAAACAAAACAAATGCTGTCTTACAATTTGCCAACGTTGCGAAATAGTCGACACATTACTTACAAGATATAGTAACTACAATCGTGTAATCCGAGTGCTTGGGTGGATTGTACGATTTATAAACAAACGAAACAAAGAAATTGGATATAAAAATAACTTAACCGACTGTGACAAAAGGGAGGTTTTGTATTTGTCACAAGAAGAAATATTGCAAGCACACGAGATGGTAATGAGAACTGTCCAAAGAGAGTATTTCGGGGAAGAAATGGAGTTATTAACTAAGAACAAAGCAGTGTCAACTAAAAGCAGCCTTTTGAAATTATCTCCATTTTTAGACGAGAAAGGTTTACTACGTGTAAAGGGGCGACTTACTAATTCAACCTTGCCACCCGAATCAAAATGTCCTATTATTCTTCCTGCTCATGGAAGAGTAACTGAACTTATAATACAAGAGGCTCATCGGGATACCCTTCACGGAGGTGCACGTCTTACTCTTGCATATTTACGACGGAAATATTGGATTGTTGGCGGAAGCAGGACTGTGAAAAGGGAATTGCGCCAATGTATTCGATGTCATCGGTTTAAGAATAGCAAGAACGAACAATTTATGGCGGACCTACCAAAAGAACGTGTGACACCTTCACGACCCTTTACTAACACGGGTGTCGACTTCACTGGACATGTGGACGTCAAGATCAATAAAGGGCGAGGTGTGAAAACTTGTAAAGGTTACATAGCCGTCTTCATTTGCATGGTTACAAAAGCCGTGCATCTAGAATTAGTTTCTGACCTAACTACGGAAACTTTTATCGCCGCTTTGAAGAGGATGTGCGCACGCCGAGGCACTCCGAAACACATTTTCTCTGATAATGGCACCAATTTTGTGGGCGCTGCCAAATTTCTTCACGAGGATCTAGAACGACATAGAACATTGAATACATCTGAATTCTTTGACGAGACGAGCCATCAACAGATACAATGGCACTTCAACGCACCCCTTTGGCCGTCAGCTGGCGGATTGTGGGAAGCTGCGGTCAAATCGATGAAATATCACCTGCACCGCGTCCTGGGAGAGCAGAAGCTTACTTTTGAGCAATTTAACACGTTACTTACGCAAATCGAGGCCTGCTTGAACTCTCGCCCGTTGTGCCCCCTAACCGAGGATATTGAAGACCTAGAATATTTGAGTCCGGGTCACTTTCTCATTGGGGGACCCTTATTGTCTCTACCACAAGAGGAAGAAAGGATCAATACATGTTTGAGAAACAGATGGCGACTTGTTGAACAAATGAACATCCATATCTGGAGACGCTGGTCGCAAGAGTATTTACATCAGTTACAAGTACGGAGCAAGTGGCATCAAGCCAAAGAAAACCTGAAAGAGGGAAGCTTGGTACTAATAAAAGATGAACACTTACCACCGGGACGATGGGCTCTCGGAAGAGTGTTAGAATTACATCCTGGAACTGATGGGATAGTTAGGGTTGTAACCCTTAAAACAAAAAAGGGTCAGTTGAAACGCCCTATCAGCAAACTATCGCCATTACCACTATCTGAAAAATTATCTACTACAATAGAAACGAAAATATGCGAAGAGAAGCCAGCTGAATCGGCAAAACATACGCATATAAAACCCAGAAAGTATAAAATTGTTTCTTTCATTCTAATGATAATTCTGGCAATGTCAGGAATTGCAAGATCAGCACCGACGGCCGGTAATTATAAAGTTACCTCAATACAAAGCAGCCATCCTATTTACTTCGACGAAGCTGGTAAATTACATCTTATTCATGACGAGTGGACACTACTAATCTATTACAATTTAACATCATACTGGCAAAGCACAGAGAAGATTAGTACGTATATAAGTCAAATGAATACACTTTGTCAAAATATAGTACACGAATATCAATCCTGTATACCAGTCATCGATCACTTACGTCACGAACTACGTCACTTGGAGGACTACAACTCTATGTTACACTCTCAAAATATACGACAAAAACGAGGCTCTTTTGATGGAGTTGGAAAGCTATCTAGAACTCTTTTTGGCACGTTGGACGTCGACTTTGCCGAAAAATATGAAAAGGACATAAAGATCTTGCAATTTAACGATAATTACCTGTTGCAACTTATAAAAAATCAAACGCTGATTGTAGAAGCTGAAAATAATTTTATAAAAACAAACACAGAATTTATAGATAAGCAATTCGACACCATACAAGCCTACATGAACCAAACAAGCAACGTAATCACTCGTATAGAAAACAGAGCGCAAATGTTGTATGCCATAAATGACATTAATTCAGCCGCGGTGACGTCAACTTTAATAATAAGTGACCTAAATCGCATTTTGGAATTACTTATGAACGCCTTGGGGAATATCTACAGAGGTCACTTAGATAGACACCTGCTATCAGCCTCTCAACTAACGGAACAGCTGAACATTATATCGGCGAAACTGCCGCAAGGATTATCGTTACCTGTGAAGAATGGACAAAGCGATTTCAAGAACATCTATGACCTCATACATGTAAAGGCACGAATAACGAACAACTTTTTTCTTTTTGAACTGCACATTCCATTACTGAGTGACGAAGACTACAAGATTTACCGCATTATCCCGATACCGTTTTCAAGACAAGGACATCTAAAGTTAGTTCAATCTAATTCAAATTTTATTGCCATCAACTTCATGAAGAACTCGTATATTACTATGGATATACAAGACATGCAGCAATGTACGTTGTCAGGAATGGACGAATATATTTGCGTTTCACATCAACCCGTGTATAATTTGCACGATATAAATGCACCTTGTGAAGCACAGGTCTTTAGTCAGCAGACGTCATTATCATGCGTCATCAGTGACGTCATGTGTAAAGAAACGTGGATCAAATTGCATAAACCAAATGTATGGTTATTTATATTATGCGACCAACAAATGATGCGTGTCATATGTAGCGATCAAGTTACGCCGGCGGTCATTACCGGGACAGGTGTAATTGCTTTGAAACCGAAATGCACATTACAGAAGAAAGATGCAACGATTTTCACTTATAATCACCTAGGAAGTCAATTTTACATGAATCCAGATATCGACGAGCCCATTACAAACTCCACAATTAATAACATATTTGACCTTGGTTGGAAGAACGCTCAACTAAATATCACACCAATCGGAATACCCAGCACAGCGAACTTCTCTGAGGTTGACAGGGAGTTGAGATATCAACAGCAGCATGAAATATTATCAGTAAGCCCGGTCACGTCGTACATTACTAGCCATGACATATATCATTATACAGTATCTACTGTGTTGCTGGGAGGAATTGCTGCGTTTGCTTTGTATATCGTAATAAAACGAAGGAAAAGGAAAATCAAGGCAAAGAACAATACACGTCGGCTGCGCACTTTTATAGGACAGGACAATGCTGGAGTGGACATCGAGATGCGCGAAATTCAACAATCAGCACCACCGAAACCATCCCGCACCGAACCGACGAAGAGATTTAGTTTCGATGAATTGTCGTCGTAATAATTACTATTTTCACTTTATACTTGGTCTTGTATTTTTATACTTAATCTTTATATTTTATAAGCTTTCATTTAATATGTACTGGATGCTCATCCCACTTTTTTCCCTGGGGAGCATGTACGGTTAACGTACAGACTATTTAGCTGACGCGCCGTTACCTACTTTCGGCACTTAATATATTTTATTATTTATAAAGTCAGTTGACTCATAACGTTTGAGCAATAGCCACGGATTAGCATCCAAACTATCGTATTGTAATCAGTCGAACAATAAACATCGTATATAATTGATATCTGTGGTTTACGTCAACTCAACCTTTAACAACATAACTTAACAAATACATTCTGGGCCGTACATCGCTGATAAGAAAAATAATATTAAGGAACATTATGAACACTTAGAAGAGGTGTTTAAGCGCTTGCATGATCACGGCATAACAATAAATACAAACAAATGCGAATTTGCCAAGCCGGAAATTGATTTCCTCGGTTATCATATAACGAGCCAAGGGTTGACTCCTACTATGAAAAAAATTCAAGCCATAAACAATTACCCTAAACCACAAACGATAAATGAATTACGATGTTTTTTGGGTATGATTAACTTCTACCGAAGCAGTATTCCACATGCAGCAAAACATCAAGCACCATTAAATAAATATTTAATTAATTGTAAGAAAAATGATAAGACAGTTATACAGTGGAATACCGAAGCAAACCACGCGTTTGAATGTTGCAAGCAGGACATTCGACAATTAACTACATTAGCATGTCCGGACAGCAACGCGCAAATAGCTTTAATGACGGATGCTAGTCTCAAATGCGTAGGCGCTGTACTACAGCAGCGAAGAAACAAAAAATGGGAGCCGATAGTTTTTTTCTCCAAATCACTAAGCGAAGCCCAAACAAAATACTCTACTTACGATAGAGAGCTACTAGGAATTTATATGGCTATAAAACATTTCAGAAGACTCATTGAAGGACGAGAATTTACGGTCTACACGGATCACAAACCACTAATGCATGCTTTCGATAAGAAGCCGTCATTGGATGATACTCCTAGACGAATCAGATATCTGGATTATATATCACAATTCAGTACGGATATCCAGCACATCAGCGGCCACAAGAATTTGGTAGCCGATGCTTTATCTCGAGTTATCGAAACGATATCCTTACCCTCTGCAATCGATTGGTACGAGGTAGAAAAATATCAAAAGAATGACAGCGAGTTAAAACGATTAAAAGCCAATAAATCATTAAAAATAGAATTAATACATTTTCCAGATAAAAATATTAAGATTTATTGCGATACATCAACAGGAAAACAACGCCCTTTTATGCCCCTCAAATTCAGGAAAACTATCTTCGAAAGTTTTCATAACATTAGCCATCCTGGTAAGAATACTACGAGAAAACTGATTTCAACTAACTATATATGGGAAAATATGAATAAAAACGTAAATAAGATGACTGAGACATGTTTACAATGTCAACGAGCAAAAATACATCGTCATACAAAATCACAATTCGGAAAATTCATGCCAACAGGAAGATTTTCCCACCTTCATATTGATTTAGTTGGGCCTCTACCCACTTCTAAAAACAAACGATACATAATTACAATGATAGATCGTTGTACTTCATGGCCAGAGGCATTTCCCATAGCTGATATAACTGCAGAAACCGTAGCCAGAACGGTATATGAAGGCTGGATAGCCCGATTCGGATGCCCTGAATACATTACCACAGACCAGGGACGCCAATTTGAATCTGAAATATTCAAAAATTTAGCAAACTTAATGGGAATTCATAAAATTCGAACCTCCCCATATCATCCACAGTCAAACTCTAAAGTAGAACGACTGCACAGAACATTGAAAACGGCATTGATAGCAAGAGGTAACACAATCAATTGGACAAAAGAGTTAGCTACCGTTTTACTTGGCATACGTACGAGTTTACGGCAAGACACAGGATACTCGGCAGCTGAATTAGTATACGGTTCAACAATTAGATTGCCTGGAGCATTTTTCGAGACACATAATAACTCAACATACGCAGATTTTATCAGAGAAATTAAGGACAACTTAGAACACATGATTTCTGTTCCACAAAGACAAAGGAAGAACGACAAGATATTCGTGCACCCACAGTTATCGGAATGTAAGCACGTTTTCTTACGTTGTGACCGATTACGGCCAAGTCTTACACCGCCGTACGATGGTCCTTATCTTGTCATCAGTCGAAATGATAAGATCTTCACGATCTTGATAAACGGACGACAAAAAAGTGTAGCTATCGATAGAGTTAAACCTGCATTCATGTTAAACGATAGCAAGATAAGCAAACGGACAATAGACGACCAGATAACGAAAACTTCACAAGCAGATAAGAAAACAGAAACAAGAACACGTTCTGGTAGAATCTCCCGCCCGATGGTTAGATTCCAATTATAATATATAAGCTAGAATAATACTACTTTATGCATTCACTTAGCACAGCGTCGAAACAACACATAGCATGGGATCAAACTCGAGCCACGAGAAGGAACAAATCAACATGGTGCAGAACAATGCAGTAAAACCAGAAGATTTATTAAACCTGCACTCCCAAGTGGTCTAGGAAGTACAAGGGATCCGGAGCTGGATAATATTCATGACGATAGCAGGGGTTGTCATATGTACAATCGCAACCATAGTCATAGTATTCAAATTCGTAAGCAATAAGATCGAGAAGAGGCTTACGAAAATAATTAGAGACGCAAACGTTGTTTAGAAACGTAGGCATAAAGTTAATCTGTATTATTATTTTTTTCTAATCTAATTATTACTATGTGTAATTTAGTTTTTTTTCTTCAAGGGGGGAATATCTATGGCGAAAGCCATAGTATATCATAGTATAGTATAGTACATGCAAACGTGATATATATAACTTGTTATTAGCAAAGCAAAATACTACGTGCCGTAATACATAATAGTTAATATTGTTAATTATGCAAATAAAGTAAACATCATAATTTCCCTTTCCTATATAGGTCCGTACTACGTATGTATAATAACTTAGTATATAAGCCTTAATTAAATAACAATAAACCAGTCAATATTCAATCACCACATCGTCGTTTTAATTGGTTCATAAAGCAACACGCAATATGGCGCAGCAGTATAGTGACATGAGGACCCGAGTAAGCTTCCTGGATGGAGTGAAAATTTATTGGGTTTTTTGATCTAGAATTTCTCAATAACAGCAATAACGACAATAGGCTCGAGCACCCTATTTTGTGAAACCTCAAATCATAACTGTTGATAAAGCCACGTATGTATTTATCCCAATACGAAGACAATAAACAAACAAACTTGCGCATAATAACAACAGACTGTAGAATATATTTTCTATGTTAATGCGCACTACCAAATCAATAAAGAACTCATACCAAATAACAAAGTCAGAATGCAAAGCACATATATAATTTTCTAATTGAAAATAAAACCTTATATGTTCAATAAAATAAAACAGTAACATCGAAGCGAAAGAAACATCTTATTGTGCTTTTTGTTAGACATTCGTATGCTGATATCGGACCCGTAATAAAAATAAATGGGATCTCGGCTGATCTAAATATTAGGATACAAATTCAAGCGAACCAAATAGATCTTTTCACATACATAAACTATTTGGAGATAGATAAAACGTTACATTGGGATTTCTTCTTGAAGTTGTGAACTTTCTTTTCGTGATATAGTACTATGTTTTACTTAACCAATTATTTATTTGCTTACATGATATATAAGTATATACACCTAAAGAATACTTCCCGTGAATATATTTTATGCAGTTATACAAAAATTCTATAAAAAATAGGAAATTACAATTATTTTAATATACGAATCCAATGTGTTGTGATTAAGAAATAAAAATAACAAAAAAGAAAACCGATTTCAGCTAGACAACATTTTTCATTGCTGCTCCGCTCCTATTGGTCGTAGCGCGATGTTATATAGCCTATAGCCTTTTTCGATAAATGGGCAACACTAAAATAATTTTTCAATTCGAACCAGTTGTTCCTGAGATTAGCGCGTTCAACCGAACAAAAAAACAAACAATCAAACAAACAAACTCTTTAGCTTTTTATTATTAGTATATATATAACAGCCCTGTTTATGAACTGCCCCATACCAAGCTGTAAACATAACAATAGAAACATAACTGCCAACAAAAAAATCTTTTCGTATTACTAAAGCCACATAAAACAATAAATCGCAATACCTATAAAAGTAGTGCAATGCCGAGCTCTACTACGAGTAGTCTACTATTATTCTGCCCGATTTCAACTTCAAATAATAGTCTACATTACATAACAGCAAGCAAACGCTTAAACGAATCACTATAACCCGATAATATCTTCGCTCTACAGGAAAACAACCCTGCATTCACCACGAAAAACGACCCAAGGATACAAGATAACGCACGCATAAACCTTAAAAACTCGCAGCTGAAACAATTCCGAGGGTTATTACTGGCGAACATACGATAGGAACAACCGCTGTTCTATTCAAAGGCTATAACTACGGCTAAGTTATATTGGCTGCGTTCACATTATTTGCACTTCATCCAGCTTTTAACGCAATCCGCAAAGCATCTAGCTACCAATTTAACTTGGATTATATATGGGGCTCAAATCGAGTTATTGGAGTGTGGTATCAAATTATTGTTAAATACATTCCTGTATATTTTACTTACATTTTAGCTAATGCAGTAGGGAAGTATGTGTGATGTGTCTTTAATAGATATAATGAGGAGTAGTGAGATAAATGTCTGCGGTGTAAAAGAAGATGTAGTGACACGAAATAAGAAAGATGCATTAATTAATACGGTTTGGGTATTATGAGAAAAATAGACGACTATAATTATATGCATATATAAGTCAAGACTGATGAGGCGCTCATAGCCAGTTGCACTCACTGATCGATAAACAATTAGCGAGGTTAAGTAACGTTGGGTGCGGTCTGTCTTTAGATGGGTGACCGCTTAGTGGTATTTCATCTGAGCGTCTCCGTGCTTCGAAGGAGACGTAAAAAGTCGGTCCCGGTTGTTGTCAAATTGACAGCAGTCGTTAAGCCATGTCAGAGGCCTACGGGTGGCTTGAACAACTCTTGACAACAGGTTGGCCACTAACCACACGAAAAAAAAAGGCAAGGTTATTTAGAAATAGACAAAGAAAAATAAATATTGAAGGCAATTGTGAATAGCGCAGTATCAAGGGATCTAGGCGGACCATATCGGAGACAATTTAGAGAATCGTCACGTTTAATAATTTAAAAGAATTTTTTTTAAATTAATAATTTAAAAAAAAACGCTAATTTAAAAGTGCATACCTTATACCGACAAGCGTCCATGAAAAATATAATCCAAGTAAATGATCAAACAAGAGCGAAATGCTAGACTTGAAGCATGTTTTATATTGGTTGTATCCAAAGATTAAGTGTTATTCAATTTCCTTTTTTGCTTTTTTATAATTATGTTTTAATTTGAAACAATATTGGCATCTCAAATTTTGTGTTGTGTGTATGAGCAGGCTTGTAGCGAGTTGCATGTTACTGACTGTTTCTTAGTTTAGTAGATGAATTTCATGTTCTTATTCTTTCAACACAATTTAATACAAGTAGTATCTCAGACAGTACTGCGTAAGAGAAAGCTAAAATTCTCTCAGCGTCCAGATTAGATTAGTAATTATAAGTTGCCAGTTTTGCTCGCATAATTTTATAATTAATGTGTAGCTACTGTTTGTTGTTGTGATATGAGAGTAATTATAACTCCGTTTAATTCCACGTTACACCTGCTATTAGTGTTCTTATGTAGTCGAACTGATTAGATAACAGGTGGAAGGTTCCCATAATCGCATTAAGTAGCGACAGGTGAACTGACGATTGTATCAGCGCCTAGATAACGTCTCAATCGCAAAATCAAATGTATCTCTTTTCTCTATCAATCGTCAGGCAGCGATTAGATTATGATGCCCAAACTTGGTTAGAAAACTTTTGCTTTGTACTGGTGAATTATCTTAATCCAAATTAATATTATAAATACAAATGTGAGTTTGTTTGTTTGTTACATTTTATGACCTTAACTACTCGATCGACCATCATAAAATGCCGCATACATGTTGTCAGGGGTACAGAAAAGGACACAAGGCAGACCTTTCATCCAGGAAAAATCGAGCGAAGCCACGGACAAAAGCTAGTCACATATAAACTGAAGACGCTACTAAATTTAATTTTTTTTTTTTTTTTTATTTATATTTAATTTTAAGATCTGTAGCTGTTGACAAGAAAACTGGCAAGATAATAAAGTATTTTATAGTTAAACATGTCAACTGATAAATATAAATGAAAATTTGAATTATTAAGTTAAACTTTTACAACAGTACAGTTGGTTAGACGCTCATAAATGTTACCCCGTGACATTCATAAATTAAAAATAAAAATATATTATGGTTGCATGAAAGGCGCACCCGTTACCGCCGCGCTTAATTTTAAGGGCTCGACGAGTATTAGAGGACTGTGCAAACATATGAACCTTCGGGCACGGCACGATCGTGGCGGTAAGTGCCGTTTTTGAGAAGTGGCTGGAGAGGCGGCATGGCGCCTTCACCTTCCGGCTGATACAGGTAATGACTGGCCACGGTTGTTTTGGCCAGTTCCTGTGTCGCATAGGCCGGCAGGAGACGCCCGGTTGGCACCACTGCTGCGACTGCCACGACGTTGTTGAGTACGTGGCGCTGCACACTTTGGCAGATTGCCCCGCCTGGGCATCGCAGCGCCGTGAGTTGATCGCGGCAGTCGGTATGGTTGCCCTCTCGCTCCCAGATGTGCTTCAATATAAACCATAGGGTCCGGAGCGAGAGGTCATCGAACGCCATCGCACCCTTGAGGAAGTCATGTCCATCAAGGAGCGGCGGAACAGAAGAGAGCTTGTAAACCCTCTTCCCAACTGCAGAACCGGGCGCCGTCCAAAGGAGCGTTGTGGTTTCCTCTCTTCCAAATATTTTTATTACAATGCCCTTCCGTCAAGTAACGCCTACTTCGATTCAATATATATCTGTGCCTCCTATGAAAAGTGATATAAGTCAAAAATCAACCCTTTAGAGATGACCAAAATCAAGATTTAAAAAATCTAGTTCGCGTTTTAAGTAATAAGAACATTCACTTTCACTGTTCATTTACATTTTTGTGGTCAACATTATAGGTTTAAAGTAATTCTAAAAAAAGTTGAACATTTTTTATTTCTGTTACGCGCTAAAATGACGTGGTAAATGATACAACTACAGTTAAATTATATTGCACTTATAAGTTGTCTTAGTGTAAGATGAAAAATTAAATGTGCAAATAAATAAATAAAAAATAATGAAACGAAAATAACGAAAAATAATGTGTGCAGCAATTATTTATAGAGGTTACAACTTGAAATTTATCAATATTTACGATATTTTTGCAAAAATCCTGCCAGTTATATCACTTTACACAAAATTATATCCGAAAGTGTGGTAGAACGTGAGTTAGATCAAAAAGATCCTAATATTTTTCTGATTATTTCTATGTAAAAATTACAAAACGGGTACAACTCGACTTATATCACTCATCACAGGAGGCACAGATTTAATCCATTACTGATACGACTCACATCCATAAAACATAAATCGATAAGCTAATAATTTTTGGTCCACAAAAGATAAGATACCCTAAGCACTTAGTCGCAGCTGATCTGACATCCAAGTCATTAAAATTATACGCAAAAACATTGAGATTCCTTACAATCGCTTTACATAAAATTTAATTTTCTTTTTACATATAAAATATACTTCTATTATTTAATTAAATGCATACGAAAGATATGCTATGTATCTACTAAAACAATATTTTAACAATATCAGTGATATTATTTTATTGCATAGCATAATTTCTAATAACAGATTAACATTTTGTGAAATGTACAATAAGATAAAATAATATGAGAACTCAGTGAAATTCTGCAATATATAGCCTCGCTGATTTCAGCATGAATGGGCCTGGCTTGACCGGGGAAGGACTACCCTCTTACAGAATATCGACTTGAAATAGCAGTATTCCTACTGTTGTGTTTAGTTCGGTGAGTGAGAATGCTGGAGGCCCAATCACCTTCTTTCCACCTTCCCGCTCCTTCTCCTTCCCACTTCTTTTTTTCTTCTTCCTTTCCTAAAGGGTCGGCAAAGCGCAAGTGATGCCTGTGGTGTTGCAGGCATCCATAGGCTACGGTGACCACTTACCATCAGGTAGGCCGCATGCTTGTTTGCCACCTTAGTTGTATAAAAAATATATGATTTCTAAAACGTACTTAGCTGGTTTGCACGTGGCATAATAAGCGTACTTTTTTTTGTAGAGGTGTATTATGAAGATATTTTTGTATGTATACTAAACAATAAACATACATACATAAACTCACGCCCGGTTCTCGTTGGGGTAGGCAGAGGAAACGAAATTACTCTTACTACGATCCTGGCATATTCTTCTTCCTTTAACTTTAACTTTAGCTCACTGATGAGAAGAATCTGATAAACTGTCGAGGAGAAGAGCATGTACTTCTACCTTGAAAGTGTAACGGTTTGTGAACATCCTAACTTCATGAGGGAGCGTATTCCACAGTAAAAAAGACTGGACCATGAAAATAGTATGAAAGAGACAATGTAAGAGGAGGTTGTTGTAAGAACAAAGATTTTTGTAATGATTTGAAGATAGGTATTTCTTTATTTATTTATTTATTTTTGGACCACCAGTAATTACACAACAATACTTATAGTACATACATGGTTTAAAATTTTTGTTTGGTTGTATAATCTTTTAAGGTAGCCACTGCATGCACAAATAGGGTAGCCTGAATTTTAATTAAATATACACATAAGATTTTAATATAATTTTGAAATTTACAAGATGATGCAACCTATTAAAATAATTAAAATAAATCAAATGAAATCATTTACAACATTTAACAACACAATATAAAATGTAGTAGCAAAACCAAGAAGTAAATTAGTACTAAATTTATTGAATAATATGATTTGGTGTTTAAAAGTAATTAGATTAAAATGAAATAATAAAAGTTGTCATAAAATTAAGATCATCATAAAATGAAATAAAAAGTAAAATTAAAATAAATTCAAAATAAAGTAAAATAATTCTTATAATATTGGTACACAATAAAAAAACATTAGCAGTCAGTATTATTTAATATTACGAAAAGGTATTGGAAAAGGCAGGTTAAATAAGTGGGGGCATTTCGGGAGAGGGAGCGTTTGAACACTCTCCCCAACCGCAGAGCCGGGCGACGGAGGGCGCGCGATGACCTCCAGCCACCCTGAGGTTTGACCTGGGGTTGGCGGGCTTTGTGGGCCTGCCCGCCATCCGTTCAGCACCAGGTCCGAGAGGCGGCGTGCGTGTTCCCACGCGCGCATCTGTGTCGAGTCCGTCTCCCCCCTAGGGGGGAGACAGTAGGGAATTTTTGAGCGTGACTCCTTTGGGTAGGTCTCTTCGGGTAGTGGCCTGCCGTTTCACACGGCGGGCCGTAACCTCGGCGGGGTCGCGACCGCATGCGAAAGCGATTCGCGCGGCCCCGTCGATAGTGGTTTTGTCGAGGAACACCGTGGTAGGTTTAGTCGGTATTCCGGGAGGTACATTATCTTTTCAACATCTTTCTTTTACCCCGGCAAGTCCGACATAATCCCTCCGCCCGCCCCCGCGGAGGGATATGCGTCACTGCATTCCCCCACGCAAAAAAAAAAAAAAAAGTGTGGGCATTTGGTGAGGTTAGAATAGAAAATAATACTGTAAAGGTACACAAACTACGGCGTTGACGAATGAGTAACCATCTTAAAGTGGATCTATGAGCTGAAATATGGTCATATTTACAAAGATTATAGATGAATCGAATGCAGTTATTTAAAAGTCGGTCATATTTATTGAGTAGATCTGCATTCAGGTCATAGTAACACACATCACCGTAGTCAATTAAAGGAAAGATCAAAGTCTGCACAAGCATTATTTTTGTCTTAGATCTTACATAGAACTTAAATTAAATATAAAATCTTATATAGAATCATTACTTTTCAGTTAGGTCATAAAGTAACAGTTATGGTCGTCAAATTTTAGTAGTTAGCGAGCTTACCAAGAAAGATACAGGCAAAGGATTGACTAAGTCAAACCATGCCCACAGTTTATGCAAGTCAGTCTAAAAGTCTATTGGTAAAACACATATCTCGGGAATACGATACCTAGTCAAGCCGCCTGAATTCCAAACAACAATATTTTAGAAATATAAACCATTTTAAAGACACGTAACGCTGACACTGCTAATACAAAGTAAGGTGTTTTATTAGAGTGATAATAAGCAATAAGCAGTATTATCGTTAAAAGCGATTGCTTGCAGGTAACGTATCACTTAGAGAAAAATGTTGGCGTTGTAATTAAATGTTACGTAATCGCCTATCGCGTTAGTTTGCAGTTTATTTATATAAAGGCATAAATTTCACTTTGATACAGTGATTTAAGTTAATATACTTCGTAGCGTTAGCTACCTGACGTTTTCTAGAAACAATGTTTAACTAGCCATGGTTTTATCCGCTCTACTACTAAGAGTAATAGTTATGTTAGAGAACCTTTTACTTACCCCAATGATTATCTTAAATATTACATTGTAGACCAACTGGCAAGGAGCGAATCAGATACTAAGTTAATGGAACCCGATCTAATTGCCCCAATACCCTTTTGCCAACTTAAAACATGATTGCGACATGCGACAGAACCATTAACTTATAGCACACGTCTAAAGGACTGTAGACAAATGAAAGACGTTTTTTTTAAACGTTCACATACCAAGAAAACCTACGCTGTTAAGTAGGGATGATACTAGATCACTACTCACTCACAAAACATCTCTTTAAAATGTTATCTTCGACATCTCCTTATAAAGTCTAGCCTTTTACGTTGTGATTGTAAGTAGTTTTTTGTTATAGAAGACGAGCCCATTAGCCTACCTGTCAAAGATTCGGACTCCGTGCTTCTACTGAGAATCCGGTAAGTAGAATACTTAGTTCCCCAAAGGAATGAAACCCAAGATCTCGCGATCGTCTACGAATGTGAGCACAGCTTCATCCACTGGACTGACGACGCATTATTTTGTTTGTTTAAAGCATATAGTTACAAATATATTATTTTATCTTTGGTCTCTCGCTCTTGACACTAGGTTTAATAATGGATAATTAAATCTGAAATGCAAACTGTAGTGAATGCGACTACTCTGTAGATCATGGGTTTGGTTTAAGCATAGTATTATTGGTTTTATTTCTCAAGAAAATCTCAGTAGTGTAGCTGTGTCCGGAATAGTAGTCACTATTAGTCACTCATCCTATTACGTAAACTTAAAACCATAACTGGCCAAATGTGGCTAAAATATAACTTATAAGCGTGAAGCTACTTATGGACATACGTATTAAATATATACCCTTTTCAGCTTTGTAATTTCGAACTCTGACAAACAGATTAAGTGTAAATCACTTTGTATTAAACAATGTAACACATAGCCAAAGGGCTAATTAAAAACGAGTTATTTGAAAGCCAAAGGTCGAAGCCAATATAGGACATAGAATGTGAATACAATGAACCCGAAGTACAAAACAGGGAATTTCTAACTAGCCACCTAATTATTTTAGCCAGGAGCTTTGAGAGAACAAGCCAATCAGTCTCACAAAACAGCTTAAAATTGATTAAGTAAGTAATTAATGTAAGCTTCATAATCATAAACGTGCTTCAGAAAGCAATTCTGGAAGACTAGACTTAAATAAATTATATTAAATTTATATTTATATTTATTTATACTCAATGAAGTTCTTAGAGGCCCTAAAGTGTTAGGATTAAAATCTTTAAGGGACCTAATAGTTGACGAATTTCTTTTATATAGGTATAATGCAACACACAAACGATTTCGTGAACAGTTAATTTCCACGTAGAAAAAGACGCGTCTGTACCCATCAAATTAAATTCTATTATTAAAGACTGTCTAACAGAAAACCCGAATAAGACTGCCAGATACGGAATCGCGAACCTTACGATCGTTAGACACAAAGTCAATAGTCAGTTGCAATGGATGCAATTACAAAGCCATTAGTAATCTATTTTATCTTCATAAAAGAAATTCTCGCTCTAGGGATCAAACCTTTGTCGCAATTGACGTTACAGACAAACATACAATTAAAAGACACAAAGTAAAGCCAGACTTAAAACAATTAATTATGGAGTACAAAAATAATTGCCTTGTTTGGGAACCGAACCTATTTATTATAATATAATTATAGAATGCGTCTCTATAATAATAAATATTCTTTATTTGTGTAGGTTTTTGGCGTAGGTACTTTTAGTATAAGCTAACAGAGCTGTCAATCGGTCATAATAGCAAGGCCGAAATATTTGAGTAAACAGCGTATATATTCGAATACAGAATCACAGAACTCCGCGGGGTCGGGACCGCATGTGCAAGTGATTCGCGCGGCCCCATTGATAGCGATTTTGTCGAGGAACACCGCGGTAGGTTTAGTCGGTATTTCGGGAGGTCCATTACTATCTTTTCCATCTTTCTCTTTTAGCCCAGTGAGTCCGACATAACCCCTACGGCCGCCCCCGCGGAGGGATATGCGTCAATGCATTTTCCGAGGTAAAAAGCAAATTAATTCTATATACCTTGTTTATCTACATAATTATACGTCTAGAGATAAAATAACAAAATATATATTGTACTAGATTTGCACGCGTCTTCGCTCGTGTATATGTGGTTAAGGTTAGGTTAGTAACAGTACCTTTTCCGTATAAAAGTTACTCTTTGTCCTATTCTGTACCCCTGACAACGTGTATGCGTAGTTTCATGATGATTGGTTAAGCGGTTTAGGCTTAAAAGCATAACAAAGAAACTCACACTCGCATTTACAATATTAGTGTGGATTGTTGTATATCTGAACTCCTTCTCTTTTATCTGCATGGCACAAGAAATAATTGCTAGAATTTCAATAGAATATAACAGTACAGATTCCTTAATAATAAGTCATAAGTAATTTATTTGTAAACAAATGATATTAAGTAATTTATTATACAGACAGGAGCCAGTATGATATTTCATTTTTAAGATTATATTCTTTTTGCCAACTAAGCTGAATACTTGTAGGTGACTGTGTAGGTGGGATTTGAACCTATCGATTGAAGATCAATGCCTTATCCGTCTGTTGAAGCTAAGCTTAATTGTTATGTTAGATGTGAGCTTACGTCATAAGTGCAATAACTTAAGACTTATTGATCGCAATTTCCGAGTCTTAACCATTGAGCTACGACTTCTTCGCTTCGCCTTAATGATGCTTTTAACTTGGTTTTTAAAAGTGTCTGTCTGCTACAGTTTCCCCTAAAGTTGTAAAATTTATAGTTACGATACGTCTACCGGGGAATCTTTACTGTAAACTGATGTTGTTTAACAAGGAAGGCGAAGCTCTTTCGATTTAATAATGATTGGGCTCCAAGATATCTTTCAAATAGATTGGTAATAAAGAATATTTTTTAACGATTTATTGCTAGTTTCACTTCAAGACTAAGTTTGGTCGTTGCACAATATAGCGCAATGTATATAAAACTATACAGTTTGTGGTAATTATTGATATAATTGAATTAGCAATCAGCAACACTGAGTTATCTAACATCAAACGTATTGACAGGCGTGCCTCGCCAACTATGACATTTCATCTCGGTATAATTAACTAATTACAGTAACATATATTACGAACAACGTATCAAATGTTTATGATACACTCAAACCGTAACCTTGCTTGACCGGCTCGTTTGATTACAGTACTCCTGTAATCAAACGATTCGGTTCGCTACTGGCGATGTAATATCGACGACTGTAGATATATTTTGAAGAAGCGTACGTTCAACAATGCCTGTTATACGAATGACAAGATGATTAAAATGTGACGTGATCTATGAAGTCACAATGGAATGTCATCTTATGCCTAAAGGATTTTGATTATTTGTTTTGTATACAAATAGTATGTAGCCTTACCAAAGTTCCTTCAAAGAGGTCCTAGCTTTATTTAAGAGTAAAGCTACGCTAGTTATGTCCTCTACACGTACGGTACGGTAAATATATACGTTATATTGTCAACACAAGGGTTTTGGCAATACAACGCACAGTTTTAGTTGGTTCGGAACGTATTGGTGATATCTTGGTGTTAAAAACTCAGAGTACCTCTACGGTCCCGTAAGATAGCAACGAGATCTCGAGTTTGATTGCCGCGTCGGGCAAAGTGTTATTGTATTCTTGGGTAAAGAATTCTCAATCTCGATATAAAAATCTCAACATGGAGTCTAGAGTTATGTTCAGTAGACGATATTAAGCTCGCCACCTATTGGGTGGTTTAAGGCCATAGCTGGCGAAATTTGGATGTAATACACGTCTGCCTAAAACTTCAGGGATGCCTATACATCTACGATGTTTTAGGTCGAGATTAAATTTACGTCTATGTATGTATGAATAAGAATATCAACTACATATAAGGTGATCCGTAAGTTGACTATGTTGGCTTCTCAACTTAGTATTAGACAAACAGAAAGTAAGTATGTCCAAGTTATTATAGCCTGGAGCTTTGTATGTAGGACACAAACTCATTCCGTCACATAGCTTCCGAATCTGATAATGATTTATTAATATATCGGCGATCGAGTTCGGGTGTACCATCGTAAATCTTCATAACGTTGTTAATAAAAGTCGTTAGCCGTAAATAATGAAACTGAAACTGGGTCAAACAAATCACTTGCTCCAATGACGGAGTAAATCGAGTGGATTAAAAACAAAATGTACTCAAAAACGATACCTAAGGGTACTTCATGTTATGTTTGCGAAGCGCTCCATTGGGTATTAACAATTCCGAACCAGAGATATTACTAATACATTTAGATTACATGACGATTTTATCGAAGCATAGACTAGTCATTATACTACGGATACACTTAGCGATATATTGCAGCCTCCTTTACAACGTTTTGGTGAAAACCAACTGAGGTAGCTGAGACTGCGGACTAAGCTGATCAATGCCTTCCATGAAGGGCAATCATCAGGTAAATTCTCTTGGTATATCAACAAGGTGTCTACCTACCTAACCTACAAAATATGTAGGTGGGTGTAGGTAGACACCTAACCTACGTCTTCATAGGTTATGTTAGACCTACACCCACATTTTGCCAGCTATTTAATGTGCCATTGCCGGCTATATAAGGAGCTATTGATCCCATTGCCGTCTACCGAGCACATAACCAGACTCTTGTGCTATTACTGAATGATTTTTTGACAGAAAAACCCCAGTTACTGAGCCCGAGACCTCATAAACAGCAGTTGTATTAACTACCCTACATAACATTATATTACAATGCGTTTAAGTTTTATGCTTACATTTTAAGTAATCAAGCATTCTAACATTGAAATATGTTTCAATAATAAAAAGAGTTAAAAACCACTTCGATTAGTTCCTCTTGGCTCTTTTATCTGTAAAGATAGAACAGACAGACGATCTCTTTATTGCCTGTGAAAATTACTTCACGCAGCTGATGAGAATAGATCAACAGATCTTGTTTTTCTCTTTCTTAGTCTTATCATTTTAAATTATATTGGTTTTCAAATATTATAAAATAAAAATTATTACACTAAAGTATGGTATTTATAATATTAATATCTTCGCTAAGACTGTCAAATAAATTTTGTATGTGTATATCTTAAAAAAGAAAATTTATAAATATTTTCTAAGTTTAGCTCTAGGCTGATTTTGAGACAAAAGCGTATATAATACACCAAATTATGAAAATAGTCTTAGTTAATGAAATAATTGATGCTTTTTCACAAGTAAGAAGATAAATTCAAAGACCACTTACTCAGTAAATACGAGCAAGTAATGAAACTTCGTACAAGTATTTAAGGCCATTACATTTGTTCTGTGACCGCATTTGAATGTGGTGTGGAATAGTTAACCTTACTAAGAGTTCACACTCGCGTATGTCTCACTGCCGAGTGTGGCGTGCATCGTAATTGAATCCTTGTGTGAACGTACGAACAATGTACTGTCTGCACTAGTCATTTACTCTATGTGGTAGGCACGCAGATGTAATTGTGTCTTTACACTCAGATGAACGACGGTATTGAACGTAACAATAAAGGTCTGTGCTGACTAGCACGTATCACAAGCAATGATTTTTCATACATTTTTAAACGGCACGGATGACGTAGTGTTTTACGCGGTCGTCTCGCCATATCCACTGCGTGTGTGTGATCTACAATTGGTTGTACCGAGTCTGGGTTTTTTTGTATCTGTTGTTTGTATTTTTGTTTATTTCTAGTGCGTGAGTCGACTAAAAACATGTAAGCCTCGAAATAAAATACTTTTTTATTTTCGTGATATAATTTTTGAGTGGTAGAGTCCAACTTTGCCAATAATTTGTTGATGACACTAATGAACTGGCTCGCCTTAGGAAGTGTCTTAGGAAACCGCCTTAAGTTGAGTAACCAGGTGATCACAATTTTACTAGGTTTTGTTTTACAAGCGTTCCAAGGGGTTACATACCTATCATTTATTTGATTATTCCAATACTTTTACCCTATCTTACTTTCCTATGCTTCGGATTGCCAACGTGCAAATGATACTTCTGAAATTGCAGGCGATAACAGGCCACAGTAAGAGCTTCCTATTTAGCGGGTAATATGTTAGTTTACTACCTTATTAAATTGCGACCATAATAAACTCATAATCTATATCACGCCGCAAGCAAAATCTAGTATATGATATACTAGATTTTGTCCGCGGCGTTGCTCGCGTAAATGCAGGCTAGGTTACTAGCCAGTAACAGTATGTCTTTCTGAATGCTGAAGGAAGTACGCTATGTCCTTTTCTGTACCACTGACAACGTGTATGCGAAATTACATGATGATTTGACGAGTAGCTAAAGCGTAAAAAGGCAATAAACTGACATTCGCATTTATAATATTAAGTTAATATTTTAGTTTATAGATAGTGCAATAGTTTCCATTAAATAATTTTCATCACAACAGTTGGAATAAATTATATGAACGCTATCAGTTTCAGCCATCAATAATAAAGTAGGGAGTAGAAGTATACGTTTACCTTTATATTAACAGAGGATAGGGGTGTACGGAAATTGAACGAACAAATCAAATTGTCGATAAAGGAGCTCAATACGTAGCTAGTGTCTTGAGGGAAAAGTAAAGTCCTTTGGCATACCTTAAGTATAAAATAAAAATAGCAAGGAGGAAATAGAAGAACTATCTACTTTTCCCTATCGAATAGCATACGATAAACAACTTACTAATAATGCACATCGTTTTAACGTAAAATAAGTGTGAAATATGTAGAAATATGCCGTTTATCGCATTGGTATTCACTGCACTGACCTGATTAGATTTACTAATTATATCAGCATGTATGCATGTTTATTTTTGTATGTTAAAATGTAAGCTGATTATTGAAAGCGGTAACAATCCAGTCTCCGACCACGATTACATATGATTATAGCAAATCAATATATACCTACACCATATACTATTATATTATAATATACTTAGCTAAATACCATATTATTATTATATTTTTTTTTCTTTTATACTACTAAGGTGGCAAACAAGCATACGGCCTACCTGATGGTAAGTGGTCACCGTAGCCTATGGACGCATGCAACACCGGGGGCATCACTTGCGCGTTGCCGACCCTTTAGGAAAGGAAGTGGGAAGGAGAAGGAGCGGGGAAGCGGAATGGGGGTGTTTGGGCCTCCGGAACTCTCACTCACCGAACGAAACAAAACAGCAGGAATACTGCTTTTTCACGTCAATATTCTGTGAGAGGGTAGTCCTTCCCCGGTTGAGCCGGCCCATTCATGCTGAAATCAGCGAGGCTCTACTACTCTAATATAGTATTCGATACTTTTTCGATGTCACAAATAAACAGCTAGTGATACACTGAGGTGTAACATAAAAGTAATAAATGGATATTTTAATAATAAAATATATTCATGTCATAATAAAACAAACTAAATAAGTTTTGGGTTTAGGAAAAGGGATATATATTAAAGGTACTTATTATGGACAACTTCTTACTTTCCTTATTTGGTATGATAATGACTATATTACAGGTAAATATTACCTTCAGCAAAAGCCTGTGACAGTCGTCGTGGGAAGCCATTAACCTCGAATATTCTAACATCTTGTCTAACTTTCAATATCCCTTTGAGTTGAGTCAAAAGACATCGCTTTGTGGGAAATGAAAATTCAAACGATTCTGGGTAAGCTAGGCTAGATTTAGATACTAAAGTTGACTACACATCAATGTTACACGACATTAGTAAAAAAAAAAATCTTCTTATGTTACTTACTTAATAATAATATTCTATCACATACACACAACAAAGCCCAAACTAAGCAGAGCTTGTACTATGGGTACTAGACAATAGATAAACAAACAAATATACTTCTTTTTGTAAATACCTTGTAATACCTTATCGTTATGATGTGTAAATGAAATATTATTATACACTTGACGATTAAAAAGAGTGGCCATGAGTTTCTTGCCCGTTCTTCTCATGAGTCCTACACCCTTGCTTTGCTGAACGTGGCAGTAAATGTAAATTTACAGGAAAAATTTAGTGTAACTTTGACATTCATAAGTGTTACCTTGTAACCTAACTTGAATAAATTTATTTTGTTTTTTTTTTTTAATACATACATATTATACATAGAAACACCCAAACCAAGACAAACATCCATGTCCATGCACACAAATGTTTGACTTGTGCGGGAATCGAACCCGCGACCTAAGGCGTGGCCGTCAGTTACACTAACCACTACGTCATCGAGGCCACCTATAAATAAAGTACGTAGCACACTTATAATAAGAATAGGTTCATGTTCACCTTTACATTAAAGAAAAGTTCGATGCGCGAACGCAATGTGCGCGTTTACCTGACACATATTTTTTGTCAAACAACAACAGCTACGACATTAATTACCTTGTAAAACCAGTGTGACTAATTTACTGAATCGTAGCTTACAAGATTACAGAAAACATTTTGCTATTACTGCGGAACATTTTATAAATTTATCACAAAACAAGGAGCACAGGTGGGCTATTATCATCCATTTGGTGCACTTACAGCGCTGTGGCTACTGTTAAATAAGAAACCTGGGTACATGTAAGAGCGGTTCTTATGGCAAATGGGGTGCACAGTCCCCATTTATGAGGCCGGACGACGTGACTAACCACCTTACCCGCGCTCTCATCTATTATAAATTCACCTAATTCCTAGCTGAGTGAATTTCTAGTGTTGTTCCCAGCAGTTTAATTAAAAGTATACTTTGTTTATATTAAAGTTAATCCTAATTATTAATGCTAAGTGCGAAGTGAGCTCACGTATAAGTTAGAGTGTCTAGGTATTTGTGTTATAAAAGCTTTCATATTTTGTACTTTACGGTTACATTGTAAAAGCTGTGATATCCTGAGGGATTCTAGTTAAATAGAAACATTTGTAGCGAGTTGAACCCCGCCTGGGGCCTGGGTTTGTGACATGTACGTTAATCAATGTCAACGACTTGGGGTAACGACAGTGGCTTCGATGTTCAGACCAGGCAAATATATATGTATTTGATTACATTTTCTTAATATTAATGACATTGATAATATTAATAATTTAATATTTGGTTTTGTAGCACAAGTTTGCGATAGCGCTTCAAGTTTAACGGAATTCGTGAGGTCTACACGTTAAAAGAGTGGTCGTCAGCTTTTTGCAAGTAACTTAACACTTAACACTAGCTGAACTACTCGCTTGAACCTAGCGATATAATTAAAAGTAGCATCAGTAATTGAAATTCGCGATGGATTTTGACATCCATAAGTGTCACTTTGTGATCTAAATGAATAAATGATTAGTATACCTTGATTTTACGGTTCGGTTGATGCCTCGCGCAAAGTCTTATCACGTATTTCTGTCAATAAATTCACCACGACGTCTCGTCTTGCCAATAGATGGCTGGCTATAGGCTAATAATAATAATAGGCTGCCACCTATTACGTGGTACTCAAAACCCTTTGTATCGACAATTTTTTTTGTCCTTATTTAATATGGCATAACGAATTAGGCTTATTGTTTGTCATAATAATACTTTGACATAATTGTTTTTTTGGTATGCTATTTCAGTAGGCATGAATATCATTTAGACTAATGCTTTTTGCCCTTATTTTGATTGGCATAAAGCATAGATAAGGCATATAAATTATTATAACTTGGGTACCAAAGTGTACAAAATGTTAGGCTGCGGCGGGGTGGCCCTTGGGCCACCTCTAAGCCACCAACATGTTTCTTTTATCTACGGAAAATTATTTTATTAAATGCAAACACAAAATTTACAAAATTTCAAATTTATGCTTTAGAATAAATAGTATGCTAAACAAATATTAAAAGTAATTATGCTTAATCAGTTATGCCATAGGATAAGTATGCTATGTTAAATAATGATATATAAATTTATGCGATTAAATAGAGAACCGTAACCAAAATCATAGCTAGCAATAAGTGGATGTAACCTTATTTTACTTTTTTTCCATTCCACTTACACCTAGGAAAAGGCCCTTTCGAGAATATAGGCGTCAGTCTATATATTTATCTACATTAGTGATCACGAAGTCTGGAGATATACACAGAAAATGGCAATTAGCTTCGCCCTTAATACGCCTCTGCCTTACCCCTTAGATATACATAAGCGTAATGCTATTATTCAAATAACTGTTTAATACTATACTATTTAATATCTGGTTCGAACAGGAAAAGCCATTTAATAAAAGCAAAGTTAATACTGCTGAGTTGGGGAAGAAATAAAAATATTGAAGTTATTGGCTGCCGTTAGCCCACGTATATGAAAGGTCAACGAAAACTTAGATAAAGTACCTACATACCTGCCATCAGGTACCCAGTTACGAAACACATGCTACAGGAACTTTCCTTCTTTGTATACCAAATATGTGTCAAACAGACTTATACAGGTTAGTAGATTTTTGCTTTTTTAACGCTTAGGTAATAAACAAACTTACCAGCTCGGTGGTAAGTGTAGTCGGTTACCACCAAGCTGGTGTAACAATCTTTCACAGGTGAAGAATATTCATTGACTGTAAAAGATTATCACACCATGAGTATGACACGTCAAAATGAAGCCACTTTAAAAGTAGTATATATGTTTATTTTTATACAGAAATCAGTAAAACCACCCAAATTAACAATGCCCACCAAATTAATAGGAAGGATTTATATTGCAAATATAATCCACTTAAATTCTTGGTATTATTCGTTTAATGCTGGCTAATTAATTTAAAGGGAATCAATCAAAATCAACTTTAAATAGTGAATTGGCTTTTATCGGTTCAGCGAAATTCACATTACCAAAGAGCATCCATCAAGTCGAATTTCACGTGAATGAAACATCTAACAATGCTAACGCTCGTCAGAAGCTTGGAACTATTTGAAGTTACCAAAATGCTAGAGCATGTCAACAACACTCTTTGATCATTCTGTAGAAGTTAGTAAATCACACATAATTACACAATTTTCGCTTCGACTCATGGAGTGCACAGGCCTTTGAGGTGTTTCAAGATTGTACCCGTTTGATTACACAGACTCAATGCTCCCATTAACGTAAAGATGGCTAATATTTACTGAAGATCTCGCCTTGCAAATATTTAACTCTGTTACCCTAACAATGTACTGGGCAAAGGCATTTGAATGAACCAATTACGTCGTAAAGGACAAACAGTTAAACTTAATGCGGAAAGGAATCCTTTGGGTTGTGGAGGTCAAACGGCACAAGCTGTTTTCTTTTTTTATTCGGTGGTTATTTTTTTCATGTTTCGAGTGGAATATAACGAAGTGAGAACCACACAAAGCAACATTATAAAGGTCAAGACAAATCTGTACACAAGGGATTGTTTTCAATAGTCCTTTGCGTAACGAGTACGTTCTGGGCATCTTTATGTCGTTAATGAATAAGTCCTGGCAAAATGCTCCATGGTTGATCATAGTTGGCCATTTTACCAGTATGTTAAAGATTTTATGTCTGATATTCGATTGCCCATAAACTTGGTATCCAGTTAGTTTATTTTGATAGGAATTTGATAGGAAGGACATAAATAATTATTTTATTTACACATGAATTTCCGTAAAAATCAAGGGGCGAAGACACGTGCAGGAGTAGCCTTCAATAAATAAAGAAGTCAAACCAAACTTTGCAGACTTTGATATATATACTAGATTTTGATATATATTTATACATAGAGTTACAAGAATATTACTTCTTAATTGAATTTATAGGGATATTAACAGTAGTGTTAAACAGCATGGTCAAGTCCAATATTGTTAATCGTTTCGTCCTTAGGTACGTAACCGCATTGAGCCGAGATCCTATAGCCTTCGATACAAGGCATCACAGCCTTCGAATACCTTGATACGCTGGTTTAACCTAAGTGCTCGTATACATTCGGCTCCAATAGATCGCAAAGACAGAAACTGAGGTACTTACTTTGGATAGAACAAAGCAAATTCAATTCAAGATTGAGACTGATTTTAAAATTGCTTTGAGCTAGTGTAATGTTACCACATTACATGCAATATTGAAAATCGTTTAAGAAAGTCATTAGACTGCTTTTTGTGTTAAAAATATCGAAAATCTCCAAAGTAAACAACGTATTTCGGTCCACAAACCTTTACCTGTTATGTCGCAAGCCCCATAAAGTCCTATCATAAATCCAGTACCCCTGTATGGGTCAAAGGGCCATAGTTTATGTATTATATCTCAGTAAGGGTAAACCAACTAATTAATGTGCACACACATTTCCTTCGTAAATCTTACGATCGGAGTGTCCTTGACATACCTTCTTGATTTGGCTGTGTTCGACTGGGAATATTTTATGCGGCACTTTTTATCCGCAATGGATTAGATACTGCCTGGGTTATATTAAGTTCTCTCTTTATTTGGTAAGGCTTTGCTTAAGATTACTAAAACTAGGTTTAGGTATAGTCTTAAGAAAACATAAAGCTCAAAGGATTTTAGGGTCACATTTTATTTGGCGCTAACTAACTTAAGAATGACGTCTAGATTAATACGAACTTATTCTAGAACATTGTTAAGATATTCTTTAAGGCTGGCTGACATATTATACAACATCTCACCTCGCTGAAAGTTTAATTACAAGTTTTATTCAGTTTATATCGTGTCTAGTTTCTACGTAACAGGAGGCGAGCTTATTAGTGTCTGTTGGACCCAGTTCTAGACCACATATTGCTTCTTAGAATTTTCTAGAAGATAATACCAACAACAAGATGCCGCATATGTTTATGACATTGTAGTAATGAAGGTATTTTAATTTTTATCTATGCCTTATCATAGATTTCTGTTTTCGTTATTCTTATCACCTATATTTCCGTTCCGTTCGTCCGTTTCATTATTTGTACACTATTGGTTAATATCGTACTGGAAGGTAAATTTGACCGCCTGTATTTCCATTATATATAAAATTTATTAATTGATGGATATGATGATGAACTTTTCATTTAGCGATGTACCATTGGTACGGAAAGTTTCAACAGGGAGTCTCCCCGTGACCATGGCTGCTGAAAAGCAACCGAAACGTCGGGGAAAGTGTAAACCTAAATATGAATAGATTTAATAGTTTAAATAATTTTATTAGCTTATAAATGAGTAAAATTAAATAGTATTAGTAGTGTAATCGTTTCAAAATTATGTAATACAGTGATTAATAAACAACGCGATAAAATCCGTATATAGTAGTTTAATTTCAATGAATAACATTCGTGTAAACAAAAGACAATATTATGTAAAATTTATGATCTTACATTGGAATGTTGATCAATCCATTGTCACTGATTCGAAAAAATATTCATAATTCAAAACAGGATTTGAAAATGATACGTTGATGAATTGTGAACGATGTTATACGTCATCAAATAATTAATTCCATTTAGTCCTCAACATTACGTAACGGTGAGATTGAGTATCAAGGTCAACAATCTTATCTTTAATAATTGTAATTGTTGTACAACCGTTATAATTGAATAAATAAATAAACAATCAAAGCATTCGAAGAATTTTATCAAAATTTCGATACATTCGAATAACTTAAAATTTCGAATAATTTAGTAATTATCGATAATCGCACGTCACTATTATAACGCGAGTGTCGAGAGTCAGTGAAAATGTCACATAAACAAATTATTATTCCTGACATGATTGAAAATATATAAAGTGTCTGTACTATCAGATGTTAATAATTGATGTCTATGTATAAAGCCTCAGTGTAGGTGAGTTTATAAATAAAATCATTCACATTGTTAATATGAACTTGATTATTATTTATGTAAGATTATATTACGTCTTTCAGAAACACAAAGTAATGTAACAGCGCATTAAAGGTGAGTGATCACTTGCACGTACGCTTTACGTGTTTTTTTGTACCAGTGAGTTGACAAACAGGTCCACAGTTTGCCTAAAGGTACGTTGCCGAATTGCAAAATTAAAGTCAAGTCTGAGGTCACAAAGTTACACTTAACAATGTCAAAGTTTTGTGGTTAGTGAATTTACTGAAGGTATGTTAAAGTTAGTTGGCACAACATCTTGGCAAAGAGTGGCCTAGAAAAATAGCTACAAGATACACACAGCCATTCATTTTACATCTTTATTTTAAAACAAAGATCAGGGACGTCACGCTTGAGGCGGAAACCGTGCAACAGTGTTGTGGTACCTTGTTACGCATTGAATAATGACTCTTAAAGCAACTATGATAATCATACTCTTCGCAGATTACACACAAGAATACTTAAGTGTGGTTTTCTGTAAAGAGGAGTTTGTTCCCATACTGTGGTAGGTTTGTGAAGAAAATCCTCTGTATTGTTCGTCTCTATTTATAGACGACAATTGTAGCGAAACCAATAAAATGTTGATAATTGACACAGTTTTTTTTACTAATGCGATTAACAACAACGAAAAGTTTATTTAAACAGTGTTAATGATTTGAATCGGAGTATAATCAACGCGTATATGACACACAAACTAACACTGATAATTAATACAAATTCGTACTGTTTTAGCAATTTAAACACAACTACATTTTGATTCGAGTCGCCTAATGAATGGTCTAATTTAAATTAAAATGATGTTTGTTTAAAAGATGATTATACAATTACGTATTATATTCATTTGATACCATATATGTATGTGTACGTATACATTATTTATGTATGTGTTTATAAAATAAATGTAACTAATAATTGATAAATAATCAACGGTTCTCTCTCAAACTAAAACAGCTAGATTTAGGAAGTGCCCTTATTCTACAAAGTATCGTAGCCAAATTATACCGACTGTTACTTTCAAGTAGTAAGTAGGATCTTCAAGCTCCTTAAAAATATGTTGTGATCCGCGCCGTAACGCAGAGGACCATTGCAATTTTAAACATACGTCTGTAATAAAATAATGGGAAGAGAGGAACCCACCACACACCCTCGGACTGCCCAACCCAACTATTGCAATTTTAAGGGTGGGCAGTCTGCTGGTGCGTGATGAGTTCCTCTCTTCCCATTATTTTATTACAATAGATTGCCGCTAAATAACGCCTTATTCAATTTATGTGTCAGTGATAAGATTGTTTAGTGTATCATGATCATTATCAGGCGAGCTGTACGTCGGTTTGTTTTGTTTAACACACAAAAAACAAGGAAAATGTAATAATAAATATTGTGCCTAATTTAAACAAATATATATTACCAAGCATAGATCTATCACATCAGCCTTTCGCTTGTAACGTGCGCTACGTGCTGTAGTTTTTATCCCCATACGTATTCCCCTCTATTTATGTAATCTCCAAATAAACGACCCGATCCTGGCTGGTTTGTGGAATCCCGGCTCGATTAAAGTATTATTGATAAATTTACAATAGCCAGGCAACACCAGACACTATGCCTGGTAAATTTATAATAGGATTATTTTATATCATGTAGAACCTTTTTATACTACCAAAATTGCTAGAAAAAGCTTACGGCCCGCCTAATGGTAAATGATAATAAAAGTCTATAAGGCTATATACCAATCAAATATGACCTTGAAAAAAAGGAGGGGGACAAGAATGGGGAGGTGTCTACGTCTCCCATTCTCTTCTTTTGGAACAATTGCTTACCGTGGGAAACTCAGTAACAAACTTACTACTCTTATGTTGATTTACTGTAACTACGTACCGGGTGGTATTGCCACAAGCGGGCCAGCTCATTCATACCAGCACCAACAAATTGGCAACGGCAGAGGCGGGGTTTTCGAACCTAAACTGGCAACATGGCTACCAAATTTATCTCAAAACATAAATCGTAGAGGTGCCGACGAGACTGCAGACATTTTGTCATTAAATCATACATAGTGAGTCTATAAGAAAACCATTGTTATCGCAAATACGACCTCTTTCTTTAAATTCAGGTTATCCACGTAATTTAGGCCAAACGAGAAGTAGAAAAAGTAAAGCTTTCTTTTTCCTGTCTGATTGTTCTGATGTCAGCTTTTCTTAGTTCGTTCTATTACGACACTGAAATCGATTAGATTACTGTGTCTTGGTATATCGAAAATAGTAACATTTATTTTACAATCATTGAGATCGCTTTTGGTTTCTATTTAACAAAGAGATATCGGAAGACACAAATATTAATTCGACATTTAAACAAAAATATATAATGGGCGATTTTATAAACGTTTGGGTTTTAATTTAAAAAAAACACAGCTTGGTTGGAAATAATATATATTTTTTATCCCAATTAAACAATGCCAACTAAGCTGTGTTTTTGTAAAATAAATGACAGGAATTTCGTTTTAAATCCCAAATTAAATATCAATTCTTGCCATTTATTTCTAAAGATTATTTTATGTAAATGACAACATCACATGTGTCAGTGAGATACCAGCCGATATGCTCGAAAAAGTAACTCAAAATTGGACTTCTCGTATGGATCACCTAAAACATATTCGGGGCCAACAATTACATGAAATCTTATCATCTTAAAAAAATAAATGGCAAGAATTGTTTTCAAATCCCCAATATAAAATTAAATTAATCCCAATAATTATTAAATTATTTTTTGAAAGTTAAAGTCCAAACGCTTTAAAAATCACCCGTTAGTAGGCAGGCAGTGAAATAATACCACGAGGTACAGAGAAAGGTGCAGAGGATATTAGACAGGTGAAATATTTTAGGGCTGAATTAATCATGTATCTGTAAAAATAATCTTATAAAAAGTTCTATAAATGATTGGATAAGTAGTGTTCAAAAGCGTGTTGGTAAGCCTTTGTTACCTAGGCAGGTATACGCGCGAACTTATGTAAGGAGAGGTTTGTTTTACAGACATACACAGATAGACTCATACCTATATTATATTCTCGAAAAAGTAGTTAGAGGTTTAATAGACAAACTTTTCTCTAGCTAAGGTTTTAGGTCCTTCGTAACAGGGCGCGAGCCCACAGTCCTTTAACGAGATTTTTTTGACTGACTTCATGCTGCTACTCATAAAAACCAATAATAAAGCCTTCACCTAAACCGGGAATTAAGCCTGGAATCTAACACTTGCATACATAAGCACAAACTTACTCCACGAAACATATCAGGCAATTTTATATCGACGGTTTTTATCAATTTATAAGGCTATATTGTTGAAGGAAATTCTGTTTTCATGATTATTCTAATCTAAATATTAGCCGTATTCAGTAGAATAAAGAATAACCACAGTATTAGTTAACCAGTGTATAGACCTTAACAAACATTAGAATTATGGACACAAAACACTCAAACACGAAGGCTTGTGTGTCAATCACATAATTTTGCCCTCTCCAGAAATCAAAAACGATGCCACGTGATCACTTGAATCGCTTCTTCTATCCAAAGAAGGTACGTATGTTAGGCTTAATCTTAACATTTAAGAAAGTGTGTTACACATGTACGACCGTGGAACAACGTCCTTACAAGTATGGAACATTTTAAGCTTTCAGCGATTCCACTCAAACAATTCAACACAAACACGTATTTACTCACAGTAATTGTTTCCAAGCTCTGGAATACTATAGGCTTACGGTATGTATCGTCAAATGTCACTTTGACGATACATACCGTAAGCCTGAAATATTATTAATTGAGATATCGGAAACCCTATAGTTAAAGCATTGAAATAGCGATCGAGAGGCCATGGTTTCGAATCCCACCTTTAGCACTATAGTAGTGCATTCATGCATTGTTTCACAAGTGCAACTAATCTTTATGTAGCTTCAGTAAATTATTTTTATTGGTGTACTAACTGACTCGCGCAATTTCGTCTGCTTCACTTAGGAGATTTTGCCCGTTCTTGCAACAATATTCATTGCTGTTGATTTGATTTGATTTGATCTGCTCTGCTCCTATTAGTTGTAGCGTGATGTTATATAGCCTATAGCCTTCCTCGATAAATGGGCTAACTAAAACTAAAAGAATTTTTCAATTCGAACCAGTGAGATTAGCGCGTTCAAGCAAACAAACAAACAAACAAACTCTTCAGTTTTATAATATTAGTATAGATACTGTTGCATGAATTGGCAGCATCTAATTATTATATAATTTTAAATAACGTTGAATATTTAGCCGAGCTTTTGACGACTACATTTATAAGATAATCTCAAAACTACATAATAGTATTTAACATTTTCTACTAGGGTAGGAACCCAAATTATCAAGTACAACTTAGACATCGTTAGCAAATATCAATAGTAGAAGTTTGTCTGTCGCTAATGGTTGAGAGATACAGACATGGAGCTTGAGAGGGGTTGTTGTATAATTTACCGTAAATGGAATAATATGTAAGTATCTATATTATCCTAACTAATATCATTAATGGAAATGTAAGTTTGTTTTTTCACGTTTCACGTACGAAATTATACGTACACGTTTTCAGAGGTATAGAAAAGGACATAGCGTATTTTTCATCTACTACTTCTACCCGAGAGATAGAAAATTGACATAGCCTACATTTACACGAGCAAAGTCGCGAGAAAATTATAGCAATATATTATGTAGATTAATGTATTTTTGGTCATGTCAATGGCATTTTAATTTTTCATGTTTAATCTACGAATTACATTGACTGAAGCATTATCTATTAGTTTTTGTTTCCGCATATTTAATATTAATGTTATAGCTGTTTAATATACCATTAAGTACAACATATACAAATTATTTATGCGTGCACTACGATTAATAGGTACTCCTGTTACCTTATTCAAAACGGAGGCTTCAGACACCCACTAAACAAACACACAGAACACGCAGGCTCGGAACATTTTTACAACGGGAAAGTAGTGTTATCAACAAAATTAAATAATAATGGACTCAGAACACTCGACGCACCGTACTACTTTCTATATACTAGAAATTTTACATTGAAATCACGCAGGGGCGAGTGATTTGAAAGCACTCTGTAGATTGGTTCTATATCAAATCTAATTCGAGACTTCACTTTAACTTTAAAAAAGTAACTAACACAAAAAATAAAACAAAAAAACCATTGGACTAAAACAGTATCAAAGTTCCTGGTCAAACTCACATATTTTACACCGCCTTTGCCTTTACCGTACATGTAAAATTTAAAACCTTCCTTAAAATATGCTAACTTACAACACACCAGTAATTAATTACAGATTAAAGCAACACTAATCCGTGCCTCGAACGCTCTAAAATAAAGGTTGATATAGCAGATTACGTCGAGAGAGGCTTCTTATAGCCGTGTGCTACCTACCGTGAACGTTATAGCCCTGAGAAGAATTGCCACGAACACACCTGCCTCACGTAAAAGTAAACTTAACACTTTATGAACGCGTGCATTAACAACCTGAAAGAGCCTGAAAGTCGAGTGGAGCCGCGTCAAATATCTTGTAAATGTTGAATACGCTTTTATCTCAGTACTAAGCCACGCTAATTGGTGATTTCTGAAGTTGAACGTTCTTTTCTTGGATTATACTGAACGAAGTTACTGTACTGATGTTTTGTGGAACACGTGTTCTGTTCAAACCGTTAAACATCGCCCTTCGTTTTATAAAGGGCGTTTAATATATATTTCCCACCTCAATACTCATCATTGAGGTATATGCAGTTTTTGTATTTGGTATATCGGTTGTGATGTTTTTGTTTTTGTAGCGATTTAATATAACACAACAATATTAACATATTTTTAAGCTTATCAATTGTACTACCTTTTTCCCACGGTTCGACTGCTCGGGAAAGTACTTTTTCTGGATGGACCTTTGTCCTTTTCTGTAACCCTGACAATAGCTAAGACTTGTAAGCGTAACAAACGCACATTAGCATTTATAATATTAGTTAAGATGTTGCCCTAATTATCAATATAAATACGATTTTATGAAATTTCTTTCTCATTACAGAAAACGTGTAGCGGTATACGTATCAAAATATCGCAATAGATTGCGTTTCACTGACTACTTCGGCGAATAATATATGAGTACACGTTTCTTCACAAAATAAAAATATGTTTGTCTCTTTATTCAGCCGTAAGTATGTCGTAAAGTATGATAAGCCCATATAATAGATATAATTTACAAAAAATAACAAGTTATTGTTATAAGCTTTGGCCGAGATGGGTATAAGAATAAATACAGGATGTGGTGAGATCGTAGATTCTAACAATATCAGATTCTCAACAAGCCAAGCCCTTGTTTTAGCACCCAGGAAGGGACTAGCGCTTGACGATTTTCTCAAAGCCATAGTCAAAAATCTTTATATCCATAAAAATGTGCAGATAATTCGTCACGTCAATTAACTATTATATTAATAAAAAAAAATAAAAAAAATAGAAGGGAAATATTTAGCCTGTTCGAAGAGTAGAGGTTTCATAAGAAGAAGCAGTCAAGTAACTCATGGCCACTGTTTTCAATTGCCAAATGTTTATAACGATACTATTCAATTTAATATTCTTTTACTTATATGAGCTGCTGTATGTAGTTGTTACAGTAGTTTATATCAATAAGATTTTAAAAGTAAAAGTTTGTTATATCTAAGATACATAATAATAACAAATGAAATAATAGTCGCAACTCACATACAGTTAACCTAATAATATGATAAGAAATAACATGTGAAAAATATAACTAAAAATATAAATGACTGAATTATAAAAATCTTTATACATGACACTTACTTGACCTTTACTTATTTGACCTATCGAAGACAAGCAAAATGAAAAAACATTGTGTCCGGGCACCGAGGTTTGAGTGTTGGCCAACAAACTAAGTAAATTAATAATGATGCAATATAGTAAACCTTTTGAGCTTGTATTACAGGTAAAGTAGCCTGTTTGGTATGTACTTATGGAGTTTAGAAACAGTAAGTTCGAGACGTCTCAAGCCTTTTCAATAGCTTGCAGCTTGTCTGCTTAGACTTACTAAGCTTTAGAGTAGTTTGGTAACCCTATGCTTCTGCATTTATCGAGTGCTATATTCTAAACATTATATTCTATACATAAATATTGTATAGGCACACTCAGGTGCCCACTAACCTTTAAATGTATGTATTATACAAAATGATTTTGAAATCGTGTAAATCCTTTTAACCGCGCATTCTACAGGTGGTATAGAATAACCCTGACAATATTTTTTTTTATTAGAATTGTTTTTTTGGAATATTAATGTATAATTTTTTATCGTGAAATGTTGTCAGATAGTCGTATGTTAACCACCCGAGGCAATTTTAATTTTTTACTAATTAAAATAAAATAACATATCAATAATTAATGTCGTAAATAATAACGGGTGGTCCTTTTTATTAACCCTTATTGTTTTCCACATCAGTTATATTAGTTTTGAAACAAATTCATGAAAAAATCGGTGCATAAATTTTTCCAGAAACATAATTGTAGTTAAATAAATATATGGTCAGGGTTATTCTATATCACCAGTAGAATGCGTGGTTAAAAGGAATTACACGATTTCAAAATCACCCTGTATAGTTTAAGCGGACACGTCGCCATACTGAGTTGATGGCTGTTTCCCTCTAACGGATAAAAATTGTGTGATCCTTAACCCGTAAAGGCTACAACGGTATTTATACACCCGTGTGAGTTATTATTTGTACCTGTATCTTTTTTCGTATTTACCTCAGCGCCTTGAGATGCCGTGTATTCTCGTAAGTCGACGCGACGGTAGCCCTTGAACATACGGGGAAAGCGGCTGTGCGCGAGCGCGGGTGCGAGCTACACTCGCAACCCGGTGTTTTTTCACCCATTGTAGTCATAGTGGACTACTGAGTTACAGTATAAGTAATACATTTTCTATTTGAATGTGTATTATTATAATATGTCATATGATTATTATTTTTATATGTATTAATGTTGTCTATATGTGTTATTATATTTATATTCTATTTTAATTTCCGGTTATATATCGAATGTAACTGTAATAAGTAGTATTTTGTTTGCCAAAGATTAACGCAATTTAGAAGTGATTGTATATTTTTATTATTGTAGTCTATAATAACTAAAAAGAGGTTGATTTTATGTTTGTTTTATCTAAACAACATTTTTGAAAAAAATTGCTATATCTCATTTTGATTTTAAAAGAATATATGTTTTTTTATATAGATCTAAATAATATGCCAAAATAAAGGCCTATATGTGATTATTAAAATAAATATTATATAGACTGATTAAATTTACATAATAATTAAATAACGTTCGTAACAAAAGGAGGACGTATCCTGTAATCGTGCTGTCAACAATATTATTATATTTTTGTTTCGATTTATTGAAATTGTTTAAATAACATGTTTCACCGTGTTCATACCCACTGCAATAAAAAATCAAAGGAAAAAATAAAAATATCTACAAAATATCTACATATTGAAATCTCTTTCCGCTGTTGGGTACTGCAAGGCGTTAAAAATATTAACCGTAATAGCTCGCTCGATATACAATTTGGTAGAATTAAAATTAAGAGAAGGTGACATAATGGGCGCGTCCCGGCTATTATTTAGTAGTGATGTGGTGGCGCCTTGCTCTCCAGACACACTAGTCTGCAGGACAAGACTCCAATGCCAGCTAATAACCTCACCTAGTTCACATACTGAATATCTTAATATTACAGCCAAGGATGTTCTTTCAGCCGTTTGCTCTTTTCGGAGTGGGTCTGCTGGCGGCACCACAACATCTGAAAGATCTTGTGTGTTCGAGCGCTGAGACGGCTGGCGACGCACTGTTGAGGGAGGTGACGGCTTTAATGATTGTTATGCTCTCCGGCAATGTGAACGATGCCATCATAGATGTCTTTTATGCTGCAAATTTATGTGCTCTTCGCAAAAAGAATGGTGGCATTCATCCTATTGCCGTAGAGTTTACTTACAGGCATATGGCAGCCAAAATAACCTGTAAATTCTACAGCACAAGCCTAGCGGCAAAAATTCCAGCCCCTACAACTTAGCTTTGGGTCTAAAGGGGGCTGTGAGGCTGCCATACACGCCTTGTCAACATACCTTGACTGTGGCGGCGGTGACGTTATCTTGAAGGTTGTCTTAAAGAATGTCTTTAACTCAGTGAACAGGGACACTTTGATGACACAAGTAAAATTAGAAAACCCCAAAATTGATAAGTTTATTTGGCAGTGTTACAGTTAGCCATTAAAATTAATCTACAAGGAAAACCTTGTGGAATCAGCCATTAGTTGTCAACAAGGTGACCCTCTTGGGCCAGTAATTTTTATTTTAGCTATTCACCCCATTATTATGCAGCTAAATTCATAATTTAATATCTGGTACCTAAACGATGGCACCCTATGCATAGCATGTAAATATAATATTACAAGACTTAGCACTTTAAAAAAATTAATTCCAATCAATAGGTTTTGAACTTAATCCAAGCAAATGTGAAGTTTTTGTCGACAATAACATCAATAAACTATCGGTATTATCTTAATTTAATTCTTTGGCACCTAATCATGTTCAACATCTGTTTGCGTCCTTGGGTCCTCAATTTTAGATGAAGGTTTTGATAATATTATAAAAGAGAAGAGAAAAAGAAGTTTGTAGGTATGAGACCCTGTTCTTTCTTAGTTTGTTAAGCCCAGAAATTATTCTAAGAGTCACATGTCTAAATTACTAAATAATCGTAGTTACCACTTCGGAGGTAAACTGACTGGACTTTTTTTTTAAATGCAGAGCCATATTGATAGCACTGCATTTAAAAAAAAGTTAACTGTAAATGACATATCGTTTTTGTGTTATAGTCCAGGCGTGAAAGCATACCAAACAAATAAACGAACAAACTCACTTTCGCATTTTTAATATTAGTTAGGATATAAAATGATAGGCCTTTTTTTATTACCTTCAACAACGTTCTTGAAAATGAATTGCACTATAAACTAAATTAAGTTTACATTAGATTCAACAGCAATGTGTAAAAATAAATAACGCCAGCAATCCGTGTAACTCCTCAGAAGGTAGCTTTTGTTTCATAAGCAGACTATATTCTGTTTCAACAAGCTAAATAAACCTTATAAGTTGCTTCAGTGCGGTATTGTTACTATGAGTGTGATTATAAAGTGTGCACTCCGCTTTAATTCAGCTTTCGACATTATTCTACCCCCTATTGTTTCGCGTCTTTTATTCAATTTTGTTGATAATAATAAATACTGGAAATACATGGAAGTTTTAGTTTTTTGAAGATACTTAGATGATAGATTGAATAAATCTTCGAAATAACGGGAGTTACCTGCTGCGACCTGAACATAACACAATACACTCCAATGGTAGATACATAACGTGTTACCATGTTATTTATACATACAATATCATGCAAACAATTGCCAGATTTACGTGCGATCGTAAACGTGTTCGCTTTGATTCCGGGTCGACCATAGTGATATTGAGGTTTTGAGTTACATTTTTTTTGTAATAGTATGAGTCCTGGATATTCGTGCGGATGACGGCAACAGGCTTGCATTGTATGAAGCGAATCCTAAATACGTAGCTGGCCAGATAGTTTTATATTTCAAGTCTGCCTACTCTTTCACGAATCATAATAAATACCCATTAGTGTAAATTTTCACAGTCATATTCAAAAGTGTAACCATGCATTAACTTGCTAAGTACGTAAACAAATCCTTATAATAACACAAAACCTCAAACATTTCTGTAACACTTTGAGCATTAGTCTGCTAAAATCCGACTGAAGTTGTTGTTCCATTAGTCCTAACGCGACTTTATTAAAACTATATGGTGCGAGCTGTTAGTGTATGATTCAGAGGCAAATGGCACTCATACGGCGAGTTATGACGCTCTGGGGACTAATTAACTCGCAGCCCCACGCTCCACCTGCCCCGAGTGGTTACTTTCCTTATCCATTAAAAACTATATGCTACTGCTTTTTATCTCTTTTGCCTTTAAAATCGTTTTAGCAAGAAAATATACCTATATTTTGTTTGGACACAAGGAATATATGTATGTTGGATTGATTTGCCAATTTTAATATATTATGACTTGTGATCTTTTATAGAGTTACCTGTCGAAATGATCTTTTTTTTGGTCTGCGGGGTACAATATTGAAGGCTTCCATCTCAATCGCTCATATATCGAAAGTTGCATAGGATACTTTGATTAATATTATTTTACAGAGAAACACTTGAAGAGCTCACGCGTTTTGTTTCAAGCAGGAAGCATATAGTTATAAATTATATTTTTAGGAATTCATATTCAGTTTTCCATAAAATATTGACTAAAATGATTTGCTAACAGAATATGTAATGTCAAAATAGTAATAATTACTGAACTACTCGTAATATGAAGTGATGTTTTTGTTAGTTTAGATTAAGAGATAGTATCGGTATATAAGAATTTAACTGGCCATTGAACGATATGTTACCACTAGAACAGCAACTCAGAACAATATCTATTTTCCACTCAACTGCGTTGCACGCACCGCACCTTAGTCAACACTAACTTCAACTTGCTGTTATAGTCTAGATATTGTAGAACAGTAAGTTGGTAGAATATTAGGAACTTGGCTCCAAAGCTCACAACAGTACGTAGGTAGAGTAGGAATAGTCATATTATATTAAATGACAATATTAAATAAAACAGAAACACCATTATTTAATATTTTTAAATTAAAATAATATGTTTATTTGTTTATTTTATATCTCATCTTGCAATAATTTTAAATAATAATTTATTTCCATACCAGAAAAATAAAAATTTAATAATAAATTTAATAAAAATTAAAAATAATAATTTAATAATAATTTATTAAGGCACAATGTACATATATTCTTAAAAGGTACATACAGACTGGCAAATTAATAACAAATATAAGCCCACCTAACAGATACCACCAAATACTTATCATTTTATTTAATTACATACAACAAAGTAATATCGCTAGTGTTAAACTAAATCATATGAATAGTATTATAATATTCTTATACTACATTTATGTACAGTGCTATTTCTATAAACTTGGAATAAAATGCTTTTCTTAATAAATTTCAAATAAATTTTCTGTTTCTCCTTGTTCTTGACCTCTAAAAATATAAAATAACATCGGTTGTCTTATGAAATAAAATAAAATCACCTTAGGCGTCAGCCTTACAAAATAAAACGTATCTTTGTATCTTGAATTCTTCTCTATTTTATATTCTTGAAATCTATTGAAGAGTTAAAATTCGTATTATGTCATTAATATATACAAAGTCTGACTCTTATATCTCCGGAATGGAAAGCAAGTGCATCTTACATCCATAATATTTCGAGTGCCCTGGGCTGAGTCATTTATTTAGAACAAAACACTCTCCATACTGCTTCTAAGAATTTCTTGACATAAAAACCCAAAAACATTTTGTCCGACTCAGGCACCAAACCCGAGACTTCATGCACAGCAGTCGTATACACTATTGCTACGCTACCAAGACAGTTCCATTTTATCTATTTTTGAAAAAGACAACTCCCGCACTTGTATTAATTTATGTGTCGCTGGGGACTTTACAAATATTCATACAATAGACACGAAGAACACCCAGACACAGACAATAATTTGCAGATCATACAAATTTTTGCCTCGTGTGTGAATCGAACCCACAATACTCCAGTATCCACTTAAACCACTACGCCATACGTAGAATTCTTCTATATCTATGAAACACAACTTAAAGGTAAAAAGGTAATACTTTACTTTGTCCAACATATAATTCAAACTTGGCTCTCAAAGTCTCAGTGATAAAGTACCTCGTGTACTGATGTAGAAAGTTCGAGACGCATTTAATTAGAACTACTTCAATATTAATGTATATTCAACTTATTGACGTCGGTAGCTCGACGATGGACGAGGGTGCCTATAAAGTTGGCTCACAGGCATCATTACAAAGAGCTGTTCCTCAAACTGGGTCAATGACTTGCCTCTAAAGCTGTTGTTAGAAGAGTGATTCAAGGAACTCATTGATGAAAATGGCACTATAAAGCGATTACAGTAAAGTTTACAGGTGAGTTTGTGGGTTATGTTTTAACGACAGACTTTTAAACCATAGATACTAATATTCATTGAATAATTAAGTAACAATAGAGTACTTTCCTTTTACTTTTTGTACGATATTATTTAAGTTTTTTACGACATATTGTATTAAACCCAATATTTTAATTCATGTAGTTTTATTAAAATTAATAATATCCACGAATAACATTTTTATCAAACCAGTACACTTTGTATTCTATTCTATGAATACTAATTAGCCTATTACTAAACAAAAAAGGTAAATTTTCATCTTCTCTTCTTCCCTAAATATACGAGTAAAATAATAATATTTCAATTTGACGTGCATGTGTGGCGTTTATACCCGACGCTAAAATGTCTATATCAACAAGTAACTGAGCCTCATATTGCGAAGTCTTATAGAAATTCAATCTATACGTTATAGCTAAATTATTAAGATACTATATGCTCTATATTAATTAGGCGTATAAGCCTGTCTAAAACTTGGCTTATTTATGAACCTATGAACGTTATACACTGAGATCTAATTTCTTTTAATCTTAGGCAACATGTTCATGTGGTCATGTCTCAAAACTTTAACATCCGACAATAATCTGTGCTATAAATTATTATATTGTTTCAATCGAAACCGTTCCTCTTGATATGTTGATACCTAAAGACACACTGAACACACTCTGAAGATGACCAATACTACCAATGTGCTGAGCAATCAACTAAAATATGTGCATACTTGTGAATTATTAGTAAATATTTATATACTTTATTGACGAGAAGGAAACGAAGACAGGATATTTTCTTCGAACAAATGTTAAAGAAACAAAACTCAAATTTGTTTAAGACTGTATTTTACTCAAATCTATAAGACACTGTTCGTCAAAATTTCAATCGAAAACTTATCGAAAGATGATTGCGGTTAACGGATCTTACCCTCTAGTCAAACAAAGAGTGCCCTTAAGTCCAGGACATTTGAGAAGTGTCTGTATTCTTCTCACGAGTTTCGTATTACCGACCAAAAGTGTATAAGTAGAGACGTCAGGCGACCGATCCAAAGACTTTATAACTTTTGCTTTGATGCCAACCAGAATCTTTTAAAACTTCTAGCATCAAACCTTCAAACAAACAAACTTATAACTTCTGGTGTTGAGGTGTTGATCGATTACTTTTATTCAGAATTAGTTTTGTTGAAAAATTGCTATTTATTCTTTGAAAGAGTGACCTGTCATGTGAAGATTAATAACTAAAGCATTTATGCACTAACACGCAGCTATTGTCAACTTCTACGTGTTTGAAACTTTTACATCATCACAAAAATAAGTCGTCTGCAAGACTAATTTAATGTAGACACTCACAACTTTTGAGACATTTCTGCACTGTCTAGACTGAAGTTGAAAGAACTGAAGCTAAACACGTTTGTGCTCTCACTGAATATGCCGTGCCATACTGCTCGACACAGAAAAACAGCGTGTTAAGATTCCAACATTTAACCAAAAAAGTTCCATAGAGTCAATTATGATAAGACTTATTTATAAGATTTGCTTCGTGTGCACTCTTGTCAAGATCGGTGAAAATATTTTCCTTTCCAACTCCAAAGATACCGCGATAACGGCTAAACCAATTCTCTATTGAGTTGGGAGAAGGGTTATAAATTGTGATATACTATCTAGAGAGGATAATAATTAACGCCTGCAGTCAAATCATATAAACCAAAAATAACCTACTACAGAAACTATAAGAGTTTCAAGATTTGACTGAAAGCATGTCTGCGTTTTATCATTTTGTTCTGAGATGGCAGTATATTTTGGCTGCGCAGCATAAATTTCAAATTTAAAATATTGCCAAGAAGCCGATCAATTTCTGTAAGAAATAACGCTTATTTACACTATTAAATGTTTTATTTGTCATTGATTTATATACAAATAAAACTAAACTACTGTCATAACACGTTTCCAGAGAATCTATTTCGATAACATCTTTGTTTAAAAAAACAACAGTTAGCAATTAATACTAAGTTGGTAATATAGGAATACTAAGTTTTTAGCTCGCCTTCTGAGGAACTTATCGCAGCAAATTTCAAAGTGTAATGAGTGAAAATAATGGATAGAGTGTAACCAACTTCCTCAGACTTAAACGTTCACTTGAAAAACATATTGAGCAAATCTCAGAACAATTAAATTATAAACTTCTGCCTACTTGTCCATTATAAATTGTTTACGAAAAATAAGTATTTAATTAGTATTCTTAGCGTTACTTCAGTGAAAACGTTGAATTGTTCAGGGTCAATATAATTTTACTGGTCTTTAATAAATTAGGACAAACTAGTTGGCGTAATTTATTCTACTCAAGTTGAAGGCTGAAGTGGAAATAATTATGAAAAGTCAGAATTCACGTCCGTTGTAAGTATTCTAACACAGTGCGTCGATGGCGCAGCGATAGTGAATGTTGTTATATGAGTTTTTGGGTTCAATTGCCGGATGAAGCAGGTGTAGTTTGCTTTTTCTGTCACGAAATGATGTGAAAACTGAAATCATAGCTAGCGAAATGAAGATGAAATACATCACCATCTAACGCTTTGAGAATACAGGCATGAGACTATGTATGTATGCGTAAGATTCTAATATGAACATATATGTATTTTGTATGCATTATTTTTCATTAAGCTCGTCTAGTTTAGTACCAAATCTCTCCTATCTCTCTTTAAGCTATTTAATTTTGCAAAAAACGTAACACACATATTATGCAAACGGCTTTCATAAGATTTGGCTTCGGGATATCAATTTAATGAATATTACGCAGTCGTGGGTCTTGCACAATGAAACGCCGAAATATTTTTTTACACACATAGTATATGTATATTTCAACAGAGTAACGTTCTAACCGCCAGTTGTAACGAGAATGAATATTTGTTAATCTCCTACCTTATTTATATATTTTATCAATGTATCAAATAGAGAGTTAAATATTGATTAATTACATTTTAAGGTGTAAAATTAGTACAGTAACAAATAACAATAATAATTATTAATTATAGAAATAATCAAATGTAAATATGCAATTATAACATAATAATTGAATATAATACGTTATTACCGTGTGCGATAATTGAGTACTTGATAACATTAACGTAGACTTAGTCCCAGACGGGCACGCCTCGTTTGTGGCTGTAAGTCACGTGTTTAAGGAACGGCTGGAGAGGCGGCATGGCACCATCACCGGCTGACACAGGTAATGACTGGCTATGGTTATTTTGGCCAGTTCCTGTGTCGTATAGGCCGGCAAGAGACGCCCGGTTGTCAAAATTGCGGCTGCTGCCACGATGTTGTTATGGACACAACGCTGCGCACTTTGGCGGATTGCCCCGCCTGGGCATCGCAGTGTGAGTTGATCGCTGCAGTCGGATTGGTGGCCCTCTCGCTCCCGGCCGTAGTTCAGTGTATGGTCCGGAGTGAGAGGTCGTGAAACGCCGTCGCCTCTTTCTGTGAAGAAGTGATTTCTATCAAGGATGTGGCGGAGCGGAAGAGGGAGCGCTGAGTTCCTCTCCTCAACCGCAGAGCCGGGTGCCGGAGGCAGCGGGATGACCTCCAGCCACCCTGAGGTTTGACCTGGGTGTGGTGAGCTTCGTGGGCCTGCCCGCCATCCGTCCAGCACGAGGTCCGAGAGGCGGCGTGCGTGTACCCACGCGCGCCTCTGTGTCGAATCCGTCTCCCCTCCAGGGGGGGACAGTAGGGTTTTAAGTGAGAAGTGACGCCAGGGTAGGTCTTGTCGTGTAATGGTCTGGCGTTTCATACGGCGGGGCGAGACCTCGGCGGGATCGCGACCGCATGTACAAGTGATTCGCACGGCCCCGTAGCGATTTTGTCGAGGAACACCGTAGTAGGTTTAGTCGGTATTCCGGGAGGTCCATTATTATCATCTTTTCCATCTTTCTTTTACCCATGTGAGTCCGACATAACCCCTCTGCCCGCCCCCGCGGAGGGGAACGCGTCAATGCATTCCACCACGGAAAAAAAAACAGTCCCAGATAACAACGTATAAGTAGTATAAGGTACAACCTTAATAACGCGCTCATTATTTATAAATAGAGTACCTACGTTGTAATTTTATGGATAGGAGCCAAGAAATTGATAATATAACCGCCGAAAAAATCTTAATGAAAAATCTTAAAGAATATTAAATAGCTGTATATCATTTTAACTTAAACTACTTTATATGAAATTCATTGTGGTTTATTATTATTATAAATTTGGAAGTATTATTACATTATTTACAGGTATATATATTTATACTTTTTCCGACGTTTCAGTGGTTTTTAGTAGCCATGGTCACGGATAGGCTAAGGTAGTCTCCGTATAAATGTTTTAAACTGTAGTCATATTAAAGTACCCGAAATTTATTTAACCATTATTCTTTATCTTTATATCAATCTTTTCTACCAGTTGTTTAGATCAACAAAAATACGACTATATGACAGAATTTCCAGAAAAAAGAAGCCACGATTCTAAATTGTTTTTTCAACTCGACGATTCTAAGCAAAAGCTTATTGTTTTCACTTTGTTTCCATATCCTTACGTCAGATACACAAAGCTTTCCCCACATCAGACAACTACTTATTCCAATACGAGTACTATCGATACGCGGAATGTTGAGAAATAATTACTTTCAGGTAGAGTAAGTAACTGGCATTTAAGCAAAACTGTTTTACTTTACAATATCGCTCTCGGTTTGGTTTGTATAATTTGAGATCAAATATTTTATAAATGTTGAAATATTTCAATAATGTAACAACACCAATTCGTATCCTGAATACTGTTTGTGTATTGAAAAGTCATGATTACTTATTATATACGCATCGAGCACTTATTTTATACATATAGGTACTTTGACGTTTTTGTTGTGTAAATTATTATTTTTAGAGGTCTGTAGCAGAATACAAAATCTGTCACAGCTACTTATCTTACAATCAGTCGCAACTACTGCAATACTATTGAGCTAAAATTTGTAATAGTTCTATACAATGATTGTCGAAATTAATTGCTAATACTAAATAATACCATCAAAATACGTCTGTTTTATTTGAATATCTGTTTGAGTGTATAATTAAAATATATTCATAAGCTCCAATTATTATAGAATTGAGCCTTTCTTATCAATTTCACATGTTTTTTGTTTGATGACAAGATGTTGTTTTTGTGTAAATAGATTATTTCGTACAAAAGGTTTAAAAAGTAATACAACAAAATGCTTTTCCCGTGTGCAGGTTCGAGCCGTATGTAAACTTACTTAATTTATACATTAGCATTCCATTGTATTTGTATCTACATAATACGTAGGTACATCGTTTGTCCGACCAAGACGTACGGACGTCAAATTCGACAGCAAACCATTATACCAATCACAAGTCTATGCATTGTAATGACATGGATCTCAATATCTATGAGATGTTTTGCCTCAGGACACCGTATATGTTATAAGTCCTACCTCTTTCACTTACCAATGTAATCTAGTGAATTTAAAAGAGTAAAATGATTTATGCATTAAACATAAATATAATAAAATAATAACTAATTGATTTCTGTCCATAGGATATTTTAAGAACAAATGTGTGAAACATTTACGCCATCCACGAAGTCCAACTTTAGGCTACTAGGAATTTCTGGACAGAAAAAGCAGAATCGTGTCGATGGTCTCCAACCCACAAAACGTATGTTTCGCAGCCGTATACATTACCCGCTAGACCAAGAGGAAATTAGTTATTAATTATTATCTAAACATATAAGAAAATAGTTACTAGTCGACATCTCTACATAGGATATATTTAAAACAATATATGTATGTGAAAGATCTCAAAAAAGCTATAGAAGTCAAAACAATTATGCTAGAATTTTTGCTTGTCTGTCTACAGGATGTCCGGTAATTAATGGATAACCTGGAAATGTCTTATAGTGGAACTGAAGGCCGTTCAGAAAAAAATATAAAAAAAATCTATCCTAACTACTACCTGAGATATGTGTTTATTTTTTTAATTACCCTGTATAACTTTCTTGTATACTACGACCATAAATGAATGAAATACATCGGTTTTTTGTTGTTTTATTATTAAACACTAATTATGCTAATAGATAGACAGTCAAAAGTATGCTATGCTAATATAGCTTGCACTTTTTAAGATATATATTTTTATTAATTTTTTTTCTTTTTCTGAACGGCTTTCAGTTCTACTATAAGACATTTCAAAGTTATTCATTAATTACCGGACAGCCTGTATATGTTTGCTATATCACGCAAAAATGACTGCATTAAATTGAATGCGGTTTTCACAGTTGTATTGTTGATGGTCTAACTTAAAATTTGATGTGTTTTAACTTCTTATATGTGAAGAGAGAAAAATATACATCTAACTACTTATAAATATTGTGCATACGATAAACAATTTTCGAAGGTTTAGGTCTGCATAAAATGTTATTTTTATAGTACATACATACATACATAGATTTACGCCTATTTCCCATAGAGGTAGGCAGAGACTATGATTTCCATTTGCTACGATCCTGACACACTTCTCTGACTTCATTCACTTTCATAACATTAACATTATTTTTTATAGTATCATATCTAAAAATTTACCTATCGCTTTTTGATAGCGAATAGATTAAACTCCTATTATCTCAGTACTAAACTTGTCTATTTAAATGAAGTGTGACGCCTCAGTCTATTTACATACATCTCTTTGTATGTATCTTAAAGTAAACAATATCACACATGACCGTGCCGTGATGGGTGCTGGAAAATGTTATAAGTATTCAATAATTAAGTAAATATAAAATAATTATAAAGATATTATTTAACCGAAGTAAATCCGCAATGATTAATATAACAATATCCACGTTGGAAAACCTTTTATTTATTGATATCTGATACGATGTTTCTAATTGAATTTTTCAACGCGAAGTATTGAAAACTAAATGAAAATGAAACGCGTTTAGCTTACATATTGTATTCTTTACCTGCGCGTGCTATAAAATAGACTTTATTTATTGCCGTAGCTATCTGCTAAAACAACTACATAATTTGATTGTTCCGTTGGATGTACAAAACAAGGAAAACAAAAAATCGTAAGTAATATTAAAATGCGAATTGTAATAAGCAACGCAGCCCACCTATAACATGGCTTATACTTAGAACAATCCTGTTTAAGATAAAGAGCCCACTATGTACATATATCCTAAGCGAAAACACGGACACCTTTTCGTCCCATAGAAATTAATTCCGCTTTTTCTCTCGGGGTATCGACTATAAAGTAACAAAATATCGGATAAGACATATAATCTACATCTACTATTGCCATGTCCCTCTGTTCCATAGAGTCTGCCTTAATTTCGATATTAAGCATTAGAACGTTAAAACAACACTATTCGTTCGATTGTACTGTTGTCTTTAGACATTCAAACATACCCAATATTTCTAACTAATCCAATTTTTATAAACAATATAATGTTTATAAAAATTGGGTTAGTTCTGGAAAAGGAAACAGGGAATTGGAAAGGATAATTTTAAAGGTATAATCAGTTCGATCTGTAGTTATTTCTTTAACACATTGCTATTTTGGTTGGGCCAGATGACAACAATGGATTTGCTATAAACATGTATATTTTGTTAGTAAAAAACGGGCATAAAACTTTTAAAGAAAGGGTTTTTACCCTTTCTTTAAAAGTTTTATGCCCGTAGTTCCTCTTAACATTAATTTGATTACATTTATACAACAAAAAATAATACAACCATCAATACTTCCTTGAGCACAGCACAATTTACATTTATACCTGCGCATCTCGACCGGAGAGATCCAACGCCTTACAAAATATCGCAACCAAGTAACATTGTGATGTCTTCTTGCGGTAAGTAGGATTTCCAGGTTTATGAAAGACATGATTGTCTGTTACCACGAGAGCTAGTGTGATATTACTGCTTGTACTGGCAGCAAAGTGAAATATATTCAAGGAACTATAATATGGTCGCTATTCTAATGTAATATTCAATCCACAAAACTTCTTAACCATGTGTATGTGTAAACACGTAATTCCTTCAGTTTATTCAACAGTTGAGACCGCACTAAAGCTGACCTTATATTACAGTCATTGTTCAGGTAACAACGACAGTACGAACAAGTTTACCCGTAACATTATACTTTATAACCTCACTAATAAACGTACCGACATTTCTTTTTAGGGTTTTTCGTCTCGTAAAATGTTCGGCATGAAGGAACACTAATTTTATTACAGTTTTGTGTGTAAGGTACTTAGTACGAAGTTTTAGCGTTGATCGCGAACAATTCCCCTAACGATAATTATGTAATAAAGTGGGCGGCATTCTTCGAACATTATTATGCCTGCCTTTTCTTATCTATGTCTGTCAGTCGCTCGTTAATTAATAACAGGCATTAATAGCACCGTGGTATGTCATTTGTTATTGTTCATTGGATTGGCTGCGATAACTACTCGATTGAACCGGAGAGACTAAATCAATTGTATTGTCAATTCTGTCGGCGGCTCATTTCACTGAGCTGAACTTAACAAATTAATATTTATTGAATAACTTGAGCGTGTCTTAATTCTAAATTTAAATAGTTTCAAATATTATTCTGATTTGTCAAAATTCTAAATAAACGAAATTTAAGTTCCGCAGGTGAGAAATAATACAACAAGGAATTAAATTTACAAAAATGTATTCTCAGAAAACGATTCCCGCAACAAATCATTATTTGCCGAGGTATTTACACCGTGGAGCGTAACGGTCTAGATCAGAGGATCCCAGACTTTTTTCTCATAGACCACTTTCAAAATTTAGCTGGTTCCGGTGGACCCCTAGCAGCTACATTTCTACCATATTCCTAAAACTCGACACAAAATGAAGATTAGATCTAACTATGGAAATTTGCGTTGCGGCTGAGTTCCATCCACGAAATAATAGTATTCGCAAAAAAAAAGGAAAATTAATTTGTTAAATAATTAATTGATTGGACTGTGAGTGAATATCAAGAAAGTAAAGTTGGCCAGTCAAACAAGTGATTCCATCCAACTCTCCCCGCGAATCGCCCCGTTCCGTGATATTCAATCTGCTCCTTTTTTTTGTTAAGTGTTAGTTTGTAACGACACTAAAACTTTTTTCGGCAAGATATGACGAGGGAAACGCTTTCAAAAGCTTTCTTGCAACTCTCACAGTCCAGGATATTTTCCGGGTATTTCTGCCTGCAGCCAAAATGTTTGATACCCTCTTTTAAATTTTACCTCCAGCTCCTCATTAGTGCTAAGCTCGAGTAGCTCCTCTTGTAATATGACATTCTCCACTTCCGTTTCATCAAATGGATTTATGATCCATGGTGGTATTTCCATCGTATGAATATCTTCAAATCTGATTTTGAAGTCATCATGCAGGGCAATTAAATGTTGAACGTACATATGTCTCAATATTCTCATCAAGGCATTCTACCTGTGACAAGTTCGAAAACTGGGAAATTTCCCGCTGACTAATATTTTGCTTCATAAATTTCAATTTTCCAAGAAAAGCTGAAATTATTCCCTTTGTTTTTATTAAATTAAGGCTGTCTCCTTATAATAGTAAGTTAATGTCATTAAATTTTTTGAACAAATCTGTCTAATACTCGATGTCTGCTTTCAAATTGATCAGGTTTTCTTTTAAATCTGGATCTCTACTTGCCAGAAACTGTAAAACTGATTCACAAAGTGAGTACAATCTTGTTAAGCATGCACCTTTCGACAACCAGCGTACTTCAGTATGTAAGAGCAATCGTTGGAAGTCTTCATCATTTTCATCGCACAATTGTGTAAACAAACGCACGACATAGTGAATTGCAGTTACGTCTGGTGTAATTATTTTAAGATGGCTTATAAACCCACGATATCGCCTGACCATGGCAGGAGCTCCATCTATTGCCACTGAAATAACGTTTGTGAATGGAATCGATTTTCTCTTAAAAAAATCACTCAGGACGTTAAATATTGACCTTTAGTGTCCGTCTCCAAAGTTTTCGCGAATAGTAGCTTTTCATGAATTTCTTCGTCCATAACTAATCGAATATATGCTAATAATAATGCTTCATTACCAGGTAAAGTTGTTTAGTCCAGTTGAATAGAAAAATGAGTTGTTTGCAGATAATTACACATGAAACTTTCAATATCAAAGCTCATTTCATCAATACGTCTTTGTACAGTGTTGTTACTCAAAGGAATTCTTTTGAGTATGTCAAATTTAGATTTGTGCAGAACAGTTTTTAAAACCTCTTCAACAGCGGGTAAAATTAACTTTTCTCCAATGGTGTGCAGTTTTCCAGATTTCGCTATAAATAATGAGATATTGTAAGATGCCCGCAAGCCATAATCGTTACTTTTAGATGTTAAAGTGAACATACTGTGCACAGTGGGTCTCTTTTCATATTTTTCCTTCAATGCTTGTAAATATTTCAAATCTTTACCTATTTTATCAGGATGACACCTTTTAGATGATCTTCGAGCTTCGATGGTTTCATAGAGTCCTTGCTCAAAACTTTGTTGCATAAAAGGCATATGGACAATCGCTTGTCTGCCTTTGATGGAAGAAAACCAAATTTTAAATAATTAACACTATACTCTCTACATTTTTCTTAGATTCAGCCATGTTTCGTATCAGTTACGTACCTGTAAATAAAATAACTTTGTTTTAGTAATCATAAGGCGGTCTTACTCAACAAGATGTGGCTATTTTAACGGAATAGGATTACCTAATTAATTATTGCAATGAAACAAACAAAGTACCGACGACAAACTGATTCTAATTATACGGCTGAACCGATTTTAATGTAATGTAAAACATTTTTCATAAATATATTTTGATATATTTCTGTAAATTCGATAGAAAATACTTTAAAATAATATTTTGATATCAAAAGACCGTGATTTTAATTATTTATTTATTACTTTAATGCACATTACAGGTAGATACGTAAAGACATTTGCAATTTATGATATTATATTTAAAATATTTCATTAAGTCATTTAGCATTAGGAACCAGAATATTTACAATCATGCAGGTCAATTATAATATATCTCTCCATTAGTGAACATTCACCAAGTCACACCACACAGTAGGGTAAAAAATAAAATACTAATAAAGTAGGGACAAAAAGTTCAACCTTTCTCGGCTTTCTGTTCTTTTATGGAAGTATCTAATAATGACTCTGTTCAGTATTTAATTTTTAATACGTACCTACCACACGCAAACATTACAAATATACTTATTACAAAATAAAATAAAAGTATGTTTAACAAATAGGAAGGTATTTTACTTACTTTTTCTGACATTGGCAAACACTAACAACGATTCACTTAACTTTACATTTCTTTTCGAAATTTTGGTAACAAATGAGTAAAGTTTATCCTTGGCATTCGTATTTATATTGGTGAAGAATCAAACAAGTTCATGCGAGATTCCAAATATAATATATATTTATTGTGTGACGGGCTAGACCGTTACACTACCTTATTAGGTAGGACCTAAAATGATAACCAAACAATACGTAGCAAGCCTATTGTCTGGTCATATTGAAACGCGCACTCACAATCGGAACCAAGCATCTGCGCCAACTTATAAGTAACTAATCTTGGAATTAACGATTAAGTGATCATTCGTGGATACTAATGACTGTTTAATCGTTGATCATGATGTTTGTGATGATGATGATTACAGTCAGATATTACCTGTCAGACTAAATTATATGAATTTGACAATTAATATCTGGCTGGTTCAGTTGCAAATCTCTAGTAATTGCGCCTGCTGTGTGAAGTTTCGGGTTCGAACCCCGGTCGGACAAAATATTATTTGGTTTTCCTGGCAGTAAATTTGGAACTGCGTCCAGTAGACGTGAAACTATAGCTGGTGAAATATGCATATAAAACACCCGTATTTGTGATAAACGATTCATAGGTATATTAATAGCTTCTACCGTCATTTTATTAACCATAATCATAATAATTGATTTGTGGAACCAAGTTAAGAATACAGTTCTTACGGATATGTTATAAATACGCTTTGTCCTACCTTATAATACAATCTATAAATCCTTACTTCTTTACTAATATTATAAATTCCAAAGTAGCTCTATCTGTCTGTCTGTGTCTGTCTGTTATCTTTTCACGGCTAAGCCACAAAATCGATTTGGATGAAAATTGGTACAAAGATAGTTTAAAACCTGGGGAAGGACATAGGCAAATTTTATTGATGTAGGTACCAACACGTAAATGCTAGTTATAATATAATGCATATAACTACTAAAGAAACTGCATATTTGCTAAACTTATTATAGCTCTAAACCTGGTATTAAATATTATCGATGTAAAGCTGAACGCGTTATCCGCTTTCCACTCGGCATGAGCTAGTGCAGCGTAGAACGTAAACTCACGAAGAAGCTCCGTCTAGTCCATAAGTACATAGACTAAATAAACACATTGTGTATTCAATATTCTTACGCTGCCACTTTTAATAATGTAAGTTAACCACTGAAATCGATTTATACAGTCTGGCTTTAGAAAAATAAGTAAAAGTTCTGTTTTAATTTGTAAATGTGAAAGTTTGTGAAGATGTTATAATGTTTGTAACTAAATGGCATGTACAATTTTCTACAGGATTAGATAAAAGTTAACACACTGAATATTTTTCATTCCGGTACGCATTTTTGTGGTATTCGCGCAGACGTATATATATATGTACATTTTGTTATACCCAGATCAAAATTTATGTTTTAAAAATGTTAAGAAACTGTATCTACTAACACTAACGAATAAAAAACCTTCAGTATTTCGGACATAACTGTAATATTATTTCTGTAAGACATACTACGGTAGCATAACTTAACTTCTACTCATCTATAGTAAGAGGTGTATATCATCCACATATCGCCCGCTATGTATTATTTCAGTCCCATGTGATATCCCGAAGCTTCATGCTTCTACAAAGAATTTTCCAACTAAAAAACCAAATAACACTTTCACGAGTTGGACATCAAATCCGGGACCTCACAAGGTCGCAAGTAATCATAGTTAAACTATAAAATAATTTTTTTATTGACTATCATCTATATAAATTCATTTTTACTGACTAAACACATTTGCCCATACATCACATTGTGTACCAGCGCTGCAGTGTAACGTTAGAGATATGCATATAAGTGCCAGTCAAACGAACCGGAATGTTGTTTTCATACCTTTATCTGATTCATTCGCCACTTCTATTCTGTAGTGATCGAATCCCAAAGCACGAAACTTATTTGTAGTCAAACTATTTGGCGGATTATAATGAAAATGAAGCAGGCTTAGACTGTATAGTATTAATTAAATGGAATTAGAGTCAACATCTAGCACAATTTTTCATCATACTTGCTTCTAAATATCATCATTATATTATAATGAGTAAGCAAAACAAAATTAGACGAACATTACATCAGCTGGTTTTATATCTTGCGTACTAAAGAACGGCTGTTGCCGCCTATTAGTTAAGTGTCTATCTCTATTTACTCATTCGACGCAAAAAGGAGCTGCCATGGTAACACAGAGGATAATGATCACATTAATGCTGACAGCATAGCCACTTCTTGGTAAACCTGTTTTCTGTAGAAATATAACACAGGCCCGTCTGCCCGATAGCACCATGATAGGTATTAATTTATTATTATGGACATATGTTTATTGAAATCCAAATTTTCTTAGTCTATTAGTAGGAAATGTTGGATTTTACGAATCGAACAAATAAGAAGACAGGACAAACTGGCTGTGATCTTCTGTAGAGTGAAAATCCTTTACCCTTGGGCTGTTCCCGTATGAGCGCAGTCAAGTATAAGCAAAAATTGTGTATCTTCATTTATAACTATTTGAATTATTTATGATCGAACTAATAAGTACCACAGACCGATCTCGGTCACACTCCGACCGCCAACGTGTCCGAGACGCAGTTCCATTATATTTTGCTACGAATTTTCTTTTAAATCCATTGATTTCCAATTCGCTTTAAATATAATTAAGACAAACTGGTGACAATTAACTACTCAACATGGGAAATTATATAATTGAAACACTTTAATCACACTCGAGATCTTCAATGAACATTACGTGGATATCCAAACCTCATTTTCTAATGATGCCGTCTCTCATTAACGTTTAAAAGCTAGCATTTGCACGTTAATGAGTGACTGCGTTATACACCTGTTATCTATAATTGCAATCATCGCCTAAGTGGCAAGTTAACCTTTTGCTCGCCAAAGTCATTACAGAATAGACTGATTTTTGCTTTTATGGCTCGTAGTTAAGTTCATATGAAAGCTGTTTAAACGTTAAGCAAATTGAAGGAAAATGGTACATAAGATGAGAAGATAATTATAGTTTTTGATTATCATTGTTGATTATCATTTAACTCTATGTATACATAGAACATGGTACATATGTGCATGACACGGCGCCTCTATATTCCCACAATCCTTCGGTTAGACACGATTCGATTATACATAAGTTTTGCTAGATATATATTGGTCCTACGTAATAGGTGCCAATCGTGCTGTCCACCATGCACACATTTCTTAAGTGTATGTTAAATAAATACATTTAGTTTCTAAGACACTTTATATTATAGGGATAAGCTCTGTACCTGTAACCTAGATTCTGAACAACTGTTCTTGAATCATTTTTACCCGTGCTAGTATTGGACCTACACTCTACGCACGGCCCACAATAAGTGGTGACCATTTCATCGTATTTGTCATCCGTGCAATCAAATTTATATAGATTTTCTTTCATTTTTCCTACTACAATATAACCCGCACTAGAAATATTAGTCGCGAGGGTCCTTAGTAATGGTCGGAACAAATATTCGTTGATCACACAATGTTTTGTCCCGTGTGGAGCGGACCCACAACAGAGATATTTATTTTCGCGGCTTCACTCGCGTAAATGTAGATTAAGTTGAAAACATTACTTTTTCCTGGATGAAAGATACCCTACGTCCTTTTTTGAACCCCTGACAACGTGTATGCAATATTTCATGATGATCACTTGAGTAGTTAAGGCGTGAAAGCATAACAAATAAACTCACATTTGCATTTATAATATTATTAGTCAGGATAGTTAGGATTTATTTATCTGTATATAATAAAAACTAAAACTAAACGGAAGCTAAAATATGCTAAGTTATGTACATAAAAAAGTAATTAAAAGCCTGTGTTTCCATTTTGTAGCCATTATTACTCTATGCAAACACACATGCGTCATAATACCAATCACACACGTACACAAGTGCACTAACTAAAGCGGATGAGCACAGTATTTGGTATTAATACCCTAAGCATAGGTAATATACATATCGGTAGCCATAACAGCTCTTACATCAAACATGTATACAATTTTTAAAACTGCTAGTCTGCGAAAGCTCGTAAAAAGCATCCGTCCCTTCAAAGTAATGCTTTACTTTATAGTTCAGTAGGCTTAACACAGTCACACGTAGGCCAAGGTCCCCTTTAAATAGACCGTGTCTAAGTTGAGTTTTCTGGTATTGGAGATATGGTTTGTATAGTCTACAGTCGAGTTAAGTTACAGTAAGTTAGATGTTTATTTGGATGACTTGGCTCATATGACTTGGCGCGTTTTTTTCGCAATTAGATGTCGGTAGTGACTTTGATGTTAATCTACGGTGAATAACTTGGCAACGAAATAGACAAAGTACGTAATGCTTAAAATAATTTGCGACTTGAAATCTAGTGACCACAATAACGCAACCTCTCTTTGATCTGCAGTTGGCTAGTCGTAAGTAGTAAGTCTCATAATACGAACACTGTTAGTGTAGTATGTGGAGGGACATTGGAAAACGATATGTGTCTTTTTGTGATCACGGTAAAACATGGTCAAAAACATTTTGAAAGACTTGACGTCTTACCAAAATCGCTATAATACCCGTCTTCCTTGATATAAAAGGTAATGCAATATTAATATACTATATACTTTGTAGTAGTGGATGAAAGATTGAGAAAGAATGTCCTAGACACTCGGGTATATAGAGTAGTGTCTTGGGTATATTGGTATCCATAACGACCATTTTTTGGTTATGAGCCGGATACGTGGCCTCTTCAAAGAATGGTGAAATCGTAAACATACCCGAACAAATGCCCAAGAACGAATAAAAGTAGAAGATTTGCAAGATGACGTATTGAGAGACAGGTATAAAAGTAAATTGAGGAAAAGGTTTAAAAGATTTTGTGACATTGATGATATAGAAGAATTATGGCAGTTGTTTAAGTATGAAGTGGTTGTTGTAGCGTCAGAAGTATGTGGTATGAGCAAGAAGAGGAAAATGATAAAATCGAAGAATGCGTGGTGGGATAAAGATGTACGAAGGGCAGTACGTAAGAAGAAGCAGGCATGGTTGGACTGGCTATTTGTCAGAGCCAATAAAATAATGCAAAAACAACGAATAAGGATGTAAACGAAGCTAGGAATAAGTTTATAAGAATGAATAAGGTAGTGAAAGATGTGATTAAAAGGAAAAAAGAGGAATTGAAAGACGAGTTTGATAGAAGATTATCTGAAGATTTCCGGACCAACACAAAGTTCTTCTGGAAATCCATTCGCTCGATTCGAGGTAAAACCGTAACCACATAGCTGGAATCAATTAGAGATAAGAATAGAAGTTTACTGAATGAAGAAAGAACGTATTTTAACGATGGAAGGAATATTTTGAAAGTTTATTTGAAAGAGAGGAATGGCAAGGGCAAAGTTTCGAAATGAATGATAATGATAGTAATTATGAAAGCCCTATTAGTATGGATGAAATACTGAAAGCATTGAAAATCATGAAATTAGGAAAGGCTGGTGGTTATGATAGAATTACAGTCGAAATGCTGACTGGTGGACAGGGTTTCATAGCAACTTAGTTGTAGCGCCTTTTTAACTTGTCCTGGAATAACGGCCGGGTACCAAATGATTGGTGCAAGGCCGACATAGTACCTTTATATAAGGGAAAAGCTCACAGCAAGATTGCAAAAGCTATTATATAGATGCATTAGCTTGCTCAGCGTCGTCGGTAAATTGTACGCGAAGGTGTTAATTGAAAGGATTGTGAAATTAACTGACGAGAAAATATGCACAAACGGGATTTCGAAAGGTTACAGGTTGCACGGATCAGGTCTTTTCCTTACGGAGCACAATAATAATAATAATAAACTCCTCTGGGACAGTCGTTATCTTATTATGAGACTAACGCGATATCGGCGGGCACAGTACACTAGCTTTTAAACTATCACCTTCGCCTTGTGATATAAACAAAAAATATATCACCAGGTTAAATTAAAGCGCACAAACCGCAGGGCAGCTAGTGGCGAGCTGAATGTGAGTGGCGACACTGCGGTCCTGAATGCCTCAGAGAGTCGATTAGGGCCTCGTCCCCGGCTTGCCGTTACTGGTTGGCAAGGGTGAAATTTCAAGAGCGCCCGTAGAACTCTCAACTCTGGCTTGCCTTGGTCGGCCGATCAGAGGGGGGCCGCTAGAGCTATATGCTTGGGGGTAGAAGTGTCATTTTCAAGGGCATAACTACGGGGAAGCCCGCTCCGGGTCTCCATTGACACGAGACCCGTGATGGTGAAACCGGCGCCGCACCGCTCGTCACCCCTAGCCACTCGCACTGGTGTTGCCCTCTGCTGCTGGCTTGTATGCCTATAGTGGATATTCAGGGGGCCCATCTAGTGAGTTGGCGAGTCACCGTCTGCCCATTGCATTGAGGCTATTAGAGTAATCAGGGCAGATGCCGTTTTTCATCCATAGTTAGCAATATACCGGTCCACCAAACACCCATACCTATAGCCCATATATTAGAATCCATACGTAGCAATAGTCCTACGCCTGCTGCGGCTAGTGCCGCTGTAGGTGTTCCATCACACCTTTGATTAAAACTCTCGAAGGGCCTCTTCACGTTGGACCCATGTCTCCGTGTAAGCCTCCCAAAGGGCCAGGTATTTTCTAATATAATATGTTAGAAAGTACCTGTGATAAGAGAAACATAATAATAATAATATTCTAACACATACACATAGCGTAGCCGAGAAAGTTTTGGCCAAAAGTCAAAAGGTCTATTGCGCATTCGTGGATCTGGAAAAGGCTTATGATAAAGTGGTGAGGAATGAACTTTGGTCAGTATTGTCCATGTATATATTGAATAGCAACCTCACGCGAGCTCTAAAATCTCTTTATGACGATTCCAGAACTTTTATTAGGATAAATAGAACCTAAAGGTGTTAGACAAGGATGTGTAGTCTGTTTAACCTATACATGGATAATTGTTTGAAAGATTTAAAAGATTGTGAATGGGGATTAAGAATGAATGAGTTACTTGTTAAATGTCTTCTTTATGCTGACGACCAAGTAATACTTGCGTCATTGGTGGAAGAGTTGCAGGCGATGGTAACTATTATTCATGGTGCTTTTGAGAGTAAAGGAATGAAAATAAATGTAAGCAAGATGAAAGTAATGGTATTTGAAAAGGAGGAGTGCATGACGATGTGTAATATCATGATTGATATAGAACAAGTGGAGCAAATGAAAAGGTTTGTATATTTGGGTACTTTGTTTAGAAGGGATGGTAAACATGAGGGAGATATTGAAAGTAGAATGATTGCTGGCAATAAAGTGAATGGTACTCTACGCGCTTTTATGAACAGTCGAAATGTATCCGAAAAGGCACGTTTGGCTATTCATAGAGGACTATTAGTGCCTACACTGCATGCATAGAATTGAAAGTTGGGTATGGCAAAAGAAGCATGAGAGCAGAATAAATGCTGTAGAAATGAGACCGCTGGGAGACATAATTATGTGGTGTGACTCTGAAAGATAGAATAAGGAATAGTGTGATTAGAGAGAGATGCGGCATGAAAGTGGATATAGTGACAAGAATAGAAAAGGGTATGTTAAGCTGGTTTGGACATGTAGAAAGAATGGACGAGAAAAGACTAACTAAGAAAGTTTATAAGGCGAGTATGAATGGAACAGTCGTAAGAGGCAGACCTAGGCAAACGGTTCTTGACCAGATCGGAGACGTTTTGGACAAAGGCCAGGTTAAGAGCACCTTAAACCGGCGACCGTGTATGAGGAATGTGATGAAAGTAAATGAATCCAGGAAATTGTGTCAATGCAAATAAAAATTAGCAAATGGAAATCCGTAGTCTCTGCCTACCTCTCTGGGAAATAGACGTAAATCCGAGTACGTATGTATTAATATACCTAAAGGTAAGGCGCGTAGTTGAAGCTTTTAAATTATTTTTGTCTGAATGAAGTATAGCTTTCTACAAGCCTTTATCATCCGCACATTGCCACAGTGTGGGCATTAGATGATTTACTAGTGTACGCCTAGTAGTTGAACTTCAGACATAATTATTATTGATAATTCGTTTGTTAATAGCTTCTAAAAAAACAAAAAGAAAATCAGCTGGAAACAGAGAAAAATAGGTACTGAATTGTTTTCTATATACCTGTCTATATAAAAACTTAAATGTACCAATTTTTGATTATTTATAACTCTAAAGCTCGTCAATAGTTACTAAACAAAACAAAAATCGGAAATTGGTTGACAATCGGACGAGAAATATGTACTAAACCGTTTTGTCTTTGCCTCCTTAAGCAAACTGACTGGCGGACATCACGCGGGCAGCTCGAGAGTAAGTGATACATCTCGATTCCATCTCAATGAAAGAACAGCAACGATTCTTTCTATTCCTTTTTATTTTTTTAATCGGTCTATATCCTAATATTGCTGCGGATTATGGTGGTGGTGCACGTGAGGCGCTGGCATGGCCCCGCCAGCCACTTACATCGTTTGCAAATTCCTTAATGGTATTTATTTATTATTATTATATATTTGTTTAGTTTACCCTGTTTAATTATGAATAAACAAAAGATGAGCTTTATTTTGAAAATTATATTTCTTAATATTGTCTTATGTTTACGCGAATGTTATACATTGAAATTAAACAGTTTATACGGATCTTTATATAAAAATTGCTTTTATTATAAAGTATGAATGCCGGTACCAATTAGTGTCAGGTAGCATTTACCGATTAAGTTTCTAATAATTTCTACGCAACGTCGCCCTCTAATATTAAGCAAATAAAATAAGAAAATCACATTATAATTTTAATTCACTCCATTTTTCCTAAGAGAACGCTGAATTAAGAAACTGTCAAGGTAGTGTAATCAAGAAACTCAAAATAACTGGCTAATAATACCTGAAAGGACGTCCACGAACATAATTAAACTAAGATCGTTTTTGAAAGTCTTTCGTCACAGAAGCAAATAAATTAAAGTCATAATTCATTACGTAAAACAGCCGCTGTCTTTTTATATTTACGGTCCACAATTCTGAGTTGAACCTACATTTTGATAATTTAATGGAAATTGGCTTAATTACTGTACCTTTTACGTTAATACTTGAATACAATTTTGGGAATAAGCTATATTTAATCTTACTTAATAATAAAACATCTGTAACCACTTATTTTTTACAGTGAGTAGGAAATATCTATATCAGGTGATATATAATAACTAACTGTGCGGATGGCGTAGTAATTTAAATGTTCACCTGCACTTTGCGCCGCGTGATTGATCCCCTTACGGGACAAAAATGTGTGTGGTCCACAAATTATTGTCTGTGTGTTTGAATGTTAATAAAGTTTCCTAAGCACACACATGATTTTATCTGGGTCCGGGGATAGTATTACTTCAAAATATTATTATAACTTTCTTTTGGGATTAAGCAGACTTTTGATTAAACAAATAATCTATTGCTGATTCAGAATAACCATATTTACATTTTTAAAGTATATTTCTTAATATGCAATATATTATCTAAAGAAACAGATTTCCCGCACATTGAGCCGCCAGCCGCCGCCACATAGCCGCTACTTTTGGCTGCAATCCGTTCATTTCCATCGTGAGCTTGCACGGGTCGAACGCGTTTGTGTAATGGAAACACTATGTATTTTGTCGTAACGAGCATTCGGTTGCGTGCATGCAGCAAGACTGATCTGTGTTGGTGGAAGCCGGTTACTATGACCGAGTGTGCGCGCGATGCGAGCGACAAAAAGCGGCCACAAGTAGCGAGCTCGGGCGACTCCCGCAGCTTGTGGCCACTCGAACGTTCGGTTTGCGCCGATACTATACAAAATGTTTGAAAGACTCGTCTGCAGCTTGTGGTCGCGTCCAGTGGCCGCGACTAGTGGCTCAATGTGCGGGCGGCCTTACTGCTCTCTGAAAGCATAAAAGCAAATTTAGTAATTGTGCTACTAAATAATATTTTTGCATGGCTGGCAGAGGTTCTGAATATTACATTTTTAACCTTAAATTGGACAAGGTTGCACTCTCAAATAAATTGTAGGGACATGACAAAAATAAGACAAACAAAACTCCTGATTTATTACTGAAAATAGAAGAAAATATTAGTGTTCTTGGATCCTTGTGGTAAACATAGCATATTTTACCTCGTTTTTAATTTTATTTATAAACAATTTAATATATACGGCTCTATCATGATCAAGATTCATAATCAAAGAAATATAAAAATAATACACTTTAAAATGTATTATAGACATATAATATGAAGCAGCAGGTAAAAGGGAATTTTAACCAAGCATAATACACTTTCTGCTTCTAAACGGCTGTGAATTTCACAGACACATAAACGATTAATAAATTAGATTGAGTTATCTACTCAATAAATATAGTAAGAACAGCATAAAACTAAAATAATAGTAATAAAATTATAATATTCCAGCCATTAGACCTACATAACAGGCGATAATCAAGTTCTGAATAAATTTAACGTTCCATTTTCTTACACTCGCACAAACTAGGTTTTTGATAATATTACCTTTTTATAACCTTTCTGCTCTTACATGCGTGAAAATCGAATAGACAAGTATTGAAGCAACAGTTATTTTGTTGTATGGTTGTAACGTACTCGTACAGTGCAAGCAAATCATCTGGCTTTATACAGTCTTTTAATGCCATGATCGGTTTCGTGAAACGCCAATGAGTTATCCAATATTATAAAACAGCCTTTATTTTTTTATATTACAATAAATTGAATAATAGATATAACAAGTTCTCCGTACCGTTAGTGAGTGCAAAATAAATCATAAAATCCCAAACATCGCAACTGGGAAGGTCAGTGATTGACATGCACGGGTTTATCAACTGGCAAGCGGTTCCCTACTGGGATTAGATTTCATTTTAAAAAGCCAGCTACACACTCAATACTAAACTTGATTTCTTGTTTTTTTTAATGCAATGTAATACCTATTTATTTGTATAGCCGTATCATAAGTTTGTGCACATTGTTATTTGTATCGTATGTCAACCAAAGTACGCCTTAGTAAATAGTGTCAGTATTACGATTATAATCCAAACAAAAAGAATGTAATTCTCTGAGAAGATAAAAAAACAACATAACATACCAGTCATACAGACAATAAATGGGTTTTTAGTGCATAACTTTGTCTCTGAAGTATGTACGGAAATATAATATAAAAATGTAAAAGAAATTGAAAAGTACAATGAGGAAGGATAGACCTTTGTCCTACAATAAGAAAGGGTCACAACATTTCAAGCAAAGCTTATAGCAGTCACATTTAATAAACAAGGGTCAGTGGTCGCATAGACGCACTGACACTGAGGGAGATAATAAAAACAAAATGTTGAAACGTTTTATTTATAATTTAATTATTTTGTAAGGTTTCATGGGACAGCTTTCGAGTAGAGTACGTTACGTCACGGTTACGAATAGAATAAATACATTCTGGGGCAAGTCATCGATGGTTGTTTAGGTTGTTATATATTATGTACTTATAATATAGATTTTGTCACTCTCGACTCCGCTCGTATTCGGTAAGATTTTAGTTAAATACTGCACAACTTGGAGAACCGACACTGTTCCAAGAAATAGTGGATAACCAAGCCTGATAATATAACGCTTGCACAGCTATTTAAAGAGTACTAACAATAGGGCAAGGGTCTAAGTTATCAAGAAAATGGAGTGAGATGACCTTTATTGAAGGCCGAGTGCAGTGAATCTTCTCCCTAGTCTTTATTATTCCCAAGTCCCTTGGGATCGGCTTTTCTGGTCTAACCGGATTTGACTGGATATCAGTTTTTACACGGAGCGGCTGCCACTTGACCTTCGCAACCTGAAAGTTAACGATACCCTAAGGCTAAACCAGTGTCAGGATATTATAGGGCACTAACTTCCCAATAACGACTGCCATAGATGTTCATGGCAGCCGTGACCGACGACTTAACGTGCTCTCCGAGGCACGGAGCAGGCGATAATTGTCAATCAATAGGCACATAATATCGAAAAGTCATTTAATTTCCGAAAGTCAGAGGTGCGCGACGTGGGTTCGAACCCGAGACCCTCTGCATTGCAATATGTTGGTCTCCGCACTGAATAATATATTTCCTTATTCCAACAATTGAAAAACCATAGTTTCTGCCAAAACCTGCAACAAATGTGAATCTATATATTATTCTAATAATTCAATGCACTAACATTTAAATAAACGCAATTTCAATTTCATATCTATGATATTACCCACAGATTTACGTTTAATACCCGCAATATTCAATTTCCAAACTTTTTACAGACATCTGCCAAAACTGTCCCATTTGTCATTCAACCACATACGCTGTCAGTATAATATAATGGGTACCTACCCCATTTTGTGTGGAATACATACGAGAATGTTGTATACGTGACGTATCGCGTATCACCTGAGTTGGTTGACGCAGATATGTGCTATTAACAAGAATAAGTTTGGTATTGAGTTTTGTTAAACAAATTGACTTTTATAAATGGTTTGTACTTTAAACTTTATGAGTATGTTTATACTTAAAACGTAGATAGTAGATTACCAGACTACCTCGGCAAGAATATTAAAAATAGTTAGAAAATACTTATAAGTTATAGGACATGTACATACAGATATTTAGCGGGTTTTTTTTGGTGAAAAGAAACCCAGATCCGAGGACGTTTTTTGGTCCTTATTATTTCTATTACTCTTTCGCACCGATAATTACATTAATAATGAATTAACATTACTGAATACTATTCTGCTCTGCATCTATGCAATAAAAATCACCAACTATTAGGTAGATACTGCAACCCTATATAAAAAAACGTAGATATTTTCCTATTATTGCAATCATTACTGTTGTAATGACATTGTAGTTTGTTTTATTCTTATTAAATTAAAATAAAGTTATACAAAGCTTTTTAATTTCAACAAGTCACATGCCTGCTACCGCTAGTTCGCCACACCGGTAGGAAAAGAAATGACTGCTTATGAAAAGGTAAGTACATAAAAATGCGTATTTTCAACTTATAGGCAATGAGTGGGTCTCATTGCCTATAAGTTCGAGGTTTTGCATTAGATATAGCGAAATAAAATAAGTGTTATTTACGTCTAAAAGTTTAGTGTAAGCGTTCAATTTATAATCAAGTGAATATTGACGAAATAAGTTAGTAAAACTTTGGTCTTTATAATATTCGTTACGAATGTTGGCGTATCGTTAAAGTATAACTAGAAACGGAGAGTGTTAAGCTATTAGCTTTTGTGACTATGGAATAAAATATACGTAAATATGGTTTATCTAGGTATATTAAATAGCACACAAAATGTTTTCTCTTTGTACCAATGTTATAAGAAAGAAGATATACAAGTTAAGAGTGTAAAAGAGATAGATATTTAAAAATAATAGCGCTCTAATTTATTTTTCTTTGTTTTACGCGAACTGATTAAAAGGTGCTACAAGATTAGGTAAGTTTTTGTTCCTACTTTTGGCGCGCAAGTAACATATTTTCTCTTTTTTTATATATTAGCTGTTATAATTGTGTACTCCTATATCTATAGCATTACAAAAAAATATAAACCACTGCCAGTGTTAATAAAAATCACTTAGCCTTGCGTGGCAGTATAATTGACTCTTCGTGGCATCATATCATGGTATCGCTTACGTTAGTGATCTTATTGATCTCAGTCCCAGAAATTAAACCACATCATTAGTTCAAGCGAAATCGACAATGCATGGCAATGTAGACCACGGAAGACCTGTAGGCTCTCAGATCCCAAAATTCATTTTCCTTTTAATCATTATTACAAAATAACGATTAAAAAGTAAATGAATTTTGTCCTCCGTAAAACAAATTTAAAAATAGGAAAGTAGGGCTTTTCTCACCTTCTTTTTATAACACTACTTTGTTCAAAGAGTTACACTTTGTTTAAAATACCGACGTATTAAGAAAATGCTCTGTGGTATAAAATTAATGAGGCTACGCTTTTATAGTCTGTTTTATAATTACAATCTAGTACCTATTTAGCTCACCCTGTATTTATAAGCCAAGAAGAAATGCATTTCTCCCTTGAAAATTAATTTCTGCAGCTTATAAAGAGTAGTTTGTTACATAGTAGACAAAGCAACTGTAAAGCTGACTGGGTCTTTTCATATTGGCCAGTGTAACCGCGCGCGTAAACACAGGATGCAAATATAACTACACAAAACTAGCATTGTTAAGTCCGTTTGAATGTCATTATGTGTACTTATAAATACGTAGAATTATACACATAAGCTCTATTCATGTTTGACGTAGAATTAACAAAGGTTGAAACGGATTATACGTCATTTTAATGTTTGCAAAGGCCTTTCATGTTTGTGACGAGCTCCTTTTTATTTGTCCTGAAGCTCTATTTTATTTGATTACACTAAATAAAAGACTCTTTTATCTTTTGGTAAACAAGTTCTTATTAAAATTTGTAAAGAATTGTAAATGAAAATAAAACAGCATAAAAGTTTGACAGCAAACTCGATTCTTTAAAATACAGCAAGAGACTTTGAGGTGGTTAAATCATTTTACCTTTAAGCCGATATGTCCAAAACAACGAACGAACTTGGGCATTCGAGATTTAAAATTGCAAGAGTATAAATCCAGTTAATTCATTCAAGGGTCGTGGTTAGTCCGCTAAGCGACGTAAACGTTCTTTGGGTAATAAAGTCCTTATTTATTTACATACTTCGTTGTATATTTACACAAAAAAGACCAACAAAAACAGAGATGTTTCGTGGTTATTTAAACGAATTTAGAATGGCTTAGATTCAGTTTGTATGCGGTGAAATATGATAAAATAATTATACATGAAAAATGTTTAGTAATGTTAGATGCAAAACTCTAAGAGAAAGCTCTGCTATTCAATAGGTATATTAAGTTTTGAAATATTGTAATAATATTTTGTTGTATAATGGTGAACGTAGAATACGTAGTTTCAGCATTTCATTCTACTAAGGGAGAAGACGAAGACGACAAGCAGATAACATCACTGCCAAGAGACAAATGAGACAAAACTAAACATCCGCAAACCTAATCTAGCGCAGTAAAGTGGCCAAAATTATTCTAACATAAAGTACCATCATAAAAAATTAGATTTTTTGCCAGTTGTCCCAATTTTAACTTTTTTTTTACTAAATAGCAGTTGCGAAAACGGTCTGACACACAGCGGCTTCTGAAAATATTTGGCCACGTAAAACGAACGACTGTAATAGCTGGACTAATACCACGCTGAACAAGAAGTAGTACTGAGATTTTAATACTGTGTGAAATCACGATGGTCCTTGAGTCACTACGCCACGACATTTAGGGCATGTGGAGACTTCAAATGCTCGTAGCCATATCGGGATATGGCGTAATATCACGTGATATTTGGTGCCTAAAAATGTATAATAGTAAGCTTTGATAGTGTAAATTCCTCGTCCACACTGGTTTTACAACTGCAAGGAATTTATCTACATACATACAAATCTATAAAAATACAAAAACCGATTGGTTCTTTTGTAGACGTATCACGTGATACATATACAAAAGAACAAATCGTTTGTAGCCTTTCAAGAGTTGTATGGTGCGCTTCGAATATATTTGCTACATGTGTTTATCTCGAATTAAGTTCACAGCTTGCGAGCTTACTCTTAGATGTAGAGCTGCGCTAAAAAAAATATAGCCACGTTAGAAATAAAAATAATAACTCGAGAGTAGCACGTGTCTGACTAATATGCGAGACTAATATAATTAAATACTACGTCCAGCGGTGTCTCCTATGTGATTCAAAGGCAAAAGTTAATAATATGAGATTGAGAAACAGATTACTATTACACAATAGTAATCTCTTACTTTTAGTTTTATAAAATTGTTTGGTAAATTAGAAATAATATACTATGTATATCATTTATAGTACATTATTGCTACCGCAAACTGAAACTAAGCAATTCACTCTATAGAAAATCCAATAAAAATTCCTACACCATTTTATTTTCAAGAGTAGGTATTAATTTAGGTACTTTACCTAAAAAATGGTTGCCGTCGAACACAAACGTCTTAATAGCTATAATTTATAGCCAGTGGCCTAGAAATATCCTAAGACGTTTCTAACAATAAGGTAATTATGGAGGAAAGTCAAAACTTTTTGTCCTCAGAAAAATCAAGTCGAGCTGTCAGTTACCAGCAAACTCGATTTTGGGTCAAGATACCGGCCATCTTTTGATGCTAAATCTTAAATATATTATCAGATTTTCTTTTTCATTTATATTAAATAGAACTTAATGATAAAAAGAAGTATAAATACTGTATCTAAGTATTCTGAATATGAGATAATAAAAAATAAACATATATGTAGGCAATTTCATGTAATTTTTGTAAAATTTGATTATATCGTTTTATATGTGGTAACTTACCAAAGAACTTTAATTAGTCGTTAATCTTTTTATTCAAAATTTCAAAGATTCTATTAGTTTATCTCTATACTGAGTAAGAAATGTAAAATTATACATATATTTGATTTAACTTCTGTTTATAATCAACAAAGACAACTTTAACAAGGAAAAACAGAAACGATTTCTTTTAAATTCCATGTATCATTTACTGCAAATATGCAAATGTGTTTCATTTCATGTAATAAGGCAAGACCATTTTCATAATACCTATCGTAATTGTTTTCTCTATAATATTTTTTTACTTCATTTCGTGACGAGAAAATACCAAGTAACAGAACTAGAGCTTTGTAAATATGAGGAACGCTGTTTAAATAGGCCACGAGATATTAAAAGCAGGCAAGAGCCCGTATCACCTAACTAGGCATAATGATTAAAGAAATATGATTAATTATTGTGAAGTGACTCGCACTTATTCTATAACCCTGCCTTTTGGTAAATCAGGTCAATGAAACTAACTACTTTTAAATAAAACAAAAAAGGACTTTTCACTGACGCAAAAATGTAATTAAATGGAGTCTTTAGCATTCAGCTGATTTTTAAAAAGCCTGCTTATATATTCTGCATTTGCAGCTTTGGCTTATTATCAAGTAGATTGCTCTATTAACTCTAAGAAGATTTGTCATCCAGCAGTTGTTCCCACAAATAAGTGCCATGGAAATTTTAGAAACCAAAGCAATAATATTATAAGAGTTTAAGTGACAAATGTCAAATTTTTGAGGATTATGACGTCCCATATCGATGGTTTATTTTATCTTTTGGAACACTAATGCAATCTTTACCAGCAGCCTTACTTCAATTAGTTGGGCTGACTTAAATCTTATATCACTGACGGCAGTTAAATTGTTGATTGGTTTAATTGGTTTAGCATACTACACATTATACAATCATGTATTGTTTAGCAGTAATCATCGGCTGAAGCTATATTGGATCCGTATTCGCGTCAGTAAACGTTGTAGTTCGATGACCTGATGTTGTATGGGATTGTATCGATACCAAGGCGCTTTCAGGTATATGAAGCAAATTGGGAGATTAATGTGTCCAACGGGGTATTATAATAGTTTTTAAATAATTAGGGTGGTAAGTAAGCGCACACTCTCTTTATCTCTGTATATTGCCTCCACTATCACTTCAAAAAAAAAACCGATTGACATAAAAAAGTTGACACAAGTATATTTCTTACGCGTTTAAGGACTGTTTTTCTTAATAAAGCAAAAATGTGTGTGTTTTTCTTAAAAACACTGTCAATGAATTTATTGATTACAATAATTTTACTAATTGATGTCAAAATATATGTAGATTTTATTTCATGAATTGATTAATTCGGAATTACAACATTCAAACCATGGACACAAAATATACTCAGACTCGAAACAATTATTTGTGGGTCACATACATTTTGGCCCTTATAGCATTCTAATCTACTACACTTTGTGCAGTGGCAAATGTGAAGCGAGCGTGCAGTGCAGTCAAAGTTGACCTGAATATAAGCGTTAACCGTAACCTGTAATCACAAGGAATAAGTACCACTAATACCACTCGCTGTTTGCAGATTCTGGGGAAGAGGAATTACATACATACATAGATTCACGCCTGTTTCCCAGAGAGGTAGGTAGAGACTACGGATTTCCATTTGCTACGATCCAGACACACTAAGGTAAGTTAGGTAAGGTTTAAGGTGCTTTTAACCTGGCCTTCATCCAGAAAGTCTCTGATCTGGTCAAGAAACGTTTGCCTAGGTCTTCCCCTTGTGCAATGAGGTCCTTCTGCGAGGCTGTCATCTCGCAGAAGGAGGTGGCGGAGCGGGGTCGTGAGGAAAATCCTTACGCCCCGGACGTCCGCCGCCGGAGGAGGGGGCGCAGGAGACGCGCTTATGTCGCACTCCTGCCCCCCACCTAAGGGTTCTGGGTGGCAAGGCCTCAGGGGACCCTGCCACCCGTGAGTAAGAACCCATAGAGGGCGCGCGCGGTGTTCCCGCGCGCCTTCTAACGTCGAAAGGGGAGAGCAGTGAATTGCTCTCCCCCGGGGACGAGAGGAGGTCGGGTCCGATGGACCCGGCCGGTACCCACACGGGGGGCCTGCTATGGATGAATCTTTTCAGACTCCCAACTGGCTCCCCCCATTGGGTGAGAGAGGGAACACCCCAGGTTTTTTAGTGGGTATACCAGCGCTCGGCTGGTGAGTCCCACACGCCCCGCCGGTGCCGTCCCCTAGCCGGCGGGTAGTGCATCAAGCATTTTTCCAGGGTATCAAAAAAAAATTTCCCCTTGCGACTGTTCCATTCATACTAGCCTTTTAAACTTTCTTAATCAGTCTTTTCTGGTCCATTCTATCTACAACCCCAAACCAGCTTAACATACCCTTTTCATTTTCGTCACTATATCCAGTGTTATGCCGCATCTCTCTCTAATCATACTATTCCTTATTTTATCTTTTAGAGTCACCCCACATATATATCTGAGCGCTCTCATTTCTACAGCATTTATTCTGCTCTCATGCTTCTTTTGCCATACCCAACTTTAATTAAAGGAAAGGAATGGTAGAGGAATCCAGTAGCGCCAGCGTCCTCGTTTGCAACACTATGCTCTCTGGCTAGACTAATGAATATGATCGTGATAAAAATTGCAACGTATACCAATAGTTATTGTTTGTAACTACATACACATGAGCTTCTATGAATCAAAACTTTCTGAGAATTTGCAGTAACGATATTTGTTAGGTCTTTGTGTCAATCAATACTTCATTTAGCTATGATTAATTTAATGTGTGTATATATGGAGTTTGAAACGTTGTGTTTCAATCCTAGTATTCAATATCGCTAGTATTCGAAGGCAGGCGGGTAGTTTGTACGTAACCATGATGTTACATAACAAGAATATTACACTGGCGCAATATTGATTGCTCTGGTTTGTACCACCATTTAATCGTTATAGCTAGTAGTAGTACATAAATTATTTATTGTTATGTCAAATGCTAAAAACCGAGCGTAGGAATAGTAAATTACTTCTTTTTCTTTATACTTAAGAGCTTTGCTCTTGTCGATGGAGCATATGCCATCTTTCTGGATTTTCGGCCAATACCTTGACCTCCTTATAAGACATGACCTTCGCCTTTTCTTTTAATTAATCTGTGAATGCCCTTCTGAATTTGCCCCTTTTTCTCTTGCCTTCTACGTTTCCTTCTATAATGTTTTTTATAAGGTCGTCATGTATTATAAGGTCAAACATCTTTCCTCTTCTGTTCTCAATTGTCATCAAAATGTTGCGTTCTTCTTGGGCAAGGGTCTTACGTACTTCCACGTTGCTTTTCTTTTCTTTCCGTGCGCCTCCATCACCACATTTCGAAAGCTTCTAGTCTTTTTCGGTCTTGTTGGGTAATTGTCCATGTTTCGCTTCCGTATAGAGCAATGCTCCAAATGTAGTCGATTACTGCACGGATAAATTAATAAATAAAATAGAAATATCTTTATTGACATAAGTTATAGTATAGGATGGTATAGTGGTTTAGGTGACCGCCTCGCCTCGACTGGCACTGCAGCGAATGTTCTAGGTTCGTAACTAAAATTTGTGTGAATCGTAAGTATTTGTACCGTGTCAGGTTTTCTCCATGTCCGTTGTTTATATGGTTGTAAAGTCCCCCGCAACATTTCAATGAAGCCTAGTGCTAGAGCTCTTTATTAAAAGAAAAGAAAAAAAGAAAGTAGCTTTGTTACTCCATTTCGTCCAGTAAGTTCACATATCTACGTCTTCCATTCCTTTCATCGTATTTCTAAGATCAGCATCACGTGAGTGACGACCCTGGTATTAAAGGTAGCAATCTTATCTGCTTACCATCAGGCGAAGATAATACTTGTTTGCCATCATTAATATGTAATTTACAAAAATATTTTTATAGAGAAATAAAAAGTAAAATAAACTCTACTACTATATTATTTTTGTATTATAAGCTAACACAAATAATTCTAGCAATAAAGAAGCAATGAACCGCGAGTAAACTGTATTCGGAACGATAAATCGTATTCGTTGTTCTAGTAATCAATCAACAGGGCACGCACGACTGTAATTAGTAAGTTGTTTGATAGATCGCCGAAAGGCGGGGCCGCCGCCGAAACAATAGGACAGTCTTCAGTCCTGATGTATTCCAACTGGCATTCATTAAGAGTCGGCTGTGTTTTGTGGGATCCATTAGGATTTCGTTGATGCTCCTTTTTTAATGATCTCGAATGAAACTGGTTTTGTTCTGCTGTGGAGATTGAATCAAACTGTAAGTAATTATATTAAGCGCGGAATAATGAATGCCTCGAGCCTATGGCAGTCTGTGTGTATGCGGCTGATTTTAAAGTTTTGGCTTCGATTCCTGTGAAATGTTATTCATTCTTAGTAGCAATATGGAATACAGGAATATACCTGGTAAACATGGCAATCTGTGACGCTATACCGTAAGAGTTATGGGAACTGGTATACAGAAGGGCGTCCATGTATTCAATACGGAGAAACGAAGCTGCAGAGAATAGCGATGAACTTCAACTATTGCAATTATCAATTTACCAATACGTTAACTATCAAATATAACCGACATTTGGTAACTGTCACAAGAACTGCTTTAGATGTTTTAAAAATATAAATAGTTTCTTTTTTGTACTAAGATGTCCGAATCGTACTAATATTATAAATGGACAAGTTTGTGAAGATGTTTGCTACTCAATTAGGTACGCGTAAACTGTTGGATTTCGAAGAAACTTGGTATTTCGATAGACAATGTCCCTAAATATTTCAATAAAATTTTAATATTTATGAATTCATTCATTCATTCATATCTGTAAGTTCATTTACCTACGTTTAAATATTACTTATTGTTTGAGTGTCCTATGAGCGGTAAGTGCTTTAATTGCTTCAGCTCCTTACAGAACAGATTTGTAAAATAAACAATATTCTAAATTTGGCGAATGATAAAAAAATTTAAAATCTATAATCCGACTACGTAAAAAAGTGGTCTAAAAAGGACGAATTTAATATTTAATTAGCCTATGTCACCCGGCCTATTATTACGAATCTATTGACACCTTATTCATTAAAATCAGTTCAGTAGTTTAGGCGCTACGGTGGAACATACAAACATACATACCCAGACTGCCAAAATCATTACCCTTCCTTTTGGCTTCGCGCTATCGGGTAAAAAAAGAAGCAGTGCGTTTTTGTCAGTTCTTTTCATTGGCTACCCCTTAGCTTTGCTGAACATAGCAACAGGTAATTTAAATGTCAATTTACAATAATAGCTTTGACATTCATAAGCGTTACATTGTGTTACTTTGAATGAACACATTTTTTATTTTTATTTGTGTAGGTAAAGTCACAGGTAAAAACTAGAGTCATACTCTTCTAAAATGAAAAAATACTGTATCGATGATAAAATACGTCACATTCACAATCCCGACAACGAATGCTCCGTATTCAGAGAAAATATTTTACAAAGTCCTGTGAGAGACAGTTGAACACTGGATTTTTCTAACATTCAACATTTGTTCTATAGAATTCATTCTAAACATTATGATTTGCATGAAGTCCGTTTGTGTCAGTGCTGTCAATCATGGTCATATGAGCAATTTTTTTGTTACGGTCTGTAGCCAATTATTATGTTGGAATTCAATACTTTCGCTTTGGGTTGAAACACTCGTGGACTTTTGTTCTATATTGTGCTCTGCGCTTACGAAGCATAATTATATGCTAGGGTGAGGTCACTAGGCAGTCAAAGTTTATTTGAGCAGATCTTCAAAATCGTACATTAGAATACCATCGTTCTTTACACAATAATATGGTCAAAATAAGGTCAAACCTTTATATCAATATTTACTTTATTTAACTAAAAGAAACAAATAATATCAATTATCTAGTAAGATTTGTAATTCTTACCTGCAATCGTGGTTCTACTCCACCTGATTATAAGTACAATCCAATCCTAAAAAATAACATTCCGTAAGTATAAGGGTAGTATTAGGTCTGTCGCAGGACGTCCTTAAAGGATACTTGATCACATCCTGTTAAAGAATCTAAAATTGTTCTATCCTTCTTCTCCTTAGCCTTTAGTATTCCTAAGTCACTTGGGGTTGGCTTTTCTAGTTTAACCAGATTTGACTGGATATCAGTTTTTACACGGAGCGGCTGCTACCTGACCTTCGCAACCCGAAGGCTAACGATACCCTAAGGCTAGACCAGTGTCAGGATATTATAGGGCACTAACTTGCCAATAACGACTGCCATAGATGTTCATGGCAGCCGGGACCGACGCCTTAACGTGCTCTCTGAGGAACAGAGCAGGCGATAATTGTCAATCAATACGCACATAATTTCGAAAAGTCATATAAACCTCCGAACTCCTCTTTTACCTAAAATTGATGGCAACAAGATATACGTACTTTTACTACCAAATAATAAGTTTCATGACTTTTCAAGGTAAACATAACATAACCCTCAAACAATGTAATAAGCAAGTTAGTAACATTGTTTCTGTTTAAGGGAACCACTACGTTAAGTTTAAATAAGAAAATTACTTTATGATGTAGGTAGATCAAGTAACTTTGTAACTAAAACGCTTTATTAAGTAGAATTATGTTTACTGGTAACATCGTTATCACTTGTTATACAATAGTTGTGTCTTTTAGACTTGCAAAAGTAATGCTAAGGAAATACAATTAAATCGCTGCGTGACTTAAAGAAAGTTAAAATAAAAAGAGCTATTCTGGCTTTTAGATGAAACGCTAATCTTTTTAGCGAATGATATAAAAGAAATGATTGTCCTAACTCATTAAATGTTCAAGCGAGCAAACGAAAGCAACTATTAATAAATCAAAGAAATGCTTGTATCGTGTGGGGATCGAACTCGTAACACGCAGCGCACTGGCAGTGGCGCCAAGCCACGACGCCATTCGTGCAGTCTAACCATCTGAAAAACATTTTGAGTAAGCTGACTCAATGGTTTAATTTAATTTGGGTACCTAAAATTATACACAACATAATAATTTTAATTTTTGTATCTCTTTCACCTGTATTTTTCTAACATTTTATGTTAGCAAAATACCCGGCCCTTTTGGAAGCTTGGGATTATTATTTTTATTAATACCATTTACACAGGTCATTTTGTATACATTACAAGAAAAAGTATATGCGGCATACAACAAAAGCATGATAGCGGCAGCGGTATTGGCAGCCTATTAAATTTAATTGAAGTAGGACGCCTACATAAGTACATATTCGCGTTGGGCAATTGTCATAAAAGTTGGATAACTCGATTGTCGCTTAATGCATTATCATCCGTTGGTCTCCCCAATGAGCTATCGCTGCTTACGTTGTCTAGTTGTTATACCTAATGAATGTAATAATTAACTATTATACTAAATCTATCGTGAAATTTCTGGTAAGGCTATAGAAGCTTAAGGTAGTTCAAGATTTCTACAGCCTAAGCAAGTTAGCTGCCTTTTGTTTTTCCTTTACCTCGAAACAAGAACAATCCAGTACACATGAAACCTTAAACGTCAAATTTCACTTTCTCAACTAAAATTTTCTCAATTCATTTATAATAATGATGCAACAGACATATTATTAAATGTTGTGGTCATTGCTAATATCATAACATTTATTTTAAGAGTACCTACAGTAGGTACTCTTAACATAAAATAACGTAATAAATAAATAACGTAGTTTTTCGTTCTTAGAATTACCGAACCTACTCTTAGCATTATGTATAATTCATTGATACTGATTACATATATCATTATAAGATACCCAACGTAAAGAAGGACATTAATCTTAACAAGATATTTCTCTGCGGGAGTCGATTCTTTTTAATCGTATTTTTAAAGACATTGATCGATGGACTACCCCATATGCAGTTTGCGGATGCTGCACCAAAAATGTAACTGATTCTACTACAAATGGAAACCAGCAAAATAAATGGTTTCCGTTATATTATGTTTTCTATGCAGAGGAAGTACATTAAACTGATTTCCCAAGATAGCTCACTAAATTGTATTTGAGAAAAGAAGTTTTTACAAAGTTTCTGCTAGATATTGCTTTTATATATTAGTTTGTTTCTTTAAACCAACCAAGTATATAAATCTTCTGTCTATCAATGACTAATGTTTTTGTAACGAACTTTATCGTCACTTGAATCTTTTTGAAGAATCTTATGCTATACGACATGTCCTTATACCTACATTTCGACTGCGGTTAGTCGCTCCAAAGCACATCGTATGTATTTTGCTGGCTGCTCAAACAGAATTAGTGTTAAACGGAGAAACCATATTCCAAAATTTGATTTCATAATTGACAATCTATTAAATAAACGTGGTATCACAAAGATTAATAATGTTCTAATAAGCATTTAAGTGTTAATCAATGACTTAAACAAAGTTCTTACAAGTGCTTCATCTAGATTTTTACCTATTCCTTAACTTTGGTCGATAAGTGAGTTGTAAAAAGGTTATGTCGATCTACGATCCAATAAAAACGAAATAACTCAAGAAGAGTTCTTACTGTTCTCGGTAAATGATAATGCTCGGAGGTGACCTCGTTTTTAGCTGGGGCCAGCCCTCGTGTCAACTACACTTAAAATTCAACGTGTTAGTTAGTCATCAATTTTCCATCCCTAACGAAGTCTCTTTAATTAAGTTATTGTGACCCTCATTCCAACCCCTTTATACGTGTCGACCTACAACATTGAACTAAAATGTATGATACTCTGATTTTCGAGAACATAATTTTCTATTATGATACGCCTTAATTACACATTTACGCGTATATAATGAAATGGCTGTCAAGATAAGTGGCACATCTATTTAAGTTAGCATCAAAGTAAATGATAAAGTTAGAGTAAGCAACGTTAATCAAGCTATTACTTGAACTCATTATTTTAATGGAATTAGACTCGTTATTTGTTTGATAGAAACTTCTAGAGCTCCAGACGTAAACATATTATTTCATAATCATTTACTTCACTAGCAAATCCTGATGTCACCCTGTCCACTTAGCTGGCAGCTGAGCTATATTTTGTTTACGGTCGGCTTTTAATAACACTGCACTGTGGTTCGTCTAGAACATGCTAGCTGGACAAAATTATTTATTGAGGTTTTTTAGTTCGTACGGCTTTATTATGATATTCTAATGGGGTATTAGCGCATATAACACCAAAAAACAGGAGGTAGGGTCACGTGTGCCAACATAAAAAAATATAATAGCGATTAATCTTTTATTGTCAGACAGGTAAAAATAACAATGAAAAAAAATAACAATAGTCATAAAATATTGTGCTACTAAGGACTTGGCTTCTAATTACATAATAGGGCATTATTACTACCTACTCAATAACAATACTTTTTACTTAAGAAATATGCAGTTAAAAAACAATATGTTGACAACTAATAATAAAGTTAGATAAGGTACACAGCTTAAAAAAACATTAGTAAAATATTATTTAGAACTTCTATTTATTCTGCACACTAAATTCTTCTTCTGAAGAATCATCTACCATATAATCTGACATATTTTGATGAGAACTACAATGACTTACACTAGACCTTACATTTACAGGAGGGGGTATAATTAATTCTAAAACCTCAGAAGGAGGTTTACTCGTCGGTTTTTTCGGCACTTCCCTAAGGCCATTTATTACAGGATCAGATGTAATTAGCAACATATTAAGTAAATCCCTATTCGTGGCAATACGTGAATATTTTCGAGTATTGTGCTCTCGGAACCTCCTATAATCCTTATTACGCGCTTCCTGAGCTTCTTCAGAAAGCTGCCCAATAGGTAAAAGAGCCGATCTCACAATTTCTACACTGTGCACAAGAATTTTGTGCACAGTAACAGGCATTTTATACCACGAATAGAGACTAAGATACAATTTTTTTGTGTCCTGTGTAAAAGAATTAAATTTAACAACATCAATATCGTAACCCGAAGCTAAAGTTCTAAGGATAGTGCCAAAGTTCTTAATTAGTGTCACATCTACACCTGTAATATCTGAAGCCTGTTCAGGATTCTCAAAAAACCGAAACCGAGCAGTATTCCCATCATTCGTATTACCAAATCCTGGTTTTGGTTTATCTACAATTAAACCCATTTCAACCTTAAACCTTTCTTGGATACGAGCCGAACGTTGCTTCACATTTTCTTTGTCACTTTGACCTCGAAGTTGCCATTTCTTAACTTCAAGACGATAGCTTATGTGAAGCAAACATTCAAAAGACCGGATCCAAGCGTGAAGGGGAGATATACCAAAACCAAGAGTTTCCTTATTTACAACAAATTCCCTAGACTCATCATTCATAAATTTAGGAGTAGCTCCACAAATGTAACATTTAAGTGCTGACGAAGTTTCAGTCATAGCGTTGCACACTTTACCATCAATCATCGTTAACAGTAATTCGTGTTTGACCGATATCTCTTTACCATCTATATTACCTATTGTTGGCACCAATTGGTTTATTTCCTCCAAAATCTTATTGGTTTCTATTACAGTAAAATCTGTTGTTTCTTTGGAGAAAATAAACTTAATCGGTCGACAATACATGGTAGAAGATGGTCGAGGATTCTGCCAAGCAACTCTACCACTATTGTCACGTAACTGAAGTGGCACGAATGAGAACATAAACAAAAACTCATCTGTGTCTTCACTGTTTGAGAATTTTTGTTTGTAAGTGCTATGACCGGAACTTCCATCACACCCCCACTTGCTAACAAGGGAGAGTGATGAGCCAGAATCTACAGATTTTAAAACTTCACGCTGTGCACAAATTAGACGTTCAGCTGTTTTATTTAAAACCGCCTGAAGTTTAATTTCTGCACGCGTTTCGCTTATAAAAATCTGTTCCTCGGGAGGGTAGCATTCAATTTTTGCCTGCCTAACACTATAAAATGATGGGAATACCTGGTGTCCTGCCTTGGTGCTCCATTTCCTCGTTTGTTTATAAGAGTGGCTCGTGGATTTGGCATCCACATAATATGCCAAAGCCTCCTCTTTGGACAAACATCTTGGTTGTTCGCGTACCTTTTCACCCACATATCTTTTCATTTCTTGGCACTTTTCCGGACTATGGCTTGCTTCTTTAATCACAGTAGCCAAATTCCGATGTCCGGATAATCGTGCCGATATTTCAGCAGCGGCTATTTAGCGATTACGGCATTTCCCACATTTTTCCCATTTTTCTGTGTATTTGGATGACAATCTTCCAATTGTCATTTTAATTTCCCGCTCAGATGCTTCCGTGATATTAACAAGATCATGTTTCATCACTATAAACTCATACAGTCTACTGTTGCGGTTCTCTTTAGCTTGTTTCTGCCATTCATCAAAAAACTCCATTTTCGAGACTGGGAATTCGTATTCTAGAAAACAGACAAAATGACAAAGTTGTACTCAAGTGTGCAGGCTAAGATGACTAAAATTTAAAAGCTAACAGATATGGCTATGCTATATATAAAATCTAGCCCGGGTACAAGAGGGTACAAGTAGTTTCTAGTCCAATGAATTCAGAAAATCATCAAAATTTGACAAACTTCTTTAAACTAGAGCTATTTAAAAAAAATGGGGAAATGTAAACCTATTTTCTTATTAGAAATAAAAAGTACATACCTTTAACTTGAAGATCCATCACTAACACTTTTGAAAAAACTTAAACTCACTGACATAGGATGTTACTTCCGTACACGCAAAAATGCAATTAATAAGTGGTTTTCTTACCCTTTCCTTATATACTAACCTCATTACCTTATCAGTAGTTGACACGTGTCCAAAACAATTCTCAGAATTGGGGCACCTGGGTATCTGGTAAAAGGCTCAGGTAATAAATTTCAGGTAATTAGACAATGACTTTTGTCCAGCTAGCATGTTCTAGACGAAACACAGTGCACTGGTCCTTCTTTTGGAGACTGCACTCACTGATCGGTATACGATTGGCGAGGTTAAGCAACGTTGGATGCGGTCAGTCTATAGATGGGTGACCGCTTAGTGGTATTTCATCTGAGCGTCTCCGTGCTTCGGAGGGCACGTAAAAAGTCGGTTCCGGTTGTTGTCAAATTGACAGCAGTCGTTAAGCCATGTCAGAGGCCTACGGGAGGCTTGAACAAGTCTTGACAACAGGTTGGCCACTAACCACACGAAAAGAAAAGAAAGAAAGGTTCAAGATTTTTAAACAAAACCTGAATACAACAAATACGTTTTCAAGTTTAAATGCAATTTAGATAGTGCGTCTCGAGTATAAGTTATATTATTTGAAGAAAGTTTACACACGCTTATTCATCAAGGTCATACTCTGTGGCCAAAAAATCATACTCACAATCGTCAAACTTATCAGGTTACTGGTAGAAAATCAACACGCCTACTTATTAATATTACTTATTGAACAGATCAAATATGTATGTACCTATTACATCACTTCCACCATTCACAACACAATCGCGAATTAAGTAATAATAATAATAACAGCTTCTCTCTCTCTCAGCTCTTCTCATTGTGAGAAGGGTTATTCCATAGTCCACTGGATTAGCCCAGTGCGAGTTGGCAGTCTTCAGATATCTGCGAGGATATTATGGAGAACTCTTAGCCATGCAGATTTCCACACAATGTTTTTCTTCAGCGTTAAAGGAAGCGATAATTAACTACTTTAATAAGAACTTAATTTCAAAAAGTCAGATGTGCGCCTTGGGATCGAACTCGAGACCTCGGCGTGGCAGTCCAATGGTCTTCAACTAGAATATCGCTACTGTCCACTAGACTAAAATATTGTTTATATCAGTCTCTAATAGTATGGTAACATAGAAACATCGGTTTATTCTTTATCTCTTTCCCTGCTCACTTACTCATCCCACATGGTGATAGAGGCAGGCCTCTTTTTGGACTTGCTCCAGTTCGCCGTGTTCTTAATGTTATCTCGAGAAATATTATATGCCCTTATATCTCTGCTCAACATATTTGTCCATGTTGTCTTCAATCTACATCAAAAGCGCGAGTTTCAATAGTTGGTTGGTTCTACATCGACTTACAAGGATAAGAGTAATAAGTCAGTAGTAAATATCCTCGGAGCCAAGAACTAACTACTACGGTCTCTGTACGCCAGGCAACGGAAGTCATCCGTCTCCTTCGTGAGTACAAGGCATGGGCTAGTGATCATCCCCTTATCATTCTTAGGGAAGGTCTAAAGAAGATGGAAAATGTGTGATCCTAACTAATATTATAAATACTAATGTGAATTTGTTTGTTTGTTGGTTTGTTACACTTTCACGTCGTAACTACTCGACCGATCGTCATGAAATTTGGCATACACTTTGTCAGGAGTACAGGACATACTGTACCTTCCACTTAGAAAAAATACTGTTCCCGATGGGTAAGATTTATTGACAAAATCTAGATTAACGTGAGCGAAATCGCGAGTAAAATGTAGTAATTTTATAATGATGGTTGAAACTTTAAACTGAAACAAAGTCACTGTTAAAATTGCTTTTTGAGTTGAATCGACCCTTCCACCTGACATGTGCCAATAAGGGTATAAATGTTGTTCGCGCTGATTTCATCCAAGCTTGCCATAATTTTGCGACGTTATATTTAATATTATGTCAACCTGAAAGTACAATAGTTTAATAGAGTTGGTGAGTAAAGAGAAGAAAATCGATTCGTATTTATTCCTTTACCTATTTATTTTAGTACGGTAACCGCTTACCATGAGGTGGGCTGTAAGTTTGTTTGTGTGTCCGCGAATGATCCGGCTTATTCGCGTTATTTATAAATAAAAGTATATATAAGTTATTAGATGCTTACAACAATGACAAGTACAGTGATAAGTATAGTATCAGAATACCAAAAACAAAAAGAAATATTTAAATTGTAATGCGTTTACATTAAGATTATTAATTTCATTAATCTAAATTATTGTCCTAAAAAGTTAATTCAGTGTATATAAACTTTCATGTTTTTGCAATATTTATGTCAAATTGTGCCGTTTTTATTTTACTTGAAGGAATGCTCTTTGACGCATACCTCTCCGCGGGGCGACGGAGAGGTTATGTCGGGCTCACCGGGAAAAAGATACCTCGATAATACCGACTAAACCTACCACGGTGTTCCTCGACATAACCATAGACGGCGGAGCCGCGCGAATCGCGTTCACATGCAATCGCGACCCCGCCGAGATTTCGGCCCGCCGTATAAAATGGCAGGCCACTACATGACCCTTCCTCTACTGTCCCCTTGTGGGGGGACAAAAAACACGACTCAGTGGCGCACGTGTGAATACGCACGCCGCCTCTCGGATCTGGCGCTGATCGGGTGGCGAGCAGGCCCACGCAGCCCACCATTCCCAGGTCAAACCACAGGGTGGCTAGAGGTCATCTCGTGCCTACCGGCGCCCGGTTCTGCGGTTGGGGAAAGGATTTAAGCGCTTCCTCTCCCGCTCCGCCGCCTCCTTGATGGACATGACTTCCTCACAGAAGGAGGCGACGGCGTTCCACGTCTTCTCGCTCCGGACCATGAATTGAACCACGGCCGGGAACGAGAGGGCAACCATACCGACTGCCGTGATCAACTCACGGCGCTGCGATTTTCAGGCGGGGCAATCCGCCAAAGTGTGCAGTGCCGTGTCCACAACAACATCGCCGCAGTGATGACATCCGGGCGTCTATTGTCGGCCTATGCGACACAGGCATTGGCCAAAACAACCGTGGCCAGTCATAACCTGTATCAGCCGAAAGATGAAGAGAGGCGGCATGGCGCCATGCCAGCTCTCTTCATCCAATCTTCAAACACCTCTTCAGCCAATCTTCAAAAACGGGACTTACCGCCACGATCGTGGCGTGCCCGAAATTGTGCCGTGGACCAACAACTCGTAACTTATAATATTTTTATGCAAACCGTATTTAATAATATTTAAACTCCTAGAGCTGCATAGTGATTTTATGATAATAAAATGTTTATTGTGACTCTAAGTCATATCATTCATAATCTAGACAACAGGCGAAGGTTTAATTTGACCAGATGTTAAGATTGAAGACCAGATGTGAAAATAAGTGAAGATACTTAAGCCCTTTATGGTTTAAATTATTTATTTTATAACGGATCTTATTCAGACGAACTATCTTATTCTTTAGTAGAATGCCTCAAAAGGAATACTGAACCATTTGTACCTTTAACATAGGTAAAATTATTTTAGAGAATAATTTCCACAAAAATGTTGATAATAATTTTCAGCTTAAAATAATGAAATGAATTCACTGTACCTGATTTCGATAACCCGCGTATCTTCTTTATGTTGTATATTATTTTGATAACTAAGGACATTTTAAAGTAATTCTAATTGCTACCACATAATCCAAATTATAAAATACTTATCGTTGAACAAAGATCCTACGAAGCTCACATATTACATATCATCATTTAATATCAAGATTAAGCTGAAAACGCTTGACGAAATAGTTAACAGAGTTTTTGAATATGGTATGAACCAATCTTTGTTAGAAATAAGTCAGATTTGAGATCCTGAATACCGTAGTATTCAGGATTCAGTGAAACTATTTTTTGCTACCAAACAAAACGTCAAATATAATGTGACGTTGCTACGTTGCCGAACTGGTCCGTGCGAGACTATTGTAAAAATAGTGTAACGTGAACAATAATATATTCGAATTCGTAAAAATTCTAGACTGTATGTATGTACTTAAATTGAATCATAAAACAACCCAAAAAACTATTGATTATTTGAAATTGTATAAGGTTTTAAGTGACATTAGTTTAATATTTGGAATTATACATGTTATCTGCTTCAAGATGCAAGTTAATTCAAGAAGGGATAATCCAAGAGTGTGTTGGAACTAATCCTATATTTTGCTTTCACTCCTTTCAGTCGTGTGGAATTTGTATATTACATATAAAAATACTCCGATATAAATAAAATAAATAAAAGCTGTCATGAAACATAAGCAATTATTTGTGCAAAAGAAATGTTGAACTTAATATAAAACATTTGCAGGCAAATATTAGACCGAACTAAAATATTTTCAACGAAATCCCATGAAACACTCATGTACGAGTAACTGCATCGCTTTTGATAAACTTTTAACGATTTATGATAAAAATGGTGACGCGGCGATAAACAGTGGTTTCGTTTACTAAAAGCTGGACAAAATTAACAGATATTTTATTTATTCATTATTTTAATCTTATTGGTTAAAATAGTTATTTCTTATATTGATAAGTAATAACTATTATAGTGTTTAAATAAGGCCGTTTGGATGACATGTAAATAAAAAAGAATTTTAATGTCACCTGTATAACTTGTAGTTCTTTTTAGATATGATTTGTGTTATATTTAATATTATACTTACTTAGCTTATCGAGAAATTATAAACATGCCTGCTTTAAGACTTTAAATCCTGACTGCATATATATTTCTGATATTGTAAGTATTATACTTACAATATTAGAAAATAAATATGAAATTACAACGTCTGCTTACAAGTTCATCGCAAGATGACACTTGGTATATCTTTATATTTAATAACCAACATAGAAAGTTAAGCTATTTTAATACTCCTTACACAAACAAACCCACACACATCCCTAAACATATATGGACTTTTCCAAATCTCCCTTTTTCCAATTCTCCCGTCAATTATGCGCACTGTGTATGGATTCAATACGAACCGCAATGTATTGAGCGGACACCGATAGTTTCGCGATGCAATTTAAGTTCGTTTGCTGTATGAAAGTTAAACGGAATGAATGGCGAAACTTTGTGTAAACATACTGAAGGACTGCAAAAGAGAAGAAACTAAAGGTATCTTGTCTTATATGAACAATGTGATGCCTGGTTTTTCATAATGGAAGAAAGGTTTTGCTGTTACAGTTATCTTTCTTATACTACATATAAGCACTTGCCGCTATTCCCATTGCTAATGTTTTACAAATGGCGCTGCAGTTTTTTTTTATTGGCCTCGAGACACATTTTTAATATAAAACTTGTAGCTAAAGAGTATATGTTAATATAGGTGTTATAAATAGCAATTATATCACCAAAACTAGAGGTTTCCTATTTTTTTTTTTTGTTGTGGGAATGCTTTGACTCATACCCCTCCGCGGGGACGAGCGAAAGGGTTATGTCGGACTCACCGAAGTAAGAGAAAAAGATGTTGAAATGATGATAATGGACCTCCGTATACCGGTCTATGGGCCGCAGTGAGAGGTCGTGGAACGCCGTTGCCTCCTTCTGTGAGGAATTGATTTCCATCAAGGAGGCGGCGGAGCGGGAGAGGTAGCGCTTAAACCCTCTCCCAGCCGCAGAGCTGGGCGCCGGAGGGCGCGAGACGACCTCCAGCCACCCTGAGTTTTGACCTGGGGGTGGTGGGCTTTGTGGGCCTGCCCGCCATCCGATCAGCACTAGGTCCGAGAAGCGGCGTGCGTGTTCCCACGCGCGCTTCTGTATCGTGTGTCCCTCTTCCCCCCTCAGGGGAACAGTAGGGATAAATTTAGTGGTGCCCAATTGGGCACCTTTGGCAGGTCTGTTTGAGTAGTACCTCGGCGGGGTCGCGATTGCATGTGAAAATGATTTGCGCGGCCCCGCCGATTGTGGTTAAGTCAAGGAACACCGTGGTAGATTTAGTCGGTATTACCGGGGTATCTTTTCCCCGTTGAACCCGACATAACCTTTGCGTCGCCCCATTTCCCAAGTTTCAAGTTTCAATTCCCCCAAGTAAAAAAAATGACACCATTTCATGCGAATAAATAAGGAACCCTGAAATACAGCAATGTAAATTTTTGTATTATTACATTCCGATCGATCTGTTTGCGATAATACTGTAAATAAATATATATACTAAAATTTTGTGCAATAAACAGAGGCCGAGTTTTCTGTATACTAGTTTATAAAATCTATTACGACTACAGCGAGAATAAACTATAGTTTAGCTTTGCTGTAATTGGGATGTAAAATCACACGTCTAATAATGGAGAATAAGTGACAGACATGTTAAATTACACTCTTTCAACCACAACATACAATGAATTCGTCTAGCTTGTAGCATTTACATTAAGTTAAAATAATTGTGTAGATGAGACATAAAATTACGTTACTTTAGGGATCTCATGTAATGTGTCTACTAACATATCTACAAGTACAGTAATTAATAATTATAGTCTGTGTCAATAATATGAAAAAGATAATTTACTCCTAGACGTTTCAGATGATATAGACGGATAAAGGAGCTTAAGAGCTCAGTAGCAATGCCCAGCGATATATTATAGTCTTAAAAGATTGGACCGACATAAAAAGTGACAGTGATTGGTCACCAGCCTACAGCTTACCTATAACTTTTTAATTAATTTAACGAACCTTTTTTACCTTTTCACAAAAAGATATTCAATATGAGATGATGTATAGTGTCACGAGAAAAGAATATACTTTTATTTCTTTAAAATAAGATATGTAGAGCCTACTTTTAATAATGAGAATCTTCTTCTCAAATTCAGATAGCAGCACTAAACTCAGACAGCATTACGAAATTTTGACTGTGTGTTCTCACTCAGTATTCACCTTCCATTACAGCGGTTTACTGTTTACCAGCTTTTTAATGTTTTAGGTTCTTAAGCAGTTTATGTCATATACCAATCATATTTTATTTGTATTTTTAAACATAAATATGCGATGTACAATTTTTTTTTAATGGTAACTAGCCTGTATTACAGCTTGGAATGGTCACTTGACTGTTGTCATCCCACTAAGTGTTATAGGTTCGAATCCCAATCAGGGTAATTATTTGTGTAATTTGTATAAACTGAATTACATTCGGATTTGTGTACATTGTGTCCGTCAATTGAATGGTAGCAAAGTACTTTCGTAACACAGGGCTACACTCAGTACAAGAATTGTCTTCAAAAATAGTATCTATGAATACATTATTATATAAAAAGTATTTCTATCAACTATATGGATGAATGAGTCCATACAAAAACAACATAAACAAAATTAATTTGAAACCATAACCAATTCTGCTCTATTTGTTTTTATGAGAAGAACACGTAAGCGCGTAGACCAAATTATTTGTTATCGTAATGTTCTACAGTATTTATTTGGTACTTAGGTTTACAGTCTGTCTCGTAAAAAGTAACTATGTATTGTATTAGCATATAAACATACACGAAAACAAAACTATCATAAAAAAGCTTACGAGAACATTTTCACGGTTTATTTAAGTAATGCTTACGAAAACTATATAGACTGTTTTAACGTTGGTACCAATTTAACCTCGCAACCATTTGCTTTTAACTAGTTTCTGTCTGCGGCTTCGTCCCCGTGGATCCTAGGTAGCTCATATCTGGATATATGTATAGTATTCCACGTATTATTCCAGGACATGGTCTGTCTGTGTGCCAAGTTTCATAATCATCAATTCATCACACAATTTCATATTCATGATATTAGTGAGACAACGATATAAAAAGTGTGTAAGATTTATTCAACTTTCATTGTAAAGACTATTTTATCCTATCTTCTAAAATATTTAACATAGAATTATTTTTGCTCTGGCTCAGATCCTATATAGATCGCGCGGGCAAAGCTACGGGACGTAAACTAGTTAATTTAAATTTTGTAAAAATCAAAAGTAATATTATCTTTTCGTTTAATTATACAGATTTTATTAATTTATTCTACAATTCAGTATATCAATTCAATTCACTTAAACGAAGATTTATTAATGTAGGGGACCTTACCAATGTAGGGGACGATATAAATCTTAGTATATTTCATTTCATAAAATGGCCAGCAAAGTGCTTTCAATTCCGTGTGTATTTAGTGTGATCATACGAAACAATATACCTACTTAGAGATTTCAACGTAATCGAAAATCAAATAAAGAATTCTCCATAAACAGTCTACAGACGAAGTGTGAATAACTGAGCGAGAACTAAACTGAGTGTCTCGTATTACTTGAACGTTGACTCCGTATCTCCGAATACTTGAAATCCGTCGAGTCACTGTCTAATAATTACTGGAAGATGGAGGGTGGATCTCTACTGCCTGTCAATATTAGGTCATTCCTTTGTCATCCATTACGCAGTAAGAGGAATGCTATATCGCTTTGTTTTAAGTCATCAAACCTTTCTTGTCAAATGTTATGCAGTGCGCTTGTATATGTAAATTCTGCCTATTTTGAAAGAGAAGATACAATGTTATTTTAATTATTCAGCTAAGATGATTGAATAATCTCTTAAATTAGTATAATCGATTGCACAGATGGTGTAATGATGGTGGTCGCCGCGCCACCGCTGCTAGTACGCCAAGTATTGTTTGTGGGTTCGATCCCCACTCGGGACAAAAAATTGTGTGATCCACGAATGGTTATTTTGAGTCTTGGCATTTTTTGTGTCTGTGGCTTTAAAGTTTATTAAGTCCCCTGTGGCACAGATATCAGTACAAAACCGAAAGTTTACTTCATAAAAATTCTATTTAAACACTTATGTACTGAACGTGAAACTTACGGTTAAAGATTTTTATTTCCTCATAAGAATTCACAATGATTCGCTTACTGAGAAACAATTTTTCACAACATAAGCTTAAATGTGTGTACAGAAATATAATTAATTATTACTAACTAAAGTAAACAACAAAAGAACGTAACATGAAAGTTAATAATTAAATGCTACAAAGTGGGTATATTCAAGCAAATTATATCTAAACGCTCGAACGTTGTCAACAGTACACGGATGTTGTAACTACACCGCTACTGGATGTGGCACGCACGGCTACGCACTGCTCTTAAAAATATATTACATTTTCGTTTATATATATATATATATATATATATATATATATATATATATATATATATATATATATATATATATATATATATATATATATATACATTTTTTTTCGATTTTGACTACTTGTATAATTTGATGTTTATTGTTATATAGTTTATATATATATGTGTAGGTTTTATTCTTTTTTATTATGATTATTTATTTTATTTTATTTTATGTTTTGTCAAAGATCTCTACCAATCGTAAGGTCATAAAAAAGAGAGCCACTGTTTCCCTGTATGCCCAAAGATAATTTTAAGAGACCAGCTATAACCAGGTTTTGTCTTGTCTAGACCTACTTCTCAGTAGGAGAGTTAGATCTTCTAGGCAACAGAGTGTACCTTTTGAGACTTGGTAGGCTAACCTGACCTCGCAATACCCTGGTCCAAGATTAGGGCTCGTGGTCCTTCACCTTACACCTTATCTCCTCGCGCCCAATTGATAGTCCGAAGACAATAATAGTAGATACAGTACAAACTTCAGCCACAATAGTTTCTGTTTTCCTCAGATCATTGACAATATGCAGTCGTCTATCCTCCGTTGTCCGCTAATACTATGTGAGGTCCCATCAAAGCGGTGTCAAGTGGCAATCAATAGAGTATCGCTCGGCATCGTTCTATCACTGAACAATGTGGAAACAATGTATAGTCGTCTACTTGTGCTCGTCACCCATCTCAATATTTCCTTTCATCCGTAACTTATTTGTTTATATTAGAGACAGGTCAAGCTTATACAAATACAATTAAATACATATATTCATAGTCTCATGCCTATAAACTCGATAGGCTTAGCAAAATAGGTAGTAGAGCCTCGCTGATTTCAGCATGAATGGGCCGGCTCGATCGGGGAAAGACTACCTTCTCACAGACTATCGACGTGAAATAGCAGTTAAGTATTCCTACTGTTGTGTTTCGTTAGGTGAGTGAGAGTGCCGAAAGCCCAATCACCCTCTTGCCCCTTTCCCGCTCCTTCTCCTTCCCACTTCCTTTCCTAAAGGATCGGCAACGCTCAAGTGATGCTTCTGGTATTACAGGCGTCTATAGTCTACGGTGACTACTCACCATCAGGTGCGCCGTACGCATGTTTGCCACCTTAGATGTATAAAAAAGTGTATTCCATCACACCCACGTTTCGACAACATGGTTGACATATCAGATCAGATCCCACTTAATAGAAGCGAGCCTAGTTGTAAAATCTAAGCTGCTAGTGAGAATTTTTTGAAACCTGATTGAACTTTGTCCAAGTCTTAATCACATAAGCAGCATTCGCATTCACAACAGGTACGCCACCGAGGCAACCTAATGATAATAGAGATAAAAAAAGGCAATTAACTTGTGTTTTTGTTTATCATTACAGCTAAACTAGAATATTTGTGGTAGGTGTGGGATCGCGTAGGTAAGACAATGAGTGGGTTTTGAACTCACGATCTCTCTATCCAAGCAAGTCCAATTTTCCATCTATTAAGCCATCTCATCTTTGTATGAGTGATACACTGCGAATTTTCGGTATATGTACAGAGGTTTAATCTAATACATATTGCAGCACTAGTTCACCAGCTAGAGCCATATTATAAAAGGGGACCGCGTATTATCTATCGAGTACAATACTTGATATAGAATGTACCTAAGACTTTCAGATCCAATGAATCTCTAATTAGTAGTAGGCGAGAGGATTAATGGAGCAATATTATACTTATTAAATTATCAGACTTTAACATTATCTTGAAAAAAAAACCATGCGGGGCAGTCTTTGGGGACTGCCAATAGAAGTGAAAACTAAGTAGCTAGCGTGCTGTGACGATGACGCGATTTTCACGCTTTTTGTTCACCCAAGAAGTACACATATATACACAGTATACATATAGCTCATGGAAAGCGTTCGGTGACGATGACGCGAGTTCCATGAATTTTGTACACCCAAAAAGTGCTCAACGCGCCTAAAGATTTCACTTCAAAACTGAGAGGCAAACTGCTTGTCAGGTTCAATGACATGAACGCGTATCTTAATATCTTTGAAACCATTATAATTGGTGGATCAGGTAAAAAGTTATACGGTTTTACATAAAACCAACACCTAATGGCAGCTCGAGGTCGGAAACTGTGTTTAGTAGACAACTATTTGATCGTCCCACATAACCATGAGGGCAAATACATCTTGATCTGATATTTCGTTTTAGAAGAGAGCAGTATCACACATATTCAACATCTTAAATTACATTCGAGATATCTGTATAACCGAATTGAATTGCTTAAAGTGAAAACTAGTCTAACTTGAAAAAGTTTTGAAACTTCAAAACTTACTTACTCACCTCATCGTGTATTTCAATAACTCCGAGAATCTCGCACACGGAACCCTTCTGCAAACATTGACGTATACATACCCAATTATATTGTCTTATCACATTCATCAATCACTGAGTTACGGATCAGACGATACCTAAATACACCCATGAGATCTCCTTTCAGTTATTTCGAATAGGATTACACATTACTCAATCCATCTTTGCTAAACGACAAAGGTATAACGTAGCATTTTTATTTTTCCTTATTTGCGAATTGTTTTTATACATTGAGGCGACAGATAAAATTATCGAAGGTAGTTACGTAGAAAAATTAAGTTTGGAATATCGAAAACAAAAATAGAATTCAGCAGAAAATAGCGCGTAACTTCACCTATGCGTCTAGTGTATATATGTCGGTACACATATACATCACACGTGTAGGTAGGTATATATGTGATTGCGGACACATATGAAATCAAATGTTTCGTTACCAGTTGATGGTTTAAGTAGTCTGAATGTAGTGTGTTCGATCCATACAGTGGACATATTATAGCTGTTCAAAGTATAAATATTCTTTGTATCTGCTAGTTCAAAGTCGATAAACTCCCCCGAAACACAGAGATATGAATTCGAAATTATTTGATAATAATTTACATAAACAAATTATTATTTTAATTTTGATACTCTATCATTGCATTATCTATATAAATAAATATCTATTCATATTATCATTCCTCGTTTTTTTTATTAAATGTATGTAGCTTTATATTTTATCTATAGCACGCCAGAATAACTGGTGTGTAAAAACTGAACTACAAATCAATAATTTAATTAAATTAAAACTAAAAAGAATTCATTGTTTTGTTCGGTCATTGACTTAGAAAACATATAGCGAAACCATTTAAGGCAGCAAGTCAACTGTGCGGTAGAATTGATTACGCAAGTCAACTAGCAATGCGACGTAATTTTTCATTCCGCTACAAAGTCGGTGCTTCAGTTTAGCGCTGGTGAATTTCATAAGCTGTTCACGTTGTTCGTTATCGGTTCACGAGCCATTTCGCGCCCATCGGCACTCTGGCGCACGCTGCAAGCTTTTATAGGCAACTAGGCCAGGAGCTCCGGATATTGAAATTCATATTTCATAAGTTCAAAGTTACATAATGATAAGAAAGAGAATTTCATTTATTATGTTTTTTTTTAGAAAGTCGAACCATACGATGATTTATTAGGACATCAGGATTCTCAAGAGTTATGTCAGAAGCTAAATTATATTTGTATTGTGATCGAACAATGTTACTGAATAAAAACAGTGACGGTATAATTGAAAAAAGAACAAGGCTTCTTTAAGCAAATACGTTTTTCCGCGAAGAGCTTTACAAATACTTTCGAAGAACAGATAACAGCTCTTTATGGGACACACCACGTTACGAACCTACTTCATACAGAATATGTAAACGTTACCTAGCAACTGCTTGCCAAAAATGATACATTATAATATCAGAATTAATATTACGAAAGAAAACATAATCACTTTTTCGGTAGTACTATTTTCATGACGTAACAGCAAAAAATAATAAAATGCTTTAATGAATTTATCTTACAAAGAAGATAGGCAGACAAATAGTATGATGAGATGAATAATGTCCCAAAATATTAGATGAAACTAAATTATTATTACATTATTTGCATAAAAAATATATATATGTATGTTTATCCATAGTAGGTTTGCTTAGTTTGGGCTAGATGGTGTTGTGTGTATGTGATAGAATATTATTATATTATTAGAATATTATTGAAGTACACATTTTAATGTCACACATATGAAGCGGCAACTAGAAGGTAATAAATCTTTACTTTTATTTCTCACCTGACATTCTCAGAAATAGAAAGATAATCTATTTTCATTTATCAACAACTGACATTTTGGCTAACGTTTAAATGGAGATAAATACTGGTTTGAGGTAGAGATGTGCGTTCATGGATTAATCATTCGAATGTTTAAGTGATTCGAATGAATTCAAATTGGAGATAGATAGTCGAAAGCATTTATTGTTGATTGATCATGCATTAACAATGCGATATTCAGCGAATCAGTGCGAAAGCTATACAATAACGATGTAATGAACACAAACTTGTAATTTGAATATTCGATCTCTTTTTATGCCTATAATAATCAGTGATAACTTATAAATTGTTTCCTGTGTACCGAAAAAATTATATTCACAATCAACCTATTGCAGTCGCAGCAATACACCGGTGGCCTGGCACAATAGGTTTATGTCCGATATTTCAACAATTAACAGGTTTAACATAATATTTTATACAAATAAATGTCTGTCATCCATAATGAGTGAGATCAAAGGATTTGTAATAATCGCTAAGAGACAGTGCACGCGTGCGATAACATGTTTTACGGTTCCCAGGTTATTAAAGGGACGCAAGCCTCTGGCCTATTATCTTTATCGTTCCACACCTACACGCGCCATTTAACTTGAAGCCTGCGTTTTAATATCAACTCCTTTGCTTTATGAGTCTCGTAATAAATATATTTTAATTATTAATATAATTAAGAGGTGTTACGGGATGCTTGTTTGTAATTATATTTGTTCATACATGTTAACTCACATAAGAATCGAATTGTTGCCGTACACAAATGTTAGAAATTATATTAGGAATTAAGGTTCTCACACACGATTAATATGATTAAAACGTTTATATTTATTTCTTTTAATAAAACTATAGAGCTTAATTATTTATATGAAATAATGATTACTAGTATAAAATTATGAAAATAAGTTTGGTGCATAAGTAAGCAGATTCTACGAATGATGCTTAAATCGTTGCAAGTTCAACAGTCGCAAACTGAGCTCTACATATACATAGAAAGCTTATACAGATGTACCATTCTACGATATGTAATTACTACGTTGTTCGTAATATAGTATGAGCTTACAGTACTATGTGTACTGAAAGCTATGAATATGTTCACATAAATCTGTTTCATAATGAACCAACGCTCACTAGCGCTCACAAAGAGCGGCACTGTGAGTGGATTCTGCACCACGACAACATGACCGTGCACTCGGTAATCAAAACAAGAGATTTTCGGGACAGCACACCCGTAAAATATATGAAAAGCTATACATTTTACTTTCCCGATGCCAAAAAGGAATAACTATAGTAATTTTTTTTTTAGATTAAGAATACAAAATACAATGTAACATTGATCCTTAACTGGGCAAGTCTGCATATTGAAAGCCAATAAAAGCAGATTAAGGTTAAATCATTTAATAATAACATAATCTTTATCAATCAATAAAAGTGAAACAAGTAGTAAATCTAAACAAAGAAATGTAAAAATTAAATAAAACAAAACAAGATAAAAAAAACATCATAACGAAATACAAATCTAAAATCGATAGCCATTTCTATTGTAATCCACAAATAATAAATCAACTAATGGAAAACAGTTTTAACACCGATAGATGCAATGATTTTTTAATAAAATCAAAGTGAAGACTGATGCACACTGGTAAACATGATTAGAAAATAGGCTAGACGTATGAAACTAGGTATATATGTAAGTATTCTTATTATATTGTTTACAGTAATAAATATTTTATGCAATAGAAAAAAAAGGATATTCCTTGTAACAATATTTATGCCAAGACTAGGTAGATGACAAGAAACAATTTTTAAAAATATGTAGTATCAAAACTTTAACCAATAGTATTATATTTATTTAGTTGTAGTTTCGCGAAACACAAAGCGTATTCAACGAGTTTATATTGATGATCTCGTAAGTAGGTAGGTTTCCCACAAAAATATATTTTTCAGTAGCTAGACTACATTTATTACGTGGCTGAATAGAGTTTACGGAGCCAAATAATAAGCAAAAGTGCGTGTTTAGGATGATATTAGCCTCTCTGGAAGACCGCTATTGTTGCTCAAGATTACCAAGTAAGGCTCTTTTATGTTCATACAGAGAAATATTGACGGCCAGGTAAAATATTGCTGGGTAAATAATATTCTGTAAACGTTTAATAGAATAGTGAAAATATACGTACATTTTGTGTACCAGTTGTTTGTAAGAATAATAAATAATGTATATAATACTATATAATGAGGTAGTCAGAGATACGAAACGCACATTTTGCTAGCTGTGGTTGAGATCTCCTGCCCGTCTACCAGTCCAAACTTCGCGTTGCTAGTAAGAATTTAAAGACAGAAAAACTAAATAGCACTTCGTCCGATTTGGGTATCGACCCTGAGGACTCACATTCCACAGTCGCATTCACTACGATTGCGTCAGCGAGTGCTACGCTCGTATTTATTTTTTTGTGAAATAACCCATTCAAATTCTTAGAATCATAAGTTTTGTTAGAGGTATTTATTATAGGTATTAACCAAAAATACTACCATTAGTGCAATCGTAACATGATTTATATAATATCTTTGTTGTCAACGAACGTAGGTATCTTTTGAGTTACTTTTAGCGTTTGCGCTATGCTTTCATAGTCGCAGTTGTTAGCTTTCTACTACTGATGTTTTGTTTGAATATAACCTTAGAAAAGTATATTTTATACCAGTAGGCTAAAACATGTGTATGCTTTTGTTTTAAAAAGAGACACCACCCGTACTAGTTATAAGTCCTACGTCGCGGGGTACTTTACGAACATTCAAACATCGGACACAAAGAACTTTTTGTAAATCTCACAAATTGTTGTCCCAAGTGGGATTCGAACCCACATTACTCGGCGTAGTAGCAGTTGCGAGGTGACCACGTAAGCCACTACGACATCCGTGCCGTCTAAATACTCAAAATAATCCTTATGCTTATTTTTACAACTATTTCTAACGGTATTACCTTACTTCTCCTAAAATTGTTTGTCCGAAAATCATTATCCATAACACGTATGCTATAAACCACAGTAACCATAATGTTCAAAAATTCGTAAATTTGTTTTACATAATTATCTTTACTTCTATTACTATTCTGTCATAATATCAAGGACTATAATAATTGAATCTCCTAATTTTATGTGAAATAAAGTCATATATCCTAAGTATTGTATTAAATTTTCATTTACAATAAAATTACTAGTCCCAAATAAAATATTCTAAGATTAAGTTGTAGTGTCAGAAACGAATTGCTGTGAATCCGACTCCATGCAGTCTTGTCTGCCCTACCACTAGAATGTAATTTAGAATCGCGTAGGCGCGTAGGGGCGAGGTGGCACGCGGGCTGAGAAGCAGGAGGCTGCGAGCGAGCCGCCGCGGCTGAGCCGAAGCTACGGGGGTGAGCGAAAGCCGTCTGCGGCGATTAGATGTGACAAAAGCCAAGCTTTGGAACACAAATTAGTTTTAAAAACATTATTAGGATAAATAAACATAAAATAATTTAAATTTAGGTCTTAGGTATAACTTTTATTGAATACGTTTTTAAGTCTTTTGTATTGATTGATATATAATATGTATGATGAACAAATTTAGGGCATCAATATGCCCTAAATTTGTTTGTTATTTAGGGATTTCAATTTTATCTCATGTAATATTATATGACATAAAGTTCGGGTAAGTTATCATTCGGACAAATAATGAATAAGACAAAAAAAATATGGCACTTTAGATTATGGATAAAAAAGTTAGGTAACGCAATAGAAAATCATTTTTAACACTACTTTCTATTTATTACTATCCTTTTTTTTTGCATATAGCGTTTCGTTCAAAATTCCAAATGCTGGCATTCACGGTAATACCTCTGGCGCAGGCAGCCGACGATTTCGAGTTAAACTGACAGTGGCAGAGGGCGGAACTTTTTTCATTAGTGGAGCCACTGGGATTAGCGGCACTCTTCTGAGCTTCTACTATTGGGTGCTTGAGTGTCTTTTAGTTTTTGAGATGTTCAATTATTTCAAGTGTTTTGTTGTTTAAGCATTTTGTAAGTAAAACTTGATAAGCAAATTTCAATATCGCCTTAACAATTAAAGATAAAAGATAGCATAATATTGGTTATATCACCAGTGCCAATGGGCAGACGACAGTCAATTTGATTATCGCACGGATTTGAATGTGAACACCATAAATGTACAAATATAAACTTTTGCTAAGTCTTAAAACCAGCTGCTACAATAAATTAAATAATATAAATTTTATATTACATTCAATTGATTTAATCTGGTTGTATCTGAAATATCCTATTTAAAAAGAAATTGTGCACTTATTGCACATAGAGCGGAATCTGATCATGCTAATGTTCTACCCAAAGCATAGACGCTATTTATTATTCTTCAGTAGAGCTGCGCGTAGGTCGCAGGTTCCAAACTTTGTTAAAAAGCTTAAAATAACCTTTTTGATGACGCAAGTACTTCGAAACTTTCAAAATGATTTATTTCACGTAAGGAATAAATTATGTTTGTAAGAGAAACACGATTAACAGTAGACTGTTAATTGGACGATATACTCCACAATAAAGAATAGTCAATATAAAACAATAAAAAAAATTGGACGACCTAGGTTTTTTCATCTGCGTCTTTTTTAAGAATTTTGTAGTAGGGGGATTCAGTTGATTGGTACGGAATTTCGCAAAAGTAGACTGAAACGGAATGAATGACACGCGACTAGTGTATATGGGGCGGTTTTCAATTTCATACACTTCGGTTTATGCGTCGATGAGTTTCGATATTGCCGCGATAACTCACAATTTTGAAAGAAATAAGTCTACAACTAGCGAATACCTGTTTTTTACGCATTTAATTCTTTTTGTCTATGTCCCTCATAGCTTTCACAATAATGTCAATATGCCAGTGCCAAAGAAAACAATTGTTTTCTTTATTTAAAAGACAAAAACAAATCTAATATCGCAGGGGACTTTACAAACATTCAAACAACGGACACCATGAACACGCAAACTTAGAACAAAATTACATAAATTTTCGTCCCGTATGGGGATCGATCCTACAACACTCTGCATAGTGTCAATGAATTTTTAGAGATATATCTAAGCGGCTCATCGACGCTTCGCGAGACCAGAATGCTGGACTTTTTTTGGCTTAAAGAATCAGCATTGCCATTCAACGTGGCAATGCTGCCAGTCTTCTGGGCACATTCCTGGTCGACAGCGATGCTGAGGAAATTTACGGCGCTGCCTAAACCAGCCATTTTTTTTAAAATAATTTTTACATTCCCATATTTTGTTACTTTTCATTTTGTTTCATTTATAAGTGGTTAGGTTTTTAATATTAGTTAAGTTGTAAATTATCATTGGTGCTTTGTTTATGTATATATAATTTAATTTAATAAAATTTAGATCCCTACGCCATACGTGCAGTTAATTAACATAATATGAAAATGTTAACATACGTCGCCATCTCGCTAAGATAAAGACAGCGGTTTAGTGATCAAAAACTTAGTTGTTCAAGACCAATACTAATAGAATTATATTGTCATACGATCTAAAACTTAAATACAAATTCTAAGCATAACTCAAAGTAAGTATGTTAGGTAATATATTATTAACTATATTCAATCCAAATTCTATGTAACATGTTTAATAAATTTGAAACTAAACTACTTTGTACGAATTATACGTTTATTTTTATTTTAAAAACACTTATTACATCATTTTGGAACTAACAAACTACTGTCAAACTTAACTAATATTTAATCAGCTATTAAATTATTATTAGATGGTGATTTAAATGAGTCTCTCAAAGACTCAACCTTTTGCCTGAACCTAGCAACTAACTTAAATGTAAATTCAATAAATTTAGTAAACTCACTAATCCATTTGAAGTTCATAAGTGTTACTTAGTGACGTAAATGAATAAATGATATTAAACTTTGACTTTGAAACTATTTAGATGTAGACTTTCTCCGACGTATCGTTTGCTTTTCAGCAGCTGTGATCACGGTTACAAAAATACACATTCAATACATTCCTTTCTTCATTTGTTTGATAACAAACACATGTCATTGAACCTTCGTTTGTTTTGATTGCGCTTCAAGATTGCCCACAGAAAGAAAATCTAACACTAAAGCTTACAGACACGAAACAACTATTTATAGAGCATACACATTATTGTCAACTTCTTAAAATAAATTACGTAATCTATGCAAGCTAAGTAAGTGCTTGGCCCTATTATAGATGATCGTTACATCTAAATGCTGACTGCGTTACCAGATGAAACAAGCTTTTAACTCCATTGAATACTGTAATGGAACCAGTAAATCAACCATCAGTGTTACATGAAAGCGGTAATAAATCTGTACGAACGGACTTCGAAACATCCTCACTCAAAATCTAAAACTGTTAGGTGCATTGTTTCAGTTACACTGGTCTCTGGCTGCTTCCATTTAATACTGGAATTGAATAGTTCAGTTCTTCATACGAGGAAGGGAAATAGTTATATAATTATAATAATAAATATGCATTTCTATAATGTTTACACTGTATTTGCACATCTTAACTTATTAGTTAAGATGTGCAAATACAGTGTAAGCTACACTGATGAGCCAGGGCTTAGAAGAAGCACTGTCACTCCCATCAATACAATTGTAATAAAATGAGGTCATGTATATTGGAAAATAGTCTGTGTCTTGAAAAACATCGAAAGAAAATGAAATACAAAATAAAACTACAAAATAGCAAAGTACCTTCCAAAATATGTACATAAAATAAACTTTATATGTTCAATTTACCTTACTACATTCTTAAAAATAAGTATTTATTGCAAAATAATAAAGAAACTGCCAATTTTTTTTCTGACCGTACAATTAAGTGCACAATGTTTTTTAATCTTTATTTAACACAAAATAATCTATGCGTAGCAAAGAATCGATTTAAATTAAGGAAGATGGAATCAAGTATCTAACGCTACGAAGATAACAAAAACAAAGAGTAGGATACATTAATCTCAATTGTGAACAGTCAAATTATATAAGTGTCTATATAATGTTGTTTATAAAATGTGAACAAAATGGTATCACTAGGGCTGTTTAAAGGTAACGAGAACATTGAATATATTTCGTACATTTTGCCGGCAAATCTTTTATTTGTTTTTATTCACAACCCCCTAACCACCGAATAATTAAGACTAAAAAAGTGGCAAACAGTTGCCGTGTGCGTGCCAAATTCATGCACGGTTAAGCATAATGGACGGCATTAAAGATATCGGTGCCAACATCTATGTTAATCTTATAAAAATACATTTGAGTCATGGTATGTGCCAATACCACATAAAGGAATACGTCTGAAATAGATTTTTTTTATTTTAGAAATTAATTTTATATTGACTGTAATATATGGCATAATGACTACAACAGCTGGTACATAAATGTGTTGTAAAATACTGAAATTATAATTAGATGGCGATTTAAAAGAGTGGCCTTGAATTTCTTACAGGTATCTTCTCATAGGCTCAACCTTTTGCCTGAACCTTGCAACTAGCATAAATGTAAATTCAGTAAATCTAATAAACGCACTAATCTCTTTTAACGTTCATAAGTGTTACTTTGTGACCTAAATTAATTTTCATTCTGACTTTAACTTTGATTATGTGACTATAACATTTTATTTTTATTAAATATTATACCTAATATCAGTTTAATACATGGTCTACTGTTCAATTTGGAAGATGTATTCTGCAAACATGCCCAAATCTCACTTCAATCTTGTAGCATTGATGTCCTTATAGTGATCCATGGATTTAGTTTGATTTTAATATATGCCTTACAGAAAACATTTACAATTAGATCCTTTTTTCTTTTGTAAAAAACGATAATTCCAACACTAGGAATAATTCCTGTAACGCGGAGGATTTTACAAACATTAAAATATTCATCAATAATCAAATGAAGCCATTTTTGTTATCACATTTGCGTTATTGTAAATAGCTAGTTTAAATTCACATATTTAAGTTGTTTTCTCATTAGTTTGAGCATCTCAAAGCGTCAGGCGAGCCTACAATTTACATAACTTATATAATGGATGAAACCTGTCTTGTTTATTATAAGCATATCTCACTCTTGTAAACGTAGTATAACGATTCTTTTTGTTACTGCTCATAAAAGATAATTTACATTTGACTTTAACAAATAACTAGCATTCATTTTACTGTCTGATAAGTAGACGTAAATTGTATTTTAGCATTAGTAGGGTATATTTCAAACACGAAGAGTGCTTGATAAATGAATACTTTGTAAGTTTTCTTTGCAAAATATTTAGAAGACTTGCAAAATACTCTGCATCAAAATACCCGATTCGTATCATTATAATTATAGACTGTTCGCAGTGCTTTATAATATGTATATTTTATAATTTTGCTTGACAGATATTACGTTATTTATACTGTTAATATTATTACGCAGTTTAATATAACACGGGTGTCAAACAAATAGCTGAAGGCTGTCCGTCAACAAATCGTAGTTGCAGAGTTATATAATTCGCCATGCAAACTCTACGTTTATTTTAGAAATCGAAACACGATGTTGTTGTCACTGCTCTGTAAGGAGGAACACTCTGGATTTAACAGTAATGGTTGAAAAATAAAGGATTTATATATTAACAATAAATATGTAGGATTTAAACTTCACCGCAAATTAAATCACGTATTAAATTTATATTAATTCTTTAATTTTAAAATTAATTTAATCCAATAAATCTCTTTTGAAGATATTGCATTACAAAACAAGTATAAATGTCAACACTTAAAATCTTTGGCGTAAGCAAAGCATCTATATACTTTGCACTCCACAATCTATTCTATAATTCAATCAATTCTAAGCATACACAAGTTTCAAGAGAATCGCCTGAAAGCTAGGATAATCGCTATCTTTATCATAAAAGAATCTGTATAACATTTCCAATACCGAATTGTACAATGCAATAAAATACATCATTTTCCCAGATGAAATATATTACATTTTAGAACAGCTTTGAGGACCGTACTACAAATATTTCTTAAACGCCAAAGAATTTCTGACGGGAGCGAAAACATTTACGGGTAGACACATGCTGGAATTTGCCAATTATTTTTCTTTTGAAGGTTCCTGGAGAATGTTCTCGAAGAAAAATGTTACACTTAAATTAAATAAGTCTGAAATACGACCTATTTAACTAAAGTTAAGAACCATTTCTTTGCGAGAGGAATCCACGATACTTTCTTAATTATTAAAATCTGTCAGAAAATAACTTCTATTCTCAACAATTAGCATTGAATAAAACTTGTAAAAATGCCTGAAATAAGAAATCTTAAGCAATATTTTAAATATAGATATTAAAGTTGACTTACGGTACAACTAAAGTAATATGGGTGGTTCAATATCATTCCACTTTCATCTCCATGGATACAGGACAATCCAACGAATGAGATATTTAATATTGGAATGAAGATTTGTGGATAAAGTCTATAAACAAACACACTTGAATGAACTTAAACTGCGTACGTGAGCAGAAACGGGCGCTCAGTGAGTTTACTTAACTAATTAATGTTCTCAGCGAAATGAGTGTAGCGCTTTTACTGCTAAATATAAGTGATATTTGTTTTGTAAACAACTTTAGTTTAAACGTCCAACAGACGTCTTATTGAAAAAATGGAAAAGCTATTACTGATCCCACAAGAAACTTATTCTTAAGAGCAATCTGAATTTTCTAAGGAAGATGAATGACTTATTCTTAGAATATAATCTACTAACATATAATAATACAAAAGAATGTAATATTCCACAAGACATTTTATATGCAGTGAGCAGGAAAAGTGCGATCGGTTTTCCTTAAGCAGCGAAGTAGCGCGCAGTTGAACACCATCAAGTTATGGGAGCAACCGAACCAAACGACTTGCCTTTTACGATTCATGCAACGTTGCCAAACGATAATATGATGCGGCATAATGATTAATTAAAATGCAGATTCCGACTACCGCTTTTAAATTACTTATTATAGTGAAAAATATGTATATAGAATCGCGCGTGAAATACAGAAGCTATTGTTTCGAAGAAATTTTCAATTCAACACATTTGGTAGGCATTTTACGATGCTTACGTATTCGAACGCGATACAGTTAAGTACCATAGAGTCTTAAATGGGCTCAAGGCAGCTAATAAAAGAGGGATCGGGTCCGGGAACTTCTAAACGTCGACGTTAAACACCTGTTTGTTATTCCGAATTTTATTTTGGTGAGTTTCCAACTTCTTATTCGTGGTTTGTTGTTTCAATCTTCGAGAAAGTTCTAAGCCTTTTTCGTTGTCTGTTATTTTTTTGATACTTAACGGTAATTGCTTTTAATAAAATAGAGAGCTAGTTGTGCCCATTAAGATAATTCGTTACGATACTTTTTATAATAACATCTTGTCTCATAAATATAATTATTTATGACCTAATTGAGCATTAAAATTCAACCAATTTAAACTATATTTCATATTCTTGTAAGAGGGATACTTATAGTTTTTATAACTAAAGTAATATTGAATGATATATTAATACAATAAATTAATGTGGAAATTTGCAAGATCTTTGGATTTTTTACTTAATTAACTTTAATGAAACTTGACACACAGGTAGGCAGTGGTCATGTATTAACAGAGGATATTTTGATACGCATTCTTGTAGAATTCACGTAGGTGAAACCGCGGCCAGAATTCTAGTTACCTCATAAATATCAATATTCTATTAATAGCCTAATATGTATTAGCAAAGACGATAAATTTAGTTAATTTAGTAATGATAAATTTTGGGAATAGACCAAGCGTATCTCACTCGTCCCCTATAATCATAATTAAGGATTCGTGGTCCTAATAAATATCCAATACGTTCCAGGACCTCACATTGTTTCTATTATGCCTTTTCACGAAAATAACTCAAGTATGAACTAAATTCGCAGAACATTTCGGTGATCCCTTTACAAAATTATTACAATCTACTAATATTATTTATACTTTATAATACAATAGCAATAACTGATAAGGACAAAGCCTTGCACATAAAAATAGGATTGAAATAAACAGAGACGCTAAAAGCTAGATACTGACTTCGATCAATTTTTAATACAAAATGATAAAAGCATTGGAGAGAAAAGTTATAAGGTCGTTTCGGCTCACAAAGGGTGACGATGACCCTTCTAAAACTTTCCATGGATAGCTCTAACGTTAATACCCACCTGCGGCTATAACCTAAATTTAAATTTTAAAATCGCATTTTCTCATTTTTTATGGGATAGCGAAATTGAATTTAATATGTCGTAAGTTATTGGATAGTTTCTATTGAATGCTGAGGTTGAAGTTCATATGCATAGCATCATGACTATTTTCTTATAGGCTAGACAGTGGTATCTCGCGCTAGTTAAACAACATTTTAAGCTTAATAGACCACTATATGAATGCTGCTTATATTGCCGAGTCTCGGATAAAGTTCCAGACTTCAAGTTGCTTAAAAACCCTTATCTAATTACGCGATGCTATGCGACTATGTAAATAATCTCAGACCATATACTAGAATAGCAGAAAATCAAAATTGTTGTAAATTATCACTATTTGTTGCATTAAATATTTAAAGCAGGACTATAAGCCACAAGTTTTCCTTAATATTTTATTAATCAGACCGGCCTCCATAGATGTCGCCATATAACATCACACAACAAAGGGTTGCGTAAGCATGCGTGATTTTTCAAAGCAATGTCAACATTTCCTAACTTTTGAAGTCAAACAAAGTTTTATGTTTAACTAAAGCCGTGGCTACACACGCCGCAGTATTCAAAGTGGTATGTGCTGACCACCTCAAAGAGAAACTTTCCTTGTAATTTCTGTGGAGTGCACACCAGCTGACAACACTACCTGGCCACTGCCACGATGGACAATTACTAAAACGTTACTTGCTTAGCCACTATTTATGGTCGAAGGCTACTTAAAGTTAAACGATTTAAAAATACCGCACATATTGTTCGTAACGAAAAAGTTTGATCATAATTTTTTTATGGGATAATGTTTTATATATATCTAAATAGTAGCTCTTTCATTTTTGTTACAATCTTTATAATTTATAAATGTTCGATCAATTTCAGTTGCTTTTTGCCAACCATCCAAATGCAGACTGATTCAAAATGTTAATTGTTTATATAATTAATCAATAATTACGTTTGTTTGGTTTACTATTCGTAGTACCAGGCAAGTTGTGTCAAGTCCACATCATTAAATTATAAATTATTTTCTTATTCAGAAAAATTAATTCAATTGATTTTCAGAACATACTTGCTAGCTCACTGCTGTTTATTATCTTATTTTTTTATTTACAAGCACTATTTACTCCCGCACTCGGAATAAATCCTTTATCGCAGGGGGCTTTACAAACATTCAAATAAAGGACACCCACGCTCGGAACATCCATTTGAAGATTACACAAATTATTATTGTCGCGTGTTAAATTCGAACCCACAACAGACCTTCATACCACTCATCGTAAGACAATTGTTTGTATACGATAATTTATCAGCCATTATTGTTATGTCTAACCTATTCTAAATATTTAAATTTGTCTTACAAATTACTAGCATTCTTGGCCTTTTCCAGCTAAGCTAAAATTGTGTTAGGTGTGGGTCCACGACGTTAGATTAGCTTTGATCCCATGACCTCTCGATTGCAAGTCTAATGCCCTATCAATTCGGATTGCAACTCTTCAAATTATTGACGTAACACTTACGACCAGTTTCACCACTATCACGTAAAAGTTATCCGAAAGATAAATCGTATGCTGTCTCACTTCTGTTTGGTTAAAAATAGAGATAGCGAGACCTTTTTCTTATAGATAAATTTGTAGGTGGTGGAACAGGCCACTATAGTAATACTGTCTTAATAAAACTTAAATTATTTATTACAGATTTTTTTTCTCGTCAAAATGGTTATACTCCTCCTGATGGTAAGCAGTCGTGTGGTCTAAGAGCAGTGGCCTCCACACCGTCCTCATAGCAGCCGAGGTGATGTTGAGGTCTCTACTTTGACGGCCTGAGAGGGTGCTTTTTCACGCCCCGCTTAAAGGACCCAGGGTTGAAGGAAGAAGGAAACACGTGCCTTGGCAGAGAATTCCATGCCTTGATCGTTCGGCAGAGGTATAAGGACCCAAACTTGTTGGTACGCACTCTAATCCACTCCACCGTGTAAGGATGGCATCTGAGCCCAGCACGCGTTGTTCTGGATAGGAAAGGGGAGGGCGGGATAAGGTGGAATAACTCTTCAGAGCACTCCCCGTAGTATATTCTGTAGAAACATGCCTAAATTATTACAAGTTTGTAACTACTTATATTTACACATTCCCCGAAGTTTCGATAGTTTTCCAGCAGTTATAGTCACGGGAAGCCTACCCGTGATCATGGCTCAATTAATAGACTTTCAATGTTACATTTGAAGCGTACAATTTTGTACTTCTGTTTTTAAATTAAAAAGATGACTCTTATGGTGGCGAGCAAAACCAACCTACCCCATTATGTAGGAGTTTCATAATTATTTGCCCGAGAGCTTGTTGAACACCGGTGTACCATTCCATACATGTTCAAGCGGCAGCACTGGCGGAACTGTGATGAAGTAATCTAAATGTAATTTAACGTAATCAAGAGCTACGGGTACACGTACCTACTATTTATTAAATGGTGCTCTTTTACCAGTTTCATAAAACTCAACATATATTATTACATTGAAATTAAACTACTGTATACGGATTTTATCGCGTTGTTTATTTGACACTCTATTACATAATTTAGGAACTGTTACACTACATACTACAACTATTAAACTTTACTAATTTTGAAGCTAATTAAATTATTAAAACTATTATAACTATTTAGATTTAACGTCGGAGAAAGTGTAAAATTAAACAACGCGATAAAATCCGTATATAGTAGTTTAATTTGAATGATTAACATTCGCGTAAACAGAAGACAATATTATATATTATTACACACAGAATTCTGAAAAATATATGTAAGCACAAGTGTAGCACACCCCATTTCCAAAAGAATTTAAAAAGAAATAGTATTGCTTTAGGTATCAGTACGTGAGCCTACCTCCGCCTAATATGTTATTGATAGAAAAATCCAATTACTCCTATCCAGATCCGAGACTTGAACCCGAGACCTCATTAACAGCAGTTGTATTCACTACCTACTGTACCATCAAGACAGTCTTGGATCTACTATACTGTATACAATTTTTTTTTTACCAGAAATATATGGAAAAAATCAGATACATACGAGCTAATTTACTTAGTTTTCAACTTTCATAAATTTACTATTCCTATAATATCCTTTCTATAGGAACTCATTAGGTATGTCTTCTGAGGATCTGTTTATCGACAAACAAGAGCTTGATACCTTATTAAAAACTATGTATTAACAGCTAAGACGAGGTTTGTATTATATATACCACGAACAACACAAAATATACATACATGCCGAGTGTCCCTCTAAAGATACATTTGAAATTTGATTGTAATTTGATATGGCGCTTTCTATCGCATTATTTTCTGATACTACATTTCTGTTATAGAAATATATAATATTCCTATATCGCTAAAACATTCTGTGGCTAAATAACTTTACAAAAATGTTTACTTTACCTGTGCTGCTCCGTAAATTATACTCTATAAATTGTTAAGTTTGCATATCTGAAGCGTATATTTTGTTTTTTTAATCTCTACGGACCAGAAGCAAAATAATGTTAAAAGTGTAACCTAGTCTCACTGGCGAAACTTTGTGTCTAAAAATATTATGCTAGCGAAGTGAGCCCAACACATTTGTATCCTGCACCCGTTATAGCACTTAAAATGGTTTTTGCACACAAGTTTTTGTATAATTTTTTATTCAATTTGCATAAAGTCTGCTAGAAACACTGAGAACGAAATTATAACAAAGAATCACTATTTATTTTACATGAAACTGAAACAATGTCTGTGTCTCTACTTCAATAAGAGAAGTTTGCAAATGAAATGTAATTGAAATATATTTTGCATAATTTACTCATACAGCACTCCATTGTAGAGTTAGATAATATTTGTTAAGCTTATTTATATAAGCCTGAATTAAGGTGTTAATAAGCTTATATATTTAGTACTGCTTAAATACAGATTAGGTACTATGGTACCCGAAAATACTTTCATTGGCTGATTGTGCAGAGCCTGGGCCTTTTGTCTCCATTTAATTAAGTAAAACGTCGTCCATTGTGATTGTGTTTGTTGGGGCGCCAACTCTTCACTTTATAGTGCAACTTGATCAACTTTCAACCCTCCCCGTTTTAGTCAAGCGTGGTTTTAATTACTCTACTTGTTAGTGTATTGTCACTAATTGTATGTAAATGTTCAAACTAATTTAAACTAAACTTAATCTAAAATAAAATATTTTACATTTACTGTTTTAATGATGACTCTATTAAATACACAATTGCACTTTTTTTTAATTTATAGGGTATTTATTTATATCCGTAATATCAAAGGAAATAGTCGCACTATCGTTTCCTAATGTTAACTCTACAGCAGGCGACGCGCGACGGACGCCGAAGCACACGTTACAAAGGAGCTTTATAATACGAGCATGATATTCCAAGTGCTCACGTAGCATCATTCGTTAACCAAGAAACGAATGATACCACTTTTTCAATATATAAATCGTTCAATAAAACTCGATTCTCATGTATCGGTGTTATAGATCAAGACATTGTTACCTCAACAGGAGCATTCAGTTCTATTTCCAGTGTATCTCGATGGGCGATCGTTTCACCCGCGGGACTCGGACGCCAGTGCCGATCCTGATCAAATTACATATTTTATGAATCCACCGAGAGTTTTATTGAACCGCCTAACAAGACACTCGTCTATCCTTTGTAAGGAATCGAACGACTCATCCATAAACACGTGGCGTTTTTCACCGTTATTTTCATTATTTATGGGTTGTGCTGAATTTATTTAACGAATGCGGACTATTTGAAAAAGGAAATAGGGCTCCACTGTTTTGTATTAAGAAATATATACGTAAGCGTAACGTATCAGAATGATTTATAATAAACTACTTGATACTATTATAGTAATAGTTAGATAGACAACGCGTGTGTAGCTCTCGTATCAAATGTGTATGTTTGCTTAAATGCAGAATTTTACACAACTGCATATTAAGATCAACAAATGTCGTACTGTGCTAATATATTATACAGATTGACAAGAGCTAAACTAATTTGAATAAACACAAAATATATTTCCGTCCTAGTATCTTGACATAGCTCTTTGTGTCATAGTACAATATTTATAGCTTTTCACTTCGGTAATATAAGAAGAGATGAGTTTTTACCGTTAGATGGTGGACGCTTAGCTACCAAAATAGGGTACGAATGCCTTAATCTAGAACGACTCTGAATAGAGTAGTTTTGGTGTAATGTGAATATAAGTACTATACACAAAGTACCCAAAAAACTAGTACTATGAAAAACGTTTTTGTTATTCACATTACCAATTACCTATATATTTTATAACCCATACAACATAATTGTTTTATTTTATTATTAGGTATTTCTTTTTGGCAGTTCAAAATGTTTTATGTGGCGTGTCATTGATGATTATGAATAAAACATTTATTATGCGTAATATTAATTAGAAATAAATTAATGTTAAATCTGATAGCAACGATAATCATCTTTATAGGTGTAACAAATGGGAATGATAATAACAAAAAAAGCATTTACTTATTTCTACATAAAAAGTATGTAGCCAACTCATGAAAATGAAAAATCTTATACCCACATCAAAAAAGGTCTGGGCATTAGTACTGAAGCCCGCTAACGTGCATGGAGTCACCCTTGCGATACATACACGTAAGTCTATATACGTGCGAACTCATTAGGAACATTACCATGGTAAATAAATTGTTCAGTGGGTACCGCCTATTTTAAACGATATTTTATAGTAATGTTTAAGGCTATATAGTTAATTGAATATATTTACAAAAGGTTCTTCGACAGTGAATTACGGGCATTAATTGATTGATGACATTATTTATATGGACAAATTCATTCCCCGTTGCCTGAGCTCGCCATATAATTCCAGTACGGCCGTCATGGCGCCCATGGGAAATTACATAATAGTCTATTTGTAACCGCCACCATAAAATAACGTCTTAGTTTGTAACACAAGTAGCTACGTAAAATATATGACTAATGAGTATGTCTGCGGTTTGCACCTCAGTGGATTTGTTCATTACCGTATTTGAGTTATACTCCTGGGAAATATATATTGCCCGGAATGAAAAGTGGCCTCAATACCGATAGAAGACGTCGGGATTTATGTACACGTAAACAGCTATTATAGCGTGCTATACAGGGTGTCCGGTAATTAATGGATAACATGGAAATGTCTTATAGAGAGAGAGAGATGTGTTTTTTTTTTAATTACCATGTATAACTTTCTTGTATACTACGACCATAAATGAATGAAATCCATCGGTTTTTTGTTGTTTTATTATTTAACACTAATTATGCTAATAGATAGACAGTCTAAAGTATGCTATTCTAATATAGCTTGCACTTTTAATACATATATTTTTTTTTTTTTTTTCTGAACGGTCTTCAGTTCTACTATAAGACATTTCAAGATTATCCATTAATTACCGGACACCCTGTATATGAAATGAGCTGAGTAACGTCACTCACAGAAGTAGGTTTACTTTACTCTTGTTCGTGACGTGACCAGCACGAAGAGGAAAAGTTCAATCTTTATGCATTGAGTAGATTGGTATAATAGTTTGATAGCTTAGTATAATGATAGCTTTAGTTGTGACTGACTATTCTTAAAGCTACGTAGAAGCTTTACTATGTACCGCCTTCTGTTCAATTGTGTTTATCTTAATTAAGATTATGTATGTATGGAGATACAGATAAAACATTTTTCCTTCTTTTCTTTTTTACTATCTGTCTAGGGAGAGACCTTATACTTTGGTGTGCCAGGTAAGTGTGTGGAACTGAAAATAAACTCAGGATGCCAAATTTCTACTGGTTTATTAATTTAAATTTTACAATAATAATAATAATAATAAATATTCTATCACATACACACAACACCATCTAGCCCAAACTAAGCAGAGCTTGTACTATGGGTACTAGACAATGGATAAACATACATACATACTTTTTTTTTTTTGTAAATACATACATATTATACATAGAAACACCCAGACCAAGACAAACATCCATGTTCATGCACACAAATGTTTGACTTGTGCGGGAATCGAACCCGCGACCTCAGGTGTAGCAGTCGGTTACACTAACCACTACGCCATCGAGGCTGACTTGTTGTTACTTTTTATGCGGAATGAATACAATGCTAGTGGTCGGGCGCGAAATGATACGGTGCACGCGTATATATAGGCTCATGTTACGGAGTAGGGGTCGAGAATAACCCCACGCATCGCAGGGCTTGGCATCGACATCCCCCTCTCCTCCCCTTGAAGGTTGCTCCTTCAAACATATGTCTGTCTCATACAAAGGGACACAAACACGACGAACGATACCATTTGCATGTCATGATCACATCTGCTACTCTGGCAACTTCATCACTGCCCAAGTGCAATGTCTGGATTTGTACTAATTTCCATTTTAAGGGCGGCAAGTTGTTGTTCTTGATAATGACTATATCTCCAATTCGTAATTGTATGTCCGCTTTACGCCATTTGGTAGGATGCTGGAGCTCAGTGACGTGATCACGCTGCCATCTCGTCCAAAAACATTGCCTCATCTGTTCTAATTGTTTGTATCTGTGGAGTCGATGGCAATTAATATTTAACAAGTTGGGATAGGGAAGAGCTATCAAGGGTTGCTCGATGAGAAAATGCCCAGGAGTCAAAGGTTGGAGATCATTAGGATCGGATGACGTGGGAAATAAAGGCCTACAAATCAATATGGCTTCTACTATGGAAAGTTCTTAAGTCAAGTCAAGTCAAAAATCATTTATTCATTTAGGTCACAAAGTAACACTTATGAACGTCAAAATATATGGGTTAGTGAGTTTACTAAGTTACTGAAGCTACATTTAGGTTAGTTGCTAGGTTCAGGCAAAGGGTTGAGTCTATAAGAAGAAACCTGCAAGAAACTCACGGCCATTTTTTTAAATCGCCAATTAAATATAATTTCAGTATTTTACAACTCAGATTAACAAGGTGTTGCAGCCATTATGCCATATACTACAGACTATAAAAAAAACTAAAGATAAAAACAGTAATAATATATGTAATGTAACCGCTGTTGGCGTCTATGTACATCTCGCTCTAAGGCATTGTCGTTTGTCTCATTTCAACATTGTTAAGTATTGCTTTTCACAATTATTAACCACGGTGAAATTTATTTGGAGCGGGACTCTTACTTATTGTTATGAGCCGGACCCGAATACAGTGTCCCCACTTACCAGTATGCTTAATTGGTTGAAACATTTCTTCTTTGTGTTTATTATCCTAGATTGTTTACGATTATGCAACTTTATCATATATCGATTATGTAACGTGATCGTGCATCTGTCATTTTATGTAGCGTAAGTGTCATGTCATTAGTGTCAATGTCAGAAAGAAGGTGCGTTCATGAATGTAGCTTTGATATAAAAAGAAAAAATATATCTTTGGATATTCGGTTACTGTAATGTCTGTGTGTGAATGTTCAATGTTATAATGGTATAAGTATTGCTCTCAGGGTCTTGACGTCCGTGTCTATTAAGGAGCCAGTTGAAAACCAGCGTCGGGCACATATGCCCGGCAATATTGCTGAACTGGCCTCCTATTTTTGTACGGACGACGGGCGTGTACATTTATTATTAAGTAGTATAGTTTAATTATTTTTTTTTTTACCTACATTGTTTATATCATGTCCTTCGTCTGTTATGAAATAAACGTCTTTATTATTATTATTATTATATTAATATTATATTATTATAATAATATTATAGAGATTAAATAATTTGGGCTAAGGTATATGTTTTAATATAAATCTAAAATAGGCAGTAAGATAGCATGATGGCGCATACATTTACACTTTGTGACAATGCAAAGGCAGTCCGTGACTAAATGCGGTTGTGCATTTATATTCTTCAATAATAATCAAATCAGGAAACAAGTTACTTGTTAACATCACAAATAATCACGAGGTACCTCTACATTACTAAATTGACTTAAAAGTAATACAGATCTTTAAATCCTGTATGCAACAAGCAACTAGTTCCATGAGTTTTTGTCATTTAAGTAGTCTTTGACTGAATAATAACCCTTCCGAATAAGTTGTATTTTAACGGCGCTTTTAAATTTAAGTAATGGTAAATTTATTATGTTAATAGGTAGTTTATTAAAAAAACGTATACCGAATCCCGAAATGTATTGTGAACTTTATGTAAACGATGATATGGGCCTACTAGCTTATGCTTATTTCTAGTGTTTACGTTATGGATATCACTATTCTTATTATATAAGTGAATATTATGTTTAATAAACATAATGTTAGCAAATATATATTGCGACGCAACAGTAAGTATGCCTATTTCTTTAAATCGATCTTTCAGAGAAACTCGTGGTCCTAAATTATAAATGCTACGTACTGCACGCTTTTGAAGAATAAAAATTGTCTCGATATCAGCTGCCTTGCCCCACAATAATATACCATAGGACATGACACTGTGAAAGTAACTGAAGTATACTAGTCTCGTGGTATCTACATCAGTAAGCTGTCTTACTTTCCGAACTGCATATGCGGCTGAGCTAAGTTTCCCTGCAAGAAACGATATATGAGCGCCCCACTGAACTTTATGATCTAAAGTCAAACCTAGAAAAACTGTTGATTGTACGAAAGCAATAATTTCATTATTTAAATTTATATTTATGTTAGGACTCTTTACATTTGGCAATGTAAACTTGAAACATTTTGTTTTTTTAGAGTTTAGTAGTAAATTATTCGACGTAAACCAGTTCAGGATGTGCGCGAGCGAATCATTAACACTATTTAAATTTGTTGCTCTTCTGTCTACTTTAAAAATAAGAGATGTGTCATCTGCAAATAAAACAATATCACACAAATCTTGCACGAAGAACGGCAAATCATTTACGTACACTAAAAACAGAAAGGGTCCTAAAATTGAGCCCTGTGGCACGCCCATTGTGACTGGTAAACCAGAAGATCTACTTCCGTTGATATCAACGTATTGTAGTCTATTGCTTAGGTAGGAACCGACTAAGTCAAGTGCAGTATCTCTGATGCCATAATGCTCGAGTTTTCGCAACAGCGTATGATGGTCAACGCAGTCAAAGGTTTTAGAGAGATCACAGAATACGCCAATGACATCTTACGAATTTTCCCAGGCACTGAATATATGTCTTAAAAGCGTAACACACGCATCTATCGTAGAACGGCCTTTTCTAAAACCATATTCATCTGCATGAAATAAATTATTTACACTAAAGTGGCTCTCTAATTGCTGTAATATAATCTTCTCAAATATTTTACTAATAGCAGGTAATATTGAAATTGGCCTAAAATTACTAGGGTCACTTTTGCATCCATTTCTAAATTTTTTTATTTTTTTTTTATTTTGCTCGTCAAAATGACCACACCTGATGGTAAGCAGTCGTGTGGTCTAAGAGCAGTGGCCTCCATATCGTCCTCATAGCAGCCGAGGCGATGTTGAGGTCTCTACTTTGACGGCCTGAGAAGGTGCTTTTTCACGCCCCGCTTAAAGGTCCCAGGATTGAAGGAAGAAGGAAACACGTGCCTTGGCAGAGAATTCCATGCCTTGATCGTTCGGCAGAGGTATGAGGACCCAAACTTGTTGGTACGCACTCTAGTCGACTCCACCGTGTAAGGATGGCATCTGACCCCAGCACGCGTTGTTCTGGATAGGAAAGGGGAGGGCGGGATAAGGTGGAATAACTCTTCAGAGCACTCCCCGTGGTATATTCTGTAGAAACATGCCAAAGAGGCAATATCCCTACGGAGTTGCAGAGGTTCCAGTGAACTCGTGACCTCTGGATCTCCGATGATACGGACAGCCCGCCGCTGTAACCTGTCAAGAGCGTCTAGCAAGTACTGCGCGGAGCCATCCCAAAGATGAGAACAGTACTCCACGCAAGGGCGCACTTGTGCCTTATACAATAGGCACAGCTGCCCAGGCGCGAAGAACCGCCTCACCCTGTTTAGAACTCCGAGTTTTCGCGAAGCTTGCCTAATGACGCTCTCGATGTAGGTTTTGGGATTAAGGGAGCGGCAAAGATCCATACCTAAGATGGAGAGGCTGCCACGTATCACCAGTGGAGTGTTCTTCAGAGAAGGGAGGGAAAGGAACGGAGACTTTTTTGTTGAGAACGCGCATGCCTGGGTCTTCTTGGCGTTGAACTGGACCAAGTTCTTGGCACCCCATTCAGAGATGCGGTTCAAGGTCTGGTCAAGTTCAACGACAAGATCCTGCCTTTTCCCCACAACCTCAGCCTGTTTGGCTCCAGGACGTCCGAGATATCGCCCATGCACGGTACTGTCGTCCGCATAACAATGTATGTTGCCGAGATTCAACATATCATTGATATGCAGAAGAAAGAGCGTAGGGGATAAGACGGACCCCTGAGGCACTCCTGCATTGACCTGCATAAATTTGGAAGTGCGACCGTCGCAAAGGACCCGAATACGACGCTTCTGCAGGAAATTTGCAATCCAGGTGCACAGTTGAGGGGGCAAGCCATAGGCCGGAAGCTTGGAAAGAAGAGACCGGTGCCAGACTCTATCGAAAGCTTTGGCTATGTCTAGGCTGACAGCCAAAGACTCGCCGTGCTTGTCCATAGCCTCACCCCAGAGGTGCGTGACGAACGCTAAAAGATCACCCGTTGATCGTTTAGCCCGAAAGCCGTATTGGCGATCATTGATCAACGAGTGATCCTCCAGGTAGCGGACAATTTGGGTGTTAATAATCCGCTCGAACACCTTGGAGAGCACTGAGGTGATAGCTATGGGTCGATAGTTGCCTGGCTCGGAACGGTCCCCCTTTTTGGGAATCGGTTGAACGTTCGCCTCCTTCCAAGCCTCAGGCACAGTGCCTGCGGCGTAAGACGTCCGGTATAGGCGCGTAAGTGTGGGAGACAACTCCGCTGCACATTTTTTGAGGACCACAGCTTTGTGGCTTGGTTGAACGCTGCCTTCAGGTGATCCACGTTAGAGTCGTGGAGAGTGCGAGCCCTGGTCCAAGCGCGGTACGCTATCTGTTTGCGTTCAACAGCATCAGCGCATTCACGACCAAACCAGAGCCTTTTCCTGCCACCGCTCGTGACATCACTGTATGGAATATAATATTCCATACCCAGGATGATTTCACCAGCGACAACAGTAGCGCTCTCTGAAGGATCCCTGTTCTCAAAGCAGCGTTGAGCCCAAGGGATGGATGCGAAGTACTCCCGCATTCCATCCCAGTCTGCTGACGAGTAGTGCCGCAGTCGTCGTCTTGCCTCCTCGGGTCGTGGGGGCGTAACAACAACAGCTGTGGCCCAAACCAGACAGTGGTCTGAGGTGTCCAGAGAAGCACTAATCGACACACTGTACCGGTTCGGGTTACTTGTCAGCAGCAGATCGAGCAGAGAGGGTGCCTGACCTGCAATGTCCGGTATCCGGGTGGGCTGGAGTACCAGTTGAGACAGGTCATGCGTGAGAGCGAACGCATGGGAAATTCGTCCCGCGTGGTCTGTTTTGGGAGAACCCAACCAGGTCTCATGGTGGGCATTGAAATCTCCCAAGAACACCAACTCAGCATTCGGAAACTGCTCCTGCGCGTCGTCTGCCACCTAACTCAGGTAATCAAAGAGTCGAGTTTTCTCAGCGTCTCCTGAATGGGATCGGTAGAGGCACATGTAGATTTGGCTGAAAGAGCCATGATCTACGTGTACCCAAAAGACAGAGAAGGAAGGGTCCTCTAGGCAGTGTAGACGGCGACAACAAATATCCGCCCTAACAAACAAGCATACCCCGGCTTTCGCGAGGAAACACTCCTCTAGCACGTAGCCGGGATATTGCAGGAAGGTCGTGTCTGCAGGACGGCGTATTTGTGTCTCCGTTAGAAAAAGCATTGCCGGCCGAGCCGTCTCCAGGTGGTGATGGACAGCATTAAGGTTAGCGTGGAGTCCTCTGATGTTAATAAACTCCAAGACACCGGAAGAGGAAGCAGCGGTGGGGTTACGGCGATTGGCTGCTGTTAAACGACAATGCTTTGTTCGTACTGCCATAGAGTGAATGGAAGGGAAAGCGTGAAAAAAAAAAGAGGCGGCTATTCTCGCAACAAAGTGGGGCAAGGCGCAGAGCAAGTTTCGTCATATTACTGTGTGGTATGGCAATAGCCGATCCGACGGACGGAAGGACCCCCGTTCCGAAAGTAGTCGCCGGGACCCACCCTCCGGTCACCATCCGGCACGACGAGCCACCTCGAGATTATGCGCGGCATGATGAGGCAGCCAACCAAGTTGGTTAGACTCGGTTGGGCCTCTGGACTATACCGCGGGCAGCCAGCAGAGCACCGTTTCTACGGCTCTCCCTGGCCGCCGGGTCGACTCGCGCCACCCACACAATGACTCTACGGATACTCTGCAGGTCCCTCGTAAGCTGCGAGAATCGTCACCTCATGCTTAGGCCTCCGGCACTCTCATTCACCGAACGAAACACAGCAGTAAGACACTGCTATTTCACGTCGATTTTCTGTGAGAGGGTAGTACTTCCCCGGTCGAGCCGGCCCATTCATGCTGTAACCAGCTTGGCTCTACTACATTTCATTAAATTTGGAAAAATGCCCACATCAATGCATCCGTTGAATATTGCGGCTAGGTGTGGCGCCATATTAACAATAATACTTGCAACTAATTTTACAGAAATACCCCAGAAGTCGGCTGATTTTTTTGAATTGAGCGACTTAAATACTTTTATTATATCATACGGATGTACACATTCAAAACTAAATTGTGTCTTGCACTCTTCCACGCTGCCCCTAACCAAGTATTCTGCTCGAGTTGGGCAAGACCTAAGGGTACTAGTTGTATTTAAAGGTATTTTTGTGAAGTAGTTATTGAATGTATCGGCTACTTCCAAATTATTTGAAAGTACGGTATTATTTACATTCAATTCAAATTTATTATCACGCACCTTGCTGCGACCTGTTTCATTGTTAATAATGTTCCATGTAGTTTTAATTTTATTATTAGAATTTTCAATTTTAGTTTATAGGTAAAGGGACTTGGCAGTGGCACAAGTCTTTTTAAATATTCTTCATAAGTCAATTGCCTCTTTCCTAATTCTCTTTTTATATGAAATTTGGCTGATTTTACCCCTACCTCCTATAATCCTCCAATATTTGGAGCATATGGTGGTATGAAGGCGAATTTCATACCTTTATCTCAACAAAAATTATTTATGTCTTCCTTATTTACTAATAAAAATTTATGAAGTTCATTACTAGCTCTTAAAAAATTTGTCGCATTATCGCAATATAATGTTAGGTTATGAACGCCGTGAAATAAATCTCCTAAGAGGCAATAAAAATGCTTCAGTACTTAGGTCACTAACAACTTCTAAATGCAGAATGCCTTAGTTGTAAAAAAATCAAACTATCAGTTATGAGATAAAGACCAGCTAAGTCGACTTCAGAAGTCCTTAAGAAGACTTCAGAAGAAGACTGTCCCTGGATTCAAGCGCTGCTTGGGTAAGTACCCCATATTGGGCAATATTGACTTTAACCTAAATTGCTTACATACTATACAACTATTAACTACGCTCATAGCTATTTTACGAGCATTAATTACCCAATAATTTTCTCGAACAGCCGATACCATTAATTGACATCCACCGTGAAATAACTTAATATGTTCGTTCTCAGAAATAAGCCTTGACAATCTGTGATTGGAACAAAATAAAGGAATGTTTTTTAATATACGGAAGAGGTGAATTGCGAATACGACCTCCTACTCGTATTACCTTGAGTTCAGAATTCAAAAACGGGCTGAGCGATAATAATTTACTTTTATTACTTAAAGGCTTATTAGTTAATAGCTGCTGATACTCATTAATAATCGAATCTAACTGTGACAATTTAACTAAATAAAACATGCTCATATTCAATTCATCAACAGTTAAATAACTAGATACAAGTAAGTCTATTTCCACGATTCTTTATTCTACAGTTCTTAACAAATCTAATTACGTAGGACATTGTATTTTGTAATTTCTTCAGTTTAGAATAAAGTTCAATTAAAGTATTTTTAATATTTACATTTGCTACCAATGTGCCTGAGAGTTTCACTTCTGGTAACTGTACACTTTTTAACTTATTCTTATCTACCTGTGGCCAATCAGTCTCTGATAATAATAGAAAGAGTGGCCCGCTCCACCATAATTTTTGCACTGAATCTTTCATTTGATCTACTTCTCGTGAAATGTAATCAACTGTGTTTTATATCAGTTGGTACGTAGCGCCATTCATTCTGTTCCGTTAAATATTTATTTTAATTATTCTGTTTACAACAAACGCCTTGAATTGTTTTGAAACTACGCTATCAGTACGCAACCACCCGAGCACGATCATCGAGTCTGTCCAATATACACAACGAATCACATTACAACGCAAGCAGTGAGTCACCTTTTCTCCCAACTCGGCGGACACTAACGCGCCGCACAACTCGAGTTTAGGTATAGTTAAACTTTTTAATGGGGTGACCCTTGATTTATCGCAGAGTAATTGTACATGAATGTCTCCGTTTTGATTGATTGAGCGCTCATAGGCACACGTCCTATATGCACACAGAGAAGCATCAGAAAAAATATGATTTTCGATATGTAAGGCATCTTCACACATAACATGCCTAGGTACTTCAACACAAATAAGAAAATTCATGTTTTTAATATAGTTATGCCACAAAGATTGCATTTCCTCAGTTACGTGGTCGTCTCACCCATATTTACATACCTACAACTTCTGTAAAATTTATTTAGCCTTAATCACAAAGCAGTGATAGCTTAGTGAGAAACCGTTGGACTGCCACGCAGAGGTCTCGAGTTCGATCCCCAAAGCGCGCATCTCTGACTTTTCGAAGTTATATGCGTATTAAATAGTTAATTATATTTCAAAATAATACCTACCACTAGGGGATCGAAACTGTGTCTTCTAAACACAGGCTATACTGTAGCCTATCTAGGAAAACAGTACACCTCCCACGAAATTGTAGATCCAAATTATACCATCGATGTAACAACCCTACAATCATTTTTGTGTAAATAAAGTTATTATTATTATTCTCTTTATTTAAATATTTTCAATATATTTTCTTTTTTAAATATACATATTTCTATAAAAATACATATCATTTAAAAATATAAAATATATGGTACCCCACCGGCATCGGGAACAGGGTCCAAGCTGCCGGTGGTTAGGATTCCAGAGATAGGAACCTCCTCACAATGCGTGGTGTATCTAAAAGCACTGCCTTCTGCATCAAACCCTTGATCCAAGCACCCAACGCGAGCCTCTTTAGATGGTGATCGAGGCTCTTGGCTATTAGACCATTGACAGATATGACTATCGGCACAATGATTGCCGAATCAACGTCCCACCTGTCGACAACCTCGCGAGCCAAATCGAGATATTTAATTTGCTTATCTTTTTCAGCTTTCGCGAGATTGCCGTCATGCGGAATGGTGACATCGATAATCAATGCGCGGCGCTCTGATCGATCTATCACCACATGTCAGGTTTGTTGGCCACAACAGTCCTGTCTGTGATGATAGTTCGATCCCAGTACAACGTGACATGACCATTTTCGAGAACTGATTCAGCTACATACCTGTAGTACGGCACTTCAACATCTACAAGTTTGTATTTCAGAGCAAGTTGCTGGTGAATAATCCTGGCTACTTGGTTATGTCTGTGCAAGTACTCGCCGTTAGCAAGACGAGAACAACCGGAAACTATATGCCTGAGGGACTCACCAGGTAGGTGGCACGCCCGACAAATATCAACCGTACCATCCCTCAAGATATATCTCCGGTAGTTATTCGTCTTGATAACTTCGTCCGCAATAGCACAGACAAACCCTTCGGTTTCCCCAAAGAGGTCACCGAAACGTAGCCAGTTCACGGAGGCTAACAGGTCTACATCAGCTCCATATAGAGCCTTGTAGAACCTACCGTGAAGCTCCTTGCTCTGCCATACATCCCTGCGATCGTTAGTGCTAAGTACTACAGGCTTGCGCCAGTTCTCTTTAGCCAAACTGAGCGGGGTGAGTCCGATGTCTACAGCAACTACATCCCGATGCATACCCACGTCTGCCTGAAGAAAGTATGCTCTGAGGTTGCATACCTCGCGGTTATGAAGGGCCTTGGCATTCAGAAAGCCTCGGCCTCCACATTTTCGCGGGATATACAGTCTCATCACAGACGAACGTGGGTGATGCATACGGTATGCCGTCAAGAGTGTACGGACACTCCGGTCCAGGGCATCCAGTTCAGTCTGAGTCCACTTAAGTATGCCAAAGGAGTACATAAGCACCGGCATGACCCAACCGTTATAAGCGCGCACCTTGTTGCCACCTGATAAAAGACTTTTTAAAACTTTTTTCAGGCGACCAAAGAAACGCTCCTGCAACTATTGCTTCATGTCAGCCTCATTGATACTTAACGCCTGTGACATACCCAAGTACTTGTAAGTATCGGTTACAAGAAGTGATCGTAGGTTAATGGAATCCGAAAGTTCTGTTCCTTCGGATTCCACTATCCTGCCTTGCTTTACATGGATGACAGCACATTTGTCCACACCAAAATCCATACTGATAGACTTACTTAAAAGTTTCAGTTACTTTAACTAAATCCATCAACTGTAATTTAGTGTGGGCAAACAACTTTAAGTCATCCATATACAACAAGTGGGATATCACTCCACCACCTCTATGTAACCTGTAACCTAGCCCTGAACCCTCTAGTAATGTACTAAGAGGATTCAATGCTAGGCAGAACCAAAGAGGACTCAGGCTGTCGCCCTGAAATATACCCCGCTCAATTTTTATCAATTCGCCATTCCCAGGAATCTGTCGACATCGTGGATAGCTAAGAACCGTTTTCCATTGCCCCATGCATGACTTCAAAAAGATGCGCAGAGTTGCATTTACTTTATACAACTCTAACACTCTCAAAAGCCATGTATGAGGCACCGAATCATACGCTTTCTTATAATCTATCCAACATGCCGCCAGATCCCTTTGTTTACGGCGAACCTGTTGGCTAATGGCCATATCAATGAGGAGGAGCTCCTTAGTGCCACGAGCCCCCCTCTTACATCCATTCTGAGAAGCTGACATTATTGAATTTGTATTAATATGTTTAGATACCTTGGCTCTCAAAATAGATGAAAGAAGCTTATAGATCGATGGCAAACATGTTATCGGTCTATAATTGCCGGGCTCGTTGGTACTACCTGTTTTATGGAGCAGGTGGGTTATTCCCGTGGTCATAAAATCTAGTAATGACCCAGATTCTAGGGCAGATTGAAATTGAGCAGCCAAACAAGCATGTGAGCTACGCAGCCATTTCAGCCAGAATTATTTTAATTATTATTATATTATTTTTTAACCACAAATATACTTAAAGGACCTAATGGGTCGAAAATCGTTGCAATAAAAGATAATATAGGTACCAATTTCGTTTGGTAATTTTTTTATGGTTGTCTACAGGTACACAAAATTTGGATGTATTTAAATTTTAGCGTTTGATCGAAATTCTTTTAACCTAAATCCGGCTGAACTTAAGGTTTTAGTTATAAATCTACAAATGTGATTTAACCCTTCCTCAGTCTGATGCCCGGTAATTAGATCATCCATAAAAAAATCCCGTTTAATTATTTTCTTAATTTCTAAATCATCACACTCATTGGATAATTGCATAAGACAGCAGGTACTTAAAAAAGGAGCAGACGCGGTTCCGTAGATAACCGTGTTTAACCTCAAATACTTAAACGGTTCGTGCTCAAAATTCCGCCATACTATCATTTGCAAATGTCTTTGACTTTCAGATATTAATATTTGCTTATACATTTTTTCAATGTCTGACGTCATGTCAAATTTATGTTTCTAAATTAATCAAACGCGACTTTGCCTTTCCTAACGAATCGCCTAATACGGACGGACATATGTGTAAATCTTTACATAAAACCTACCGTCACTCATTCTAAAGGAATATTGTACAAAATGATTTTCACAAAATTCTTCTTCAATGCTACAATGTTTGTCATTTATATTTAATACCTCTTCAACTTTCAAAAATTTATCTAATTGTTCACTAATACTTCTAGTTAAATTACATTTTACTTCACAACGTGAAGCATTCATACTATACACCGGACCAGTGACAAGCCAATCTAACTTTGAATAATTCTGCAATGTAGGGAGACCTTTACCTAACTTTACTTGTTGACCGATCACTAAATCCCAAGACAAATCTGCCCCTATTAATACATCTACGTCGGCAGGTTGATAAAATCTACTAACCGCCAAATTCACGAATATGTCACCCGGAATATACAATTCATTTACATTTACCTTTACATTTTGTAACCTATTCGTAATTTCTGGCAGGATCATGCAGTTAACTTCTACCGAAAAATCGTTATATATGGAGCTTATTACTAACTTACAGCGGTTTGCTACTTGTATCGTACTATTTCCTAATCCAATAAATATTAAATTTTTTATCAGTTCCTGTGCGCACCAACCCTAACTTATTACATAAATCTACAGTTACTATCGATATTTGGCTACCAGAATCTAACAATAAGCGTGCTACTAATGTTTATTATCTATTTTACTAAATACTTTAACAAGCGCGGTTGAAAGAAGTACGTGTTTAGTGGCGATTGTCGACAAGGAAACCGGTTCCGCTGCGAGCAGCGCGGCGCTGACGCATGTTGTTTAAGCGCAGTGATCAACTCGGCGGGCATTGATATCGTTGCTGGTTCGATAATCGCCTAATGTACTTCGCTGTTCGAGCTTTGACATCTGCTGTTTGAGGTTTACTTCTATGCAACAGTTTAGTATTATGTTTATACTTGCATATTTAACAGCCAGATGATTTACAATTATATGCGCGATGACACACTTTAAAACAATTAAGATACAATTTATTTTTCGAAACATCTTCGTTTCTTTCTGCCAAACTCATTGAAATAAACCTCGAGCATTCAAATAAGCGATGATCTTGATTACAAATGACACAATTAAATGAACGATTACTGATAATTTGAGCAGACGCCACCAAATTCGTAGTCCTTTACTCGACCTGATACGATTACGTCCGCTCGGTCACGTAAAATTTAAAGAATTCTTCGAGTGTAGGTACATCTCCTAAGGAACTTTTATATTCCTCCCACTTTCTAGAAGTTACGTTATCTAGTTTATTTACGGCTAAATAGAATATTATAGTATCCCAATGTTCTACCGGTTGTCCAAACGTCTGTAAGCAAAATTTACAAATATAGTAACGGAAGTAGCAGAAAGTCAGATTCCTAAAATAAAAAACAAAAAGAGAAGAGGATTGCCTTGGTGGAACGACCATCTAGCCGCACTTAAGAGAGACGTAATGACAAAAAAGCGCAGAATCACGTGCGCAGCCCCAATTCGTCGAGAGCAGGTTGTGAACTCCTACCTTCAAGCTAAGGAAACTTACCAGCTGGAAGCAAGGCGGGCTCAGACCGCCAGTTGGAAGGAATTTTGCGGGAAACAGGATAGGGAAAGTATGTGGGACGGCATTTACCGTGTGATAGGTCGAACAGCAAAGAGGCAGGAAGATGTGCCGCTGGTCCAAAATGGTCGAGCTCTGAGTAATGTCGAATCGGTGGCGTTACTAGCGGAAGTATTCTTCCCTAGTGATGAAGCCGAGGACGACAACGAAGGGCACAAATCGACCAGGAGGACAGCCAACGAAATAAATGAAGAGTCGCATGATGAATCATGGGATCCCCCATTTACAGTTGACGAACTGAAGAGGGCCGCACACAGTTTAAACCCCAAAAAGGCTCCGGGATCTGACGGTTTCACAGCTGACATATGCGGTGCGGCAGTCTTACAGGACCCTGACCTGTTCCTCGCAATTTTGAATAAGTGCCTCAGTCTCTCGTATTTCCCTGCCATATGGAAGCAAGCGACTGTCGTCGTTCTGCGCAAACCGGGCAAGGATGACTATACACACCCGAAGTCCTACCGGCCGATTGGTCTGTTGCCGGTCCTGGGTAAGATCATGGAGAAGATCCTAGTCAAGAGGATTAACTGGCACACCCAGCCAACCGCTAGCCAGCGACAATATGGTTTCAGGCCGCAGCGCGGTACCGAGGACTCCCTCTACATCATGATGCAACACATTAGGGAGACCCTAAAGGCGAAAAAGATAATAGCCCTTGTATCGCTCGACATAGAGGGGGCATTCGATGCCGCTTGGTGGCCTGCAATCAGGTGTCGTTTGGCAGAAACAAAATGCCCGGTCAACTTGAGGCGACTGTTGGACAGCTATCTGTCCGACAGACGAGTACGAGTCAGGTACGCGGGGGCTGAATGTGCCGGAGTCACAAATAAAGGGTGTGTGCAGGGTTCAATAGGGGGCCCAACATTATGGAATCTTCTGTTGGACCCGCTATTGAAGCAGCTTGAGAATAGAGGTGACTACTGCCAGGCTTTCGCTGATGATGTTGTCCTGATCTTCTCAGGCAACACGGCTTTGGACGTTCAGCGACAGGCCAATGCTGCTCTCGCGCATGTTCGGGAGTGGGGTGTCAAAAATAAGTTGAAGTTTGCGCCACATAAAACTAAAATGATGGTAATTACAAATAAACTGAAGTATGACACGCCACTGCTGAGCATGGGTGGGGTAGACATAGAGCGCTCGCGCGAAATTAAGATCCTCGGTCTTACGATAGACGACAAGTTGACTTTCAATACTCACGTATCGAACGTCTGCCGTAGGGCCATTGACGTCTATAAGCAGTTGTCGAGAGCTGCCAAGATTCATTGGGGATTAGAGCCTGGTATAGTCAGGACAATATACACCGCAGTAGCAGAGCCGATTGTACTCTATGCAGCGAGTGCATGGGCACCTGCGGCAAATAAATTGGGAGTTCGGAAGCAGTTGGATGTGGTGCAAAGGGGTTTTGCGCAGAAAATCGTGAAGGCCTACAGGACGGTCTCGCTCAACTCGGCTCTACTGCTTGCTGGGCTGCTTCCTCTCGACGTAAGAATCAGGGAAGCAGCCTCGCTTTATGAAGTAAAGAAAGGCTTTTCCCAGCGTGTAGTAGGTGATCGAGAGGTGGAGAGGCCTGTGGTCTTTACGAAAATAAAACATCCTGCGCAGCAGATAGGGTTGGACTTCTCGTGCGTGGTGAACGGTGCAGAAATGGAAGAAACCAACAACCACGGTCTCAAAATCTTTACCGATGGTAGTAAAATTAAAGGTAAAGTAGGTGCGGCGCTATCCATTTGGGATGGTTCCGCCGAAACGCAAACTAAGAAATTTAAACTGGCACCATTCTGCACCGTTTACCAGGCGGAACTGCTGGCTCTATCTGAAGCCACAGAATTGGCTCTACGAAGTGCGGCATCCAGTTGCAATATATATTGCGATTCAAGGTCTGCCCTTGACACAGTAGTGCGAGTCACTTCCCTCCACCCACTCGCGGAAAAAGCCCGTAATAACATATGTGCCTTAAAAGCACAAGGTAAAATAATGAGATTATTTTGGATAAAAGCCCACGCGGATTTGGAGGGAAATGAGAGAGCAGACGAACTTGCCAAGGATGCCGCACTGAATAGGAAAACCAGGCCCGATTATGACAGGTGCCCGATTTCATTCGTCAAGCGACAGATCCGTATGGATTCGCTTGACGAATGGAATCAGAGATATCGGAACGGAGAGACCGCCTCGGTAACTAAAACATTCTTCCCGGACGCAGTAGACGCTCATAAAATAATACGGAGCATAAACCTTGATCCAGTGCTGGTGCAAATTTTCACAGGGCATGGTGGATTCTCCGAGTACTTACACCGTTTTAAGTGCAAGGAGAGTCCATCATGCATCTGTGATGCAAATAAAGAAGAAACTGTTGAGCACATTCTTACTGAATGCCCAGTATTTGATAGAATCAGGATTGATACAGAGATACAAACAGAAATGAAAATGACAATGGAAAATATACGAATAATGTTAAAAGATAAAAAGCTTAAAATTATACTATTTAAATACTGTAAAACAATTATAAATAAAGTAATATTAAGGAACAAATAAATGTGCATATTTATAAGTAGATATTATTAGAACTATACAAGTTAGATAATTATAAATAATAGAGTAAGAAAAGTGTTATACATATATATTTGTATAATATATAGAATATAGCATTAATGAAGACTAGATATAATAATGTAATTAGCTTTAAGAAAATTGTAATAATAATACATTTTTGTAATAAATAAAACGGTAAAAAAGATCTCTGACCGCCATGTCAGAGGAATGTGCGCAACACCCTGTGATGACGGGTGCATTTAAAAAAAAAAAAAAAACGTCTGTAAGCCTCTTAAATTCGTTGGTATATTGTCAATCATAAACCGCAATGATTTTTCAGATTCTCTTGTAATACGTTCCATACTAAATAATTTATTTCATATGATTACTTATTAAAAGGTACGAAACGCTGCAGAGTACAAGATTATCTACAAACTTCCAACATCTACTTTGGAATTACAATCTTCGACTTAGCATAAATCAACCCACGCGCATGTCTAGTGGAACGTGTATCGACAACATTATACATAACGTTAGGGGAGGTATTGGCGAGGTACTTGAATTGGCCCTGTCAGACCATACGGCCCAACTTTTTAAGTGTCCTGTAAAAAAGACCTGTTCAATTAATCATTGGTATGTGTTAAACCGGGATTATTCTAATGAAAATAAATTAAAATTCATCGATGCTATTAGTAGTATGAGTTTTGGTGAAGTTTACAATAATTGTAACCCGGAAAAAGCTTTTAACTCTTTTCATGACCTTTGTGACGCGGACCGCGCGACCTTGACGGCTGCGCGCGAGTCGGAGTGGTGGCTGTCGCCCCCCCTTCCCCCTCCTGCCCGGCGGTAGCCATATATAAGCCGATCGCGTCCTGGACGTCTCCTCCTTGCGGCCCGGCTCCACATCTTCAGTTAAGTGTTCCTGACTACAAGGACACGCAGCAAGCCTTTAAGTGACCCACGCCCTGTCTATTTTATATTGTTAAAGTTGTACATGTTAACTAAACGCATTAAAAGTGTAATTGCCATACCTTCTCTTATTTGTATCTTTTAATTAAATTCACCTAGGGACACCACGCCCCTACGGCGTGGCCTGTTCCTCTAAAACCTTCATTTCTTCTAAAGAAAACCTCTAAAGGTTACAATGGCGCCCGGCAATTAAGTTAAAAGGCTTGCTACGTGGTATTTCTTATATTTTTGCTATATACTGTGTACTGTGCGTGTGTATTCTGCTCAAAGGGTATGTAAGTTTTATTTTTTTAAGTGCCTAATCAACCACGTGCGTGATCGCGTAGTGAAATTACATATATTATCATTATCCACGCCGTGTTATTCGACTTAATTCCATTACACGTGCTACATATTATACGCTAATTAGCTATCGCGCTTCTTTTCCTTGCTCCTTTGGCCAGAATCATACGCTTATATTTTACTGTATTTTATAAAAAGTGCTTTTATTTCGCTGCTTATATTTGTATATTGCGTGATTAGTAATATTTCTCGGCCGTTCGGTACCTCGTGACCGTCGAGAACATTCTAAACAAGATGGCGTACGAGATTAAGTTTCCGTTATTGAATAAATCGGAATTACTTTATGAAGTTACTTTGCGTGGTGGTGAAGCTAACACGGTCGATGAACTTCGAAAATCAATCGCCAAGCTCGCACCAGGTTCTCCTTCTGAGAGCATTTTGGAGTCTCATTTGTCTCCGGAAGACGATATCGCGGCTCTAAAGACCTCATTATTCAGAGCATCAAATAATGTCAGAGTGTTGCGTAATAGATTAGACAGTAATTTATCAGCTAGAACTGAGTCACTATTACATCATATTTTTCATAGACTAAACCGCGTTTGTCTCGACGAACCGTCGATTCAAAATAATTTAAAATCTATTTGGGATGAGTTCCACGGCTTATATGCTTCATTTAGATCGTTAGTTTCTCAGCCGGAGGAATCAACTTCTCAAAATTATAGCACTAGAGCTTGCGAGCAGATCGAGCCTGTAAATGTATTATTCTATGAGCGAAAACTTTTCTCAGAACTTTCTAAATTTAAATATAATGGCAAGTCTTGTGTGCGTGCTTTTATTCAGAGGGTTAATGAATTTATGTCAGCTAGGAACATACCTGAGGATAAGTTATTCTCTTTTGCATTTGAGATCTTTTCCGATGACGCGTTGACTTGGTTTCGTAGTATTCGGGATAGCGTTACTTCTTGGGGTCAATTATGTCAGTTGTTGAAAAGAGACTTTAGTCCTCATAATTTTGATTACAAACTGATGTCTGAAATTAGACAACGTTCTCAGGGCGAATCTGAGAACATAACCTTATATATAGCAAAAATGCAAGGTTTATTTTCTCGTCTCGATGTGCCAATTAGTGAATCTGATAAATTAGAAATTTTATTAAATAACATTAGGCCGTGCTACACTAATTGCCTTTTAACTACCAATGTAATAGATATTCCTTCTCTGATTAACGTGTGTAGAAACTTTGAAAGGTTTGATAGCCGTTCTAAGGACTTTAGGGAGCCACCTAAAGTGTCCCCTAGCACCCTGGCACCTGATTTTGCTTATAATTACCCTACTTCTAATTCTTCTAGTCCTTATAAGGGCAGTTTCAATAATATGAACTTTTATAATAAGTCTCCTAATTATAAAAGTAAATACTTTAATAATCAACCTAGTACATCGGCCGTTACCAAGTCTCACGTTGAAACAATCGGCGCAGCTGTCGTTAATAAAAACCGGTTCTGTCCGCGTTGTAGAAATAATACACATTCATTAAATACTTGTCGTCAGCAGAGATATTTGATATGTTTTAAGTGCGGATTAAAGGGTTTTCGCGTCGCTGATTGTCCTAATTGTAAACCTAAACCTATTAATACTACTCCAAAAAACTAATTAGTAAGGATTGGGGAGATAATAGTCACTGTAAATTCAATAAAAAAGAGTGGTCTAATTGGTTAACTTATATTTCTAAATTCTTTAGTTGTTACCACTTATCCTCAATCCGTGACTCTAATATTGAATTCACTCCTTATATTTCTCTTAATGTAAATGGCAAAAGCGCCGTTGGTCTTTTGGACTCTGGTTCCGGTGTGACAATTCTTGGAAACAATTCTCATAAACATTTTTTAAGCAATAGCCATATTGTAGACAATTCTAAAAAAATTAAATTGATTACCGCGAGCGGAGAGGAATTATATACATTAGGTTCGGTTTCGGTACCAATAGAATTCCAAAATAATTTAGTAAACTTGGTGGTACATATTGTACCAGATATAAAAAATTCTTTAATACTTGGTATGGATTTTTGGAGAAGTTTTGGTCTGTTTCCTAATCATTTAGAATCGATTTTATTTCTTAATAAGTCTGATGCGCACGTCGCTGAACTACAGACGAATGTCAGTTCTCACCTCGTCTCTTATGGTCTTCTAACAGACAACCAGAGAGCTACCGCTGACAAAATTATCTCAAAATTCACCGATATTTCTTATCAGTCGCGGGGTCTCGGTTGCACAAACATTATTACACATTCCATAGAAACAGGCGATTGTTCTCCTATTCGGCAGAGGTTTTATCGTATGTCTCCTAATAAACAACGTATTTTAATTAATCATCTCGATGAAATGCTCGCGGAAGACGTGGTAGAACGTTCTGAAAGCCCTTGGTCGAATCCCGTTATTCTGACCCCTAAAAAGAATGGTGAATTACGTTTTTGTTTAGACAGCCGTAAATTAAATTCTATTACAAAAAAAGATGCTTATAATTTACCCTATATTGCGGAAATTCTAGATAATTTAAGAGACGCTAAATACCTAACTAGTTTGGATTTATCTAAATCTTTTTGGCGGACTTTGATCAGAAAGGAAGATCGTTGTAAAACAGCTTTTTATATTCCTACACGAGGTACATATCAGTTTAAAAGAATGCCATTTGGTCTTACTAATGCACCTGCTACTCAACAGCGATTGGTAGATACTTTGTTTTCCGGTCCCGAGTTTGAAAACAAAGTATTTTGTTTTGTCGACGATATTATTTGTATATCGTCATCCTTTGAAAATCATATTTCTCTTCTTTTACGCATTCTCGAAAGATTAAAAAGTGCTAACTTAACTATTAATCTCGAAAAATGTAAATTCTTTAGAGATAAATTGAAATATCTGGGCTATGTTGTTGATTCTAAGGGGTTACATCCGGATCCCGATAAAGTAAACTCAATGAAAAATTACCCTACTCCTTCTAATAGGAAAGATGTTCGTCGTTTCTTAGGCGCTGCTTCTTGGTACAGACGTTTTATTCCGAACTTTAGCTCAATCGCCGCACCCTTAAACAAATTAACTAGCCAAGGTAAAACTTCTCCTCCTTTTTTTTGGTCTCATGAGGCTGATTTGGCCTTTAGTAAGTTAAAGGATTGTCTGGTGTCTTCTTCTGTTCTTTCTTGCCCAGATTACACTGAGCCCTTTGAAATACATACTGATGCCAGTAACTTCGGTATCGGTGCTGTTCTTTGTCAAGTCCTGAACGGACAAGAGAGAGTTATAGCCTATTATAGTAAGTCGCTCACTAGCCAGGAAAAAATTATAGTGCTACTGAGCGCGAAGCTTTAGCCGTGTTATCTGCTATAGAGCATTGGCGTTGTTATGTGGAGAACGGTAAAAAATTTACAGTTTACACCGACCATGCCGCTCTCAAGTGGTTTTTAAAGCTAAATAACCCTACAGGTCGTTTGGCGAGATGGAGTGTTCGCTTATCATGCTACAATTTCGAGGTCAAACATCGTCGGGGTTCTGAGAACGTTGTACCTGATTTACTTTCACGTTCTATACCTATATCCTCCATAACTAATGTTACTAATGAACTTACTAATGGTTCTTTAGGATGCCCAGATACTGATGACTCCTGGTATCTAAACATTTTTAATGGTTGTGTTGATTCACCGACATTATTTGTCGATTATCAAGTAATAAACAATAAATTATATCGCTTTAAAAAAACTCTTAATCCCCTAACTAGGGATTTTCAATGGAAAGAAGTTGTTCCGTTGGAACAGAGGTCTACCATTATATCTAATAATCATGCTTCACCCACAGCTGGTCATTTTGGCGTCTTTAAGACTTATAAGCGCTTAGCACTTAATTACTATTGGCCTGGCATGTATTCTGACGTGGTCAAGTTCGTGAATCTGTGCGATTCCTGCATCGCTCATAAACATCAAAATCATGCCACCTTGGGTCACATGGGCCAACCTAAGTCTTGTCAGAAACCCTTTCAGGTGATTAGTATTGACTTAATAGGTCCATTACCACCTAGTAGGAGACAAAATTCTTTTATATTTGTGGTCAGTTGTTGTTTCTCTAAATATTGTTTGCTTTTTCCTATCAAGCGGGCTACCGCAGACATAATAACAAGAATACTTGAAGAAAATGTGTTTTTAGTGCATGGTATTCCATCCACTATTATCTTAGACAACGGTAAACAATTCATTAGTGCAACTTTCAAAAATCTCTTAACTAAATACAAAATTCCAAATCTACATTATACACCGTTATATTCTCCTCACGTGAACTCTGTTGAACGTTATAACAAAACTATTATGACAGCTATTTCTACCTTTATAACTGCCGATCATCGAATCTGGGACACTTTAACTACAAAAATTCAGTTTGCAATAAACTGCGCGGTTAACGAGACAACCGGTTTTACTCCTAATTTTCTTGTGTATGGACGCGAGCTTGTCACTTGTGGTTCGCTATTTGGGGTCAGTAACTCTGATCCCAATTTAGTTCATATCCCTCATGACAATTACGCTGAGAACCTTGGCTATTTAACTTCTATTTTCGAGAAGGTACAAGCAGCATTACTGGTCGCTCACCAACGCAATTGTAAGTCTTACAATCTACGTCGTAAACCGGTCGAGTTTAATGTTGGTGATATTGTGTGGAGAAGAACGTTTTACCTTAGTGATAAAGATAAATACTTTAGTAAAAAGTTGGCACCTAAATTTATTAAATGTAAAATTGTTTCCAAGAAGTCTCCGTTAGTATATATACTGTCTGATATGTCTGGTAAACCTCTCGGTGAGTGGCATGTTAAAGACTTGAAACTAATTAACTATAAGGAATAGTTTGGTGATTCTAGCTAGTGGACTTTTGTTGTACCAAACCCAAGACTTCGTCGTAGGGCTAGCTAGATCACGACATTGTCTTGATTTTTTTTTCTTTTGTGATTTGTTTATATTTAACCTAATTACTTAACTACAAAAGTAATACTTCCTAGCATAACACTAGAAAATATATACTTCTAAACTGCGTACTTCAAAGCGTGTATTTGTTTATAAATTTTTATGTACTATAAAAATTTCCTTTTTTGTAGACAATACTTTGTGTCTTAATTACGCATTCTATCTTCATATCAATTATTGCTTTCGAAAATACTAATCGAAATCTAAATATTTCATTTTTTCACCCAGTGGTTCAGTGGTTAAATGGTCATTGTCAAGTCGGTCTACAGGTTCAATCTTTTTGTTCCCATCATGTTTTTTTGCATTCATACTGATTGTTCTTATCTGCTTGCTGGCGTACTAATCGCTATATTGTTGTTTTGCTCAACGTCACCGTAGTTGTCGTTTATTGATCTTCATAACAAACTCATTAACTAATTACTTTGTTGACATTCTAAACGTGTTATTATCTAACGGCCAGCTGTCGAGTCCGCATTCCTAATGAATGAATCACCTTGCCTTTAACGTGTTTTTTTATTGTTATCTGCTGCTTTTATTATGATCTGTTCGCAGCTACGGTGTTATCTATTATAGATTCTCGTCTATTAAATACTATTGATCATTTAAAGGACTGACACCACTTCTACTACCTGTTTCAGGATGCCGATCGGAAGCTGCTGCCGGAGGAGAGGGGAGTCCTCGGGAGACCGAATTTTCCCGAGGAAAAATTCTCCCCTAACGAGGGGGGTGTGTGACGCGGACCGCGCGACCTTGACGGCTGCGCGCGAGTCGGAGTGGTGGCTGTCGCCCCCCCTTCCCCCTCCTGCCCGGCGGTAGCCATATATAAGCCGATCGCGTCCTGGACGTCTCCTCCTTGCGGCCCGGCTCCACATCTTCAGTTAAGTGTTCCTGACTACAAGGACACGCAGCAAGCCTTTAAGTGACCCACGCCCTGTCTATTTTATATTGTTAAAGATAAAGATAAAGATAAAGATCATTTATTTTGTGAAACATGAGTATACAATACAAGTTACATTAGCTTGCATGCAAGGTGGTCAGTTAAAGTAAGTTCTACATGTTTTACCATACGGCGTACAAAATTCGATAATTGCAATGTCTTACATTAAAATTATAACATAATAATAACATGTTACGAATGTTTTGATTTAATTATAATCATACAATATTTCTAAATATAAGTTTGTTAATTAGATAAAAATAATGGGTATTATTGCAGTAATAGGGATAAAAATGAATATGTGAGTCATAGTTATGTCCAAACTTACCTACACCACAAAGTAATGTCAGGGTTTGCATTAACAAAGATTAAATAAACATTGTAAACAAAAAACAATAATAATATAAAATGTCAAAAGTCAGTAGTTTAAGAAATGTCAAAATGTGGAATTGGTATATGAAATAATTATTTATTAGAACATTACATTTACGAGTCATTCAGATACTCCGCTAAACTGTAATAGGTTTTATCAATTAGGTACTTCTTTAAACGTATTTTGAAATATGAGACACTTAATTGTTTAATTTCTTTTGGCACTTTATTATAAATAATCGGCGCCATACAAAAAATACTTTTATGCATTAGGGTGGTACGAGATTTTACAACACACAGTCTCTCATTATCTCGTCGATTGCGACGGTTAACTTCGGATAGCTTGTTAAATAAATGTGGATTTGATTTAGTGAATACTGCTACCTCATATATATAAAGCGAAGGTATAGTCAATATTTTATATTTGTTAAAATACGGTTTACAGCTATCAAGAATTGTGAGTCCAAACATGGCTCTAATGCATTTTTTTTGCGATTTAAATATTATGTCCTTGTTTGTAGAATTGCCCCAAAATAAGATCCCGTATCTTAATATGGAGCCAACCATACCGTGATAGGCTGTCATTAGAGCATCGGTGTTAATAGTAGTGGTGAGTCTATAAAGCGCATAGACCAGTGAATTTACCCTCTTGCTTAATTGTTCAATATGAGGTTTCCAGTTTAGATTTTTGTCGACAATTAAACCAAGAAACTTCGTTGAGTCTACTTTCATGATTTCAGTTTCTTGATAAATTAGCTTAACATCAGGAGTTGGTACGCGCTGACTAAAAAACATAGCTTTAGTTTTTTCTAAATTTATTTTTAAGTTATTGTTATTCATCCACGTTATAATTGAAAGCACTGTGTTATTTATCTCCATTTGATAGATATCTTTATTAGCAGTAGCATGAATAGTGACAGTACTGTCATCTGCAAAGAGAGCCATTGGATACTGAGTAACTTTTGGTAGGTCATTTATGTAAAGTATGAATAAAAGCGGGCCTAATACGCTTCCCTGAGGAACACCGTACATAACTGAATGTGTGTCAGAGGCATATGTGACCTCTCTTTTCGTAGAAATATCGACAGAAGATATCTCAGTATACTGCTTACGAGTTTTGAGGTAAGATTCTAGTAACATTAAAATGTTGCCCCTAATGCCATATGACTCAAGTTTCTTAAGTAAGATATTGTGATCGACATAGTCAAATGCTTGCGTCATATCACAATATATAGAACACACAGGTATTTTATTATCCATCTTTGTAACAACATTTCTAAGAAAATCAAAAATAGCCATATTAACCGTTTTATTTTTTCTGAAGCCCTTTTGGTAATCTGTCAATATATTAAATCTTTCCAAGTATTTGTAAATCTCATTGTAAATATACTTTTCAAATATTTTAGATATTATAGAAACGAGAGCGATTGGCCTATAAGAGCTCATTTGGTGAACATCACCTTTTTTAAAAATTGGTTTTATTATAGACATTTTTAAATAATCGGGATAAGTGCCCTCATAAATACACATATTAAGTATGTGGCTAAGATGTTCACATATTTGAAAAGCGACATGCTTAACAACTTTAGTCGCTATACCGTCGTGTCCGACACTTTCACAATTTTTTAGAGATCTAATTATGGCTAGAATGTCGTTAGCAGTACTGGGTGCCATAAACATAGATTTAAAAGTCTTGGCAAAATTTAAAGTTTCTAGTTGCTTCGTGACCGGAATCAGTTCTTTTTTTTCTATAAAATACTTGTTGAATGCATTAGCAATTAACGATGGATTACTAATAGTTTTGTCATTAAGTAGAATTGACGAAATTGTATTTTTTGGTATGTTAAATTTTGATTCATTTATTATCGCCCATGTAGCTTTTGATTTGTTGACAGACGTAGCAATTTTATAATTGTTTTTGGCACGCTGTGTTAGTCTAATTATTTTTCGATAGAGTTTAGAATAGTTTTTAAGCTTATTTTTAGTTGATTCATTGTTGTTCTGTCTGAAGGACCATAAAAGCTTTCTCTTATTTTTGCTGCATTTCTTTATACCGCGTGATATCCATAGAGGTTTTATATTAGTTTGTTTTTTGATAAGTCTGTAGGGAAAACATGAACGGTATAATAAAGCAAAAATTTCAGTGAATGCGTTATAGGCTAAATTTGGGTCATTGGTGCAGTAAATTTCAGAAAAAGTGAGACTTTGTACGTAATTCTTAAATTTATGCATGTTATCGAGACTGTAATCTCGTCGTTTAATAAACCAATGGCTAATTAGACTGGTGGTATTTACCCTAAAATTCAGAATCTGTGACGTATGGTCTGATAGACCAAATTCAACTATTTCTGATTTACACTTGTTGCCAAGATTGTGAGCAAAATTATCTATACAGGTGCCGCTTGCGAGCCTCGTTGGTTTTTTATTAAATTCTAACTTTAAATTATAGTTCAGCAAAAGACACTCTAGTTCCAATAGGGTACTACTAGATTTAAGTGAGTCAATGTTAAAATCACCTGCGATTATGATATTTCTTTTATGGTTTTTAGACAATAATTGTAGCACTACCTGTAGCCGATCAAAAAACATATTCAAATTATTAAACTTAGGTACTCTATAAATACATACGATAAGTGTCCTATAATTTACAAGTTCGACGGCACAACATTCGAAGATTCCTTCAATGGAGAGGCTCGCTATATCCGTTAGTTCATTGCATTGGTTTTCCTTTTTTACAAGGATACATACTCCTCCTCTCTTGCTCGCTTTTCTGCTAAAACATGCTGCAGTTTTGAAATTAGGCAATACCAAAAACTGTTCACTACCAGCCCTCATGAAGTGTTCGGAAATACAGACAACATCGATTTCTTCTTTTTTTGCTTTTAGTTCTTCAAGGCATACCGCTAGTTCATCTGCTTTGTTTAAGAGGCCAGCAATGTTTTGATGCATTATCGCTAATTTCTTATGAAAGAAAAAAATGGTTTTCACACTCTTCGTTTGTGTACTCAAATCGTGTGTCACTGTTCATGTCAGAAGATATATCACTTAAATAGTACGTATTTGTTGCTGCTGCTAATTTTATGAAGTGTATGAGTTCTTCAATGTCCTGAAAAATGGTTTGTATACCATAGTTGTTTACCGTTCCTTTATTATAGGTAAACATCTTGTAGTCGTACGTTAAGTTTTTATTTGACTCGAGGAAGTATGCATGTTCATGAGATATTATGTCCAGATATAGTAGATTATTAAAATTTTGAACTCTCCAATTATACATATTAGAGGAGTACGAGTATTTGTAAGTGGGAGTACACAATATCACGTTGGTATGTTTAATACATTGCAGCAGTTGACGTATGTTGGCTATCAGGGTAAAATAGTCCTTTGTAGTTGTAAAGTCAGTCTCTCCAATTAGAACAACGCAGAAGTCGTTTAAAGTAAAATGTTGCAATTTGTGTTCTATGTTTAAGATCATCTGTTGCAATCCACTGTTAGGTGTAATGTAGTGGCATAGTTCAGTATGATTACTAAGGGTTTTCGCCGCAATATCCAATATTTTGTTACGTTTATTCTCGCTAATTATACATATTTTACCAGGTACTACTGATTGTGGTTTGTCGGGCTTCATAACATTTCTAATCGTAGAAGATGTATGCGTATTATGTAGCGTAGTTTGTAACTGGGGTTTAGGAGGCGTGTTAGGGGTAATAATACTCGTCTGAGTTTCTTTATTTTTCAGTAACTGAGTGGTTATATTCTCAGTCTGTGTTTCTGCGTGTATACCATGAATAGCCGCGCAATTTTCAATGTTTATTACTTGGTTAGAATGGGCTATTCTTAATTTCTGTGATTTGTGAGTAGTGATTGCCTTCTTTTTACTACCTGATACTGGGGTAGAGATTTTTCTTTCGGGCGTGGTACATATTTTTTTGTAAGTATTTACAGTTTGTAGTGCATTTTGTAGATCAGCTTTTAGACGCGTGTTTTCACTATTCAAATTTTCTATTTCAAGATGTGCACTCATTAACTGGGCAGTCAAAGAAGTTATTTTGTCATTTAAGTCAATACTATTATCGTAGCTGTCGTGCAGACTGTCGGGTATGCTCATCATAGTAGTGTCAAATAAACGAGATTGGTCAATAATCACCGCAGTTGAAGCTGTATGTAAATTGTTCAGTGAGTTACTCCTGCGTGGTTTACGTTTGGTTACGTTATTCATTTCTAAGTCCATTTGATTCATTATGTCGTCAAGTTTGTTTACAAGTTGTGTTTAATATTACAACTAGCGCCCTCTGTTGCCTTATGACTCAATACTTTATATTAGATCTGATATTCTCCTGTCTTCATCACACCTCACAATAATAATTATTGTAGTGCTGTTACACTTATTTGTAGAAAATATTTCAAATCTCTCACAAAAAGTGTGTTGTTGTTTGACATAGATCGGTACCGGCATCTAAACAGCAGAGTTAGGTCCAAGTCTGCAGTACCGTGCCACGGTAACATTAATAGAATTGAACGAAATTGGCCATCGCATGTAGTAATATATGATTTTTAAAAACAATCCAATCGGTTAGTGTGACTCACAACTTCGGAATTTTTTCCACATTCCAGACACTTGGTTGAATAGTGTGGATGACTTATTATATCTTGTTAGTTAATGTTTCTCACTATATACACTGGGTTCTCACTTTTATATTACAGTTCATAAATTTATTGATAAATAGTTGTTGTATTTGTTTAATTAACGCTGTTTTTGTTGGTTTTTTATTGTTATTCACTGAGTTATATTATGTCACACTTAATATAGTTTATAATTTAGTCACAATGTAATTAAAAGATTTGAAAACGTTAACACACTTAATATAGGCTGTTATGCACTTGTTTATAACTTTTTTAATTGGTTTACAAACTTGGAATTAATTAAAAGATTAAAAGTAATACGGAGCTCTTATTAAGAAGTGTTTACTAGATAGCGCCATCTAGCGGAGATTAAAGTTGTACATGTTAACTAAACGCATTAAAAGTGTAATTGCCATACCTTCTCTTATTTGTATCTTTTAATTAAATTCACCTAGGGACACCACGCCCCTACGGCGTGGCCTGTTCCTCTAAAACCTTCATTTCTTCTAAAGAAAACCTCTAAAGGTTACACCTTCTTAAACTATTTCATGACCTATGCTTCCCAAATATTAGAAAAAAGATAACGGCTCGAAAAACCCCCCAATGGATCTCTAGTGGTATTAAAAGCTGTAGCAAACGAAAAAGGGATATGTTATGGAAATATAGACGATCTCCAAATACTGAAAACAAACAACTATTTAAACAATATTCAAAAAGACTAAAAAAAATTATACAATTGACTCAAAAATCTCTAAACAGTCATTTAATTAAGAGTGCAGAAAATAAAACCAAAGCCACTTGGAGATTAATTAATCGTTGTAAATTTAATTTTCCTTCTAACTCCATCGAAAAAATAATTATTGATAATAAACACATTACTGGCCCTAAAGAAATAGCTACTGCATTTAATGATTATTTCATAGATTCTGTTAACACCGAAAAAAACGTAAATAATGCTTATAGTTCCATATCTTGTATAAATCATTTTCCCAAAACTTTATTTATGACTCCGACAAATCCCACTGAAATATTTAAAATTATTAATTTGTTAAGAAATACAAACAGCACGGGCTACGACGGGATACCAACTAAGATTATTAAATGTGTATCGCAATACATTGCACCTGTATTAAGTTATATATTTAACTTATGCATAGAACATGGTCACTTTCCGAAATTATTAAAAATATCTATAATAAAGCCACTTTATAAGAAGGGTAATAAAGCTACTATTTCAAACTATCGTCCCATTGCCTTAATACCTGTAATATCCAAAATTTTTGGAAAAGTTATTTATAATACGTTAAACTCATTTCTAGAAACAAATAACATTCTAAGTAAAGAACAATTTGGATTTCGGAAAAACAGAAACATTGATAAGGCAGTCTATGAATTATTTACTGAGATTATTGAAAATGTAGACAAAAAAAATCCTATCGCCGCTGTCTTTATGGATATGTCTAAGGCCTTCGATCATGTTTGTCACGAAATTTTACTGGGTAAACTAGAGCGGTACGGAATCAGAGGAAATGTAATAGATCTAATGAAATCATACTTATGTGAAAGACAACAAATCACGATTACTGATAGAATTTGTCCTGTAACTAAAACAGAAGTTAGGCATTTGTCGTCAATTAGAAACGTAACATGTGGCGTACCACAAGGAAGTGTACTTGGGCCCTTATTGTTTCTTATATATATCAACGACCTACCAAAATGTACTAACTATCAAACTGTTTTGTTTGCTGATGACAGCACACTTATAGTACCTTGCAAAAACATAGAAACATTCGAAAGTGACATAAATTATTCCATACGTTGTATAGTAGAATGGTTAATTAATAATAAACTGAAAATAAATCTAGACAAAACTCAGGTCATGACATTCTACCAAAAAAAGAAAACGAACTTAAATATTTCATACGCAGACCAAAGGATAGCTGAAACCGGCAACGCTAGATTTTTGGGACTTCATTTAGACAGTCACTTAAACTGGAAATGTCACATAGAAAATGTGTGTAAGAAATTGAACCAGTACGCTTATTAAATGCTCTTCATAATCTTGCAAAAATAGTTAATGAATCTGTAGTCCTAACAGCGTACAAAGCATATATCAATTCAACCATACGCTTTGCAGTAATATATTGGGGAAACTCTACCGACCATCAACTAGCTTTTAAAGCCCAAAAAAAATGTGTTCGTGCGGTATTTAAACTGAAACCAACCGATAGTTGTATTCCATATTTTAAACAACACAATCTTCTAACGTTGCCCTGTTTGTACATCTATGAGACTGTAGTGTTTGTAAATTCAAACTTGCATCTATTTAAATCATTAAGATCCAAGCGACACAACAAAGACATATGCTCTAAGCAACACAGCACTACTCTTTATACAAAAAACTTTTTAGGTATGGCGCCTAGGATATATAACAAGGTTCCTAAATCAATCAGAGACATAGACACCATATACAACCTAAAAAAGGCTCTAACACAATTTTTAATTTCTAGGACTTATTACAGTGTTAATGATTTCTTGACTGATAGATATATATAATTTAATTGTTAATCTTTCTTAATCTACGTAACTTGTATCCTCTTGTTATTACTATTGTTATATTAACTAAGGATTTATGTATTTGATTATTTTATTTATTGATGCCTTTGTATTCAGAATTAATTTAATGACATTAATGTTAATTTATCATAATATCAAATTGCCATTATATTGACATTAATTTGTACGCCGTTGACGGCAAGACATAGCGTTCATATTCATAGTTTGTATTAAGATCTACGTGTACCTACCTATGTTCTACAAATAAAGACTTTGTATTTGTATTTGTATTTGTAAAAGTCTTTTATTGTTTAATCGTTGACACAGTAAGTCATATGCAAGGAAGTAATTATCTGAACTAAACGACAATAAAATAATTATATTATTAATGCCGCGCTGCCCTCTAACAAGGATCGCAAGTAATGAAATTTATTTATTGTATCAATATTATCGTTTTTATGAATTAATGCCTTGTATTTATCTCTGTACTCTAACCATTTGCTATAAGTCCCATCAAACGGGGGTAACTTAATATTGGGTAATTTTATAGATCTAGTAAATGCACTCTCGAAACTTTCAGATTGTCTAAAAGATTGATGTGAGTTATACTTAATTCTAATTTAAAGAAGTTAATGAATAAAATTGACCTTCGATCTCGAAACGAATCATGATTTTTGCGCTCAGAACTTCAGATTCAATTTCAATCTCAGACTGCAAATCATCGAAAGTTGAAAAACATGCTTCTAATTTACTTAACTTTAATCGTAGTTCGGCAATTTGCTGATCTGTTAGTTTTTCTAAATTGTTAATATCTTCTAAATACGAATTAAAAATTGACAATCTACTCTTTATGTAACTGCGGCGTTTCGTTGGCTCTGCACTTTTTCTGGCTGTTTGTATAATACGACAAATTCTACGTTGTGTAATTAAAATAAACTAAACCCAGGTTTTAAATAAACGAACACCAGAATTTAAGAAACTTTACCACAAATCTATCAAATATCGGCACTAGAAAAATGTAAGTTGGTAGTCAAGGCAAAAAAGGAATGGGCTCACCAATTTTTGGCGTACAAATGTTCTTTGATTTACACTCTCTTCTCTTTATCCTTTAATCTCCCTTTGTTCTTTGCCTTGTCCTTCAATTTTGTTGCCTTTTTGATTTCCACAATTTCCAATATCCTGATATCCTAGTCACGGCACCAAAATGTCTAGGGAGAGACCTTATACTTTATGTCAGGTAAGTGTGCGGAGCTGAAAATAAACTCAGAATGCCAAAATTTTTACTGGTTAATTAATTTGAATTTTGCAATCACCACTAGTGTTGTATTCATTCCGCATAAAAAGTAACTACAAAAGTAACGACACTATCTGTTCCACTAGTAAACAGTCCTACGTATACATATTTCAGAGCTCCACAATTTTGCTGTAGCAATCACAATTCTGCTCCGCTTATAACTTGACCGTTTGATCACTTTAATACTACAGCAAGCAGTTATTTGGATTTATTGCATAAAACTTATAGTTCTTTGAATTCTTCCCGTCGTTCTATTCTTCCATCCGACATACCTTTGTAAACCATTACGGTAGGCCATGGACGCTTGCGATACTAAATAAACTCGCTAGTCGTCGCTGCATAGCTGAACAAAAGCTGCGTTACCAAACACTAGTCAGACAACTAATCTGATTGTATAGAGCCTTCTGAAACTTCCACTTCAAACCAAACTTTATACGTAAATGGTATTGTTATTATTTCTTTAGTCGGTTTCTATGTTATATACACATATATTGAGTTTTGGCTACAACAGCTTCCAATGTTGTAATTGTATGATCTGATTATTTTAAACCGTCATTCAGATTATGTTGCAGGCCTGTTAGCTGTACACATTTATAGTGGTTATAGAAATATATAATTGTAGTGGAGTTCGAACAAAAACTTAACGGATGGTTTAACACGGAGTATTATTATCAATAGTAAAGCAAACAAATGTATATAGAAGTAGTTTATTTTTCCTTGATAGTGTTGAGTATATAGAAGTAAAACAAATACTTGTTTTTAATTGATTAATTGTTTATTAATATTATAGGTATTCCGAAGTTTAAAGTGTTATATATAAAATTAACAGCTTCAAGAAATAACAGACCTATAAAGGCATATAAAGATAAGCTTATGATCAATTACGATGTAGACTGTCTAGAATCAATACCTATTAAACCTTCAACTATTGCCCAAAATCGAAGCAGTTCTACAAACTTTAGTTTTCAATCTCAAAGGACTTGTATTAATTACTGTCTAGAAATTTAGTTTGGTCCTGAGTTGTATCTAGTATAATATTCGATTCCAACATACAGTAGTTTCTAAAAACAATCTATGAATCAATCTAAGAAGTAAAATAGCAGCGATAATCTAGTGGCACTGTTGGACTGCAAGCCAGAGGTCTCGAGTTAAATGCCAAGGCAAGTTTTGTGGTATAAAACTACTACATAATGTTTTTTAAGATGTGTGAAGTCTGTCAACCCGCAGTCAAGTCAAGGGGAAGACCTAGGCGAACGTTTCTAAATCAGATCGGAGACGTTCTGGATAAAGGCCATATTCTGGCAAATAAATTATTATTATTATTATTATAAGGCCAGGTTAAGAGCACCTTAAACTGGCGAGCATGTATGAGGAATGTTATGAAAGTGAATGAAGCCAGAGAAGTGTGTCAGGATCGTAGCAAATAGAAATCGGTAGTTACCCGCACTGGGGCAGTATGGTGGATTATGTCTCAATCCTTCTCACACTTAAAAGAGGCCCGTGCCCAGCAGTAGAACAATTTATGTACTGGGCTGTATTATAACCGATTTTGTTCCAAATATCCGCCTCATGACTACATGATAATAGATAGATCGTAACGAGTATAACAATGTATTTATAAGGCTTTCTTATGAATGTTAACCAAAACGTGATATTCTTATAACTTCCGCAAGAACGTAAAAGAGATAAAATAAAGTAAAATAAAAGCATACGCGTATCGCTATTAAATGTACAGAAAATGCGTGTATCAAGAAAGTACGTCAATCGAGTCGTGGGTGATGTATCGCCGCGGGTTTCGTGATATTCGTAGTACTGAAATAAAAAGAAAATCGCACGTTGATCGAGAAAGGGCGTTACCCTTGTGTTGCGCTAAAGGGCGACATTGACGTACGATAAATAAGAATGTCAAGTCAAAGAGCTCAAGTTCATAATCTCTGTACGCATCTCTAAATTTGCAAAGTAATGTATAAATTAAACAACTACTCGTAATTATCACCTGGATTAACCCGAGTTATAAACATGATAAGAAAATACACATTCGCTGCTCTTTAATGTTGGTAAAAACTATATGAAGTAACTACATATACACTTGGCATGTTAAATTATAGCCTATATCTCTCTTTTTATGAATGGTCCGAGCTCAGTGTTCATGTATTTGTAAATGCGACCAGTATTATACAATCAATTTGATATCATTACCAATTGCCATAGTTGCCTCATTAACTACTTGGTCAACTATATAATCAAATTTAAATTACATTATGATTAACCCTTTATAATGTTCATATAATAAGTACCGTATTAGTTTCGATCATCATCAAAAAATCAAAAATAAATAATAAGTAAGTAAACACATAAACCATCGACACCGGGCTTGTTAGATTGATTTGTGGAGAGTAAAGTTAAGAAAAGCCAAACACTAAGAATTAGCCCGACAGTAACAAATAATTTTTAATCAGAGCTGATAAGAAATAGAAAGAGTAGTTTTATCAAGCGCAAAGATTCTTTCAAAACCAGCTTACTATGGTTTTATAAAAACCTCGACGCGTATGTGATATCTTTGTATTGCAAAAGTGCATGATGTTTCACACGTTGCTAAAACCCAAGAAACTTATGCTATGTTACATATTATGATTGTACTACCAGAATATCCATATAAACCACTATAAGGAGAAGTTAAACTAGTTAATTTGTCAGTAACCAATACACTGAAAGTTTTGATTAATTTGTGTAAGCATTTCGAGTTCAAAGCTGAGTGAATGTCCGCTACGGTAGACCGACTCGTTTAATATCAAGTTTAACGAGAAATTGCGTTAGACCCAAGTAACCAAACTTCATAACCAATACAGAAAGACTATTGCAAACTTCAGTGGCGTGTATGAAAATTATAGCCTTTGATCTGTTAAGGTAAATTTGCCTTGTTTTAAGGCTTTGATGCCGTAAGAGGTGGAATAGTTGTATTACAGGCGGTAACCGCACGTAAAGGAAATATGGTATTTGTGATTGTATGAACATACTTTGCGTAATAGAAATATCAATAGATTGTACAATTTATACTTTAAATAATATTGTATCTTTATTTATGAAATTGTCGTTTTTAATTCAAGGAAATCACTTTTTTCTGTGCAACGCATACAAACTGCTTTATCAATATGATTAAAACAAATGTAATTCGATAAAACTTTATATAGAAAACGCAGCATGGGCAAATTTTTTTAATCTATACATTGTTGGCATAATGTAGATAATAATACAGCTGTATACAGATACAGCAATGGTTTACACTGAAAGCATAGGCATAAACTCTCGAAGGGCATCTGTATGTTGGACCCATGTCCCCGTGTAAGCCTCCCAAAGGGCCGAGTATTATCCTAAAGTAACAGGGAAATACACATGAAAGAGAAACAAATAATATAATAATATAAAATTCTATCACATACACAGAACACCATCTAGCCCAAACTAAGCAGAGGTTGTACTGTGGGTACTAGACAATGGATAAACGTACATAATATATACTCTTTTTTTTGTAAATACATACATATTATATATAGAAACAGTCAGACCAAGACAAACATCCATGTTCATGCACATAAATGTTTGACTTGTGCGGAAATCGTTGTGGCAGTCGATTACACCAACCACTATGGCATCGAGGCCGACATAATACCTATAATACTACCTTCTTTAATTAATTACAGCTTAGCTAACCCATAAAATGGCAGAGAACGCCGTCAAGTCTGTTTATAAACAAAGTATTAATATCCAATTTAACATGGTTCTCAGAAACATCCCATAAATAAACCTAACTTTGTGATATTTTTAGGCTGGTCGAACCGAAAAGCGTTCATGTGGAACCAGCACATGTCGCCTGTGGAGTTTAATTAAGTCATATGGAAATAGAGCCGCGTAAAAGCGATGATACCTTTCAAAACTTGATTTCAAGGGAAAACTAATTAAAACTTTTTCTTTGCATTACATAAATCCTTAGGGGTGTCGACAGCCGGATGTCTGTGGAAACACGTTTTTGGGAAATCACTTTTGTAAAAGTTTTCCCATTAACCAAGTATCATATCGTAATAAAATTCATATTAAGTGTTAGCAAATTGGGTACAATCGGTAAAATTTACCTGGTAATCTACATTGATAACTAATCAGTCGAAAAATATAGAATAAAGTGTCAAAGTTTCAATGCAAATGACTTTCCGGTTTATAATTGCTTTGTTAAGGTGAATCGAATGTGTAAATAATATTTGATTAATTTTATGCGAGAGCCCACACACACTTTATTACTGTAGCGATAACCATAATTAGACATAATAAAAAAAACATTGTGTCTGGTTCTGACCTGGGGTCCGAAAATCTAAGTTTTATTATATTCATTTTCGAGCCAATCGGTGTTCAATATTTTTGTGATATTAAAATGGAGTGGGGTGATAAAGATAACTGAATTGCCATGACACCTAGCTCTATAGAAGCTTCCCAGTTAGTCAGCAGAGAACAACGTGGACATTATCCAACTTCAGTGATGGTTAAGTGGGGTGTTAGCTATCAAGGAGTGACTGAGCCATATTTTTGTGAAAAAGGTGTCAATACGGCACAAGTGTATTAAGATACGATTCTTGAGAAGATGGTTAAGCCTTTTAACAACACAATGTTCCATAACCGAGGATGGTCCTTTTAAAAAGTCTCAGCACCGGGTCGTAAAGCTCAATTCACCCAAGTGTGGTTGGAAACGAACGTTTCGGAATTCATCAGAGTTGACGACTGGCCGTCATCTAGTCCCGATCTTAATCCGCTGCATTATGATTTATGGTCAGTTTTAGAGAGTATGGCATGCTCTAAATGCCATGATAATTTGGAGTCCCTAAAACAATGCATAAGATTGGCAGTGAAGAATTTTGTCATGGAGAAAGTGCGTGTTTCTATTGACAACTGGCCCCGACGTTTAAAGGACTGTATTAAAGCCAGTGGAGATAATTTTGAATAACCTTCATATGTTTTTAATGTTATTATATTAATGTATAAACTATCACACATTACAGTAATTAATGTTTTATGCAATAGACAAAAGAAAGACTTTTCCTTGTAACAATGTTCATGGCAAGACTAGGTATATTTCTACACAACACAACATCATGCCTTATATTTGAAATTTAAAGTAGATGCTATAATTCATACCTTCCGGTTACACTTAAATTTACCTAATGCAATACCTGACTTGTATACAATGTAGAATTTCAGCTATAAAATGACTATAAAATCAATATTTCTGGTAAAATATAAATTTAGTATCCCTTTCTTTTTGTTATGCTTCCATGACAATTACTAATTTTGATGTAATTTGGTACAAAGATAATTTAGTTATCTCCATAATAATAAATAATGACACCTCGGTTTTACCTCGAAGCTTTACAATCTACCATCTTTAATATACAGCAGGTGAAACCTACATACTTATGGGGGATTTTTGTCATAAATGGCATCCTTTAGAAACAAATAATTCTGTAACGTCTAACCCTGCAAAATAAGTTTTAAACAGTAATACAAAGGTATTTCTTACCTCCCACTTAGTATATTTTACATTTTGAACTTAAGAAAACATACGAGAATATATAAACATATCAATGAATAAATTACACTTACCCCAAAAACGAAACGGCTATAACTCATTTGTTGGCAACCATTAAGTTGTTAAGAAGCCATATGTTTATCGACGAAGTTTATTACCTATATATGTATATATTAGATACCTACGTTTTACTGCTGAATTCATAATCCCTCCTACACCGGACCGTACCAGGATAATAACATAAAAATGTATGGACATTGGACGGTTTGTTTACCAACATTCTTCATCAAATTTGGATGGGCTATACAATATTCAATATTAGTACCCATCTTCTCAACAATGAATGGCGATTCCAAACAGTAGTTATTTACTCAGTTCTATTTAGAAGATTTTATTGTACCAATATGATAGTATATATAAATACGATCGGTCCCATAGTCAGCGCTCACTTTAACATATTAAAGAACTTTTACATTTATAATATTACTAGATATTGCCCGGGTCTTCGCTCGCGTAAATGTGGTTTAGGTTAAATTAAATTAGTAACAGAAGTTTTTCTGGATAAATGATACCCTATGTCCTTTTCTATTCCCTGTATGCGAAATTTCATGTTGATCGCTTAAGTAGTTAAGGCGTGAAAGCTTAACAAACAAACTCACTTTCGCATTTATATTATTAGATTAGGACTATCCATCACACCACTGCTTCGTCCACGTTTATGACTACTATCCCGCTGGTTCGTAGTATAATGTTATATAGCCTCGAACGTCCTCAAATATTAATCTATCAAATGCAAATATATTTTTTAATCCGACAGGCATTTCCAGACATTCTAAATTCAAATATCTTATGATTGATTATACTAGTAAGTTAAAATTATTTATATATAAGGTTTATATATTATGAATATATACATAGATGTACTTGTATATCTCCTATAGGGCAGAGAAAGGTGTAATTACACCCAAATTCTCGCCATCTATATTTTAAAGCCCACGTAATAGGGGGTGTGCCTGTTTCCGATTCACGGACAATTAAATTTTATATTATTCGTTTGTTATTTTACATTAAATATATTAAAGTGACCTACTTTGTTGGCGCCTGTTTGAACCATCAGCTGTTCTTTATGTTGAAATGTGTTATTAAAACATTATTAGTTACAATAAAGCACATATTTTACACCTGCTTGGTAGGTACTTATAAGCCGCCGATACGCCGATTCGATTTCAGCACTCCGGTAATATTTATGTGATTCGTGAACAGTAGTGCTTTAAGCGTTTTTATATTACTAAACCTCTGAGTATATAGATGAAAGAATAGCTCTGAAAAGTGACGTGAATTTTTTTTCTTAAATTGTATATGTACACAATAGCTTACCACTTACATATGTATATGAGAATGATGCTATCCACGATAGCTGTTGATGACTAAATTGCGTGGAGGCGGTAATCCAATAATCAAACCATCAGGTGGTTGTAAATTCGTTTTTCAATCTTGGCATTATTGACGCGAACCGTCTTCTAATACTAGAAAAGATTAGCTATAGTACATAAATTCAAAACTGTGAGTTATATTTTAAACACCTTACTTATAATTCTTTTACACAATACACTTATAAATTGAATCACATGATTTCCCCAGTTACGCTTTGTTTTCTATTACCGTCTACGTTGCACAGATCCAGACTCTAAAATCTCTATAAAACTTTGTTACTGCCACATCATTAATGCAGACAGATTCTATTAAGTCACCCCGATTAATTATAACACACTGTGCACTGTAAAAAAACCACAGCGCAGCGTATAATTCAATCTGCTCTGGACACCAAGCCCGTCGGGTGTACATCGTCTCGCATCCCTATCTCTATAATATAGGTACACATATATATAGATAGGGCTAGGATATGTTGGCATAGATGTAAGGGCTATTACCCAGCGCGGCAACCCGGAAAACCGAAATTACGTAAACGCTACATTGAATTTTCCTATAATCGGTCGACGCCACCCTTCGAATAGACGTGTTGATGCACATGCCACACACATGAAACTTAAACGAAATAGCGCTAACTTCGTTCGAGAGGTAATTGGGAAGAAATTAGTAGTTGCCTGCAGCTTACTTTTTAATGACATGACATTGGCGTTTATAGTATGGAAAAGTGTACACGTAGAGTAGGTATCCCAACAATTTGCTATTTTTTAAATAATGAAATTTTGCCATTGCTGTGTATGTATATTTTAGAATGACTAAGCTGATTATGGGAAAATATATTTACTTTTATAGTATCAATTTAGAATAAACAAGAAATCTAGACAAAATGGTCCCAGAAAATGCTCCAAGATCTACATAATTTAAAAATGTTACGTAACAATGAAGTTTGTAATGCCATTCTTAATTAATTTAAAAAGGCAGGTACAGAATAAATGCTTTAGTTATGAAATTCGCATTTTTTAATCTGTGTCACAACTTAGCTCTTCTAATGAGAGTAAAATGTATTTTTGAAATAAATTTAAACTATTTCTGCTATTATTATAAAATTGAAAAAATTGTTATGATTTAAAAGATAAAAGTAATCAATATCTTGATAATATGTACCGACTTATGTTGCGGACTTTATAGGCGAATTTTATAGGTTGTGGGTACACCACAACCTATAAAATTCCATTATGGGCAAAATTACCGAAATTCTATCCGCTTAAGATTCCATTTGCATTTATACACATTACAAACAAATAAAGTCATACACACATTTATAATATCAGTAAAGGATCGCCCGTATGAAAAATTAAATTATTTATAAATTAAAAATGGTTGAGATTCTATACGAAAATGTTTGATTTGTGTGTTTCAATATTTGATTCAATAAAATAATATATATGTCTACAAAAAGTGAATATAAAGTAGATCAAATATTTGCTGCGTAAAATTTATGGTTTATGGAGAGATTCATCATGTAAACCAAATAAATGAAATAAGATATATTTTATATTTTGCAACAGTATTTTTATTCAATGTTGCATCAAATTTATATGTTAATAACATTATATGTATCATGTTTGTTATTACGTATCAAAAGACTAAGTTTTACAACTAAAACTTATTTAGACGGCAAAATATTTCCTGTATAGCACAATATCTTGTTTGACAGCTCGGTTCCTAAAACGATAATTGTTTTAAGTAAAACATTTTCATACACCATACCTATAATCACAGCTTAAACAATTAACATAATATATATCATTAAATATAGATTGCGCCCGCAGCTTCACTCGCATTCATGTACATTTATACATACATACATAAATTCACGCCTGTTTCCCAGAGGGGTAGGCAGAGACTACGGATTTCCATTTGCTACGATCCTGACACACTTCTCTGGCTTCATTCACTTTCATAACATTCCTCATACACGCTCGCCGGTTTAAGGTGCTCTTAACCTGGCCTTTATCCAGAACGTCTCCGATCTGATCAGGAAACGTTCGCCTAGGTCTTCCCCTTGCAACTGTTCCATTCACACTAGCCTTATAAACTTTCTTAGTCAGTCTGTTCTCGTCTATTCTTATTCCATTTCTCCATGTACATTTATGTAAAGATATATTTTTGTAGCCTATATGTTATACTGATGTATAAACAATAATACTGTAAAGTTTAATCAAAAATCGTTAAGTAGATTTTGCGTGAAAGAGTAACAAACATCCGTCCATCTATTTATCCTTACACACAAACTTTAACATTTATAATATTAGTAGGATTAACCATATTTTAAACTATCTAACAGTTGGGATAGTTGAGGGTTGGTTGACTTCACGCATATTAGAGAACACCATGAAGAAATTTCAGATATGCGTCGTTCTTAGCTTAGTTTCATCGCGATGTTTTCGTTCACTATTAATCTGAGCGACAATTACCTGTCTTATACGCACTATGCCTTCGAATGCAAGATCTCTGCGGGGCATTCCAAGTTTTAATGCTTAGTATTCTTTCTTCACAAGACTATCCATACTGATATTATATGTAAGACTAGATTTTGTCCGCGGCATCGCTTATATAGATTTTGTCAATAAATTTCTATCCCTACAGTACCATGTATCCTTTTCTATATCCCTGACAACGTGTATGCGAAATTTCATGATGATCAGCCGATGTAGTAAAGGCGTGAAGGCGTAACAAACCAACAAACGAACTCACATTCACATTTATAATATTAATTAGGATTAGGTATATGTATAGTTACAAGATATTTATACAGACAGATATGAAACTGCGCTATACAGTAAGTTAGTGGTACGTTTTTGTTCACTACTAGCCGTGCGCCAACTCAGTGGCTTGTTTTTGTAAAGTACAGTTAATCCATACAATATGTCACGCTTGTTTTTCTACATACCTCGACATCTCTCCTGTATAATATACCCAAAAGTTTAGATATGGTTGTATTACACACAATTTGCCAGCTGTCGGGTTTTTATCAGGTCTCAAGTAAGAGTAAGCTAACATTACGCCATTTATCGAAGTTTTTACCTGAAAATACGCGATAACAACCGGATAAAGTAGATAAATGTCAATGTATAGGTAACATTCGCGTAAACGTAAACAATATTATGTCCTACAAGAAAATCATAATAATGCTATAAGATAATCAAATAGGCCGCAAATTTACTCGGCCGTATTTTCTATCCAAGCTCTGTCTTTAATAATTGCTAATGTCTTAAGTTGCAGCGGCCCGCCGCTACGGCGCGGCGGCGGTTTCACACAATTGTATTCCAATTATGACTGGTATTTCAGCAATCGACAGCTTACAGCGTGCGTACTTGAAATTACCTTACATAATATAAAAATAAAATATTGTAGATATTAAAAAGCGTCATTTAAAACAAAATAATATTATAAATCAACCAACAAAGATACACCTCATAAAAATCACGAAAATCCCTGCCATGTATGTTGACCCTATATTTTAAAGATAGCTATAGGTCGTCGTGGCGGGACAGGGTCTGCCTAATTGCCGTCAGGCGGGTCACTTTATGTCATTAATGGTGCGACACGGAATTACACCCGTGCTCTATGAAATTTCTATGTAATTGGGAATCCCTTGATATTTGGGTACCTGAAGGAATGCGATTCTTGTAGACACGATAATAGAGCTGTTATATCATAGAAGGAAAAAGATTTGGGATACGTAAGACTACTTTATTGCTTACAATAGTAACAAATCTGTACTTATTATACAATATTTTAAATTATGAGTGCCTCGGTGGCGCAGTAATAGTGAAAACAATTGCTGTGCATGAAGTCTTGAGTAACGTTCCTGGGTCGGGCAAAGTGTTTTTTTTTTTGGATTAAAATGTAGGCAGCAATAGGCTCCACTCATATTATGGGAGTCCTAAAACTAAATCTGGTGAAATCTGGATATATGCCACAAACGGTTCGGCAAAGGTATTTTTTCCAACAACATTTTCCCAAGTATGGTTGTAGCTCAGTCGTGGTCGTCGAATGCTATGCATGAAGTCTGAAGTGAGATGCCCATCGAGCAAAATGTTATTGGGTTTTAGGGTGACGGCATCAAATGTGGATATATGAGGCAGATGTGTTTTTCTCCACATAGTATGATTTTAGTTCTCCCGTCTCACGCCTTTGGGTCAATGTCATGTTGAAACGGAGGCAAATCATTGAGCATACAAAAAAAAAAGAATTGCAGATTACATACCTATGCTTCTAACATGAATCTGCACTACAGTAACCCGTTATTCCGTTCTGAGATTAATTTCAGAGTGGGAATCTCATAATAGTCCGCTAAGCGCAAACTTATACCATGAGCCCAACTACGCTAACTAATAGAGGAGGCAAATATGCAATGTTTACAAATTAAGCTCACTAAGATTATAAATGTGAAAGTTTCGTTGTTTGGCTCAACCATGCTTTAACAGATTTGGATGTAACTTGACAGACAAGTACATTTTTCTTTATATATATAATTCTTCTGTACGTGTGTTGACAGTGAACTCCTCCTAAATGGCTGGACCGATTTGAATGAATTTTTTTGTGTGTGTTCAAGTGGATTCGAGAATGGTTTAGAATTGTTTTTTTTTTCGTCTATTCTGGACTACCGTCTTTCGGGACAGCTAGTGCTTTATATAAAGCGATCATTTTAGCCTGGTATGCGTTTCAGAGGATTTCACGAAAACAGAGCCTAAGCCAACTTGTGTAACTAATAAAAAACCCCATTTGCAAATGATTGTAGATATATGCATATATATTTGTATAATAATATCAGACCTGTAATAAACTGTCCCACAGCTGGGCATGGTCCTCATCACAGTGTGAGAAGTATGAGGCCATAGTCCAATAAGTATGTGAAGTCTGCCAACCCGCAACGGGCAAGCCCATTTCGTGTTGCCTTGACTTTACATACCTTCGTACCATATTTGAGCCAAATAGACATGAACTAGCTGCATCGCCTGTGGATGGATGTCATCGAACTGCGTTACCTACTGACAATTTTAGGAACGTTGACATTTCCCGTAGGAGTACACGTGACGAACCGATGTGTAATATAGCATAGGATTACAAGAGAGAACAATGGGCCTCAAATTCCAATGTGTATTACATTGGGCGCGTACAGTACGTTCAAGCTGTCCAAGTGTGTGATTTAAATTGAAAAACACTTGTAGATATGCAGAATGTATCATTATGTGCATCTGCACACTTTTATCTTTTTTTCATTATTCTACTTTAGACGCAAAGAAGCGTCTGAGCCACCTGGTAAGCGCTTATCTTAGCCAATAAACGCTTGCAACGTGAGCAATGCGTAAAATAGTATCTATCCTTGGTGGATATCATTCACGTTGCTAGTTAATAATTGCTCGAATGGCAAATGGTTTAAGTAGTTATCTTGATATTGCCAGTGCGCTAAGTATTATGGGGTCGGTATCCTTAAGCGACAATTTATTTCTTATGACCGGTAAGTACTTGTTTCAAATATGGGTGTAGTTTTCTCCGTTGTTTGATAGGTTTCTTTAGTTTCCTGCGATTTTAAATTATAACGAGTGTGGAAACTGGCAGTTTATAAGCAATAAATAACGCACAACCTAGATTTTTCATTTTTATAATAAAGTATGATGTAAATCACCAAAAAATAACACGAATGAAAAATGTGTTTCTTTACGAATTTACACGACACTCAATATGTTCACCAAACAAAGATTCAATTGACAGAATGAAAGCGAAGGACACCAAATGAGATACCGAATAGATAATCAAGCCAATTTCTACAATCCTCATGTACATGAACATAAACAAAAATGTATAACCGTGAAGGCGCTACTCACGTCTCGCCCGAACCTTTAATCTGTTAGAACGATCGGCAGCCTCTCGGTATTGTAGTTAAGTGAATAGGCTAGTCGGATCCCAACTTTCAACAACAACCTTCGCCCATCTTTTTGTATGGTTAGAAACGAACCTTGTAACAATGTGAAGCCTTGAGTCTTTTGACTGTATTAATGTAGAACTTGTTACTTTGTGATAAAAATAGACGACATATTTAATTGAAGATAGCATGTAGGATTTACATAATATTGTCTTATGTTTACGCAAATGTTAATCATTGAAATTAAACTCATTCATAAGGATTTTATCGCGTTGTTTATTTAACACTGTATTACGTAATTTTGAAACTGTTACAATACTACTACTATTGAATTTTACTAATTTTTAAGCTAATACAATTATGTATTAAAACTATTTATATTTAGGTTTACACTTTCCCCGACGTTTCGGTTGCTTTTCAGCAGCCATGGTCACGGGGAGACTAAGATGGTAGTTGTCTCAATGTTCCAGTGTAGTTATTTCCAAAATCTAAATCTATATCTAGGATTTAGTCAAAAACTACTCAGCGTTTTTAGTTATGATTAGTATCGAAAAGTACAAGAATTGAATCCGAATCAATGGAACGACCAATCGTAGTAGGGTTTATGGCTATTTATGCGTACGTCATGACACGCGCTCGCAATATATCGCTGTACCGTGAATAACAATGGCTTGTTTTCGTAAAAACTGACAATTTATTTGCAATGGCCAGTATAAATATTTACTGGAAATTACCTATATACGACTCGACAAATTGAGTTAATTAAGCAAGGAATATATCATTTAAGTGATGGTCTTAGCTTTATAATGCATGGTGAAATATTCGACGTTTTGTTCGAATTGCAATTACTATCATTTTAGGATAGGCTGTTGCTATTCAGCATCCTAACTAATATTATAAATGCGAATGTTTGTTACGCTTTTAGGCCTTAAATACTCGATCGATTTGATAATAATCGGACGAACACTTATTACGTAATTTCATGATTGAAATTAGGCATATTATTATACTTTGTCAGAGGTATACAAAAGGACGAAGAGTACCTTTCATCCAGAAAAAGATACTGATCCCGAGGGATAGAAAATCCATATAACCTACATTTACGAGAGCGACACCGCCGGCAACACCTAGTCTTAGTCCAGGTAGATGACAACAGGTCTTCCTTTCATTAATTACCTAGGGCCTACAAATAGTTAGCAAAATATGGGTGTGTTTTACATACAACACCTTTGTACACATATAATATAGAGGTGTACCTATGTCTACCCATTCCAAGATCCATCCATCTATTACATGTCACAGGCATAAGTCAATTACAATGAACGCACATATTTCCATAATGAAACTAAAAATAAACTTAAGAACAGTTCTTCAACTAAGAAAATCAATAGTACCTACCTTTAGATAATTTCAACCACACATTTCTATAACAAAATGTTTTAACATTTAATTTTATTTACTAAAAATATAGATGCAACACAGGCGAATAGTCAATGTCAATGTGGTAGGCTCGCGCTGCTCATCCATTCAAGAACTACTATCCATTACTTTTAATCTTTTAATTTACATTTAGAATCATTCGTTTAAACACAATTGTAATGTATTTTGTTATCTATGTGAGTTTGTAGTTTCATGTAATACAAATGGTAAGCTATGTATTCATATATTATCACTGTGCTGGTTTTGTGGTTCATGCTCCTAATTACAGTTCATTTATCAAGAATATTTTGAATATTATTATTATTTTCAATATTTTGTCGGCCTCGATGGCGTAGTGGTCAGTGTAACCGTCTGCCACGCCTGAGGTCGCGGGTTCAATTCCCGCACAAGTCAAACATTTGTGTGCAAGAACATGGATGTTTGTCTTGGTCTGGGTGTTTCTATGTATAATATGAAAGTATTTACAAAAAAAAAGTATATATGTATGTTTATCCATTGTCTAGTACCCATAGTACAAGCTCTGTTTAGTTTGGGCTAGATAGTGTTGTGTGTATGTGGTAGAATATTATTATTATTATTCGTTTGTTTTGATACGTGTGGACACTTAATAATATTATCATTGGCTTCGATAAATGTTAATGTGTCCGATCAATCACCTAAAGCTTGAAATACCTTTCTGTGTGGTTGTTTCTTATTTAAAATCTCACTTACTCTGGTGTTATTTGGTTCACATACATCAAGCATAGATCTATCTATGGACTAGAACCCATCAACCAGAGATCTCGCGAGCTCCAGAAATTGGCATATTAGGAATTGGCATTGAGGAAACTTATAATATCAGCCCTGCATTAAACTGTCCCACTGCTGGGCACAGGCCTCTTCTCAGTGTGAGAAGGGTTAGGCCGTAGTCCACCACGCCGGCCGAGAGCAAATTAGCAGACTTTACTTATCTTCGAGAACATTAAAGAGAACTCTCAGACATGCAGGTTTCCTCACGATGTTTTCCTTCATCGTTAAACTATATTACGCACATAACTTCGAAAAGTCAGAGATGCGCGCCTTGGGGACCGAACTCGAGATCTCTGCGTGGCAGTCCAACGGTTTCCCACTAGGCTATCGTTGCTTTGAGGAATCTTAGTCCTTATTAACCATAAATTGAGTCTTCTTACTTCACAGCGAGAAAATGCAAATTATTATAATAAATATTTATTGCAGACCGGGGTCCATAAAGTGTTAGTAACAATTAGACAAAATCACACATAATATGATGTGACAGACCACCGGGTCTGAACTGAAGGAACCGTCCTGGACACTGTCTACGTCGAATTATGCATCTTCACATTCTATTTGATTTACTAGAAGTTCCGCTATTACTCCTCAAGCAAATACATTTTCTAAATAACACTTAGATGCTTGTACATGACGTAATTGATATGCATGATGATATGGTGGATTAAGGGTTAACTACCCTTAATCCACCACCCCTATTAAAATCACACTAATCACTACCATGAGTCCCAGGGACTCATATTTTGATTTTTAAATAAATACTTTTAAAACTTTTGTGTATCTTTTTTATTTGCTTTTTAATGTTACTAATAGTCTAATTGTTATATACATAGTACACTTTTGTAATAAACTTAATTGAAAATGCACCTTTCTTAAGGTTACCTTCACATTATAATGTCCAGTGAAAATCAAGTATAAGGTTTTACCTAAAAAAACAAATATGATTGTGATAAAACTAAAAATGATAATATTTACTCCGGAAAAACATAATAAAGAATTAAAAAAAACTGAAAATAACAATATTAAAATAATATTAAAATTAAAACGTGCAACAGGTAAACATACTAAACAGTTAAACATATTTGCTCTCTAGCTCTGGTTATTTCCTTCCTTGTGCCATCAATGATAAAATACTTCCGCGGCTGGATTATAAACTGAAGTATGAATCAAATGAGCAAGCATAAGTAAATCGGCGTCTTTATCATCGCAGTGTGGGTAAAGAACAAATCTGTTGAATGACCGCTGCTAATTATTTCATCTTCACCCTGTACATTGTCGTCTTGAATGATTTGTTATGTTTCGGGCAGAAATGCCTACCTGGTTTATTCATTGTATCTTTTGACGTTTCACTGCCATAATGGAAGCCTAAAATCAAATAAAAATAGATAAATACGAAGTCAACAAAATAATTATAGTAACACAAAGCACCATCATGAGTCCCCGGAACTCACACTTGATCATAACTCACCTTTGCAAATGGCTTGCGCGCATGACCACTTACTCCCGAGTCCGGCGGCTCACTTCAGAAAGGTATCGGATCGCACGACTCCCAACGTCAAAAAATACACATCATTTTCGTTATTTAAAAACAGTGGTGAGTCCCGGGGACTCAGGTTGATGAATTAAGATAAATTAAGGTGTGAATGGTAGTCACTCGCGCTACTAACCGGCATAATTAACTCCCGTATGTAGCCCACGCAAGTAGCTTAGACATAACTGGTACAATTACCCTATCAAATCATATTTACAATAATTAATGGACGTATTCCAGTGTATATATGAACAGAGACATGTTTTGGAACTAGTGATTGAATTACGGCGTTTAATTTACGTTGTCAATTAGACAGTCTAATTCGAAGCGATCGATCAATTAATGTTTGAAGCGACTTACTAGTTAATGTAATCAAACTCGACACCTTATATTTGGCGACCCTCAATTTCAGAGAAATTACACCCATTAGTAATAGTTTATCTATATGTTAATACGTGAAACAAAAACTATATACCCCTTTTTACGAAAATTACGCGAACGAAGGAGTATGAAATTTGCCACAGTTAAAGTTTATATGGAGAAGAAGGAGCGAATCCGAATATTTTTTATAAAATATGCATTAGAAATACATTAAATCAATGAAAAAACACTACACGTACACAACCATGCATTTGATACAAGCAGTCGAATCACGTTCGTAGTATTTCGCCATAGTTCGGCTGATATCGTAGAATTCTTCGTAACTATAGCTGCATATGTATGTGGAGTAAATAAAATGTGATTATAAGGTTATAGTTAAAACCTTAATAACTATCAAACATAAAATTTAAATCAATTAAGGTCGAATTTTGACTACTTGGCGACCGCTAGTATTTATTAACTTGTTACTTGATATTATTTCAATAATTAAAAACAGCGACTCTCCGACACGTTGTCAACCGTTGCTCATTAAAGGTAATAATATCACAGAATATAATACTTGTTTAATCATTGTCACGCGGACCGCTCGGGCCATGACGGCTGCGCGCGAGTCGGAGTGGTGGCTGGCGCCCCTCTTCCCCTCCTGCCCGGCGGTAGCGGATATATAAGCCGATCGCGTCCTGGATCGTGACCTCTTCCGGCCGGCTTCACTTTTCAGCTAAGTGTCCTGATTCCTGGAGGACCACGAAGCAAGCCTTTGGACGAACCACGCCCTGATTATTGTCGCATAGGAAAGTTATTATTGTCTATACTTGTTCTTTAGCAATATATTAAAAGTGGTAATCGTCATCTCATCTTTGATTAATCTCTCAACAAATATACCTTAAGACACCACGCCCCTACGGCGTGGCCTGTCCTTTTCTGGATCGATCAGATACCTAATTAATAACCACACTAAAGGTTACATCTTCACTAAATTATACATAATATATATGTATATCAGTTTTGCTACATTTTTTACTAAACCGCTAACATAATTAAGCTCTGAAAACACAGACTACCTTAAAGGTAATTCTGTATTTAAATAAATACAACTGTTACTCCCGTATTGCATGACGTAAATGAAATATCCAATGAGTCTTTCTTTAGGTTAAGTAGTAATCAAATTAAACTAATATCACTTCCCCATATTTAATTTGTTTACCCGAGACCATGGACTATTGGTATGCACAAAAGTATACGAAAAGCTGAATAATTTATTTTTTTCTTCACAATTACTACCCTCCGCCTGATGGTAAGCAGTCGTGTGGTCTAAGAGCAGTGGCCTCCACACCGTTTTCATAGCAGCCGAGGCGATGTTAAGGTCTCTACTTTGACGGCCTGAAAAGGTGTTTTTTTACGCCCCGCTTAAAGCACCCAGGATTGAAGGAAGAAGGAAACACGTGCCTTGGCAGAGAATTCCATGCCTTGATCGTTCGGCAGAGGTATGAGGACCCAAACTTGTTGGTACGCACTCTAGTCGACTCCACCGTGTAAGGATGGCATCTGAGCCCAGCACGCGTTGTTCTGGATAAGAAAGCGGACGGTGGGATAAGGTGGAATAACTCTTCAGAGCACTCCCCGTGGTATATTCTGTAGAAACATGCCAATGAGGAAATGTCCCTACGGAGTTGCAGAGGTTCCAGTGAACTCGTGACCTCTAGATCTCCGATGATACGGACAGTCCGCCGCCTGTAACCTGTCGAAAGCGTCTAGCAAGTACACCGCGGAGCCATCCCAAAGATGAGAACAGTACTCCACGCAAGGGCGCACTTGTGCCTTATACAATAGGCACAGCTGCCCAGGCGCGAAGAACCGCCTCACCCTGTTCAGAACACCGAGTTTTTGCGAAGCTTACTTATTAAATAGAAATATAACATTACCAAAATTATATAAATGATGTATCAATGTACTATTATAAACGTTTCGGAATAATGTTGACTTACCCCACACAGTAAAAAGTCATAGCCTGACAGGCGACTTAATAGCTTAAGAGAATCGGTGAATAAAACTACATATAAATGTGTATTACTGCCTGCTTGGCATAAATAAAGTTACCTACCTAGAAACAGCTGGCACACAACATGACTCGTATTTGTTTTCCGGGACTTTATGTCGCAGGATACTTTATAAGCGGCTGACTCAGCTATTTACATACCCAGCAATAGGTACATAAATGAGAATTCAGCTAAGCAAGACAAACACCTAAAAATACATATAAAAAAACATTTCCGAGACTGCAAAGCCATGACTCTGAATAAAGGCGGCACAAGAGGCATACAGAAAAAGTTCTCACTGTAAGCCTAAAATAATGCTGTGAAAGCAAGAACATTCCCCGGGGAGCGGGACCCAACCCTGTTTATACATAAAAAGCGAACTCAGATTTGTTGTGACTGTATCTCTTTTCAAACGTAACGAAAATATTTCCGTAACGCTCATACTGATGTATAAAGAGGTCCCCAAAAACAGGTAAGTAGTGACTATTCAAAAGAGGATTTTTATTCGGAACTAACATGCTTTTTGTCAGTCTCACAAAAGTGAACTAATGTTATTGGATCAGCAAACTAAAAGCTTATTCTCTGTATAAGAATATTTGGCAACAGACTAACGATTTTTGCTTTAGGAATTTTATAGAATTGTAGCCAGGCTTCAAGGTGTTGAAACTGTTCAAAGGCTTCTGTTGTTTTGATGTTTATTCATTCTCATTTTTAAAGTACATATAATTTAATTTGATAAATTAAGTGTTTATGACAGCAGATTGAACGTGTTTTCTAATGAAAGGAGGGATGAGTTGCTCAATGGAGTAAATACACTTGCAGACCCTTCCAAAGAAACAGCTGTTGGTGTATGTTATGTTACTTCATTCAATTATAACATTTAGAAAGATTTTAAATTATACGTAGGTGCGAAATATTTTGTATAATTGGGTTGCTTTATCGCTCAAACCGATCGCTACCAGTACAATTTAACATCTAAATCATCTATCCACAATAACGTACCTACACGTAATATTGCAAATGTATGCAAACTGCTTTACATGTCATACGCATTGGTGACTGTCTTTGGCTGACCTCGACACGACGCTGAAATAAAAACAACACAATTTTGCTAGTAATTCAGTTTATCGATACTAAAACTGAGTCAAGGAAGAAACGTGAAGATAAACAACAGTGCACTGGCACACCCCAGTTTACGCGTCCGTTACGGCTACATATGTGAACATGTGCACGCCAAAAAGGCGAAACTTTATGGCCCATCGCGCTAAATTATACGCTGTCTAGTTTCCATGCTGAATCAAATACTGTTTGTAATTCTCTATTGCTGGAAATAGTTCAACCGTTTTATTGGATCAAGGGAAAAACCGATACATAAAATATTATATTCGTTAGTTCCTGTTGTCCTTGATTTTGTTTTGCGTTTTTTAAATGTACAGTAATAATGTATTTTTGCTATGATAGTATACCGTTATTGTACAAACTTCTGTTTAAATATAGACATTGTGCTCGATTCATTGAGTTAAAGTAGAGTTCGAGTGTATACAGAGTAAGATACTAAAAACCATACATTAGAAAGGAGTAAGCAGTACAGACGCATGCCTACATATTTCTCCACTACTCTTGTGAAAGTGTGTACGAAAATAAGATGATAAATTCAATATTACATTGACACCCGGTTTCTGAATAGCATATCAACGTCGTGTTGCAGTTAAACTCGAGTCAAGTGATTGGTTGTAGCAAATTTAGACAGCTAGTCACAGCAGATGACATGTGTTTGACCATCTGTTAACCGACCGGGTGTTACAAAGTAATCAAAAGTAATAAGTAGTGCCAAAAATATCATGTATTTCTAACTAGCCATGTTTATCTTTTTCTTAATAGATACATCATACTTGGGCCTACATATTATATAATTCCGCAGAAATATTTAAACAGCAACTTAATCCAAACCAGAGCGTATAGGTCTTTAAAATAATTGGGCACGAGTGCTTCGCCATTTTTGGCCACACGTGCATTAAAAGGCTGTACATACACTCATTAATGGAAAGCCCCTTAATCATGTTTTAACCGCGAACGCTATAAACGGTTTTAACTTCTGAAAATTAAACTGAATTATTTAAAAATACAAATATTTACTGTATCTGCTAATTTTGTATATGAGGTATCTATTTGCATACATTTATAGCTTAAGGACAGGTACTGTTTTGTGTAAATATAAGATAGTTGTTCTAAATTAAACCTGAATTTTAATTAAAAGAAAATGAATGGAGGTACTTTATTATTTTAAAATATTCAGACAAGCAAACACTAATTAACTTTTTATAATAAACACAATTTCGTGACATTAAGCTTGCTTTGGGGTCAAATTCATTCAGAGATATCGAATTTCTAAACCATTACGAAGTTGCTCTATATTTAACGATTTCTTAAGTTACCTCTTAATTAAGGACAATTTTCGAATTCTTCAAATCTTTGAGCGCGGCACTAAGCAGAAGAACGAGGCTCACTAAATTCTTATTGATTTGACATTACATATGTATGAAGTACAGCGTCTCCCACGTTAAATCGCGCGGTCGTCATAATTATTATGGTGACCTTGATTATGTTTACATACGTTTCCGATTAGTTTTAAGTTAGTGCATGTTCGGGTTTCACCAATAACGTCGCGTGTATCTCACTTAAACATTTAGAGTGAGCTTTAAACTTTCACCAATAGTTGCGTTGATATTAATCACCAATATCTAACCATTTTATTTGTGTAACATTTTACAACAAATATAACTAGTTTTAATAACCATAAAATATTTATTTTTATATTTTGTTGGTTTTTTTCTACACCTATGGTGGCAAACAAGCATACGGCCCACCTGATGGTAAGTGGTCACCGTAGCCTATGGACGCCTGCAACACCAGAGGCATCACTTGCGTGTTGCCAACCCTTTAGGAAAGGAAGTGGGAAGGAAAAGGGGGAAACACAACGGTAGGATATACTGCTATATCCGACAACATATTTGGTTTAATTATTTACAATATTTACAAAAGTGTACAGCATTCTTGAGAAATAGTATTACCTAGGTTATCATTTATTGTCCCACTGACAAAGACACGCCATATAACATTCTTTTTCGGTTCTGCTATAATCGAGCTCAGCCGTGATTGATACTTCCGACGTTAGCAAAGTACCCTATCTCTTATATAAATTGGAATACCCTTATCAAATGTTAACACGTTTAATTTCCTCCTTTACCGCAAATGTGTGATTACAATCCTGAAAAAAATATTCAGTCATAATTAACCTTTGTATGTTTAACCCTTTTTACATTTTCTACCAAAATGTTAAATACGGAATATCTCTCTTCTTTATCCTAGCCGTTTGCGAAGTAAAACATCTGAAAGAATCCAATTCGATAAGGATTCAAGTAGAGGTTACGGAAGGAAGAAAATGATGTTTCTTACTGGCAAAGTTTATAAGAAACCAGCAAATATCAATTACATACAAATTTAGTTATACGGTCGGTATTCAAGCGGTGCTCGGCGTTTTGTATATATAGACCCTATTAGAGTAGATTCACTCTAACAAATTGCTGAATTATTATTAATATTAGCTAAATAAATGTTAACTATACGTTCATTCTTGGTTACTCCTCGTGAACGTATGCTATTCCCCCTGTGTGGTCGATTTCGGTTACGCAGATTTAGGTAATATTATATTACTAATTAAAAATCTTAATACAGATTACACCTAGGACTGTACGGTACCTTGTTTTTATTTGTTTACGTGTATGTGTTAGTAGATGCAGGAGCACCTACCAACACTTACACATAAGAAAGGAATCTTATCATGATTCCTGTTAGAGGCTGACATTAACATTTACAAATATACTAGCGACCCGCCACGGTTTCCCAAGGGTACGGTAGTACAAAACTTTAACAAATTATACATTTAAACCTTCCTCATGAATCACTCTGTCTATTGATGAAAACCGCATGAAAATCCGTTCAGTCGTTTTTGAGTTTATCGAGACAGATAGACGCGGGCTTTGTTTTATAATATGTAGTGATGTTTATTACCGATATCCTTTGTTAAACTAGCAAAACTGTAAAGGGAGGCCCTGAGTTTCTAGCTCGTTCTTATTGGCCCTTGTTTGCTTAACGTTGCAACTAAGGTAAATGTAAATTTGTATTATAATATGATAAGTGTAACTTTAACGATCAGTCTTACTTTGTAACTTAAGTAGATAAATAATTATTTGCTCTATATAAAGATTTTTGATTTTAACTTAGATATGGTATGTAAGGTCGTCGACTCGGGACTGATACCCATGGTACTCCTCATATTCCAAGTGGTGGTAGGCCGCAGCCTACGATGGAATATTTACCACCAGGCAAACCGTATGCTTGATCACCATCTTTACTGTATAAAAAATCCTATTTAGAACCGTTAATATATCTAACCTTTTATTCCTTAGAAATTGTAGTCACCTCCAGACAAAGACGAATCTTCAGTCGTAAGCACCAAGTGCAATACAAATAAGTGTTATAGTTATTACACCTATTTTCATTTTACTCAAATTATATAAATAATTCACTCTTTTAATGGAGTTTTCAAACTTTTATATTACACGAAAAATAATTTTTGTTGTATGAAAATTGCCAATTTCCAACTCAGCGTCTATTTTATTATCATATTAGCGGGTGAACATTACATTAAAACTCTTTTAAAATCATAAATTTAATTTAAAACATTTATAGCGTAAATTAAAAATATTCCCTCAGCATCTGTTTTGTAATTATATTATTAATGCATATAATGTAAAACTCAATTTAAAAACAAAATTAAGTGAATTCATAATCGCTTACTATAAAGAAATAAAACATAAACAAACTCGCATGTCGCATTATACCAACGCATGGCGCATTATACCAACGTATGGCGCATTATACCAACGCATGGCGCATTATACCAACTCATGGCGCATTATTCCAACGCATGGCGCAATATACCAACGCATGGCGCAATATACCAACATTCTGTCAACTAAGTTTTAGATCACGGACTGCTGCTGCCACTTAGAATTTCTTCACTTTCTGACACAACCCAATAGTTACCGCCAAGCTGTGGCAGCCCAATGGATAAGGCATTGCACTTGCGATCGAAAGATCGCGGGTTCGAATCCCATTGCACTACCGACGGGAACCCACTCCTAACACAAGCATTCTAGCTTAGCTAGAGGGGTTAACAAGAATACCTACTAGTAATTTGTAACCCGAATTGCTAGTAATCTTTTTTAAAATAAAAGGAAAAGAAAGAAAGAAAGAATAACACTGTCCGAGCAGGAAGTCAAACCTGAAACATCATGCACAGCAGTCGCAGTCACTACCGCTGCAAGTGCTGCAACACCGAGGCGAGAAGAGAAACTAAAATAGGTGTATCAGTATATTTTATTAAGCTTAACTTGACGCTTGATAAACTATGGAAACGTGCCGCCAAATGAAGAGGATAAATACAAGTTTTTATTATAATTAATTTCAGTTCCTCCTATTAACTAGATGCAATAAACTGAAGTTTGAATGGGCAAATGTAATAAGCAAAGAGGAAAGAACTAAAGTGATTGATTTAGCAAAGTTTGTGAGCGATTGACGTTACCAGCTGTCTAACAGTGATACACGATAACTTTATTGGATCGCCGGCAGACGCCAGACGGATCTAATAGTAACTAAGTTAGTGGGTCACGACTCACGTACCTAAATACGGTAACGTTGTAGACGTCTCGGCTCTCGCTACATCAATATTGAATGGTCTTTTGAGTCTACATTTTTAATACACACGACGGTCAACAATGACGTGAGTGGTATTAATAAATTATTTAGCTTATCACGCGAGATTTCAGAGCTGCCAGACCTACTTCATTTTAACTTCTTCTAATGTCTTTTTACAGTAGACATCTACAGGTATTTTCATTTGTTACGTAAGTAGGTACTACGTTCAATGTGTACCATTGTAATTATATATTAGTCCCATATCTAGGAGTGAAAACTTATAATTGGCCTTCCTTTTCATACGGGTTTGGGTGCAATTTGACATATGGATACGCTATATCCTAGATTCACGCATATACATATATCCTAATAATAGGTTTCTATGCGATTTACGCCGACGCCGTCGTGGGTAGAAAGTAGAATATAAACGTTACTAGCTTTTGCAGGCGGCTTTGCTCGCGTAAAAGCAGGATAGGGACATCGTAATCACCTAGGGGTATAAGTATACTTTACGATCTATTCTTATCACTACCAAATATACATAAAAATCAGTTAACTCGTATGAGAGGAGTGCGTCCACAAACACCATGGCACGAGATTTATATATATAAAGATTTGAGTTACTGATTTAAGTCTATTTATAGACATACAGATCGATCCGCAACGCCTAGCTACTGCAAGACAAAAGTAAAGTTGAACTAGTAGTAGTAAAGTTGAAACTTGAAATAATGGTTTTGTTTTTAAAGTATGAAAGTATGCATACGTTATTAAACTATATATTAAATTCTAACTGCCCGTCCGGTTTCAGTCGGGTTTGAACATAATGTAGCCTTTGTTTATGTGGGATAATCTACCTTGTAAAAATTAACTTTCTCTATATGCAGTTGTTTTTGTAATTACCCTCCATAATATACATATAACACAAGTTTAAAATAATCGCACATGCTCTATATAATATGAAGTACTATAGCTGAAGTATAATATGCTTTGTTAAATATACATACGAGTATATCATAGTCGCCAGAACTACTTCATTGTAGCAAAGCTTAATTTTCTCTGGATCGCAGTCTGTTCACCTTAAGTGTAGGAGCAAGTTTTACTTTATATTGCTTGTCAACGACAAATCTTAAGTTCAAAATCACTATCCTTACTAAAATAAAGCCAAGTTATTTGAGCACAAGACTATTTACTTGTATTGCTGGTTTGAAACGTTCGTCCAACGATACAAGACCTGGCACAACCTACCAAAGTTACCCTCGTAGAACGGCACTCGTCGGAAATTAGATCGACTGAAACTATTCTAATATAAAGGTATCTTACTTACCCGGAGACTAGACCGGAGAGAAAATTAATTTTGTGCAGTCCTACAGATTTAGGACCAAATGAATATAGAACGGTGGGCTGATTGATTGATTGATTGATTTGAATATAGAACAAATCCTTCAGTGAGAATTACGAAACGCTTTACACATAACATTACATACAAAGTCTCCGACATCTCCAAATGGATAGGCACAGGTGTATTAAACCCACATTTCGCCAACCATGGTTAAACCATTGGTTCTACGAAATAGGTCAGTCTCCTACACTGGCCCGAGAACTTCTTGACAGAAAAATCCAATAACACTGTCCAACTTAGAAATCGAGCCGGACACTTCTTGGACAGCAGTCATATTCACTCCTGTTGCACCACGGCAGTTACATATGATAGAATACTGTCTATTTTCTCTTCAGGTTAGACAAATGTGTCTCGTACCCATATTTTCCACAGCATATATTACATACTCTTTGCGTGCATTGTGAATTTCCTGAAAAAAAACCCATTAATTTTGTATCGGATCAAAGAAAACTTTTTGGAAACTGCCTCTGCCCAAAATAGCAACTTCTTACAGATAATGCCAAATATTCATGACGATATCTATATAACCTTTTACATAAACCTAAAATATCTTCCACTTGTATATTGTTCAGTAATCCACAGAACATAAATCCTCACCTCACTAAAGTTTCAAATGGGATAGTTAATTATTTACAAACGAACAAGCCAGCAGTCTGTGCGGGCTAAAGTATGAATTAGGTGGGAACCTAACATTGTCTTTACCTATTAATCCCAACTATAGCAACAGATCCTACTAAAATAATAAATGTAAAAGATTATGATCTTTGGCATCTTTTCTTTTTTTCTTTTCGAACTTCTAAAACTTTTAAACTTTCTTCGGATGTTTAAAAGGTGAATCACGCGTAAGCCGTTGAATAGAATTGGTTGAAACATGTCAAATACGTAGAACAAGTCCTGGATTGAGTTAGGGATTTTACTTTTTACTCCGATACCCGTTACCGTGGGGCTTATGCAGATGAAGCCGCGGGCAATAACTAGTCTACAACTAGCAATATGATACGTCTAACATATACATTTTTTAAGCAATGTGATTACTGATAGCTTCTATCTTAAAACTCTACCTCCAACTGCCCATTCTGTGAGATCAAATCATTTTTTTTTTACTAAGTTAAAGGTCCTATCCTATATTCTATCCTATCCTACATTCCAATATACCTATTACTATAATATTATAAATGTGAATGTAAGTTTGTTTGTTTGTTTGTTACGGTTTTACACCTTAATTACGCGACCGATCATCATGGACATATGATTCCTTCTATCTAGAAAAAAGTATTGTTACTAACCTGACTTACATTTACGCGAGCCAAGCCGCAGGCAAAATCGAGTATGACGATAAAAGGATGATTCAATGCTCAACTATATATTAATACGTGAAGGGAAAACTTTGTACCCCTTTTTACGAAAATTGCGCGGATGGAGGAATATGATATTTGGCACAGTTAAAGTTTATATGGAGAAGGAGGGGCGAATCGTAATATTTTTATAAGATATGCATTAGAAATACATTAAATTAAAGAAAAAACAGTACACGCACACAACCATGCATTTTACACAAACAGTCGAATAGCGTTCGTAGTAAATCGGCATTGTTCGGACGACTTCGTAGATTGCTTCGTAGCTGTGGTTACATACAAATGTACGTGGAGTAGGTGACTAAATGAAATGTGATTATATGGGTATTAAGTTATAGACAATAAAACTTTAATAACGATCAAATTTAAAATTTAAATAAATTATGGTCGAAATTCGACCACTTGGCGACGGCTAGTACTGTATAACAGCATGAATTAAAATGGATTTATAGAATATGAATATATAGTTTATTTGATTTTTCATGGTTGTCTCATGGTATAAGTTTGTGATAGACGGTCGGGAAGGCTTCAATTTCTAGTTCAGACAACATAACTTTCTTAAAAAATTTGCTTATTAAGCAGTATGAGGTAATCTGAGTATGTTCCCAGTAGTAGACAAAACTTTTGTCTACTACTGGGAACACAGTGGGAAAACAGTCAGTTCAGTAACCCAACAGAGACTTCTGACACCATTGGGATATACAGGAGTGTGACTATAATTGTATGCATGTAATTATCTTTGAGCTGGGTTTGTAACTTACTAGCTTTTGCCCGTGGCTTCACTCGCGTAAATGTAGGTTAGGTTTGATAAGGCTATGTACGGGCACGCCACGATCGTGGCGGTAAGTCCCGTGTTTGAGGAGTGGCTGGAGAGGCGGCATGGCGCCCTTACCTTCCGGCTGACACAGGTACTGACTGGTCACGGTTGTTTTGGCCGGTTCCTGTGTCGTATACGCCGGCAAGAGACGCCCGGTTGTCACCACTGCGGCGACTGCCGCGACATTGTAGAGGACACAGCGCTGCACACTTTGGCGGTTTGCCCCACCTGGGCATCGCAGCGCCGTGAGTTGATCGCGGCAGTCGGATCGATTGCCCTCTCGCTCCCGGCCGTAGTTCAATTCTCTTTCCTCAAAAAATCACATTTTATATATTTTGTATTCTCGTCGTTCCGTCGCCTCCTTCTGCGAGGAAGTGATTTCCATCAATGAGGTGGCGGAGCGAGAGAGGGAGCGCTTAAACTCTCTCCCCAACCGCAGAGCCGGGCGCCGGAGGGCGCGTGATGACCTCCAGCCACCCTGAGGTTTGACTTGGGGGTGGCGAGCTTTGTGGGCCTGCCCGCCATCCGTTCAGCACCAGGTCCGAGAGGCGGCGTGCGTGTTCTCACGCGCGCCTCTGTTTCGAGAGACAGTAGGGTTCTTAGAAGTGAGTGCCTTTGGGTATGTCTCTTTGTGTAGTGGCCTGCCGTTTCATACGGCCGGCCGTAACCTAGGCGGGGCCGCGACCGCATGCGAAAGCGATTCCCGCGGCCTCGTCGATAGTGGTTGTGTCGAGGAACACCGTGGTAGGTTTAGTCGGAAAAAAAAGGCTATGTTAATAAAATATTTTTTTTTTTAGATAGACAACTCCCTCACTAGATTTAAATCCTGTGTCACGGGGGACGGGACTTTACAAACATTCTAACAACGGACACAAAGAACACTCAGCCTCGGAACAATCATTTGTGGATCACACTATTTTTTGCCCCGTGTGGGATTCGAACCCACGACATTTGGCGCAGTGGCTGTGTGAGTTTTTAATAAAATTACCTTTGTTACTCCGTGATAATATAGCTTTCTAATGGCGAAAGAATATTTTTAAATCGCTTGATTGGTTTTTATATTAAATCCTCACAAAATATCAAGTCTTTTCTATCAAGTCTTTTCTCTCTATAATATTAAATATAAGTATAGAAAATAAAAACACTAGTTTACCTGTTCCAAGTCGCACACACATACAAATGACACAGACTATCACTTAGTTTTATTTTTTATGTGGCACAGGAAAGAATCAGGAAAGGTGTAGCAATATTTATTTCAATTGTAATAGAAAAAAACTTTCTGCTCTCGATAAAACGAATTACAAAAAGGCTAACATCATAAATAATGGTAACGTGTACGGGACAATTTGTTTTGTCACAAAACATTCGATCTTTTTGTCGTTTACAAAGCGAACTAATACCGCTATTGAGACTAATAAAAATGTTTATTCTGTATTTAATTTTGTTTATTCATACTACTTATTCATTACATTGTGTTTCATAATATTACTACCGCATAATTAAATGAACTTGCATTCATACAGACAGGATCTCAAAATAGAAACCTTATTTCCACTACTGACTATACGTTATTCCGATGGATTTAAATTGATTAAAACGTATTTTGTTTTAGGCAACATTAATTTAAGTGAATTTACAACATATTAAGCATTATATAGCATTATGTTTTAGTTGTTCCTTTCTCAAACTATATTATTATGTTGCCAGCGACTTTACTCGCGTGGCATTTGATTTAATAATCTTCAATATACTTATAGTTAGTACACATAATTTAACATAATAACGTCAACGACCAAGCCGGCTCGATTCAAAATGTTTTTTTTTATCTAGCCTATACACTCCTAGATGATCCTATTTTTTGTATAATACTGATACAAATGTAAGGCTTTTCCTTCCAAAAAAATGACGAAAAAACATAATAATTTAAACCTTATTAACTTGCCAAATATCTAACCGTTAGTTATCCTATCGGTAAACTACATTTGTGGTATCGCATTTTGCAGTAAAAATGACCAAAACTTACTAATAATAATAATATTAATTACCTCTCTGGGACAGTCGTTATCTCATCTGAACGCGATATCAGAGGGCACAGTACACTAGCTTTTAAACTACCACCTTTGCCTTGCGATATAAACAAAAAATGTATTACCAGGTTAAATAAAGCGCACAAACCGCAGGGCAGCTTGTGACGAGCTGAATATGAGTGGTGACACTGCGGTCCTGAATGCCTCAGAGAGTCGATTAGGGCCTCGTCCCCGGCTTGCCGTTACTGGTTGGCTGGGGTGGAACTCCAAGAGACCCCGTAGGACTCTCAACTCTGGTCGGTTGGTCAGAGAGGGGCCGCTAGAGCTATATGCTTGGGTGTGGAAGTGTCATTTTCAAGGGCATAACTACGGGGAAACCCACTCCGGGTCTCCGTTGTCACGAGACCCGTGATGGCGAAACCGGCACCGCATCGCTTGATAACCCTAGCCACTTGCACCAGTGTTGCCCTCTACTGCTGGCTTGTATGCCTATGGTGGCTATTCAGGGGGCCCATCTAGTGAGTTGGCGAGTCACCGTCTGCCCATTGCATTGATGCTATTAGAGTATTCAGGGCAGACGCCGTGTTTCATCCATAGTTACCAATATACCGGTAAACCAAACACCCATAGCCCATATATTAGAATCCATACATAGTCTTACGCCTGCTGCGGCTAGTGCGGCTGTCGGTGTTCCATCCCACATATTTGATTAAAACTCTCGAAGGGCCTCTACACGTTGGACCCATGTCTCCGTGTAAACTTCCCAAAGGGCCAGGTATTTTCTAATATAATATGTTAGAAAATACCTGTGATAAGAGAAACATAATAATCATGTAAATATATAAGCACTGTCCCTACAAAAGCAGTCCTCACTTAAATGAATACCAGCTATTTTCAGTCTGTCCTTCAGCTTTTTTAATTGTCATAGCAAAGTAAATCTTAAGAGCAATTTGTATTTTATTAAACTTGAAAAGACTTTTATATATCTTTTCTTAGCAAACTTTAATGGCCCGTTGCACCTTTATAGAGTGTAAATTTAAATTCTTGTACGACAGGTTTGTAGCTATTTGTTTTAATGAATATTACACCACGTTAATTCGCAAAAGAGATACGTTTACAGACTACCCCGCCTTAAAGCATATTTCAAGGAGCACGATATTGGAACGTAGTTGTGTACCAAGATTTAAATACATTTTGACGATAGAATAAGAATTTTGTTACAAATATTGCAATCCCTTTTTAGTCTTTTATACCACGAAAATCATTCTTAGTGATTACCTTTGTAATTGCAGGAATACATTCCACAATTTAATATCATCAGGTTCAGTGGTTTAGTCTGGTCAGATTATAATTATGTATATGTAGGGTTTATTGGAAAATAGATCTAATATTAGGGATCCCTCCTTTTCGCATAATGTTTTTTGTCCTAATATACTTCGGCATAACGATTTTGGCACAATTTGTTTTGGCATAATAATACTTTGGCATACTTTTTTTAGGCATACATTTTATGTTGGCATAATCATGTTAAAGACTAATTTGTTTTGGCATAAATTTGATTCCCATAACGTTAGTAGGCCTAATGACTATTAGCATAACGTTAGTAGGCCTAAAGACTTTTAGCATAATAGAAGTTAACTCAGATAGAAGTTAACAGATTGAAATAGTAGTCCTTAATTATTTATTTTAGGTGTATATTTTCAAAACCGACTTCACGTAGTCTTGTTTGTCCTACCCCTAGAGTGTTATTTAAAATCGCGTAGGCGTGTAGGGGCGAGACGGCCCGCGGGCTGAGGAGCAGGCGGCTGCGAGCGAGCCGCCGCGGCTGAGGCTGGCCGGCGAAGCCGGCCAACAAGCCGAAGCTGCGGTGGTGAGCGAAAGCCGTCTGCGACGATTAGCACGCGTGGGGCCGCCGGAGGCCCGCAGCGCCGGAGCCGTGACAGAAACTCATTCAACACATCATCAATTTATGCTTTAGGATATTATGCTTAAAAAAGTTATGGTTTAGAACTTTATGCTTAATAAATTTATGCTTTACAATATTATGCTTAATCATTATTATGGTTAGAGAAATTATGCTTAAAAAATTATGCGTAAGCTGTTATGCGTAATTATACTTATTATGCGAAAATATAATTATGCCAAACAACATTATGCTAAGTTATATTAGGTCTTAAAATTTTATGCTAATGGATAGGGAACCCTAATATTAAAATAAGAATATTATTCATAATTCATTGAATCGTATAGAATAATGTATTACTTCTTAAGGGCTAAATTATTAAGAACCAAACATGAAGATGGCTTGAAAAGGATGGCAAACGTTGGTATGTCAGCTTCTACAACTCTTCTACTTCTACTTACTAGACAAAACCCAGTAATAGCAGATTTCATGTCTGCTCTGCTTGATCACTTAATATGCAAAACAATATATTTTCCATTGTGTATGTCACGGGGCAACAAAGGAATATAAAGAAAAACTAAATAAGAGTTATTATTTAGCTGATTTTCTGTAAGAAGGATCACCTTCTTCAACTTCACCGGGCGGGCCTGCTTATTCGTATCTCGCTAAATTAATGTCAGCTTTTTACACTTAAAACGCTGTTTAAAATATGTACGCTATTCAAGATTGATGTAATAAAAATATATTATCTGCCTTATTACGTACGTAATGACCGACTCGTTGACCTGTCGTGTAATTTAAACTATTAGATACTATTATGCTGAATTAAACTAATATTATATTTGAAGAAAAAAAAGGCTTACCGAATCAGTTATAATACCTTGTAGAACATAAGTAATTCCATTATAAATTGTTCCTAATACGAAGAAGTTAATAAATGACAACATTCAATCAGTGCTTGTAATTCTGAAAGCGTTTTAATCTTGGACCCTTATCAAGGTCTAGTAAATTAATGTCATCTTGGATTAGACCTCGATTGGACTACTAAGAGCCCTTATTTATTTATATTGACAATCTTGCCGAACATAGTTGGCAGCAAAAGTCATCACCGGTCGCCTATTCGCCCTAGGGAATATTCGATATTCGAATATTAACAATTTGGAAACTGAATATTTCCGTTATTGAATTTTCATGTCAGTATTGACATTCTCCCTTTAGGAGTAAATTTCGAACAAATCAATTGAGAAATTGCCTGGACATCTGATGCAGAGATTACGGCATATAGTCATCGCACCGCGACCAATACAGTAAGAACTAACTACAATATAGTAACTACTAACTCAGTGTCGGGTTAGTAGTTTAGTTACTGTAGTAGTTAGCACTGGCATAAAATTTGTGTAATGTACACATATTATTTTGTTTGTTTTGTGACCATTATTTCTATATACAATTTTTGTAACTGGCAAAGACACTTATTTATAATAATAAATAGTTACATCTAGTCGCAGATAATATAATAATATACTAGTACATCTGGTTATAAAATATTTTTTTGCGGTACAATTCTTGTATCTTTTAGCCATGACCAATAATTGTTTTACCACACGAAATGCCTAGTCAGTACCAATTTCAATTATTAAACCGTACCGTGATAAAATAATAAATGTAACATGTATTTACAAGAGAGCATTAAAAAAATGTAGAACACAAAAATATAAAAAAATATTCTTTGACGTTTGAGCAACAATTAAGTTTATATTACCTTTGGAGTGGTATTTCTTCAAAATTTCTGTGGTCATAATAGTCCGCCTAGGTCTTGGAACACCCCAGGTTTTTTAGTGGGTATACCAGCACTCGGCTGGTGAGTCCCACACGCCCCGCCGGTGCCGTCCCCTAGCCGGCGGGTAGTGCATCAAGCATTCTTCCTGGGTAACAAAAAAAAAAAAAAAGTTCTTGCTCTCATAAGAAAGAAGGTTTTAATATCTCAAGAAATTTTATAAACAATAAAAGTTATACAAATAAAATAATGCTGCCATATAACTCCATTATTACTCGTAAAAATCTCCTTTATAAAATCAAGTTCTATCATTGTTCCTTATTGGCTTAAATAAAAAGCAAATTAACAAAAGCACTTCCGCTTTCATACCATTACTTAGGATTAGCCAGAACTAAAGGATGAAGCGCTTACACAGAGCCGATATAATCACCATTTTAAACAATCAAAGTAAACCAAAAATATCTCTTTATTCAGATTCTATTTCAAATAAATTGACGAAAAAGTCAATCACATTAAAAAACATTGGTAATGAGGTGGCTTATCTTCAGTCTCGGCGCCATAAAAATTGATGAAGCTTCCACAAACACCCTCTAACCTCCTTTAATGGGAACGATAATTGAAAACTTCAGTTTAATCCGAGACTCTTGCGTAAATTGAAACCCGGTGAAGCAGAAAAGAGATAATTATTTAAAATTATGAAAAACCACTGATTCTAACAGGGTCACTCAGTAACGAACTTGGTTTATTTTACTTTTCAATGCAAATTTTAATACGGCATTTATTTTTCGTATATACCTAATAATTAAAAGGCAATTTTTTAGAAACAGCCTTACTGTTTTTATATGCATGTCGGATTGAATACAATTTAAATTATAAAAGACTCGAATTCGGTAAAAGCTATCCCATATTAATATGGAATTATGTTTATGTATATGTTTTAGTTTCCTTTTTTATAACAATAATGTCCTACAGAATCCGAATTTCGGTCACGGCGGCCAATCTTAACGGAGACTGGCCATCTGCGCAGGAGATATTATAGTGCACAAGTACGTCCGCAAATACAAGTGCACTCTCTGTTCCCTGACCCTCATGATCCGATGGTATGGATAATCCGAAACGACCGGAGAGAGAACCAGAATATAACCTGGAACTATGATTAATTTGTTATAGACTTTTACTTTGAATTACTTATTTATTTTAAAAATATTACTCCCGCACTAGGAATTATTTCTGTGAAATTCTGTGAAATCTTTAAAAACATTCAAACAACGGACAAAGAACACCCAGACTCAGAACAATCATTTGTGGATCACACAAATTTGGTCCCGTTTGGGAATCGAACCCACAACACTTAGCGTGATGGCAGTGGCGAGGCGACCACGTAAACAACTACGTCATCGGTGTAGTCAAGATTAAGTATTAACTTTAAAATAAGACATAATAACTGCCTTATTAAACCTAATATTATACCTAATATTGCCAGATATGTGCACTTCTATAACAATTAAATTTTAGTATCTTTATATTATATAAATCTTCTGTGCGTGCGTTTGTAATTAAACTCCTCCTAAACGACTGGACCGATTTTGATCAAATTTTTTGTGTGCTTAAGTGGATTCAAGAAAGTTTTGCCTATGATTTGGCAATAAGTATAACGAGACTAAGATGGTGTTATAGTCTGTTTAATTTCAGTAAAAGTAAAGCTTATATACTAGTGTGGCGCGTGTATATTAATTTTAACTTATCTTAAGATGTGCTCTATCGGAATACGTGTAATAATGTAGTCGCTACAAAGGTTTAGATTCTTTTCTATTCCTGTGTACAGGACATCGTCTGTTGCGTCCGCTAGTCTAATATAAAATATTAAGTCCTACAAATAAATTAACGACTTCAAACTGGAAAAAGTATCCTAGCTCCAAATAAAAACAAAGACGAACTCCAAATTGAATCTTAGTCCATTAAGTAGACACAGGCGTAATAATTTGGAAGTTTTAGATGACTGAAATCAGAAGCTAAGCGATTAGGGAACTATGACCTATTTTAATAGATCGTATGGCAATAGAAAACTTTGTTCTATATTTCTGCTAGAAAGCGCTTCAAATATTCGCAATCTCTTGAGCTTTCTCTTTGACGGATTGAACAATATTTATACGCTACAATAACTGCTTACCATTGGCGGTGTTCTATCTTAGTAAATTAAAAAATATCCTAACTCCTATGTTAGTTGGTTCGTTTGATACGCCTTCACGCATAAACTCGACCGACAAACATGAAATTTCGCATACATGTCGTTAGGGGTACAGAGAAAGACAAAGGCACAGTACATAAATATACAGTAACCTATCTTCATACAAACGGTTGGAACTCGAGTCATACCTACGCGCCTCGGCGTCGGCATGCGCTCGGCACGCAACCAGTCGCGAATGCGCCGCAGTGACGAACGGACGGTGTGTTGTTTTTTAAACAGTAACCGCGCGTTTTTTTTTCCAAAAATAAGTACGAGTATAGCCTATTTAATATGATAAGTAGAATATATTGAGCTGTTTTTAGTTGCATGAATTCCTCAATAACGCACCCCGAGATAACTTTTTTAGATTACCTGGAAACTCCGAAAGGTAAGACTAAAAAATGATTATACTTACTAGTAGGTAGGTACGTAATTTAAGTCTTTTTAAAGGATTTTTTTCCTCCCGAAAAAGAAAAGCCTGGACTAATAAATAAAGTGATTAAGTAAAGAAAAGTGATTGACACGAGTGAACTAGGTAGTTATAGGCGATTCATGAATCATGATACGGTAGATACGCTTGTATTAAAACCTCGGGGCGTGTGCGCGTGATCTGTGGCCGCTCGTCGCGTACGTGGTATTTTATTATGAATAATAGTTGTTTATTGTACTGTGTGTATGAATAAAACTAGAAAAATATATCAATCCAATCAAAAAACAACATGCATTTTTATTGAAGACTTCCTATTCCATTCACAAAGTATTTTATTTGTTTAAATAAAATAAAAAATATTTACAATCACAAAAAAATAGATAGAAACTCAAAGTAGGCAGATTTAATTAAAATGCTGTAGGTGGGCACAGCCCTATCGCATGTTTACGTACCGAGCGTCTGTAGGCATTTATTTCAAAGATACGGCAGAGTTTCAATACTGTTAGATAGTATTACCGTGACAAAGGGTACCTTCCATTGAGGAAAGAGCAACCAAAACCGTGGGCAAAAGATAGTCACTACACATTATAAAAAAAAACAAGGGCTCCACCCCCGCGTCTGTCTGTCTGTTCGCTAAAAACTCAAACAGTTCTGGACGGATTTTCATGCGGCTTTTACCGATAGACAGAGTGTTTCATGAGGAAAGTTTAGGTGTAGAATTTTTTTATGGTTTTCTATTACCCGGGCGAAGCCGTGGCGGGCTTACAAAACCTTACTAGACTAGGTCGCTAATCCTAACTAATTTTATAAATGCGAATGTAAGTTTGTCTGTTTGTTACGCTTTCACGCCTTAACTACTCGATCATCATGCAATTTTACATCCTCGTTGTCAGTGGTACAGAAAAGGACAATAAAGTACTGTTATTAACCTAACTTAACCTACATTTATGCGAGTGAAGCCGCAGGCAAAATCTCGTTTATAATATTTTTGAAATGGATTTAGCTGTGGACAAATGAATTGAAAGGCATGTTACACAGTAAAATTATATTTCTATCGCCATCGGTATTACCGACAATTTATTAAGTAGGTAGACATTCCTCCGAGGAATTTTCTTGATTTTCTCAGATAGTCGTTACTGGAAAACTTTTTCCATTACTCGCACAGAAAACGTTAAACTGAACGATTGTGGTCATTTAGACAAAACTCCCCCTATTTAATTTTATATCGTGAATAATTTGATTAAAGACCCAACTGGTTTAACGCTTTATTTGCCTGATTTTCTCGTTAAAGAATTTAAGATTCGATGCCTTGAGTTATAAAATAAGGTATATGACTCAAGGTTTTTATTATTTTATACAAAAAAATGGTGTGATCAGAAATTTAAATTACAAAGAATAAGACAGAAGCCTTTGAAAGCTGATAGAAAGGTTAATTGACAAAAATAGACGCACGATACTATTTTCCGAGGTAGTCGCTATTTAAGCTCAAATATTCGAGGTAGATAACGAAGTGACCTATTCCGCCCGCATTATTTATCATACCAAATTTTAAATATAATTGTTTTTTTAGTATCATTTATTCATTTAGATCATAATGTCACATTTATGAACGTCAAAATATATAGGTTAGTAAGTGACTTAGTAAACTCACTAATGAATATCTGTTGACGTTCATAAATGTTACTTTGTGACTTAAATGAGTAAATGATTCTTAACTTTGACTTTGACTTAATTTTGCAACCGATTCTTATGCTATTCTTACAAATAGATATGATTTAAATGATATATGCTATACTTATACTGCATATAAAATGACGCATAAATTAAATATAAGCAACAACCCTATTAATGCAGACTCGTGTACAATAAAAATAATAATAATAATATTTATTTATTTATCCCAGTTGACAAAAATAAGTATACACTGTTTTGATGACATAGCAGTGGGAGATTGGTTTCCAAACTACGTTAAAAACCTGTGTGATGGATAACCAGTACAATGCCTTAGTATGCAATAAATAAGATTCTCGACGCAAATCATTCCGCTTAAGCTCGTGAGCTAAGAAAGTTGTATTTCAACATAATTTCTATCAATAAAAAAATAACTCATAATGGACCATACATTTCCTTTGCAGGTACATGGCAGCTCTTAAAATGTCCTTGATTAATGTTCTACAAGAGTAATGAATTATTCGCCGAAAGAGAAGTCGTGCTTCGAATAAAAAGGATCTGCAATCTATTGAACGTAGTTTCTGGAAACCTTTGTTACTGGCTAGAATACTGGTGAGTATATTACGAGCTTTTTCGGGATGTATGGCTTCCTATGGAGATGCTAAGTGGAGTTTTATATACCTTTTATTCTTGCGGCGGCGTTAAATTTTACTTTACTTATCTAAACCTCAAATTATTAAAGAAATAGTGAGCGATAAGCATTCATAACATTCTGACATGTTATTACAACCTCAATACCGTGAAATGAATTGGTAGTTTCGATTAGGTAGAATGACAGGCTAGATTCGATACCCAGATCGGACAAAATCATGTTATGGCGCTTTGTGCCTAATAAATAATTAGCGATTTGAAAGATTCGCTGTGAGTTTCTTGGTTCGTAGTCTTTCCATAGGATACGATGATATATTTCGATGCTAAGGCAAAGGCTAAGGCAGGTCTTAAACCTACGACCTTCACAAATCGTGCATTTCTAACTACTCAATGTCCTACGTAAGGGATTGAAATATATATATATATATATATATATATATAGTGTTATATATGTTATATAGTGTTATTAAAACGAATATAAGTGTACGTACAATAATAAAAGAAAATTGAAAAAGGATTAGAATGTAATATTAAATACGAGGTATTAAATGTGAAACATCATTCGATATTATATTGTTTCATACAAAACCAACAATGTCCGTCCCTATCATTTAAATTACATAGTATTATTCAGTAATACATTCCAAATGAAAATTCCGTTATTAATCTAATAATGTTTTTAATTACCAAACTCCACGGACCTTTATTGAGAATTTCTAAGTATTTTAATTAAGCTTTACCCTTGGACAAATATTTTGTGTAACCACAACATCAATATTATATAACTGTTTGAGTATCGAAGTTTACAGCGGGAAATGAGCTGAGAAGGTCGATTGTATATTTATTTAAGGGTAGTATTTAAGTGTTCATCAATTTTTTGCCTTTGTTCCACTACAAATACTAATTGCACAGCAAAATATGCTTACCAAAAATACTAATTCCACACCCAAATATATTTAAAGAGATTAAACTAAGTTGACGGAGCCCCGCTTTGCGGGGCTCTTATTTTCGGGTGGGTTTAAGAAGGAACCTAACATAACATAACCCTTCTAAGACGGAATGCAGTGATTTATGGCGTATAGGTGCTCGTTATGATATATTTTAGTAAGTATATTTTGCTGTGCAATTATTATTTTTGTTGGTCATTATATTTAATCCCTTTATTAAATGTCACAGCCACACTTATCGTTTATCTTTGCGTTCAATCAACGTGGAAATATCTTTATTAGCTACGAAGAAAGCTACAGGCTGCTACAGAGTGTAGCATCCTCTACGTGAAAAGATCAGTAACTTGCCGACATATTGGGAAAAATAGTTATTAAAATATACAGTTTAGACACAGTGTCTGTTTTACTGCCCACCTCGCTACTGTATTATCCCGAGATAAAAAATATTCTGATCTACAATTAGTTGTTTCAAGTATGGCTGTTCTTTGAGTCAAAAAACAATTAAAAATAACTCACACACTTGATGTTTGTAAAGCCTCCCGCAACATAGGGAACAATAAATAGTATTTCTTATTAAAAATACATGAAGAATAAAATGTCGTCAGTTTCAGTTTTGCCAGGGCTAACAATAACAGATTGCCGATATTTTGATGTGCCGCAGATAATTGTGCCGAATCTGCATATAATTTGCATTTATAGCTACAATTTAGCTAAAGCCGTTACCATATTGTGAAACACAGTAGTGCACCGGACAGTCTTTCAAAAAAATAATAATATATATACCTAGTACTAATTATATTCTATATTGTCAATAATTGTCACTTTCCTTGATCTACTGTTCTATATTTCAATCTTTATTTGCCTACAATGTTTTACTGGCATACATTTTCTTTAATAATTTACGAGTACATACATGGTTTCACATTAAAGGTTTTGTATGGAAACGAAAAGCTTTTCGGCAAAATTCGTGTATAACCAGTAATACTAGCAATGTAGGAATCGTGTCAAAGGCTAAGTGGTATTTTATTTTGGTTATGTTAAAATATTCTCAGAACGCTGGTCTTTATAAGTATAATAATATTAAAACAAAACAGGTACGACCCTAACGTGTTAACAGATTTCTCGAATAAAATAATATAATATAAATAATAAAATTGCTTGATTTGGGATCTTATTCCCTTGAAATTTGATACCGATAAGTTAAACTGATTTATGCCAAAATATTTGTTTATAAATGCAAAAGTAACGCTGTCTGTGTATTGAGTTTAACAGTCAAATTACTGAACCGATCTTATTAAAATTTGGCATAAATATACTTCGTGTATTGAAGACGTACAAAGGATACATTTTATTTGAATAATGGATATAAACTCTAGTTAGAAAGAGGTGCAAAAAAAAATATACCTTTCGTTTAGATGGCTTGAAGCCCGTTATTTTGTAAGCCGTAGGTTCGACCATGTTACGTTTTCACAGTTAAACTGATTTTCAGGATATTTGCTTGTGCATATAACAGGTAGTCATTATATATAATGCTCAGCCAAACCGAATGTGTGTTTTAGCATGTTACGCAATTTACTCTACGTTGGTAAACTAACAAGTATGTATAATTCACAGCTAAATATGACTAATTAGGAAGAACTGCGTCAATGCTATCGACGCACGTCCGCTCTCACGACACGATCAGCAACCATTAACATTAATTCTGGTTTTATATAATATTATAGATTTTAATAATTATTTGGTACTTTATTTCATCAGTTTTTTCCGTGGCTTTGCTCGCGTAAGTGTAGGTTAGTAGTGGTAGGTATTTATTACCTTTCAAATACTTTATCGCGACTAAGACCCGTTAACTAGCATTACAATATTAAGTATGTGTACAAATCGCGATAGTTTAATAACGTTTAATGTAGATTAGGTTATTCACAGTACCTTTTCTGGATGAAAGGTACTCTATGTCCTTTTCTGTTACCCCGACAACTTGTATGCGAAATTTCATAATGATCGGTCGAGTAGTTAAGGCGTGAAAGCGTAACAAATAAACTCACATTCGTATAATATCAGTCAGGATTACATATAGACATACATAGTCTCACGCAGGTAGACGGAGGCTAAAGCACCCATATTTCGCCAACAATGTTTTAGGTTCTACGTAAGGGAGAAGAGCCTATTGAAGTTTGCAGGGTTATAGACCTGACCAGGGATATATCCTATATCCTGCCACAATAAACGACCTACCAAATATGACTGCACGGATGACGTGGTTTATATGATCGCCTCATCCCTGCCGCCGCCCCGGAGTGTTGTGAATTCGACCCCTACACTGGATAAATATTTGTGTAAGTATCCACAAATTATATTTGTGCCGAGACACGACCAGCGACACCTCTCGCGACACGGGCATTGTTCCCAATGCGAGAAATGTATTTTTATAAAGGAACAAAATGTAATTATTCATATAGGATTGGATTACCAGTCCTATATGAATTACATTTTATATATAATCTCTCCATTTTAATAATAATACTATTGATTGAAGATAAATTCCTAAGCACACTTTTTTAAAGGCAAAGTTATATTGACAAATTGCCTCCGGCTAGTTTCGGTAATTGGCTAATAGAAACACCTACACTTTTCCGTACTTTCCGAGATCATTTAGGCTCGTTTTCATTTTAGGTACGCTTATACCTAACATTGTACAATAAGTAAAGGAAAAAACGAGCTGAAATTATACGAGGAAGCGTCCGTTGAGTTCGTGGAAGGTACCAAAAAACGTATTCAATTACGTATTTTTCTGTGCCTTTTTATGGTCTCCAAGTCGTAAACTCGAATCTCTTCCAACGTAATTAAAAAAGTTTGTTTCCGTTACCTAAAGGATTAAATAGCATTATTTATATGGACCTTCAGTACATTAAATGAGTACAGTAAGTTTACATTATTGCATTTGAATGTTATGTACTTTGTTGTATCGTTTTACTATTATGGTTACTTATGATAGGGTCTTTAGGGTTCTCTATTAAAATGAGAAAAACGGAACGCTTTGTTTGGTGGCACCATGTCGCTCTATTAACCTATTACAGCTGCTTATCTCAACTATGGCTATCTATCAACTTGATATTTCTGATTGTTGTAAATAATGTATACGAACAGTTCGCTTCTGAGCAAGTGCGACTTAATAGGGCGCGACTCCGATTCGCGCTAGACCGATATTTGTATTAAAGATAGTCTATATTTTATCAAGGTTCTTCATACTAATCATTATAATCAGCAAAACCTGCGCCCGAAAATTTAACGAACAAAGGCAGGACTTTCCGGCTGAGTGATTGTGCTTTCTAGATCGCGGCCCGTCGGTTCATTATCAAGGGTTCTTCTCGTAGACCCGTACGGGGTCTCGGGGTAACCAGACCAGGCCGTGGGCCTGTCTTGGTGGTGGTCGTCGCCGTCTGCTAATACAGGCGGATCACAGGGGTGGGCGTGCGGGCCCGTTGGTCAGTCCGGGTCGTCAGAGCCGGTGGGTAGCGCAGCTAGCGAGGTCCAGCTCGCACGGGTGAGTCCCCGCGACCAGCGTGCCAGCAGCGCTTGGGTGCCCGTCGGTTGATGTCGGGAACGTGTATACATAGTAACTCGCTGTAAACTTTTCTTGCGCGATTCAGGCTTGTATGGCAATGTATGTATTTGTATACAGCGTCATCTCTTGTAAGTTTTCGTAACTTGTGATATGTGTGGAGTCACTACAGTCTCCTCTAGTACATAGTACCTACTATTATGTATATATTTAAGGCATTGAGTTAATATATTATGTGTATTCACTCACTGGATTAAATTAATACAATTAGCTCTTGAAATTGCCGTGACCTGTAAAACATTGGGCAACAGTCATCCACCTGTAAACAGAATTAAACTGAAAGAATATATATTTCAACATTAAAGAGAGATTATTTGTTTCCAAAACAGTAATTTAAATGACGTGCTTTAAATAAATTTTGCGACTTTCGATATCCATCCAAGTATAAATTAAAGTTTAGAGTAAGTATGCAATATCACATAACAAAGAGAATTAAATTAAATGTATTTATTTCATCTATTTCAAATGAGATTCATTGAACAAAAACGTTACACAGATCAAATAAAATTGCTAAATGTTTACATAAATATACATATAAGGAGAGATGTGAACAAAAATTGTTGTTCCACATCTGGATTTTCTTCGTGTTAGTTGTTTAAATGTTTATAATTTCTTTCAATAAATTCTCTTCCCCTCGGACCGTGATTGCGATAAGACGCGACCCATAATAGTTATAAATAAAAAATTAAATTAATTCGTAATATAAAAAATTAAATTAATTTCCTGGAATTCCGCGCGCACCTGCATCGCTACGTCATCGTGCACGTGCAACTATAACGGTTGCAAAACGTCACAAGCGACAATATTTTATTAACAATTACGTGTTACAAAAGTTATTGTTAAATATTATTAAAAGACATCTTAAAGTAAACAAGTGTCACTAAGGTGAAAGTGTGTAAAGTGACAATATAATATAATCTTCTTTCATTGTTCGCTACAACGCAACATAATTAATTACGATATTTAACCACAATCTGCCCGCCGTTTACGTCATTTTACCCTAGTACTTGCTAATTGAAGAAAATAATGCCGCTTAAAAGAACACCATCAAAGACGCATATGAACGTGAAGTCTGAGAAGACACGCCATCCGAGGACTGTGGCAGCTACGAATTCACCTCCTTGCAACGTCGAATCCCTCGTATCGATGGTTTCCAATCTGAATAGATCTATATCTGACTCGGACCTGTCGCACACTACTCCACTGAATTTTGTTTCACAACGCGAGAAGAAATCTAGAAATCAGAAGGAAGACTCAATCTCCAACCAAATGACTGACTTCAAAGAGGAAATACGACAACTAATGACATCCAGTTTTGCCTCGCAGGCGAACGAGCTGCAGCAAGTTAATATTGCACTTAAAGAGATACAGCAATCAAATCACAATATTGAAAATACTGTTTCTTTTCTTGCTGCCCAAAATGATGAGTTTAGGCAGAGAATAGTGGACCTAGAAACGCAAGTAAAGAAAGATAGAAACTACATTACTATACTGGAAAATAAAATAGAAGAAATTCAAATAGGACGCCGTAAATCAAGCTTTGAAATTAAAAATGTCCCAAAATTGCCTACTGAAAACAAAGAGGATCGCATCCAGATGGTTATTAGTCTCTCCAAGTCTGTGAACAGCAACATTTCTAAATCGGACATCAATGATATATACCGAGTGAGGCCAAAGTCTGCCACTAATAAAAACTCACCCATTGTAGTGGAAACTAACTCGACATTACTGAAGAATGATGTTTTAAAAGCAGCAAAATCTTTTAATATCAGACATAAAAGTAAGCTATGCGCCAAACACCTTGGCTTTAAGACACAAGAGGACACCCCAATATACATATCCGAGCACCTCTCTCCAAAGGCCGCGCGCTTGTACTTCTTAGCACGTGATCTAGCTAAATCAAAGAATTTTAAATTCTGCTGGACCGCTTATGGAAAGGTGTACTTACGAGAGAATGAACATTCTTCAATTATTATGATTACTAATGAGAACCAAATACATCACCTCCTGACTGACCATCATCGTGACCCACAAGGAATCTGACTATCTGAACCTCACCCGACTGTTCAAGGTAACCCATCGACATTATATAAAATTCCCTCAACGCATGTTTTTCTTACTCAACTTAAAGATACGTCTTTATTTTGTTCATTATACATATTGTCTGCATTTCTACTATATCTAAATTGTAAAATACAAACTGTTTACGGTATTTTAAAATATTTGAATACTAAAATAATCAGCTCGCACCACAACTCACATACATCTCAATCACAAACAAACACACACGAATTCACACAAATCATTCTACGCCAATTTACCTATAAAACTCTACACTTACAAGCTATCAACAGAATACACATTTACTCCTCAAACCTTAAACATACTCGAACAGATAAATTGAAACTCAAACCTACCTCTACTCCTTTTTTTTTTTTTTTTTTTTTACGTGGGGGAATGCAATGACGCATATCCCTCCGCGGGGGCGGGCGGAGGGATTATGTCGGACTCGCCGGGGTAAAGAAAGATGTTGAAAATATAATGTACCTCCCGGGATACCGACTAAACCTACCACGGTGTTCCTCGACACAACCACTATCGACGGGGCCGCGCGAATCGCTTTCGCATGCGGTCGCGACCCCGCCGAGGTTTCGGCCCGCCGTATGAAACGGCAGGCCACTACACAAAATACCTACCCAAACTAGGCACTTCCGACATTATAAAAACCCTACTGTCTCCCCCCTAGAGGGGAGACGGACTCGACACAGAGGCGCGCGTGGGAACACGCACGCCGCCTCTCGGACCTGGTGCTGAACGGATAGCGGGCAGGCCCACAAAGCCCGCTACCCCCAGGTCAAACCTTAGGGTGGCTGGAGGTCATCGCGCGCCCTCCGGCGCCCGGCTCTGCGGTTGGGGAGAGGGTTTAAACGCTCCCTCTCCCGCTCCGCCGCCTCCTTGTTGGAAATTACTTCCTCACAGAAGGAGGCGACGGCGTTCCACGTCCTCTCACTCCGGACCATAGACTGAACTACGGCCGGGAGCGAGAGGACAACCGATCCGACTGCCGCGATCAACTCACGGCGCTGCGATGCCCAGGCGGGGCAAATCGCCAAAGTGTGCAGCGCCGTGTCCTCTATAACGTCGCGGCAGTCGCCGCAGTGGTGACAACCGGGCGTCTCTTGCCGGCGTATACGACACAGGAACTGGCCAAAACAACCGTGGCCAGTCAGTACCTGTGTCAGCCGGAAGGTGAGGGCGCCATGCCGCCTCTCCAGCCACTCCTCAAAAACGGGAATTACCGCCACGATCGTGGCGTGCCCAGCACTGGGGTGCACAAGTCGCTCCTTCCAATTCGCCACTAGGACCTGGCGGAGCTCGGACCTTGCCGCCTCGACAGCGGGAAAAACAGGTCCTTCGCCCCGAGCTAGCGCCTCCTGGCGCCAACGATAGAGCGACGCCAGGAGCGCCGCTTCCAGGTCCCATGGCATCGATCCGGCGAGGAGACTCGCAGCCTCGAACGAGATCGTGCGGTATCCTCTAATGAACCTGACGGCCATGGCGCGCTGTGGTGCACGAAGCGCCGAGATGTTGCGGGCCGTCAGGTTGTCCGCCCAAACTGGGGCCCCGTATAGGGCCATGGACCGCACGACCCCCTCGTAGAGCCTCCGGCAGGAGGTGTTTGGCCCCCCAAGGTTGGGCAGCAGGCGCGCGAGCGCACCTGCAGCGCCCCGAAGAATGGGGGCCAAACGACGAAAATGTGCTGTAAAGTCCCATCGACTGTCGAGCAAGAGACCCAAATACTTTAGGGTTGGCTCGACGCCGATGCGGACCCCTCCTACCATAATATGGGCCCCTGGAGGTGGCCGGTTCCGAGGGCCGTGAAAACAAACGGCCTCGGACTTGGACAGGGCCACCTCGAGGCCCAACCGCCGGATACGACCAACGACTTGTGCAACCCCAGCGGTCGCCAATATGGCCGCCGCCCGGTGCGACTTACCCCTTGCCGTGACTAAGGTGTCGTCGGCGTAACAGATGACGCCGACGCCATGTAGGAGCGCACCTCGCAGCACCCAGTCGTAGCCGATGTTCCACAGGAGCGGACCCAGAACCGATCCCTGTGGAACACCGCACGACATCTCTCGCCGACTCCAACCGTCGTGACCCGGGTAGACGACTACCCTCTCCGATAAATATGCCCCGACTATGTGGCGGAGGTAGGTCGGCACTCGATGGAAAATGAGTGCCTCCCTAATGCAACTCCAGGGCAAGGTATTGAAGGCATTCGCGATGTCCAAAGACACCGCGAAGACGACCTCGCCCCGGGACACCGCATCCTCCGCCAGGCTCCTCACACGCTGGACAGCGTCAATAGTGGAGGGCCCGCGGCGGAAACCATATTGGTTCTCCGCCAGATCCGGACCCACTGAAGACAGACGCTGGACGAGGCGCTCCGCGATAATAAACTCGAAGAGTTTAGCTACCTCGTCCAGCAACACAATGGGCCGGTAGGCGGAAGGCGAGTCCGCCGGGCGCCCCTCCTTCCTGATCAGGACCAGTTTCCCCACCTTCCACTGGCGCGGAAACCGGCCCTGTTCCAGACACTCACTGAGGAGCCCCCTGAGTCGGGGCGCGAGCTCCTCGAGGGCCAGGGCCAAAGCACGACCTGGAATGCCGTCGGGCCCTGGGGCGGTGTTTTTCGAGCGAAGTCTCGACACCGCCGCTCGCAACTCTACCTGGGTCACTTCGGGAACCACGTCGTCGTCAAAGTCCGCGCTGGACGCCATGAAAGGCGGAACCATCGACGGAGGAGTGTACTCCGCCCGTGAAGGGAACAGAGCGGCCACCACCTCCTCAACCAATTGTGGCCGGAGACTCTGGGACAAGGGGGGCGCCCAGGGGCGAAGCTTGCCTCTTACCATAAGGTATGGACGCCCCCAGGGATTAAAGTCCAGAGTCCCCAGCAGCTCTTGGCGGGCCAAATCCTTGGCCCGCTTAATGGCTATTTTGAGGGACTTCTTGGCCGCTCTGTATAGCTCGTACAATTCCGCCTCCCTGGCGTCGAAATCGGGAGGGCGGCGACGCCTCCTGCGAAGCCGGATGTACTGGCGTCTGGCCACCACGCAGGAGTGACGAAGGTCAGCAATATCTTCCGACCACCAGTACACCCGGCGCCTAGATGTAAAATTTAAAGGCACTCTAGGCATCGCCGCATCGCAAACTTGCGTTATGGCCTCCCGGAACCACTCGGCCTCCATCTCGACATTGTCAGGCCTGGCCGGTGCTGGCACCCAGGCCTGAACGATGGAGGCTTCCAGGAGGACCTCCCGATTCAGCTTCTTTAAAGCCCAACGCGGACCGCCCCCAATCGGGGCCCTTGGGGCTGGGGGGTCGGAGGTCTGGGCGGAGACGTCGAACCGAATATAAAGATGGTCCGACAATGTCTCCACCCCCTCGACGACGCGCCAGCCTTGGACACGGCGTGCTAGTGCGGGGCTAGCAAAGGAAACGTCGATGACGGAACCGCCCCGCTGACGCACGCACGTGTGCACTGACCCACGATTGAGGACTAGCAGGCCGTTCTCTACGGCCCACTCCTCAAGCAATTCGCCCCTCGCGTCCGTGGTCGCTGAACCCCAAGCCGCGGATTTGGCGTTGAGGTCCCCGACGACGAGTACAGACCGAGGGTGACTACGAGCGACGACGACGCTAAGTTCGAGGAGATACACCTCAAAGTCGGCGAGAGGTCGGTTGGGCGAGAAGTAGCCGCCCACCACAACCGCTTCTCCTACGAGTGCTGCGACATAGCCCCGTCCTCGGATGACGTTCTCGAAGGACTCCTGTAACAACATATTTATCTTTTATTAACACAAAATGGGAGATACACTTTATAACATGAACGTGATAGATGATGTTGAAATTGCCCACGTAGTTGAATGTGACTGTGCTAATCTCTCATCTTACAAGCTAATTAATAAAGACGATCTAACTATAGTATCCCAAAATATACGTAGCATATATCGCAACTTCGATGATTTTTTAGTGACATTATCTACTCTTTCATTTGACCCCGATATTTTGATCCTAAATGAATGTAGACTTAACTCTAATAAATCTTTACCACAAATTGAAAACTATAACTCCTATTTTACTACTTGTCAGCTGAACCAGAACGACGGGGTAGTTGCATATATTAAAAAATCTCTACAACACAAAGTAAAAGAAATTATTGTTACACATGCTTCCTGTCTTCAGCTGGATTTATTCACTAACACAATACTATGCTTATACCGATCTCCATCTAATGTAAATGCTACTAGTTTCATAGACTCACTTTCATCGCACATTGATACTCTAACAGCTCAAAACAATATAATCATAGTAGGAGACATAAACATTAACATTGCACCCAAAACGAACGAACCAACTCACGAATATAATAACAGAGTTAACTACTTAAGCACTCTTTCCGGTTATGGTATACTGGCTGGACACACTTTACCTACAAGAGAAAGAAACTGTTTGGATCACATTATGATAAAGATTAATAACAATAAATACTCCGCATTTATTGCAATCTTGCAAACCACAGTGACAGACCATTTTACTACACTTCTGTCTCTATCTAAAACCAAATTCGAACGCACCATAAATAAAACAAAAACATATACAAACTATTCAGAGGCTCTTAAGAAACTTCAACAAAAAAACCTCTCTGCATTACTACTCTGTAATGACCCTACCACTGTGACACAGAACCTGATAGCTCAAATTACTGAATGCATAAAAGCCAGCACCACTAATAAAACTATTCCTAAAAGTCAACGCACACTAAAGCCATGGATTACTCCTGGTATTTTACGTTGCATTAGAAATAGGAATAAATTACAAAAGCAACTTAAGAAAGAGAGTCACAATGAGGTTCTAAAAGTGACCTACTTTCGTTATAGAAACTATTGCAACAACCTTATTAAAAAGCTCAAACGAAAATATGAAAGAGAGTTACTGGCTAAGTCAGTGAAAAATAGCAAATTATTGTGGAAGAATATAAAATATATAACTTACTCTAATAAACCACGAGATAATAATAAAGAGCTGATCAACCTTAAAAGTAATCCTTCTGAGTCTGTCAATTTTATAAATAGTTACTTTGCAAACATAGGAAAACATCTTGCCGATCACATACAAACCAACATCAAATTAACTAAAAATACGCTTACTAACAGTAACTTGCCTCAGGCCAACTCCTTTGTTTTACAGGAAACAGATACTAATGAAGTCGAAAGAACCCTTATGAATTTAAAATCTAATAGTGCTCCCGGCTGGGATAACATTCCTATGGCTTTCCTAAAGTTTGCAAAGGATGAACTTGTTCCCGTAATTACGCACCTAGTTAACCTCTGCTTTCAACATGGATTATTCCCAGCTCCCTTAAAAAAGTCTTTTATTACCCCTGTGTACAAGGGTGGTGACAGAGGCGACATCGGTAATTATAGGCCAATTGCTGTACTTCCAGCCATCTCGAAAATATTAGAGAAACTATTAAACTCTAGACTTATAAGTTACCTAAATAGATACCAACTTCTATCACCCTCACAATATGGCTTCAGGCGTGGTAAGTCAACCGAAGTCGCAGTTATAGCCCTAACTCAAATTGTCACCGAACAAGTTGATAAGGGTCAAAAATGCATATCGGTATTTTTAGACCTGAAAAAAGCCTTCGATACCGTCTCTGTCCCTATTCTAATCTACAAACTAGAAAAAATTGGTTTAAGATCTATGGCGCTGTCTCTCTTCAGCAGTTACCTTTCTGAAAGGAAGCAAACTGTGAGACTGAATCAGTATACGAGTGAAGACGTTACAGTGTCTTATGGGGTTCCACAGGGAAGTGTGCTGGGCCCTACACTGTTTCTAATATATATAAACGACCTCTGTAATCTAAACATTACTAACTCACATACTTTTTCTTATGCTGATGACACTGCGCTGGTCTTTACTGGTAAAACATGGGCTGCTGTAAAAGAAAATACAGAACATGGCCTGTGTTTAGTTGCAAATTGGTTAAATCATAATCTTCTTACACTGAATACACTAAAAACTAACTTTATCTGCTACAGTATCCAAAACCACACACAACCTAATACCGACTTTAAACTTAAAATACACTCATGTAAAAGATTGACTACTAACACAGACGCTTGTGACTGTCCTGCTATAGATAAAATTGAGAACGCAAAATATTTAGGAATCATGGTTGACCAGAGACTGTCCTGGCATTCCCATATCGATCAAGTCACTGCTAGAATAAGAAAACTTATCTGGATTTTTAAAACCTTAAGACATGTGGTACCAAGGGAGCAGCTCTATGTTCAAAACACCTCAAGGAATATTCTTAAGGAAATCTATACAGCATTGGCGCAGTCCATACTAACCTACTGCTTACCTGTCTGGGGAGGAGCGGGTATAACAAAAATGTTGGAGCTAGAACGTGCTCAACGTGCCTTGCTAAAAGTAATGCATTTTAAACAAAGAAGATTTTCTACTAGCAGTCTATACTCCATCAGTAAAGTCCTGTCAGTAAGAAAGCTTTATATTCTCTATACTGTTTTGAAAAAACATGTAACCACTAACTTTACCCCAACCACTAGATCAAAAAGAAGAAAATACATAATTGCTCGTACTCTAATAAAAACATCATTTGCCAATAGACAGTATAACAGTCGTTCTGAGACTTTATACAATAAAATTAATAATAACGTAGATATTTACACTAAAACCTTTCAAGAAAATAAAAAAGCAATAACTAACTTTCTACTACCTTTAAGTTATGAGGAAACGGAGTCTTTATTACAACACACTCTATAACAACACTAACTTATACACGCGCATACACACACATACACACACACAAACACACACACACAAACACATACACACACACACACACACACACACACACACACACACACACACACACACACACACACACACACACACACACACACACATTACAGTGAGAATGATTATAAACGTTAAGTTACTATACTGAATTATTCTGTAATTAAGTATGTTCGCAGTACTTAAGAATTAAGTTCACGTATTAAGTACAAATTATAAATATTATTTTAAGTAATATTATTATTTTAATGTTTTAGTTTTTATTAGCTATGGAAGAGCGTAGTCACCTGTCACAGGCATTGTTTGCTTACTAGGTGACTTCGATCACTACACAAAAAAATGTAAATCTGTTTAATGAAAATAAAACAAATTATTATTATTATTATTATTATTATAAAATATCTCCTGAATTATTTTAATGGAAGTTTACATTTTTATTGTTTCTATCAGAATAACATATAGGCTATAATTTATAACGATATTGAGCCAAATTACAACGATAAGTGTCAAGTACGTCCTGGGAAAATATCCTGCTATCTGAGAGCTATTTCGGCGTGCGGTATACAAACCGTTAAAGGGTAACTTTCATTCAGAAAAAATACTTTTACTAACCAATCCTACATTAACGCGAGCAAAGCCGCAGAAAAAAACTAGTGTTCAATAAAACCGGTCAACTTGTACGGTCTATCGCCGTCCGGTAGCTGCAGAACGCCTTTTACATACATACTATACGGGGCAGTAAAACAGAGGGTTTGTGCGTAAACAAGAGCGCTCGATGCAACCTACTCACTTAATCAATGAGATAAGGAAACGCGGTGACAATCCCACTCACCGGGAACGAAGGGTCTCGCGTGTTAATGTGTGTTCATTTTGGTTTCGATTTATTTTGAGCAATTCATATTTTATATTTGTTTGCTTTAAAAAAGTCACAGTTACATAGTCTGACGCGTGTATCCATGAAGAGATATGGCAAGCTATATTGCATCAATATTTTCAACAATGACTTTAAGTCTCTCGTAAAACGGAGTGAGTCTTTTAGTCCACCAACACACGTTGGTGACCAACAATTCCAAGATTCGAGCCTATACTAAGAATTTCTTATCAGGAAGATCCAAAAACATTTAACCCGAGGCGAAAACCTAGCCAGTATCTCGGGAGAAACCCATCACATTACGAATTACTAGCTTTTGCCCGCGGCTTCGCTCGCGTAGAAGTAAGTTAACTTATGTGATTTTTTTTTAATTTTGCCTACGTGTTTCGGTTATATTATGGGTTTCTAATGATGATTTTTTTTTAATATCGGTTGTGTAGTTTTTTAATTAAATTCTTACAAGCAAACAAAAAAAATCTAGCATAATAAGTGTTTAATAATAAATCAACAAACAACCGATGGATTTCATTCATTTATAGTCGTAGTATACAAGAAAGTCATACATGGTAATTAAAAAAAACACATATCTCAGGTAGTAGTTAGGATAGATATTTTTTTCATATTTTTTCTGAACGGCCATTAATTCCACTATAAGATATTTCCAGGTTATCTATTAATTACCGGACACCCTGTATATACCCAAAGAGAGGCAGAGGTATATAACACCGAACTTTTGTTAGTTTAGTTGTAAGTCTTTCATAAAAAGGCACATAATTTAATGGAAAACCTTATATTACTTTGCCAGTCCGTGGCATCGAGTTTGTTACCTCATACGTTTGTGCAAACTAATACTAACAACTCGCGACAAGCTAGATAGCTGTTACATATTGTACACAAAAATCCATATTCTCAAGATTATAAACCATGTTTTGAAAGTATAATAGATTTTCAACATGTTTGCACAATGAGTTTACACTGCATACCTCACCTACATAAACAAAAACACACCTCTTTGGTGCAGCAACACAGCCAGTAAATCAGCTAGGTAGTTTTATTTGACACCATGGTGAAAAATCTGGCTCTGTGTACATCAGCAAACATTCCTAAAATTTTACAGAGTCGTGCAAACTCACGAGGTGCCATATTGTATAGGACATGTAAAGCGCTGCACGATATTCTAAACATAGTCACATAAAAGTATAGAGAAAATTGTTAAACTAGGCTGTTCATTCGCGCGATTACGTTGCAGTACAAATATAATTGCTTTGTCAATATTAACTTTAAAAATGTAATATTAAAGATATTCTTCATATAATTCAATGCACGGATGGCGAAGTCATTTGAGTGTCGCCTCGCTACTTGCCAAATGCCTACTATTGTGGTTCAATCCTCACCCAAAAACCTATTGCAAAAGTTTTCTTTAAAATATATTAGTCATAAAAGAACCAGCTATAACTACTTGGGGATAGACAATATTGTATGTTGTGCAGAAATCGCATCAATAGTGCATTCGTGAATTTACGAGATAATCAGTTACGATTTGTGCAGGCAACATAATCTTAAACAATATTAGACCTAATTTTATCTAACAATCTTTTCTAATATTTATTTGTCATTGTCTAACGGTATAAATGGCGCTGTATTAGCGTTGTAATTTGTGACAAGATCTCGCGAACTTAACCGTTCTTATTTGATGAGGTATTTAGAAAAGCAATTAAAATACCATGCAAACATTTCACATGTCACATTACCACGTCACGCGAGATAACATTTCACCTTTATCCCGGTATCGTTGATCAGCTATTACGAATGACATCCAATTTAGTGGGACCCCTATTACCTCCGGAGTGGGTGTGTTCACGACGTAGTTATTAAATAGCGATAAATCGACAGAAATCTCACCACACTGAGGGTTCCGCCTTCGCGTAAACAATAAACAGAAGACAGTTTAGGGATTCGATCTGCTTTGAGATAGCCTCAACAATTCGAGCAGTACCTTCGTCAAACTAAGGACACCGCAATAACGCCGACATCGGAATTTATGTCGACCCCAGACACCCCCTTATCCTGCTGAAATGGTCACTTTGACTAAAGTATCTGTCATTCCAAATAATACCAAGGAATAGAAACGCGGCTTAAGCATACTAATTAGTTCTGTGTACATAATCTGTTAGTACTGACTGTGACGTGGGTTCGTTAAATCTATTCAGACGACGCGCTCCACTCGTAATCTTAATTAGGAGCACCAATAGGTGTAAATTAAACCGCGCGACTGTACCAAGTACATGTATCGCTCACACATTCAGTCACCTTACAAGACAGTACATTCACTCACAAAAGACAATTCGATTATTGTTTTCAGAGCTGCGAAGCATCAGGGCAGTTAAGCGCAAAGGAAATTGTATTCAATTGCGCAATGTCATTTGGCATTAGACCAAATTGAGACTTACAGAGCCGGTCTCGTTCAGTAAAGACTATAAGTGTTCTCTAACGTATAGAGAACATAAATGTAATAGAATATGGCGGTTACGGAATTTGATACAACGGGTTTCCGCATTAGCGGTCGCTACTGTGTGGTTTTCTGATTGCGTTCAACTGGCTAGTCAGTAAACTAGAGGCCGTAGCCAAGCCAACTATTTGTTTATTTATTGTTACAATTGAGTATATTTACAGTTCATTTAGTATTGTGTTCATACCTGATAATTAACTGCTTCATTAACACAACATTGAGAATATCTGTTCTAAATATCTCTCATGTTAATGTACATACATGATAAACAAGGAATAAGTCCAGTCCATGAAGCAGGACTTGAATCCGTCACCTCGTAAACCCGCAATATCGCTCTAAGAACCAAGTTATCTGCCTGCCACACTCATTGAAATTGCGCAACGTATCTCTTTATGCATCGTAGATGATGCTAAGCGCTATCTTTTATATATAATATAATATTCTATCACATACACACAACACCATCTAGCCCAAACTAAGCACAGCTTGTACTATCAGTACTAGACAATGGATAAACATACATATATAATTCTTCTTGTAACACCTGTTAGTTTTAAACCAGTGTTTAGAAACACCCAGACCAAGACAAACATCCATGTCTATGCACACAAATGTTTGACTTGAGCGGGAATCGAATCCGCGACCTGGCATGGCAGTCGGTTACCACCATGCCATCGAGGCCGTCGAATATATAGTGATTCGCAAGATAATTATAAAAAGAATATGCTATTACAGAATAAATGCACGCACTCTAATAATTATTTAACACATTTCTAATGCTAAATCTAACAGATCTACTTGGCAGCACATACCCTCCGTAATATCACAGCATTGCTTTGACTTTTAATTAATCAAACATAATCACCATCATTCGGATATCATAAAAAGTAACTACGGTATTTATATTTCTTCATATCAACAAAATGACGTTAATAAAACTCTGTTGTCGTCTAAAAGTAGGCACTTCGCATTCGCTGGATGTAATAAACGAGATATTTTCACGATAACAGTCGAATAATACATTGAAAAGTATCATAACATACGTGATGCGTCTTAGTAGCGAACTTTCCACAATATATTGGCTCAACACTAGACATAATGTAAAGCCGCCGAAAGAAACGGAACGAACCGCTCCGAATAGAGAAACAATACTATCGTGTAAACGCACATCTGGGGCCCAACCTTTCTCGTGTGATATCCTTGACTTTGCCGAAGTATATACATATGTACAAGAAAACATATTATTAAAAGTGGAGCAGTCCCGTCTGCTGGCGATGTCTGAAGCTTCCTTAATGTAGCAGCCACTCTCATTGCCAGCTATTCAGATTACTGTTTCCTTATTGCGGTTGTTGCCTCTCTTGGCTATTTTAGTTGTATGCAAACAAGATGTTGATGTGCCGTTCGTAATTTAATTTCTCGGTCTGTCTTTGTTATCGTTATGTATAGCTTTTAATGCTGTAATCTTTGTTGTCTTTGGGAGTTTGTAGTATTGTGCAATGTGCTACTTTTAAAACAATTTTTTTTAAAACTATGTAATGTTGGTAAACAACAATATTAAGTTCGAGTGAATTTTTTAAACGCTATAATCACGAGCCAAAGTAGCATAATAGCTTCTAAATCTGGGGCAAATATGCTTTATGCAAATGTCACACAATATGGTTGAAAAGAGTACTAATAGTAATTTAAGGGTCATTACAGTCATTTAAAAAAAGGTCTGTTGTTATCAACATAATAAAAATATATCAGCAGTTTAAATCATTTTATAACATATCAGTAACTTTACGTCAAGTTAGTTCATAGTTAATTGCTTTGAACTTGATGAAACCATAACATTTGGAGTGTCTCAGTGGTTTAGCTATAGTAATTGCGACTGCTGTCAATGACGTCTTAGTTTCAATTCCCGGATCGCGCAAGAATTTTAGTAGCGGCACGAAGTCTGACAATTTGCCCGGTACTCGGTAATAGACTCACAACAATCGACAAGATCTTACCCGCAGCTTCGCCCTCATAAATGTAGGTACTTTTTCCTGGATAAAGGATACCCTATGTCCTTTTCTGTACCACCGATAACATGTATACAAAATTTCATATTCATTGGTCGAGTAGTTAAGTCGTGAAAGCGTAACAAACAAACAAACTCACATCCGCATTTATAATATTAGTTAGAATCTTAAATTACAGTATTCATATAAAAAATTGGCAAGCAACTTTCGCGTCATAGCCATAAGGATACCTACATCATAACTTGTGGTTTCTTTTTACATGCAAAGCTTTCGAAACCTCGTTCACGTACGTACGCATACGTAACGAAACATAAAATTTGTTTCGTTAAAAACCAACGAAGAACTTTTGCACTTCTTTTTTATTACTTTTCTTATTTCAACATGTTCTCATATATTTCCACCAACCTTTTTAGAAGCGTTGTCGCCCAAACATTATACAAACAGTTTGTTTTCATCGCGTTTGCCGCTCTGATTCTCGTATATTTATTATTTATATTTTTCATTTTCAATGCTGCCCTCAGATATACTTCACCGATTATCTTAATACTTTTTTGGTAAAAAAATACGACAGTTTTACCTGTACAAGCTCAAAATAAATTCGATTATATTCTTGTGATTGCCTCGGTTACACAGCTGTCGTAGATGCGATTGTTAGGCGTGAGGTCTCGGGTTCAAATTCCGTGTTGGGGGATGTTATTGGGATTTTCTGCCAATAAATTCTTCCTAGCAGCTTGAAGTCTACAATTGTGAACCCATATTATTTGGAACCTAAAACCATAGTTGATGAAATATGGGTATAAAATATTAGATCCTTATTTACCCAAATATGGTTTACCTCTGACTGGTGCTTCAATGGTAAAGGCGTGAATCTATGAATGTATGTATTTACATACGCGTGAAAACTATCTTGTTATCATATGATGAAACAGTCAAATTTATTAACTTAGTTCTAGTCTCTCTCTAGTCATAAATGCAATTTAATTCTAAGTTATATTATATCCGGAAGGTAAGTCACAGTTAAATTGCAAAAGAGATTTAAAAGAATTTTACATGCAAATAGTTTAGAGATATAATGAAGTACTCTCACGGATAAAACTATTAAGACTGCACCGAGTGAAATGTGCCAAAACAGGCGGTCACAGTTACGTTGATAAGATCAACACTTTTTGTTTAATACAAATATAAAATATACATTTACCATAACAATGAATGTGTTTACAATTACTACGTGTAAAAAACTTAAAATAATTAATATTTTCGCCTACAAAATTACGTAAATTTGCACGAGAAATGCAAAAGTAAGTAAACAAGCTCGTGTTACGTGATTTTTAGATTATAACAGTAGATAACAGAATAGATTTTACAGCTTATACAGCTTAAACGGAACATAAATAATTATATTGCAATTTATCCGTCACAAATATTTAAGTTATTGGTTGACAATAAAGATACATATTTATCTAAAAAGCACTTCATATCCTCCATACAATTTTACTATGGCGGCCGCGCGCCGATTTGTATATCGAGCTCTGTCATTCAGTCCAACCGCGTCTAACGCACGGCGTAGTCTTAAGTCATGATTGTTATTAAGAATATGCCTTAATTTAAAATATTGTATAAACAACTACTAATTGCCTAATTTGCCAGTTCCATAAGAGCGAACGCTAACGCCCTTTGCCAGGTTCTATTAACGGAAAAATGTTATCGAATTTATTATACTAAAATCTCAGTGGCTGGTCGGAGTCACGAATGAGAGGTCACATAAGATCGCGGAGAATACACAAACCCGGCTGTTATGACAATATACAGAGCCAGAATGTGTCTTCAAATATTCAGGCGACTAGCTGGGCCATTAAGTAGCTGGCTTCAAATATTTTGACTCTAAATTTACACTTCTTCATTTTTACTATAATATCTGGCTGCAACATACTGGCCGGTGTGCCTTTTATAGAATACGCTGCGATCTTTGAATATTGCTATCTAAAAATTATGTTGGCAATTGTTTTGTGCTGGCCGAGCTATACTTGAAACATTGCAACGATATACTGCAGTAAAACTATGTACCCGTTCAGAAGCCCCATAATTGCAGGCGCGCCCTAATTGCTGTATTAATGGGTCAGTATAATATAACTCTATACTTACAACCCTGGCCACACAATTCCATTTGTAACAAAAGAATAAACCACAAAAAAATACATTTAGCAACAATGGTATCATTTCCCAGCGTTGTTATAGCAGTATTGTTTATATACCGCATATTGTGCTCAAGTAAATTTACATAGATAACGCAGTAGCACAGTTACAAACATTGCGAGGCTTAAAATAAAATGCTACACACTCATATGTGCAACTCAGTTGGTGTTCACCAATAACGATTGGCATCGGCCTGGTTATTGTTTCCGTTGGGAGGCCGTGCCACCCATGAATATGGAACTCGGCGCGGCGCTCGCATAAACCACTATTTCGTAACCCCGTCTATATGTAAAATGTATTCTGCGCTTAGGCGAATTTCGGATGTCGATTTCGTTGTGCAAGATTGTCTGAAGAATTAAGCTTTTGGATAGACATAGATTTTGGCGATGTTTGTTTTGTTGAAGCTTACGCTTGAAAATATGTACTTTTGTTTGTTTTTGTCGTGTGTGTGACGTGATTGTCGTGTATTAAGGGTGATGTAGGGAGTGGGGACTAGAGAATATAGGTGATGGAATGTAATGAAGACTCTAAATGCTAATAATGAATCTCCATACCTGCTTGCAAATAAGAATAGAATATAATACTTTTGCATAAAATGTTGGTACACAAGTTGGAATATTATATAATTGGAGCCATATACCTACATTTTGTTAAACTGTGTCATGTCAATCTTATTTGAAATTAAAAACATTAACATCTATCTATATAAAAATTAATCTATATTTCCCTTGGTCATCGCATTACGCGTGAACGGATGGAACAATTTCGCTAATTGGAAAGAAATTGGGCGGAACATTAGAAAATTTAAGAAAACTTAACGACAATATTAATTTTACATAACTGTCAGTTGTTTCAAATAACTATCAGCGATTGACAGAATGCGCGCTGCAAATATCGTGTAACACAGATGGATCGGTTGATAAATAATTAATTTATCATTTCGTGTAATTTCATTTCAATTATACAGTGAGTTTTTGAGAAGTGTTTAATCGTCACGGTAAGTTAAGAGCAATCACGCCTAATATTGAAAGTTCAATATAGAGATTTTGGTAGGTTTTACGTAATAGACTGTTTTGATTGACTTGATATAATGAAGATAGAAGAATATTTATAGTCATTTTCAGCAGAATTTTTGTTTTTAAAAATGCCAGCAATTATGCGTACAAACATAAGTCGCAGAACTCGCAATGCTGCAAGTCAAAGACATACAAGAGCACGTCAAACTGACGAGCAACGCGAAACGCGGAATGAAGTTGAACGGAATCGATGCAATCGGAATCAACAGCATAGAAATGTTGCTTTTAACCCTTATCGAGCTGCATTTAATTATAACGTGGAAATCGATTACAGTTCACAGCAAATCGTTGCTATTGGATCAATTAACGTTGTGTGTCAATATTGTAAAGCATTTAAACACTATGTTTTTTAATAATATTATTTTCAATAATTATACCAATTCGAATTCAATATTCATAGTTAAGACAGGACAACGTCTGTTCGGGCACACCACGATCGTGGCGGTAAGTCCCGTTTTTGTAGAGTGACTGGAGAGGCGGCATGCGCCCTCACCTTCCGGCTGACACAGGTAATGACTGGCCACGGTTGTTTTGACCAGTTCCTTTGTCGCATAAGCCGACAGGAGACGCCCGGATGTCATCACTACGGCGACTGTCGCAATTTTGTTGTGGACACGGCGCTGCACACTTTGGCGGATCGCAGCGCCGTGAGTTGATCGCGGCAGTCGGTATGGTTGCCCTCTCGCTCCCAGCCGTGGTTCAATCTATGATCCGGAGCGAGAGTTCGTGGAACGCCGTCGCCTCCTTCTGTGAGGAACTCATGTCCATCATGGAGGCGGCGGAGCGTGAGAGGGAGCGCTTAAATCCTCTCCCCAACCGCAGAACCGGGCGCAGGGGCACACGGCGGCAGGCCGAAACCTCGGCGAGGTCGCGATTGCATGTGAAAGCGATTCGCGCGGCCCCGCCTTCTATGGTTATTTCGAGGAACACCGTGGTAGGTTTAGTCGATATTACCGGGGTATCTTTCCCCCGGTGAGCCCAACATAACCTCTCCATCGCCCCGCGGAGAGGTATGTGTCACAGCAATGCCCGAAGTAACAAAAAATATAGAGCAGTGTCTACCGGGTCAGCTAGTCATAAATAATTCTTAAATTGTAAATTATTGTTAGTAAAATAAATATGCAAAAATAAATCATTAGGTAGTGATTGCCTATAATTTAATAATTGCTCGCGATTGTTATGTTCATTACCCGAAACAGACAAAGCATTATCAGGTTTTCCGGATAGGAAATACTCAGAAGCAGCATGGAGATTAACAATTTGCAACAAACTTTTTAGCTAGTTTTAATTACGAAGTTATTATATATTTGATATTGTGTTTGGTTATATCATTTTGAGTCAGCGTGCAATAAACCTTCGCAACAATCAGCACCTCTATTTTACTATCGACTGTAGTAAGTACTTACCTTAGATATATATCGTAAGTGCAAGTGTAATTCTAGTTTCCAAATAAAGATAATGCCTCACAACAGCTACTAAAGAAATCGCCGAAACATTACGCATCTTTTTATGCAAATTACATGTTCCAAATTACTATGCAAATTGCATAGCAAAATATAAACACCGTAATATTAATGACCAAATTTTGGTGAATTATTTTGTGTAAATTTTCTCTATTTTCAAAATGAATTCAAAGTGAGCCTGAAGGCTATCATGTCAAATGGAAAGAGAGACAGCTCCATTATTTAGAAACATTTTGCGAATGGTAACTAAACCTATTTCGCGGGACGAGCCGTGTTCTCTGTCAGACTGCTGAAAAAGATCTGTTTTATAGACATACTATATACACTTGTATAGTAAAACAAGATAGGAAAAACTGGAAATAGTAGTCGTGTTATAGTCACTATGTATCGTTACAATATATGCTCCAGGCGTTACGGTTTACCAGAATGTAAGGAATTTTCCTATTAGAACAATCATTTAGTTCTCATAAAGGGAATTATTATAGAATTCACTTAATCACTGGGTATGTTTGCAGCTTATGCATACTAAAAAATGGCGTCCACAAACAGTTTTAAAGTATTCTTCTTATTTTATAATGAAAATAGTTAAATTGAATCATTTAACATAGAAAACATTTACTATAGTTAATGCAGTAACGTAGTAACCTAGTTTTAGTAAAATGATTGCCTCGTAGAAGTGACGCAAAGTCTACTCTAACACACTTTCAGTCCAAAAACTAATTTCCACACCTTCACTACACCAACTGCAGTCTTCGTTTTTACATATAACAAAATTTAAACTGGTATTAGAATTATCCGACTAAGGGGCGGAGTCAAATACCGCGCCATCGTGACGTCACGTGACGTGAGCAGTAGAGAGGGCAGCGGTCGCCTCCAGCACAGCTAGCGGAGCGCGCTCACTTTATTGGCGGCATTCGGACCAGACGGACGTATTTTAATAAGCGTTATTTTGTGATCAGTTTTGTTATAAAATTAAAGTCTACTTTTGGTGAATATATTTTCTTTTTTTTTAAATCTTCTTGATTGGTTTGTAATATCAGAAGTGGGATAGATATACCACGAAGCCTTGCTGGTTGTTATCTCTGTTAATCATTTAAAGCAATTTTAATATTTTGTTTTGCTCCTTGTCATTTTGAGTTTTAAATTCAGTGTTGTGGTGAGTTATTATAAACCGTAAGTACTCTTTAATTTTATAATGTCGGGTCGCTCTTCGCGATCTCATGAGAGATCTGATAGTTCACGTAGACACCGTAGTAGGTCACGTAAGGAACATGTTCATTCCCATCGTATCTCTCGTAAGCGACGTCGCGATAATTCATATGCTGGACGTGATAGTCCTCGTAATAACGCACTGGACACGATTCTTGTTAGATTAAATGCAATCGAGGACAGGTTATCTGCCTCTGGATCTGAGGCATCGCGTCCAGGGCGTGAATGCCACACTCCGCCGTTGCCTATTGTTACAAATACAGTTACCGCACCGGTTGAGTCTGTTTGCGAAACTACAAATAAGATTGTAACCGCGTTAACATCGCTCATTACCAAACCTAGTCATTATTACATCTCGAATTTTGACCCTAAGATACACGATTTCGACGTTTGGTGCGCAGAGGTTGATAAAGGTCGTGAGATTAATCGCTGGGATGACCGTGAATGTTTGTCGCGTATAGGGCGTTGTCTGAAAGGCGATGCACGTACGTGGCTGGACGATTGGGTGTCCAATGATCGTTCATGGACCAATTTTAAAGTTGAATTCCGGTCACTCTGCCCTCGAAGCGTCGATATCGCAAATATTTTATTTGATGTTATGAAAACGGACTCTAATAACTTTCCTTCATATGCCGAATTTGCACGCAAGTCGTTGTTGCGTTTAAATATTGTGAAAGGGCTATCAGACGATCTAAAAACGGCTATTGTAATTCGAGGTATCACAGATCCCCAAATCAAAGCCACTGCCTCTAACGCTAAATTACAACACAATGAATTGGTAGAATTTTTATCCGTTTATACGAAGCCTAAGACAGATTCTCGAAGTACCCGCAATTTTGTTCGACCGTTGAATTTATCCGATGCTAATAAACATAAGGCCTCCAAGCCAAATACAAAGTGTTTTAATTGCGGTGATGTCGGTCATACGAAATTTCATTGTTCCAAGAGGCAGAAAACGGAATCTTGTAAACCGACTGCCGGCTTAGTAGTGCCAAATAAAACTCCCATATCGTGTACTTACTGTAGCAGGATAGGGCATACAGTTGACAAGTGTTTTGCCAAGCAACGCGTCGAATCCAAAGGTCAGAATAGTAGTAATGTAAATTTTTGTCAAACGACGTCCGATACAGTAATACAATGACAGCGGTAATTAATAAGGTTCCCGTAGACGTTTTAATCGATAGTGGTTCTGATATCTCTTTGATTTCTGATACAGTTCTCAAAAATCTAAGTTGCAATAAAGTCCGTCCATCGTATCGGTTAATGCGTGGCATAGGTAGTCAGGAAATAGAATCTACCTGCTATGTAACGACAGTGGTTGAGTTTCCTGAGATATCTATAGAGGTGGATTTATTTGTTGTGCCTTCTAGTTGTATTGGTGCGTCTTTATTGCTAGGTACAGATGTACTAAATCGTAAGGGGGTTACTTACGTACGTACCACTGATGGACAACGATTGGCAAGGGTAGATAGTGCAGCTCAGGTACATCACATACGTGATTTAGAATCTAACTTAATAAATACACCATTGGTGTATGGTAGGTTGGTAGGTGAAGAGAAAAATCGTTTGATTTCGCTGATTAAAGAATTTTCCGATTCTTTTGTTACTGGAACAGCGACATCCACTGTCAATACTGGCAGTATGGAAATTAAGTTAAACAGTGATGTTCCTGTGCACTATCGTCCTTATAAGCTTTCCGCTGACGAAAAGTTACGGGTCCGCGACATTATAAGCGATCTATTGAGTAAAGGGATTATCCGAGAGTCGCAATCGGAGTACGCGAGTCCTATCATACTTGTCAAAAAGAAAGATGGGTCTGACAGGATGTGTGTCGACTATCGCGCATTAAATGCAATTACTGTTAAAGATAGATTCCCTTTACCCTTAATTGATGATCACATAGATAAGCTAGGCAACAGTAGATTTTTCACGAGTTTAGACATGGCCACTGGATTTCACCAGGTACCCCTTAAGGACGAAGAATCAATTAGGAAAACTGCGTTCGTCACACCTGAGGGCCATTTCGAATATCTGAAGATGCCCTATGGTTTGACGAATGCACCGGTGGTTTACCAAAGAATCATATCCAAGACTCTAAAACACTTAACTGACACTGGGAAGGTCCTTAATTACATAGACGATGTGCTGGTTCTGTCAGATTCCATAGAGGAAGGGCTAGATTTATTGCATCAGGTGCTCACATGCCTCACGAACGCAGGTTTTTCTATAAATTTGAAAAAATGTACCTTTCTAGATACAGAAATTGAATATTTAGGAAGACTCATTAGTCAAGGTCAGGTACGCCCGAGCCCTAGGAAGGTAGAAGCTTTATTAAAGTCACCCAAACCTACGAATGTTAGGCAAGTGCGGCAATTTTTGGGTTTAGCTGGGTATTTTCGACGTTATATACCTAGTTACGCAGTTAAAACTGCTTGCATTGTAAGGCTTACTAAAAAAGGTCAACCATTTACTTGGGGTGAAGAACAAGACGCGGCACGTAAGTTAATCCTTTCTTGTTTAACGGAAGAACCTGTACTTGCAATATTTAACCCAAAATTGCTCACTGAGCTTCACACGGATGCCAGTGCAATCGGTTATGGCGCGGTTTTGCTGCAAGAACACGATGGTAGACGAAAACGTGTTATCGGATATTTCAGTAGAGCAACTCACGGCGCGGAGTCCCGATATCACAGTTATGAGCTCGAGACTTTGGCCATAGTGAAAGCATTACAACATTTTCGCCACTATCTTATTGGTATCGACTTTAAGATAGTGACGGATTGTAACTCGCTGAAATTGACCGAACGAAAGAAAGATCTCATCCCACGAGTAGCCCGTTGGTGGGTCTACTTGCAAGATTTTCGTTTCACCATCGAATATAGGAAAGGAGTCCTAATGCAACATGCCGACTTTTTAAGTCGAAATCCGGTGAATGTGTCACATATTCGTCGGCCTAATAATTGGGCTCAAATTGCCCAGACAGCCGATTCTGAGACACAGGAACTGATGGAGAAATTGAGAGACGGCCAGTTGGATCCATCCCGATATGTTGTTAAGAACAATCTTTTGTACTACAAGTACAGTCCTACCGGCGAGGAGTCACGTCTCCTATGCTTTATTCCAAAAGGTCACAGGCTGAGCCTTCTACGCGTATTTCATGACGATCATGAACATATTGGCATGGATAAAACCGTCAACTTGATCTTACGTCATTTTTGGTTCCCGGGTCTAAGGCAATTTGTAAAAAAATACATAAGCCATTGCGTGGTTTGCCTATCACATAAAAAAATCCCTAGGGCTCCGCGTCAGCCCATAGAATCTTGGACTAAACCTGAAAGTCCCTTCTCCACTGTTCATATGGATGTGTTAGGTCCACTACCAGAGTCGAATGGGTTTAAGTACGTTTTGGTACTAGTAGATGCCTTTTCAAAATTTTGCCTCCTATATTCATTACACAGACAGGATACTGACGAATTAAAACGCGTTTTTACATACGCCATTTCTTTATTTGGTACACCATCCTTAATTGTAACCGATCGTGGTAGAATGTTTGAAAGTTCAGGGTTTCAGGATTGGGTCTCCGGGCTAGGATGTGCCACCCACTTAATAACGCCTGAAATGCACCAAGAAAATGGTCAAGCCGAACGATACTGCCGTTCCGTCTTGAACATGTTACGTGTCGAAGTAAACATTAAAGGCAGTAGCTGGTCCGACACACTGTGGAAAATTCAACTAACGCTTAATATTACTAAACAAGCTACTATTCAAGTTTCACCTCTGCAACTGCTAATTGGAATTGAAGCAACCACACCTGTATTGAGGGCGCTGGTGAGGGATGTAGCATTGGAAAACTCACATTCGAACCGCGAAGCACTGATGGCTTTAAGGCGACAACATGCTACAGAACTCTTAGAAGCGAACCGGGCCAGACAAGACCAGCTTATCAACGAAAGGCGGAAACAGCCTCGTGCATATGCTCTGGGCAATTTCGTGTTTGTCAGCAAAAGTTCACAGAGTTCTGGCAAGTTGGATTCCGGTATGAGAGGTCCCTATAAAGTCATACAGCAGCTCCCGCACCACCGCTACGAGTTGGAGCTCTTAGCAGGGTCATATGGCAAGAGGACCCAAGCAGCTGCGGAACACATGGTTTTATGGCGCGGAGAGTGGACGCCGGATACGTGTGCAGCCTTTTTCACTGGTGGTGAGTGATTTAGCCACGTGCGCTTGCCCTATGGCAGCTACCTATGGCGTGTGCTTTATTGTCTAGAAGCCACGTGCGCTTGCCCTATGGCAGCTACCTATGGCGTGTGCTTTATTGTCTAGAAGCCACGTGCGCTTGCCCTATGGCAGCTACCTATGGCGTGTGCTTTATTGTCTAGAAGCCACGTGCGCTTGCCCTATGGCAGCTACCTATGGCGTGTGCTTTGTTGTCTAGAAGCCACGTGCGCTTGCCCTATGGCAGCTACCTATGGCGTGTGCTTTGTTGTCTAGAAGCCACGTGCGCTTGCCCTATGGCAGCTACCTATGGCGTGTGCTTTGTTGTCTAGAAGCCACGTGCGCTTGCCCTATGGCAGCTACCTATGGCGTGTGCTTTGTTGTCTAGAAGCCACGTGCGCTTGCCCTATGGCAGCTACCTATGGCGTGTGCTTTGTTGTCTAGAAGCCACGTGCGCTTGCCCTATGGCAGCTACCTATGGCGTGAGCAGTATTTCTTAAGGGAGTTTACGTATCTCTCAACCACATGCGCTTGCCTTATTGCAGCTACCTATGGTGTGTGTTGGCAATATGATTTCTGAATACATTTTTATTTATGAAACACAAGGATAGCAATGATCATGCACCGGTCGTGGCTGTTTGAGTGCACGCTTACAGTTGTGACACGGGGCTGTTTATTGTTATCACGTATCACGTTACAGAATGATTTGCTATAACAATGTGGTTTTTCAGATGACGATGATCCCGAAAATTCCCAGGACTATGAGGAGTCATCCAGACAAGATGCGGTCGAGGACGCCTCGCCATCAGGAGAGGCCGTATTAGAATTATCCGACTAAGGGGCGGAGTCAAATACCGCGCCATCGTGACGTCACGTGACGTGAGCAGTAGAGAGGGCAGCGGTCGCCTCCAGCACAGCTAGCGGAGCGCGCTCACTTTATTGGCGGCATTCGGACCAGACGGACGTATTTTAATAAGCGTTATTTTGTGATCAGTTTTGTTATAAAATTAAAGTCTACTTTTGGTGAATATATTTTCTTTTTTTTTAAATCTTCTTGATTGGTTTGTAATACTGGTCTATTTAAGAAAATATTATGTGAGAGCCCTTTATAAAAGCTATAGAAAACTATTTTCTTTTATAACGACAACCGCACTTGGTTTGGTTCTTGTGTCGTTTTACAAACATTCAAACAAAAGACACAAAAAGCACATTGACCAAGAAACCAACCATTTATGGTTAACACATTTGTCCTGTGTGGGGATTGAACCCTAATTATTAAGAAGAATTATTTTTGTCTGTATTTTAGTACGAGCATTATGTAAAAGCTAGTGCACGAAATTGAATGCGGTTTTCAATTATATTGCTGGAGATCTACCTTAAAATCTTGTGCATGTTTGATCTTGATACGCTGCCTAGAAGTCACAAATCAATAATAAGAAATGTATGATATGCTGCGCCACCTAGAACCCGAAGCATCAAGAAATAGTTAGAGGGTCGAACAGAGATACAGACACTTATTTTACCTTATTTCTTCTGTAAAATATGTAAATTATGTACATTAAAAAGAAATTACTTTGGGGTTTCGGAATGTGAAATTACATTCAAATTCACGTTTAAGAAATAAAAATAAACTTCACGTTTCTAAGAAACATCCACGATACCTGGTTTCTTAGAACCAATAATAATATATCACTTAGCACTCTGAATATTGAAAGATGGATGAGAAAATAGAATTTGGTAACTTTATTCGATGAAGATCGTCGTACGTATAACGAATAAAACTTCTAAATTTTACTTTTATTTACCAATGGATATAAAATAAAAGTTTCTAAAGTCTGCACGTGTGTTGTGTGCTACTAGATAAATAGAAAGGGCCTTGTGGGCAGTTCAAGCCCGGAATGAAATATAAGCCACACATTGCCACTGAACCTTGAGGTAATAAAGGCAATTTAGAAAAGCCAGGTCCACGTAACTCCGAATGAAAAATAGGGTTGTAAAATATGTCCTAAGTGTTCAACATACGGTCTGTCTTTTTTCATTCTGACTTTTTATAATTGTATTATTTATGTCTACGCGTTCGTACGTGTTAACATCAATAATAAAACGCATTGTTACAATGCTAAACGCGTGCATTTGCATGCTTTACAACGAAATTAAAAAACTTTATACAGATTTTATTATGGCTTACTTCATTTATACTTGCTCTCGTTTATTCCAGAAAAGACTCACAAGACCATTGCGTTAAAACAATTTTTTTTTTTATAAATATCTTTTTTTAAAGTTTTACTTGAATCCAAGGTTTGAGGATCTCTGTGCTTCTACGTTTTTTTTTTATCCTGACGCAGCAAAGTGATTGTAACGGACCTAATGGAAAGCCCAATTACAGTCCAGAGGCAGTGACGAAGAGGAGAAGATATATGTCTTCTAGTCGTCGTCAGTGTCAAGCCGGTCTGACCAGATGCTTCTTCACACTACGTTTGAAGGACCCAATGTCATAGAAGGGAGGGAAATACAGCAAGAATTGAAGATACTTGAAGTTAATTTGGTTTAATAGTAATATCAAGTAAGTAAGTAAGTAAGTAATCATTTATTTGTATAGAATGTAGGTGTTTACAATTGGTGTTATAGATATATACAGAATCCTTGTACATTCTGCCTACTTAGGCATACAAACATTTATGAGCGACATTTGCTCACGATAACCTTAAAACTAATATAACGTTAGTAACATAAATTTTAATTAATAGAAGGATCATTTAAGAATTCTTGAATCGAGTAATAACAATTATTTAACAATAAGGTGGTGAGACTCTTTTTAAAAACTTTTAAAGTTTGATTCTTAATGCAATTAGGAATTTTATTAAAAATAACAGGGGCCATTCCCATAACACTTTTTTTAAACAAAGCTGTTTTACATTTACCTTCATACAATAAGTTTTGGTACTTGGTACAAGAATTGCACATATTAAAGAAATATAAGCAACACAGTTTAGCTAGAGTTATATCTTACAGGGATAACCCAAATTACTGCTACGAGAGTCGAGTACGATTCTATGGCACGCATCTCCGTCTTTACGTCCTCAAAGATATTTACGTATTACAATGGTTATTTACCAATCGATATAACAGTAATAGAAACCACCAGGCACTACTAAACAGCAAGAGCTCTCCATAATGTCAACCAGTAACTAGCCAGCGCACATAGGTCTACAAAAATAGAAGTAACTCTTATAAAATAACAAATACCAGGCCTGTTTATAAACTGACACACTGCCGGGGATAAGCCTCTCCTTAGTGTGAGAAGAATTAAGCCCAAGTCTCATAGTTCACACATCTTCGAGAACATTATGGTAAATTTCAGACGAGCATTTTTCCTCATGGTGTCCTTTTTTGCACCGTTAGTTCAAGTAATTCAAAATGTGAGTTTGTTTATTACGCTGTCACGCTTTAACGACTCAACCAACTATCATGAAATTTTGCATACATGTTGTCAAGGGTACACGAAAGTATTCGATAGTAGTTCCCGAGGCATAGAAATTTATGGACAGAATCTACCTACATTAATGCAAGTGAAACCGCAAACAAAATTTAGTAATGTATATTTTTAGGACAACAATTCAGTCTTAACAGGCTTAATCTCGTAGAATGAACAAACAAAGTTCATACTACAATCATGTGTAGTTAGTAAAATTAGTAAAGTTTAATAGTACTATAGTAGTGTAACAGTTTCCAAATTATGTAATAAAGTGTTAAATAAACAACGCGATAAAATGCGTATATAGTAGTTTAATTTCAATGAATAACATTCGCGTAAACAGAAGACAATATTATAGTATAATGTTGTTGTTTTTGTTAACAACCGACACCCGAGTTTCTGTCAAAGCTATTTGTATTAAAAATATTGGCTTTTAAGTGGAATAACATCAACAAAGTGAGCTCGCCTCATTATATCAGACGCAACTATATTTAAATATTATTACACAACCAAGATCAACCTGTCTGAAAAACAGCCTTCATTGAATCATAAATTGTTTGCTCTTGCATGAATTAGACGTGCAATTGTCAGTGTCTTGGAGGTACCGAGACATTGCTTAATACTGTTACAATGTGTAGGTACTTAAATTAGCCAATAATAAGTTTCATATTTATAAAGTTAGTTGACTTCTTAGCGATAAAAACAAAGCCACAATAACGTAAAGGATATTGTTACGCTATAAATTGTCTAAACCGCCTTGAAAATGAATATCAGCTATATAGTTGATATAGTTGTAATCTCATAAATTCGTACAATACACACATAAAACTAGGCACGACGTCTTGCTCTTCGTACACAAACAGAATTAACGAACAAAGACCTTTGAAGAAAAATTATAGCCAGTATTTTGTATGTTTTATTGAATTTCTGTAAAGATATTCTGGAGACTGCTCTAATATAAATTCAGTAGGCACATACGTCGTATCGCTTGAGTAATATGTTTTCCCTTTTTTTTTTCGACAGCAAGCCAGCGAAATCAGGGGTTATATGGTATCAGGGACGATTCAAGTAAAACATTTTGGCTCTCAGCCTTTCTGCCACAACGTAAAATAAATCAAAGTTGTTTTCCAAACTCGACACTTGTGAAACTTTCAATAGATTTACATGATTAATCTACTTATTTGAATCACAAAATTGTTAGACAATTGCTAACAAAGTTACGTTCATGAATTGTTCATAGTGCCCTTCAGTGTTCGTCCGAATTCTTCTCGAGAGTTCCCAAAGACATATTTTTGCGGTGTCATAATGAAATTTAAATTGGTTTAGGCAATCTACACAATTGATCTAGCTTTATAAGCTCAGCAAGAAATAATAATCTTGTCTTGAAACATTTTTCATTTCATTCATATAAATGTATTGGATACAATAAAATTTTATGAAAAAATATGTCTTAAACTTTATAGACCTTTTATTGGCAGCAGATAGGTGCATATTATTTCATTACTATTTCATTGTATCTTTGACCAGCTTTTATTCAATTTTTGTGTAGGTGCCTTGTGTATAACAAAAGTTTAAAATAAAAAAATGCACAAATCAGTGAAACTTTAATTGAACGTCGGATTTTCAATTAATGTGATGCAAATAAAATTTACGACCGTTTGTCATAGCTTCACGCCTTTTTAATTTATTTGTGCTTCGTTACATCTGTGTTTGAAGTGACTGAGAGTAGCATTTAAATTCCAGAGCCACTCACACCAAAGTAGTTTGAAGGTAAAAATATTCCACCCTTTCTCTTGAACGCACTAAGGAAACTAAAGAATTATCCGAGGAATGGTCACCAATTCCATCTGCGTACTTTTTCGCCGTACTCCAATCAACAAATCCCCTTGCCTAACGTCGTTAATTATGGAACACTGGCCCATGGGAGGGACCCTATGTCCAGAACTAGAAACGGTGAAAAACGAATGAACATCTACCCTGCACAACAGTAACAAAGTGAAAGTTCAACGTTTAAATTATCCTTCTGTATTATAATACTCTGACAATATCGAAATTTACTTAGTAAGGAGATCCTATTAAAATCCTAATATACCCTCACATCTTGTTAATATACAATATGAACTACATATGTTGTATTGTTTCTCGGTGAAGTCTCTACGGATACAACAAAGGCCAAACAACTGAAACATACACAGAAAATAATAATTTCGCTCCGAGGGTCAGACTAAACGAGCTTATATCACTAAGCTGTGACCTATTGTTCAACAGTTCAATATTCACTAACCTACCTAAAGCCAACTCAGAGAAACAACTTAAAACTTAACAGATATATTGCATGCTTAATGTTTGATTATACTAAGTAGTTTAGTTAATACTTGACGTCTTGACGCCGGTTTGTACTTGATCTAGACGGCTTTACGGCTTTGGTTACGTCAAGCAAACATATTAAATAGTCAATAGATATTCGGTATTTGCAACTAGACTCGGGTCTGTCTCGTGCACAGTCACGATAAACGATAAGGAGAGCGCACTGTTTTATTCAAGACGCTTGCAAGTGTTGGTCGCAGTTAGGTATTACTTATAGCATATGGAGATATTTTCGTCTTGGCCATCCCATTTTCGTAATAGTTCAATGGCCTTTTACGACCACGATCGGCTATAATTTCATTTAATAGACACTCGATAAATAAGCCACGTTGCACATAATATCATGACATAATATTGATACTGATGGTTGATATTATGTGTAAAGCGCGGTCTCCCAATACATCAATTGTTGCCGCAAATCAATGCAAAATGAACATCGTATACGAATCTCGTAAATCCACTCCAGGTTTGAGGTAGATTGTTGGGAGAATCCTGACAGTTAACATAAAAGATATATGTAATACTTTCTGAAGAAACATTTAATTAGCAACCTGTAAAAAATAACTAACAATGATAGCTACTTTAGCATTTATATTAAGTATTGATTATGTCATTGTTATAAGTCTAAATAATGTCAGATTAAGAAATAAAAGAAAAAGAAGAAATGCGTATTAATGAAACTTATTATTATATCTAAGATGTTTGGCGATGTAGATAGCATTCAATCCTATTATAGTAGATTATATTTGTAATTGAGTATTCATGGCGGTCTTTCACCGAGGGCATAATTGACCTTTCACAATGGTTATTTGATCCTCGTGTTACAATTTTTTTTTATTGTGTTCATTTCATCGATGTTTATAAGCAAATAAATAAAATACACGTGTATTGGTTCTAATAATGTTGTTGAAAGTTATATATAATCATCCTAGAAGATTATTAGAACTATTAAATTAACATTTGCTTGCATTAGAATTCGGTCGCCATTTATATTTAACGTTGAAAATGAAAGACTGCAGTTAAAAGATACGAACGCACTTGGCTGCTCTGAACTGCAGGGAACGATGCTGCGATGTTGCACAACGTGACATAAATCATGTTTATACGAAAGAGTATATAATAGACGGCTTTAGCCAGGTACTTAATATAAACCGGTGCCGTGTGTGTACAGTGAAGCGTGGGTACAAGACGCGGGCGTGGTGTCTTTCTCAGTGCGTTCTTACCTTTGATCGTCATTGGCTGCATACGTTTTGCATCGGTCCGATAAACAGCACAAATACAATTTCACTTTGCACAAGTGATATTTGATTTGTGCCAACAATAAATTAGTAATAGAAGCATAGATCTTTGTACCATACTCATTGTTGTTGTTGTTTGAATGTTTGTAAAGTCCTTCGCGACACAGGAATTACTTACAGAGTGGCATGTGTCATTTAAAAAATCGTATAACAAGCTATGCTATTTCTAGTGGTCGCCAAGTGGTCGAAATTCGGCCATAATTAATTTAAATTTTAAGTTTGATCGTTATATATATAAGTATAAGTAGTATAAAAAAAGTAAAGTAAAGTATAAGTACTTAAGGTATGTAACCATAGTAACGAAGAATTGGGCGACATCAACCAAACCTTGCCGAAATATGTACTACGAACGCGGTTCAACTGCGTGTGTCAAGCATGGTTAAATGCGTATAGTGTTTTTTCATTAATTAAACGTATTTCTAATGCATTTTTTATAAAAATATTTGGATTCGCCACTCCTTCTCCTTAAACTTATACTGTGCTAAATTTTATACTCCTCCGTCCGCGCAATTTTCGTAAAAAGGGGTACAACGTTTTTGCTTCACGTATTAATATATAGATTATTATATATTGAATTATGGCCACTTTCACAACTATCAAGTAAAAATTATCCTAAAGATAAATCGCATGCTGTCTCACTCTTGTTAGATTAGAGAAGAGAGATGACAAGAGTTTTATCTTATAGATAAATGCAATTTGGAGGTGGTGAAATAGTTCCATACAGTGCTAAAGTCGCCGTAATCGTCAAAAATAGCAGCGATTTAAATATTTATATTACCGCTAAATATGAAACATTCTAAAAACTTCTCTTCAATGGTTTGATTTTAACTTTAATGCGTAGGTGTCTGGTTAACGCCCTCTATCACAAATATACAATACTTTATTATACTACTAAATACAGTTGCTTTTAAATAAAACTTGATTTTTAAGAAGATGAATTCAATAAGCGTTATTTTTAGTATATAAGCCCAATTATGTTTTGTTTTTGTTTTTTAAAATTACTACTTCCGCACTAGGAGTAATTTCTGTGTCAGTGGACTTTACAAACATTTAAACAACGGACACAAAGAACATCCAGACTCGGAACAACCATTTGTGGATCACACATTTTTTTGTCCCGTGTGGGATTCGAACCCACATTGCTCGCAGTGGCAGTGGTGTGGCGAGCACTTAAATCATTACGCCATCCGTGCAGTCAAACCTACTCACTAGCCTCCTGATACAAGTTAAACAATAGTTGACAATTTTGAAAATAAAATCCACGTACTTACATGTGCCATGTTGGACACACAACTTTTAACTTTTAAAGGGTTTTTCCTTTAAACTCTTTTATTTTTCTATATGCTCCTTTCTCCCATTTCCTCTTCCTCTATGTCTGTTATCATATCTCATATCTGATTTTTTATATTCTTTATACATTGTTCTATCTCTAATATTATTGTCGTGTAGGATAGGGCTCTCCTGTCTATTATAAGTTTCCCGTATCATTACTAGTGTATTTATATACACGTTCGAGTAAATGTATAATAACACATACTAGCAGTCGCCTAGTGGTCAGAATTCGACCAAAGAACCTAAGCTTGCTACTTTGTTTTCTGTTTTTCTCTATTACATATAAATAAGGTAAAGGTAACCATAGTTACAAAGAATCGTTTGACGTCAAACGTACAATGCGACGTACAAAGTCACCGACAGACAACTGACAAACGTCATTACCTCCGTGATTAATAATATATTTATAAGTTAATAAAGTAAATTAAGTTATCAAAAGTGATTAAAATAACTGTAAAAACTATAAACTCTATGTGATATTGTTGGTGCCTGACTTAAACAAGTGTAAACGAACTTATAAAACTCCTCTTAGATCGAGTGATAATAGTGCAATAAACTTAATAAACAGTGTATAAAACAATATATCAAACAACAGTTGTGCAGTGACTTATATAACATTCTACACTAAATCCAACGATCCTTAGAAAAACATTAAATAATGTAATTAATACAGTGTACGAACATAAAATGACGTTATGAAAAATATTAAAATTCAAAATCATACAACTAGTGACATTATTGCCCCTAGTGGTCAATAGATACATTACAGCGTACGTAATTCAATAACAACTACTGCCGTTCTCACGTCGTGCGGCCGATAGTTGAACTACAAAAATTGTCACTAACGTCACCTAGCGGTGAAAAGCTAAACAAGAAACTGTCAACAGGGTTGCCAGAGTAACAAAATATTTCGGTAGGATTATCGCTTAATACCTAAGGGATACCACAGTAATTGTTTGTATTTTAAGTGGAATCGATAATATATTAATATGAATTTCTTGGAGAATATTACTTTTCGCCGTACCCGAACACGTTCAGACCCAGACATTCAAAACGATAGCGATATAATTTCTCAAACATTGAATTCCACTACAAACTCTGTCCCAGATATATCAGAACACGACGAAAATTCTCAACAATTAAAAATATTAAAAGACAAGATTGAAGAATTAACATCACAACTAAATAGCGCCAACGAAGAAATTGAATTACTTTCAATAGAAAATTGTAAACTAAAGAAAAATAATGAAGAATTATTAAATAAAAACAATTTATTAAAAAAAATTACTAGTAGTCCAATCAAACAAAATAATTTAACGCCAAAAAAAATTTCGAGGAAGAAGAACTACGGTATAAATAAACACACACAAACATTGGAAGAATTTATACCTACTTCTAAATATATCTACACAACAAGAAACGAGGATAGAAACATCTCAAGCTCAATAAACAATACTGGAACCGACCCACAAAACATAAAGTTTGATGACCCGTCATCGGCCTCGGCACCATGCCCAAAGGAGCTACACAAGATATGTATTTTAAGTAGTGAAATATGCAATAGGCTATACAACTTAATAGATAAAAGGCAAATAGGCAATTATGAAATTTGTCATTATCGTAAACCAAAATGTGGATTGAAATACATTTTAGACAACATTGAGGGTAAACTCCAAAACTTTACTAAATCTGATTACTGCATTATTTATATAGGTGAGGAAGACTTTCGCAAAACACATAATTATAGAGATCTCGTCAAGTTTACTCGAGACAAGTTAACATTACTAAGCCATACTAATTTCATAATCTGTTTACCTACATTCAAATACATGAATAACACTAACTTAATGTTTAATAGTCGAGTAGATACTTTTAATAACTTACTCTATATGGACATCGAGACCTATAACTATGCTTTTATACTAGACTCAAACCTACATTTGCCTTATACGTATGACACTTATAATCATCGATCTGGAGCTTTGAATATCATAGGTCAAAAAATTATAATCTCCGATCTACAAGATTTAATTAAAGATCTTAGCGTTCAATCTGCCGTCCACTTAGAAATTGATAATTTTCATTGCAGGCAACCACTTACTTTAACAGATGCTACTTTAACAGATGCGCCAGCACACAATAATTCTCAGTTTTTTCTATAGTTATATGAATGTTCTGCATCAAAACATAGCAGGACTAATTAACAAGCTGGACATTCTCGTAGTAAAACTAGAAGAGTTACAAAATAAAGGGACCTCTATAGATATACTATGTATTACAGAACACTTCATCGAAACTGGGTATGAAGATTTCTTACGAGTACCGAATTTTAACCTAGCTGCATGCTACTCGAGAAATGTTAAACGTGGAGGGGCATGTATTCTTGTAAGAGTAGGGCTGCAGTATAAAGAAATACCTGATATAGCAAAACAATCGGTCAAAAATTTTTTTGAATGCTGTGCTATAGAAATCGTATCCCAAAATATTATAATCGTATGCGTATATAGAATACCAGGAAATAATTGTACTATATTTTATGAGAGATTAGAAAACATACTTAATAAACTTAGAGTCTATTCTAACAAAAATATTATCGTCTGCGGGGATTTTAATATTGATGTCCTTAAAAGAAAAAAAATGACGGTAGAATTCGAATATTTCCTACAGCAGTACAACTTAAAACTTGCTATTTATACACCTACTAGATTGATCAGCAATTCATGCATCGATAACTTTGCGCACAACTATCACAAGGACTGTAGAGCTGAAGTAATAGATCTCGTTCTTTCTGACCACACATCCCAAATATTGAAAGTCCCTATAAAAAAAACATGCAAACTAAAATTTTGGAAATCTATTAAGAGAGATATATCTAAAGAAAACCTCATAAAATTTAAATCTTATCTCACTTGTCTATCATTTGCGCAAGTCTATAACGCTATGGATGCAAATAAATGCTTTGAGAGTTTCATGAAAGAATTTCTACTATTGTATAAATTATGCTTTCCAAAAAAATACCTATATTACTATAAAAACAAACACCAAATCTAAATGGATCTCTAAGGGGATAAAAATATGCAGCAAAAAGCAAAGAAAACTACTTTGGAAATATAGGTTAAACCCTAATATAAAAAATAAAATCGCTTTTAAAAGGTACTCATCTAGATATAGGAAAATTATAAAACTAACTCAGAAATCGCAAAATTGTCACTTTATACAGATTTCGAAAAACAAATCAAAAGCAGCCTGGCAGCTCATCAATAAAAATCAATCACGTCTTCCACAAGAATCCATATTATCTATTGAACAAAATAACTTGACTATCACAGATCCCATTGACATTGCAAATGAATTTAATAATTATTTTATTGACATAATTGAACATAACATTCACACTGACATTACTATTAATAAAAATGATTTTCAAAATATATCATCTCAATCTATATTTATGAGGCCTGTTACATATATTGACATAATACAAATAATAAACCAATTAAAAAACACGAATACTGTTGGACACGATGGTGTATCCACAAAAGTAATTAAATATGTTAAGGATATCATAGCGCCACACCTAGCATATATTATCAACCATTGCATTACCGACGGTTTATTTCCAAATGATTTAAAAAAAGTTATTATTAAGCCGCTTTTTAAGGGAAACAGTAAAACAGAAATAACAAATTACAGACCTATCGCAAAAATATCTATATTTTCAAAAATTATAGAGAAAGTAATTTATAATAGTATTTACGATTATTTTGAAAAATATAAATTATTCTGTACCGAACAAAAAGGATTTCGGCGAAATACTACAATTAATATGGCACTTTTTGACTTTTTATATAATATTATGACATCTATAGACAAAAGTACTCCAATATGTGCTGTGTATACAGACATGACTAAAGCCTTCGATTATGTGGATCATAAGATTCTACTACAGAAATTGCAAGGCTATGGCATAAGAGGAAATGTCCTAAAACTACTAGAGTCTTATCTAAGCGACAGAAGTCAATGTACAGAAATCTCCAGATTATGCTCCAAAAGTAAAATAGAAACTTTCTATATATCTAAAGCAAAACACATAAAATACGGCGTGCCACAAGGCAGTGTATTGGGACCGTTATTGTTCTTGATATATATCAACGATCTTCCAAAAGCTATAGCGCATAAAATGGTCCTTTTTGCTGACGATAGCACTGCAATTATTAAATGCACAAATCCTGATAATTATCAAGATGAAATCAATAGTTGTCTACAAGATATAATAAACTGGCTTGGTAGAAATAATTTGGTTATTAATCTAAATAAAACTAAGATAATGCATTTCCATCAAAGACGTGTAAATCCAGCTACGTCTATTACATATAATAATTGCTTGATAGAAGAGGTCATAAATTATAAGTTCCTAGGGGTATTTATTGATAATAAATTGAATTGGAAACTCCATGTGGAAAATCTATGTAAGCGCTTAAATAAATCAGCTTATCTACTTTTCCAATTATCCAAGAAAGTAAACATGGAGACTTTATTAATGGCATATCATGGACTAGTTGGGTCGACTTTACGATATGGTGTTGTTTTTTGGGGACAATCGACCGATAGAGAAACATTATTTAGGATGCAAAAGCGTTGCATTAGATCAATGTGCAGTCTTAAAACTACAGATAGTTGTGTACCCTATTTTAAGTCACTGAACTTGTTGACACTACCAGCGCTATATATTCTGGAAACTACATTGTTTGTAATAAAGAACTTACATTTGTTTACCATGTTAGCGACTGTTAAAAGAACTATACGTGCTCAATATCTCAATCAACTATGTCATCAAAAATGTAAAACCTCACTGATGTACAAGAGCTTCTTTGGCATAGCTCCTCGAATATATAATAAAATCCCTATTACAATAAAAATGATGCCAGTAAATAAACTAAAAGCAGTACTTCAAAAAATGTTAATTGACAAATGTTATTATACTGTTGACGAATTTTTAAATGATACACTAAATTTTAATAATTATTAAGATAATTTAATTATATTATTGTACTATTGCTACTAATTTCACAATCATAATTGTAAATCTTATTCTAACAATTTATGATTTCCCTATTCAGTTAATTTGGTCGCATTTACCTATTGTTGACGAGTTGTTTAACGATATAATTAAATTTTAATAAATGTTAAATTATGTCGATTACTATTATGTTATTATTGATATACACAATTTGACAATTCTAATTATTCTAATATGTATTTAAATTGACATTTTATACTGATTATTTTCTTGTTTAATTAAATTGGTATCTGCCTAATATTTTGTATGTCTAAATGACAAAACATAGCGTACTATTATATTTGTCTACAACCAACAATTGTAAACCTATGTTTCACAAATAAAATATGATTTGATTTGATTTAATGCGAAATACTACGAACGCGATTCGACTGCGTGTCTCAAATGCATGGTTGTGTGCGTGTAGTGTTTTTTCATTAATTTAATTTATTTCTAATACATATTTTATAAAAATATTAAGATTGGCCCCTCCATATATTAATACGTGAAGCAAAAACTTTGTACCCCTTTTTACGAAAATTGCGCGGACGGAGCAATACGTAATTTGGCACAGTTACAGTTTATACGAAAAAGGAGTGGCGTATTCTAATATTTTATAGAATATGCGTTAGAAAAACATAAAAATTAATAAAAAAACACTACACGCACCACTACACAACCATGCATTTGACACACGCAGTCGAAACGCGTTCGTAGTATTTCGGCATTATTCGGCTGACGTCGTACAATTCTTTGTAACTCCGTCGTTAACCATTTACATACTTTATATTTTATATGTAGTAAAGAAAAAAAAAACAAATTAGCAAGCTTAGGAATATCGTCAATGAAAGAGTATAGCTAAATAAATAACAATTTCTTTGAAAAAATAGGTTAATCAACCTGCATAGCCTATACATATATATAATAAACGTTAATAACGATCAAATTTAAAATTTAAGTCAATTATGATCGAATTTCGACCACTTGGCGACCACTAGTCATAGTTATGAGCCAATGTTTTTTATTCATTAAACAAGAATTAAATTGATGCAGCATATCCTTTAATATAATTTTTGTTTTTACTCTGCCTTAGACATACTGCTACATAATGCCTTAAGCATTTATTGAGACTTCATATTTTATCAAATACTAGCTTTGCCCGTGACTTCGCTCGTGTAAAAGTACATAGGTTAGATTAGGTTAGTAACCGAGTTCTAGCGACCCGCCCACCATTCAAGACAGCAAGTTGACAGAGCGTGGTAGGTTTAGTTGGTAGTACCTAGGACATTCAATCTTATTCCGGGTGAGCCCGACTATTATTATTATTATTATTATACCTCTCCGCTCCCCTTTCCGCTGAGGTATGCGTCAATGCATTCCTTCAAGTTAAAAATAACAAAAAGGTTATGTTAGTACAGTACTTTAAAAAAATTTAATATAGCCTATGCCTCTAAAAGCTATATTATCACCTAGTAGTAATAAAATAGCATTTAACAAAAAAAATTTCGTCTTTATAATATTAGTAATAGATGAAGTCGCAATAAATACAAAAGAAGACATATACAAACAACAATCAATTCTAATACTGTTTGTCAACAACCACGTTTAGAAAACATATTGCAGTTATGCATTTAACCGATTTTACCAGTTTCATTGGCCACAGTCTTTCTCGAGTCAAAGCAACTTTTGACTAATCAAAGCCCGATGTGAGTGTCAATGCTTTGACACTGGAAACACGGTGAAAATGAAGCTATTCCATCCTTCAAATATCTTTGACGAAGCATTGCGGTTTGTTTTGTGCTCCAATAGGAATATTCGCCTCAAGTACAAAACATTCACCGCGCTTTGCCCGGCTTCAGATTAGTTTTTCGTTTGATTAAAATATTTTGCCCACAATTCCGACGACTGGGCTACATTTCTTTTGCGGCTTCGAGCATCTACGTGGATCATACTGTCAGGGGGAATTGTGGCTTAGATTTAAAGTTAAACTATAAGCTATTAAACTGTAAACCGCATTAAAAGCCGTTTAGAGATTTTTGCAATGCCACATAACCGTATACGACATAAAACGATAACCAAAATTTATAAAATATCGTTTTGAATAAAATATCAGTAATAATCAACGGCGTCATTGTCAATCAACAAACTGTTTTATTAATTTGATATCATTGAATTATCTAGTATTATAATTATTATAGTAATATTATTATTTAATCATTTTAATAATAATTACTGTTTCGAAATTTACAATTTAATAACAATTAATGATCAATATTTTTTTATTCGATTTCCTTTTTAATGTTATTTATTTCTACACTAGGCATCAATTTATTTTAATTAGACATAACATTTGATATTTTAACGGCATTATTTGTTTTCACGTTTGTTTAATGTACTCATGTCACTTTTTCGTCATTTATTACACACAAGCATAGTTAATCGACTCTAACAAAAGTATTTATATTTACAAACGTATTAACATAGCTACAAAAACACAAATAATTATAATACTAAATATTTACAAAAATGGTTTAGGCATCGTAGAACTCTTCAGCATCGCTATCAACTGGTAACGTGCCCATAGCATAGTTTATATTTTATTTTTTTGCATGTTGTGGCAGTCTATAATTTAAAGCAGCACTGTATAATGTATTCCTGTGCATACATATGCTTTGTTGGTTGTCCTTAAATAAATATACCGATATGATCACTTGTGCATCTTACGAGTACATACAATCGTAAATCGTTCAATTGGATGGTAACCTTCTTCAAATTTTCTACATTAAAATACCAACGCGATCTGAGCGTATTTCAGAATAACCCACTGTACTGAATGTGTAAAAACTATAATTCTATCTGCTCTCAAACAGATATTTTTCCCGACAAGTTCAGCACATTTTAATCTTTTCTGTTATACTACAAAAAACTGTGATGTTATTACTGTACCTAATCTTGTATATCTTACTTAATATAATGTTAGACAACGGGTCTTACTCGCGATAAACTATTTAAAAGGTAATAAATACCTATTAATTGCCCGACGTTTCGACCGACTTGCATCGATCGTGGTCACGGGTTGACAGGTAACAAGCACGAAGTAGAACAATTCGCAATGCGGTTGAACTCCATACATCCTAATTTCCGCTTTACCTACGAAATGGAGGTGGACAGATCGTTACCCTTTCTGGATGTAAAAATAACAGTGAGAGAAGATGGTACCCTGGGACACACTGTATACCGCAAACCAACACACACTGACAGGTATCTTAACGCCTACTCGCATCACCATCCGCGACAATTACAATCCGTTGTAGCGTCACTGACGAACAGAGCGTATGACCTATTGTCACGATTTACTTAAGCGTGTATATTGCGATATACGTAATTCTCTAATATTCTAATACTTATTCAATAAACTTATAATATATTTACTAAACTAATATAATTTTAATAACTACAAACCAATTCGTAACAAACAATATAAATAATAATAATTAACAGACAGACACGCAAACTTCCTTCGACGCACCGTTTTATATATAATATCAGAGTCCCTTCCATTTTTATGTCGACCGCAAGCGCATAATTCATTTTTCGCTAAGCAGCCGCAGTCGCTCTCAAATCGTGATCTAGGCACGACACGTACTCGCAGCTTAGCGCACTGTACCGATTCCTCGTATTTGTTTTAATAATTATTTTCTATAAGTACGTAATTAGATTTATATTCTGTGTTTTTACATTTGGTTAGCCAAATAAGTGCCTTGTTTGTTTCCGTACTGGGTAAGTTGTACAATTTTGATTGTTATTAGTTGTGCTGTTGCTAAAAATGTACATAGTCGCCGCCTCTTAATTTAAATGTTATAACGGCTAGTTTCGAAGAGATTGATCGCACTATCCTTCCTATCTGTTGTGTAAATAATATGTACTTGGTGTTGTGAACTATCACGAACACCAAATGTTTTATTAATCTTATGTTTTATCGTTTTATTGCTATTAGTAATTAGTTGATTCAAAAGTTTTAATCTTGCCTACTTAGCCTAGACTAGCCATCTAGTAGATGCCGAACTCTCGTTCTGTTAGGTGAAGGCTTATAAATTGCAACTTACAATATTAGTTGCTAATGCTATTTTGGGAACGGTGGTTCCAGGAAATGCTATGCGGCTGAAGACGAATGCGACTAGCCGGCTCATCCCTGTCACCGCTCATAGCTCCGCCGCAGCGAGGGACACCAACCATCATCGAAAGCCACCAAGAAGGGGAGTGCGGTATTAATCAGCCCACTACGGGGTCCGACTTTTAACCGGCCTTGCTCATTGCCCTCTTATTATTTTTATTGTAATGGTCTTTCATATTGCCTTTTAATTATAAGTTACTTGAACTCTGTTTGTAATCGTTTTATTTTTACACATTAGAAAAAAAAACGTGACAATGGCGCCCATCAACGTGGTCTTTTAGAGGTCAAAGGTCGGACTTACGTATTTGGCTTGTAGCTATTTGGCATTCTTGGTGTAGTAGTAGTTGGTGTTTGTGATCGTCTTTGTTTTTAGTTATACCTGTATTATTTTATTTTGCGTAGTTGTATGTTATAAATTATTGCGCTTCTATGTTCTAGGTTATTTTGTAGTACCTACCTACATATTTTAATTGTAATTAATTGTTGTAAGCTCGGCATATTTAAGCAGTATTGTTTTTAGTTTATGTTGTTTCTGTCGCTTTAACTGGTAGATACAAGCGTGTTATTTTTGTTTTCATTTTATTATACAACATACCCAGTATATAATGGCTTTTCCAATAAAAATTTTATTGTTACAAAAATCTGAACTACTTTATGAAGTTACAATTCGAGGTGAGGTACCTGCGGATAATGTCACAGAATTACGCCGTCAAATCACTAGATTAACACAAAAAATTCCATCGGAAGATATTTATGAATCCTGCTTAGGTTTCGTGGAAGATTGTAATGGATTTTCTGAAACTTTAGAGAAATTAAAAATAAATATTAACTCCCTTAAGACAGATACTCAAAAATCGTTGATAGATAGATCTCAAAATTTAATAAACCATTTACATTATAGATTACAGCGCATTGTTCAACCACTCACATCTGACCAAGCCAAGTTATTAAATAATTTAAAATCTACATTTGATAGTTTGTCATCTCAATTTGCTGATATCTTAAAATTATCTTTACCCAAATTTGAAAACGCTACGACTACTAAAATAGATAGTTTGGAAGAAGGGCTAATGAAGATTTCCGTCACTTGTGACCGTGGCATATCCTCCGATCTTTCTAGATTAAAATATGATGGTAAAACGTGTGTGCGTGCTTTCATACAGCGTTTAAATGAATTCCGAATCGCCAAAGATGTCTCCGATACCAAGATTCTTAATGCAGCAACAGAGATTTTTACTGGAGATGCGTTGCATTGGTTTCGTAGTGTCAGGTCACGTGTTAACACTTGGGATGATTTATTAGTTCTACTTAAAGAGGATTTCGATATCGTTGACTATGATTACCGTATGCTGTCGGAAATTCGTAGTCGATCGCAAGGCAATGCTGAAAATATAACTATTTATTTAGCAATTATGGAGGGTATGTTTTCTCGTCTTAGTTCTCATATAAGTGAAATTGATAAGCTTGACATAATCATGCACAACATAAGACCGTGCTATGCAAACATATTGGCAACTTGCCCAGACATAACCTCAGTAAATCATTTACGTACTCTTTGCAGAAACTTTGAACGTGTTAAATGTCGTTGCGATAATTTTAAGGAGCCTCCAAGCGCAGGTTCTGATTCGTTAGCTCCAGAATTTGCATATCAAAATTCGAGGGATGTAAAGAATAATTCTAAAAATACTTATTATTCTAATTCCAAATCTTCTAATACACCCAATGAGAACAATAACAAAACTTACGCCATAGTACCTATTAACAAAAAATACTGCCACCGCTGTCGTGTTAACACTCATTCTATGAGGGAATGTACGGCAGAGCGTACTATATTCTGCTTCAAGTGTGGGATGAAAGATGTCCGTATACCTGAGTGTCCGAAGTGTAACCCAAAACAGTCCGATGAGTCAAAAAACTAGTTTATGAAAATCGTAGCAACCAAATAGTTAAACGTTTCGACTACTCGGATTGGAATAATTGGTTATTGACAGTAAAAAATTTTTTTTGCTCTTATAAGGTTGCTTCGATTTTCAATACTAAGCCGAGTAACGATCCACGTCCGTATGTTATGATTAATATAAATACCAGAAGTAACTCTAGTATGTATGGTCTGTTGGATTCCGGTTCTGTTGTTAGTATCCTTGGTAATAATTCTCATTTACCCTTGATAAAATCTGATCTTGTTCTGAATACTGAAAATATAATAACAGTTACTGCTGCTGGTGGCCAAAAGCTTACTTCTATTGGGTACATACAGTTACCAATTATATTTGAAAATGTGTATGATTCTATAACTGCTCATATTATTCCCGAGATAGACTCTCCTTTAATATTGGGTATTGACTTCTGGAGTAAATTTAAAATATGTTCAAAACACCTAACAAGTGTACATTATTTTTCTAATATTAATTCTATGTTGTCAAATTCCCCATTATCGATGAATAATTTCTTAAACTCTTATGAAACATTGTCTGAGGACCAGAAAATTATAGCCGATGATCTTGTCATGCAGTTTTCATGCATTTCCTTCGAGCATAAGGGACTAGGTAGAACTTCTCTTACTGAGCATAGAATTGACACTGGTGACGCTGAACCTATTAAACAACGTTGTTACCGATTATCACCGGAAAAACAAAGAATCATCTCTGAACAGTTAGATGAAATGTTAGCTCTTGATGTAGTCGAACCGTGTGAGAGCCCTTGGTCTTCTCCAGTATTAGTAGTAGGTAAAAAAGACGGCAAAGCTCGGTTTTGCCTTGATAGCCGAAAGCTAAACTCCGTCACTCGGAAGGATGCTTACAGTCTGCCATTCGTTTCTGAGATTTTAGACAATCTAAGAGACGCTAAGTTTCTCTCCAGTATTGACCTCGCTAAAGTGTTTTGGCAAATACCGATTAAGGAAGAGGATAGAGACAAGACGGCTTTTTACGTTCCCGGACGAGGCACTTTCAGATTCAAAGTAACTGCTTTTGGATTGACGAATGCACCTGCAACGCAACAACGCCTGGTTGATGCACTGTTTGGGCCTGAATTTGAATTGAAGGTTTTCGCTTACCTTGATGACGTCATAATCATTAGTAATTCTTTCGCAGAGCACATTTCACTCCTTACTAGGGTCCTAGAAAAATTAAAACAAGCAAACCTTACTATTAATTTAGAAAAAAGCAAATTCTTTAGACGCGAGCTGTGTTACCTCGGCTATGTTGTGGATGCTCACGGTCTTCGTACTGACCCAGCGAAAACGGAGTCAATATTGAACTATCCTACACCCACCTCTAGGAAAGAAGTAAAAAGATTCCTTGGAACAGCTTCTTGGTATAGGAGGTTTATAAGTAATTTCAGTACAATAGCTGGACCTTTAAACAAATTAACATCCACTAAAAAGAACTGTCCGCCGTTTCTTTGGTCATCAGAAGCTGAAGCTGCCTTCCAACAACTTAAAAGCTGTCTTGTCAATGCGCCGGTGTTAGCGTGTCCTGATTTCAGTATTTCCTTTGAGGTTCACACCGACGCTAGTAATTATGGCGTAGGCGCTATGCTGGCCCAACAGATAAATGGTGAGGAGCACCCTATTGCTTACATGAGTAGGTCACTTACTGGGCCCGAGAGGAACTACAGTGTCACCGAAAGAGAAGCATTAGCAGTACTTTCGGCTCTTGAACACTGGCGCTGTTACGTTGAGAATGGGCAAACAATTACAGTATATACGGATCACGCTGCACTTAAATGGTTTCTGTCTCTTTCTAACCCAACAGGTCGCTTGGCTAGATGGGGCGTTAGACTTTCATCATTCAACTTTATTATAAAGCATAGACGTGGTAAAGACAATATAGTGCCCGATACATTATCTAGAACAATACCATTGGCCGTAATCACTTCCACTTCATCCCACTCACCTAATACAAAGGACGAATGGTATTTAAAAATGTACAAGGGTTGCCTTGAAAATCCAATTAGCTTTCCAAATTATCGTATAGAGGATTATACTTTATATAGATTTATGAAAAACAGTAATGTACTTTTATCAGAGTTTGATTGGAAAACAGTAGTTCCTCATGAGGAACGACAGGAAATAATTGCTAAAAACCATAACGAGCCTACATCTGGTCATTTCGGCGTGTTCAAGACATATAAAAGACTTGCACTTCGATATTACTGGCCGAGTATGCGCCAAGACGTAATTAACTTCATTAACAATTGTGAAACATGTTTAGCATACAAACTTCCAACACATGGTACCTTTGGGAAAATGGGTAGACCAAAAGACTGTTCTAGACCATTTCAAGTACTATCTATAGACTTAGTGGGTCCTTTACCCAACACCAGGAAACAGCATTCGTACATATTTGTGGTAACATGTTGCTTTTCCAAATATTGTCTTTTATTTCCCCTTCGTAGAGCTACTGCGGACCTGGTTTCTAAAAATTTAGAAGATAACGTTTTTCTAATACATGGAATTCCGCAAACGGTCATACTAGACAACGGATGCCAATTTATAAGTCGCGAGTTAGATAGACTTTTCTCTAAATACAAGGTTCCATGTGTACATTTTACACCAAAATATACTCCACAAATTAATACCGTGGAAAGATACAATAAGACTGTGGTTACAGCTATATCTACTTTTGTGGAAGAAGATCACAGAACATGGGATCTTAACTTGGCGAAAATCCAATTTGCAATAAATAACTCGGTCAACGAAACGACTGGTTTTACGCCCGCCCTTTTAGTTCATGGTAGGGAACTCGTAACATGTGGATCTCACTATTTGGAAAAAACTACAAATAAAGAATTAATTTTTGCACCCCGCGATAAATATGCTGCTAACTTAGGTCATCTTCGTAAAATATTCGACGACGTACAGACTGCTTTATGGCGTAGTCACTTAAAAAATACACAACGTTACAATTTGCGTCGTAAAGATGCTGAGTTTGATATTGTAGACATAGTTTGGAAAAGATGTTACTTCCAAAGTGATAAGGATGCATATTTCAGTAAAAAGCTAGCTCCGAAGTTCCAAAAATGCCGTATAAAAGATAAACGTTCACCTTTAGTTTATGTATTGGAGGATATGTCTGGTCGTGACTTAGGGGTTTGGCATATCAAGGATCTGAAATCGTGATTGTAATGATAGGAAAAGGATTTTAGTGAGGTAAAATCCTTCTCTCGGAAGGGGGGTACTGTCACGATTTACTTAAGCGTGTATATTGCGATATACGTAATTCTCTAATATTCTAATACTTATTCAATAAACTTATAATATATTTACTAAACTAATATAATTTTAATAACTACAAACCAATTCGTAACAAACAATATAAATAATAATAATTAACAGACAGACACGCAAACTTCCTTCGACGCACCGTTTTATATATAATATCAGAGTCCCTTCCATTTTTATGTCGACCGCAAGCGCATAATTCATTTTTCGCTAAGCAGCCGCAGTCGCTCTCAAATCGTGATCTAGGCACGACACGTACTCGCAGCTTAGCGCACTGTACCGATTCCTCGTATTTGTTTTAATAATTATTTTCTATAAGTACGTAATTAGATTTATATTCTGTGTTTTTACATTTGGTTAGCCAAATAAGTGCCTTGTTTGTTTCCGTACTGGGTAAGTTGTACAATTTTGATTGTTATTAGTTGTGCTGTTGCTAAAAATGTACATAGTCGCCGCCTCTTAATTTAAATGTTATAACGGCTAGTTTCGAAGAGATTGATCGCACTATCCTTCCTATCTGTTGTGTAAATAATATGTACTTGGTGTTGTGAACTATCACGAACACCAAATGTTTTATTAATCTTATGTTTTATCGTTTTATTGCTATTAGTAATTAGTTGATTCAAAAGTTTTAATCTTGCCTACTTAGCCTAGACTAGCCATCTAGTAGATGCCGAACTCTCGTTCTGTTAGGTGAAGGCTTATAAATTGCAACTTACAATATTAGTTGCTAATGCTATTTTGGGAACGGTGGTTCCAGGAAATGCTATGCGGCTGAAGACGAATGCGACTAGCCGGCTCATCCCTGTCACCGCTCATAGCTCCGCCGCAGCGAGGGACACCAACCATCATCGAAAGCCACCAAGAAGGGGAGTGCGGTATTAATCAGCCCACTACGGGGTCCGACTTTTAACCGGCCTTGCTCATTGCCCTCTTATTATTTTTATTGTAATGGTCTTTCATATTGCCTTTTAATTATAAGTTACTTGAACTCTGTTTGTAATCGTTTTATTTTTACACATTAGAAAAAAAAACGTGACACTATGTGACCCTGAACACCTAGAAAGTGAGCTCACACATGTTCAGGAGGTAATTAGGTGCAACGGATATAAGGGTAGAACATCCGTCCGAGGAGAAGGGATAGCCAACCTGGGGTCAGCAGAGTGCCGGCATACATGCCGTATATAAAAGGAGTAACGGACAAAGTTGGAACAGCAGTGAAGAAATACTCCATAAAGGCTGTATATAGACCGTTCTCCAAAGTAGAAAGCTATCTGCGCACTCCAAAGGATGTCATCCCTTTTCAAACACCTGGCGTCTATAAGGTGGATTGCAGTTGTAGTAGTTTGTATATCGGATAGACCAAACGTACAATCGCTGAAAGGGTCAAGGAACATATCACAGCTGTCAAGAACCGGTTAGTAAACAAGTCTGCTATAGCCGAGCATTTGCTGGAGTCTGGACCAAACCACTGGATTGAGTTACATAAACCACAGGTTTTATCTACCGATCGTAACTATTACTCCAGGATAGTACGTGAAGCGGTTGAAATTAAGAAATATCGCAACTTCAACCAAGAATGGATACCGTTTGTCTACATCTTGGAATCCAGTCATCAGCAAATGTAAACGTCGCCGTAGTGACTTAGGTTGCCAGTGTGTAGACGTCGTTAGTGTTGTGTGTCGAAATACCGACAGTGTCAATATAAATAATAGTGACCAAGTGAGGGTAGTTGCCGAAACCCGCACTTCACGAAGGCGCCGCTGAGCTCAAATCAGTCAACCCGTGACCACGATCGATGCAAGTCGGTCGAAACGTCGCCTAATTAATAGGTATTTATTACCTTTTAAATACTTTATCACGAGTAAGACCTGTTGTCTAACATTATATTAAGTATGTGTACAAATCGCGACAGTCTACAAACTTGTATATCTTGTGCTTTTATTTTTTAATTTATCATGTGTTCTTTTTTTAACACTTGTTTTAGTTATTTAACAGTTTAAACTAATGTAAACTTACACGTATGTACAGTATATTGCAAATGTTGTGTACAAATGTAACTGGATGCCAGATTTATTTATTGTGTACTATTATTTTTAATATGCTAATCTGTTATCTATTTTTGTACCTACTGAATTTTTTTTTTATTGCTGTTGGTGGCTGACGAGCAAGTGGCCCACCTGATGGAAAGTGGAAACCGCTGTTCATGGACCACAGTAATGTCAAGACACAGCAAAGCCGCTGCCTGCCGTGAAAGAAGAACTCTCTTTAAACCTCGTTTGAAGAAGGACATGTCATAGCGTTCGGGAAACACCGAAGCAGGCAGTTCATTCCAGAGCTTGCACGTATGTGAGAAATGAAGCGTACCGTCTTGGATTTGAACGCTTCCAGATGATATGGATGAACCTTGCTTCGTTGTCGAGTGGTACGGTGATAGAAAGGGGCCGCTGGTACCAAATCAAACAGTTCTTCAGAGCACTCCCCGTGAAAAAGTCGGTAGAACACGCAGAGAGACCCAAGGTTTCTCCATTGCTCCAATGACTCCAATCTATCCGTGAGATTGAGATCATCAACGATTCGAACTGCCCGTCTTTGTAGAGAGTCAAGTGCGTCGAGCTGGTATTTAAAGGCCCCTGCCCAGAGATGTGAGCAGTACTCCACGTGCGGCCGGACCTGTGCTTTGTAAAGCACAAGACGTTGACCTGGTGTAAAGTACCGCCTCGCCCTGTTCAGTACACCCACCTTTTTGCTCGCTTATTTAACTTTGTCCTCCAAGTGACTCCCAAACTGAACTTTATTCAAGATTTCCACGTCAAGGAACCCAATACTTTCGGAGATACGGAGAGCAACTCCTTGGAACTGTGGCGCCTTGATAAAAGGGTCCTTCTTGGCAGTAAACGCACACACTTGTGTCTTCGAGGAGTTGAATCGAACTAAGTTTTGTTCACCCCATTCAGAGGCCCACCCAAGAGAGTCCTCGACTTCAGACACAAGCTGTGTTCGTCTTTCCTGTATCATGCTCCGAGGGACATTCTGATAGCTGGTATAACGCGCATCACCCGTGCTGTCATCCGCATAGCAATGAATGTTCTTATTTATTTATTTATTTATTCATAGGTTCACCACATTTCTTACGAGTAATACATTCATAACAAATAAGGTATGGGTGCACAATATCAATCGGTAAACACGGCATTTACGGACAACATTTAGAATTAAGTATTAACTCAGATCAGATTATAAGAAAATAATGATGTTACAATATTTCAGTGAAATTTGGTAATTTAAAATAAAATAAAATTAATCACACAGCTAACAAACACTAACACTAAACACCGAGCCTTGAGGAACACCAGCGTTAATGGTTTTGGTTTCGGAGCTACAGCCATCAACGACGACTGTAATGCTCCGACTATCCAGAGAGCTGGCAATCCATTTGCGGAGTCCCTCGGGGATTCTATAAGAGGGTAGCTTCGATAAAAGGGCCCTATGCCAGACGCTGTCAAATGCCTTAGCGATATCGAGGCTAACGGCCAGAGCCTCTCCCCCTCTCTCCAAAGCGTCCGCCCAGCGATGTGTGAGGTACGCTAGAAGTTCACCAGCCGAATGACCATGGTGGAAGCCATACTGGCGGTCACTAATCAGCTGATGATCCTCAAGGCACCGCAGCAGAAGGCGGTTATTAACCGCTCCATAACTTTGAAGAGCAAGGAAGTAATCGCTATCGGCCTATAATTTGAAGGATCTGACCGGTCACCCCTTTTCGGGATCCGGTGAACATGAGCGACCTTCCACAAAGATGAAACCCTGTTGGAATTGTAGGAAAGACTATATAGGCGCGTTAAAATACGGGTCATTTTAGGGGCGCACGCCTTAAGTACCACTGCAGGGATGCCGTCAGGCCCACTCGACTTATGAATGTCTAGGAGTTCGAGCTCACGCCTAACCGCACGCTGCTTGTTGCGGATTTCAGGCAAATAGCTCTCACACCTTGGGATAGTAGGTGGAGTGACTCCCTCATCATCCAAGGTGAGTTTGAGGCATAGAGTTGTACCAAAAGATTGACCTTCTCTTTCGCACTATGGGCCAGACTTGCATCAGACTTACACAGTGGTGGGAGACTGACCTGACAAAATTTTTTTTCCTTGCGCAGCCTTGCCTATCTCCCAAAAAGCACGACTCCCTGAAGGATGTCTTCCAAGGCGCTCGCCAATACTGGCAACGTATTCTGCCTTAGCCTTGGGAATAGCCTTCTGGATCTAGAAGCGGCATTAAATTCTCGCTTTCTCACCTTGACATCAGGATCCCGACACTTCCTAGCTCTATACCAGGCTAAGTATGCTGACTGCTTCTGGTGTGCAGCATCCCTGCTGGCGTTACTAAACCAAGAGCGGCTGCGGCCGCCCACAGGTATTTTGGCAGAAGGGATGAATAATTCTATCCCTTGGTGGAGCACATCTGTGATGCAGTCAGCACAAGTGCCAGGATCCCCGAATAAGAAGTAAAGCCGTTTCCATCGGTAGGATGCAAGAAATTCGCGAAGTCCATCCCAATCTGCTGACTTGTATCGTCAGACTCTACGGTAACCAGTCACCGAAGAGCGATCTGGTCGCGTAACAGGATGCACTGTGGATAAGACAGTGATCCGATGATCCCAGAGGAGCATCTACCTCCACCCTGTATCCTAGTGGATGTGTAGTCAGCAGAAGATCCAGCAAAGAAGGTTCATGGCTCTCGTTGTCTGGCATACGGGTGGGATGTAACACCAGTTGTGAGAAGCCATAGGCCGTGGCCATACTGAAGAGAACCCGACCCACGGAGTCGGTAGTCCGGGATCCCAACCACTCTTTATGATGAGCGTTAAAATCGCCAAGGCCACCAACTCCGTGGATGGGTACCTCTCCAATATTTGGTCAGTCCCCTTTTGGACGTTCTCAAGTAGCTGAGTTAACTCCGAATCACTGGCATGGGACCTGTAAAGGCATGCATAAACTCGGGTAAGACCGCCATGGTCTACGCGTAGCCATAAAATTGACAGGTCCCGATGCTCGAGGCCCCGAAGGCGGTGGCAACAGATATCGCCCCTGATGAACACGCACACCCCGGCTTTACATCGGAAAGAATGCTCCAACTCGTAGCCCGGGAATTTTAAGTACGAAATGTCGTCAAGGGCGCATATCTGCGTCTCCGTTAAAAAGAGCAGGGCAGGCCGCGTCGTCTTGAGATGGTGGTGGACGGCATCGAGGTTACTGTGTAGACCCCTGACATTACAGAAATCCACGAGAAATCACCGTAGAAAATTTGCTCTTTATCTAACCTTTCATTGTTCTTATAATTAATCAGAGAGGGGATAAGGATTGATGCATGGTTCGAGGTCGAGGTGGTGCCCAAAGAAAGAGCAAAGTCTTAGTGCGAGGTAGGCCCACAAGTTATGCAAGAAGCCGATACGAAGCACGGAAGGGCCCACGGTCCCCCCCGCACATAGCCACCAGGTCCACTCCGGTCTCCCAATCCGGTACGACGACTTCGTGACGGGATTCTCACCGGTTGGTGGGACAGCCTCCCGAGCAGGATGTACCCAGGTTCGGGTCCCCTACTAACCGGCAGGTGGCCGACGGCAACCATTCCCATCGGGTTTCCCTGTACCCCGCACCGGCCTCCCACGCCCTTTGGACCTACCAGGCATCACACTTCGCTAGCCTCGAGCCTCGCACCAACCCCGAACCACACTTAGAAAAAGAAGAAGAGAAAAAGGAAGTGGGAAGGAGAGAGAGCGGGAAGGGGGAACGAGGGTGATTGAGCCTCCGGCACTCACACTCACCGAACGAATCACAACAGTAGGAATATTGCTATTTCACGTCGATATTCTGTGAGAGGGTAGTCCTTCCCCGGTCGAGCTGGCCTATTTGTGCTGAAATCAGCGAGGCTATACTACACAAAAATAACATAAAATAAATAAAATTATTTTACAAATTTACCAAAACTGTCACGGTGAGCTAAATGTGCACCAAACATTTTCCGTAAAATGTTTCGGAACAAATTGCTCAAGTTTTGGAACAAGCTTCGACATTGTACAGATTCATTATTGAATTTAGTGGAAATAAAACAATTGCAACCTCGTTGAGAGAATGGAACACAATTTCTAATTTAAGAACGTGCGAACAAAGCTCGCTCGTGGCTCGTTACATTGAGTTTAAAATCGAATTGCACTGTTTGACAATATGGGGTTTTAGTGTGTATGTATCGATGGTTTACTGGCTTTGAAGCAAGCGCAATTGCCCGTAAGATTACGGGACGGCAAAAAGTATAATAAGATTTTCTTTTTTAGTAAGTAGTAAGGCCTCAGTGTAGGCTTTCTTATTCTTCATAAAGAAAAAAGCAGTTTGATTCTGCTTAAAAAAGAACAACTCTCGCACCCGCAGTTATTTCTGTGTCGGAGGGGCCTTTACATACGTTTAAACTACGGACACGATGGATACCTACACTCGGAACAAATATATGAGATTTTTTGTCACGTCTGGGATTCGAACCCACACATTCGGCGTAGTGGCAAAGGCGAGTTGATCACTAGAACCACTTCGCCATTCATGCAGTCAAGTCTAGGCTCTTATAGTCTCCTTAAATATTTCTCAACTAGTTTGAGCATCGAACGAAGTAGAATTAGAGGTCTGAGGGAAATGTTTGTTCAATTTATCAGCCTCTTATCCGAGATAGTGTAGATCCTGCCATCTTTACCTTATCCTAACGGTTAAGCGGTTTATCTTTAGTAGTTTTGTATGGGCCGGCCGCCTTTAGTTCTACGATCACTGTATATATAACTAGGACAAATAGAAAGCTATTTTGAGCACAATAGCTTAGATTTCTATAGAATCATTAATACTACCTACTCTAATTATATGACTAGAATATTATTTCAACAAAGAAAATACTTTTATTAAAAATCTAAACTACTAATTAAGATGCCGCGTAATTACAATGGTGGAAGGTCAACATATATCTGTGGCAGTTCAATTAATGTAAGTGCGCGACCACACCGAATTTAAGTGGCCACTATATTTTAATATATGCCATGCTAGGCATAGCATATATTACAATAGCAAACATTGCATCTATAACATAATTATGACATTAAAGTGAATGAGCATATATACATTTACAATTCATACAAACATATTTTAGATTTCCCTCACATGTTAATTACCGCCCAAGCTACGCCGTAGGTACAGCACAGTGAAAACTGGCAAGAATAATAAAATCATAATGACTAAAAAACTTTTACTCTGGTCCATAAAGCGAGCGGGCGCTACAGGCAAAACTAAAGTGAACCGCGATAAAATCCGTAATAAATATTTTAATTCGAATGTGTAACGTTTGCGTAACCGTCAAATAATAAGTAAATTTAAGTTTGTTTATTAATAAATCAGTCACAAAAGAGAGTTTGGAAAGGTGTCCGGTAAATGATTGGCTATAAGCTTGTGTAACTTTTACTAGGAACCTAGACAAAGTTTTGCATTACGTGATAGTTCATATCACGTAATGCAAAACTTTGTCTAGGTAGTTCGCAAATAGGAAAACCTTCATAAATGAATAGATTCATAAAGTTTCCTAGAAAGGTAGGCAGTACCTATTGATATCTATTTTCCACGAAATAGTGTAATATATAGCCCCACGACCAGTATTGCAGTCATTTAAATTCAAATTCAAATTGTTTTATTTGTGAAACATAGGTGGTTAAGGTACTAGTTACAACAAAAAACTATCACTATGTTTCGCCCTGTAAATTATTAATTATACATCATTTGATTGCATTTGTGAGTATTTCTTGCTAAGACAACACAAAACACACAAAACACAAAACAGACAACTTGCAAGAACAATGTTTATTTATTTATTTATTTATTTATTTATTAAGTACTGCCACATGACACATATTAAAAATACAACAAGTAAATTATATATATAGTACATGTTCTGATATGCATCACAATAACGGCGTACATAGCATTTGCACTAACTTTATAACTGCAGTTTACATTACATTAATTTATAGTGTGTTAACATAAATTAAGCAAAATACAAAAGTTAATCAAACCAAATAGTAAAACAAAAACACAATCTTACATTATATTGGCAAAGTATACATTTATTTTATTGCTGAACTTCGAAACACCATCATTAAAGATATCAAGGTCGGGAATTTTTTGAGACAAAAAGTTGTATTCAGAATAAATTCGCGCCATAGGAGATTGTAACCCGAGATTAGTCTTGGCCGTTGGAACAAAGAATAGTTTATTTATGCGACCTCTTGGGTATTTGTTAGGCACAGACAGCGATACACTTGATATAAGGTCACTACAATTCAGATTCCCATTAATTAATTTATACAAGAAAACCAAGTTTAACATCATTCTCCTATTATGAAGACTGATCATTTTGAAATAAGATAGTCTCTGGTTGTATGGTTGTCTATGAGAAAACCCGTGAATACTAAAAGCAAGATGCCTTGTAAATGATCGTTGAATACTCTCCACCCTCTGCGAATGTACCGAATAATATGGATTCCAGGCAGTAGAGGCAAACTCGAGATGGCTGCGCACCAAGGCGTTGTACAATACGATTTTTGTTGTAACATTATGAAAGCCTTTAGAGTTTCGTTTTAAAAAACCTAAGACTTTTGCAGCTTTGGACACCATTGAATTAAAATGTGATTTAAATGAAAGAGCCTTGTCAATAATAACTCCTAGATCTCGTACTTCATCCACCTCAACTAAGGTGGCGCCACCAATCTCGTACTTAGTAACAAGTGGTTTTTTTAATCTACTATATTTAATATGTTTGTATAATAGAAGTCCATTTTCACTTTTACACAATTATAATACTTATTTTATGAAATGAACATACACATTACATTTATTTAAATGCATGTACAAGTCAGGTCTTCCATTTCATTTACATAAGCATCACGATATTTGAAAATTAGTTCAGTCAAAGGAATATTAATTATATTTCATAATAGTTTGTACCGGTATTATACAATGACATCCCGTCCCGACAGCTAAAATGTGTATGCAAAATTGAATGGTAAGCTAATTTTCAATTAATATCGATATTCGTATGACATTTTATATTTGTTACAAATTGACATTAGTTTACATAAACTAGAATATATAATAAGCAATTTTTTTGTTTAAAAATTCCGTCTATGTCCAAGTAAAATGAATTTAATTAATTTTATTGAAATTACCTGATATAGCATCACATATACATATGTATATCGTCCTGAAGGTTTAGATAGAAATGTATCTCGTCTACATTTAATAACCAATGTTTCACTACGTTTCTATCGAAGATAAAAATTGCTTGGCAGAAAAACTTGAGCAAAAAGCTATCGTTTATAAATTGAATGAATTTATTTATTTAGGCCATAGGCAATTTGAATAATGATAAAGATATATACGTATATTTTACTCTTGAACAGGCCAAAAGCAACTTTACAAGAATTAGCACATTTTTAATATAGTTAGGTATCCAGGTGTCACAACTACATCAAATTTTAGGCCAAACTACAGGCTATAACTAGGATTGTCATAAGTTGTAACTACAACAATCCTAGTTATTATTTACTAGTGATTTACTGAAATATTACACCAAATTCCAAATGCCTTCGGTTTTATCAACCTTATAGACAATTAAAGTATTTTAGAAGTTATTAAATGATTTATCTAGCGTTAACGCAAATGTTATACGTACAATGTTTTAAATGTTGTCCATAGTGATCAAGATAATTATACATATAGAAGCTAGCTAGTATTTGTTTATCAAACACGCTCCGACGACCATCATTTATTTAATTTTGCCTATATCGCCATATCTTTTTTTTTATGGTATAGGGGTTGAAGGTTTGAAGGTCGTATTGGTCCGGGAATACTGCAGGCGACAGTTCATTCCACAGTTTTGTTGTGCGAGGCAGAAAAATTCTGGTGAAGCGCACAGTTGTGGACAGCCAACTATCTAAATGAAGAGAATGGAAATTCTGTCTCGTAGGATGATGGCAAAAAGAGGCGGCAGGGACCAGTCCAAACAATTCCTCGGAGTACTCCCATAGTAAAAGCGATAGAAGATGCATAGCGAGGCCACATCTCTACGCAGCGCCAAGTGGTCTAGCCGATTTGAAACATCCTGGCAGTCGACGATTCGAGTCACTCTCCGTTGAATGCGATCCAGAGGGAGTAGCTGATACTGGGGTGCCCCTGCAGATGAGAACAGTATTCCATGTGAGGCCGAACCTGCGCCTTGTAAAGTAGTAGGCGGTGGGCTGGCGTGAAAAACTGTCTCGATCTGTTGAGTACATATCTACATTTTCTGAAAATATAGAGCAGAATAATAATTATTATCTTTAGTCTATAGTATCCTATCACAGAGTAAAAGCCTATCCTATTTATTTAAGTATACTATGTAGCTTACTTGGTCATCTGAGGTGGGACATTTTCAGAGCCGCAAGAACCATGTGACTCATTCTTCTGTTACAGTGAAAAACTTCCACCTCAATTTATAGCGTACTTTACAGCGTACTTTCCCTTGAGTGAGACCATGATTTTGAATATTCATATTCAAAAGCTGAGCATATTTATTTATGATTAAATCAAAAATTGTTAATCGTAATAGACACCACAGGTCAGGCTTGCCTAGTGTGGGACCGCCGGATATTGACATATGTATATTGTAAAAGTTTTACTGTAAATAAATATTATTTATTATGATAATTATTATTTTTTAGCAATTCAGTATACCTTGATAAGGTTAACGTCTTCGGCTTTTAAGACGACAACCTTATCAAGCAGCTTATCTTACTTGCTAGCTTGCTAAGGCGCGAAGTGTTGGATACTTTTGCGGAGGACGGCCTTGTCAAATCGGACGACAGAGATCAGTACACAGTCTGAGAAACATATAGCCAAGAATATAGTAAAAATAATAATTTTAATAAATGCTTCATTAATTTGTATTGGAACGTCCTCATTTTATAATGATGACGTCTAACTATCTAGACCGATTTTCACGACGATTTATAGTTCTTAAGCTTTACGCGAATTTATAATTACTGAACAATTGGCAGAAAATTATTCTTGAACGTAGAAAAAATGTTCTTCATAGCGTGACAACATCACTATCACCTTCCGGTTATCACGTACTTCAGAATAAATTATACTAAGTACATATGTATTAGAGAAAGTGGGTTTAGCAAAAGGGATTTCTATAAAAATTATAACAAAGGTATATAGGAATATACCTTTTTTTTAAAGCAATCCCTTTTATTAAACCCACTTTCTCTCAAAACATCGTCGTGGATAAAAATAAATATTTTTACGAGAAAAAGGTAACATAATAAATTAAAAATAATGTCTTGTCTTCAAACTTCTTTGTCATAAAAATCAGATAATAATAAGAAAATGTATACGAATTAAAAATACATCCTCGTGCCTCTAATAATGTAATGGAACAAGATCACAAGAGAATAATCCGATACATTGTACAATATCAATTTCCTTTAGGTAATTTAAAGCACGAAAATGTTTTCTGTTTAAAAAAATAAAAACAACTGCCACTCTAGGAACAATTCCTGTGTCGCGGGGGACTTTACAAACACTGAAACAACGGACACAAAGAACATCCAGACTGGAAACAACCATTTGTGGATCACACAAAGTTTTGTCTCGTGTGGGATTCGAACCCACAACACTACACAAACAAATAAACATTTCAGCTTTATAATATTAGTATAGATGCAGACGTGGTGCACAATAATATTATTCAATCAATATTAAATTATGAGACAAATATAATTAAAGCAATCAAGGATGTCCTCCAGACTGAATTTCGGTCATAGCACAATCGCATAGGACAATCTTAATTGAGATAAACCATCCGTCCAGGCGATATCATAGTCCAGAAATGTGTGCGCAAGCATATGCGCATTCTTTATTCCCTCACTTTCATAATTCTGTTCTGCGTGTTCTTACAACCGTGATTTGAATGTTTGTTCCCCGCAATACAGTAACTAAGCATAAAGCGGAATTAGTCTTAAAAAAATAATCCTAGATCCGAACTACTATTAAAAATTACCTGACAAAACACTCAATATCGTTTTGTCGGCCCAGTCTGGGACTTGGGCCTAAGACCTTATCCACAACGACCACGATCACTACCGCTGCTCTCAGACAATTATAAGGGAATAACATATTAGTTGTACACTAAAAATATGAATTCCCGATCTACAGTCAAAAGTAATTCAGGCAAAAAACCTTTTAAAAAATCGTTTTCTACAAGTTGTTCCACAAAACCATGATTGTATTAATGCACAAAAGAAGTGTGCAATGCTTATATTTACATGGAAAATAACATGCATGCAGGCAGTCTACACGACTAATTTTATTTTATCCTAATGCCGCGGATACTTGAAAGCTTTAACATTCTCGTGGATGCATTTCACAACATTTTGAATCGCATTCGTTGAAAAGAGGTTTCTTCTTCTGAGAAAAATATAAGTCTCGTGAATTTAGACTCACGTATAAAAGTCCGAGTACTGGTTTTAGCTTTTCTTACAAATAGCTCGTCGATGTTGTGAGTGTAAAGAATGTTTGTTGATTTATTATACACACTTTCTATTTAATAATCCTTCCTGTATAACACCATATTCATCTATAGATTTATAATCGATAAAAGTTTATCTAGTAGTAATTGAATCTTTTACGCAGTAGTGGCAAGTCAAGCTTTTATAAAAATGTGTAACAGATGTATGAATATCTACTCATACACAAATAAGCTATTTGAAACACCTCAAATATTCCAAAATTGACTCATTAGAAAAACGCTGGAGCTCATCTGAATTATTACTTTTATTTAAACTTTTAAACAACAATATTGATTGCCCAGAACTTCTATCTAAATTTAATTTCAATATCCCTCACAGATATCCTAGAAAACCAATTATGCTCCGACATCCTCTTTTTCGTAAGTCTGTTTTAGGCTCCAACTCGCCTGTTTCACGGTTAAGTAACATATGTAATCACTACAGTAAATAGATAGATATATTCTGCACAACATTTCAACGATTTAAGAACTAAGTCCATAATCTTACTATCGATTAACCATCCACTAACTGCTGACCTATTCAGAAATATGCACTATATATTATATAAGTTTTGTAATATAAGTTTTGTTTCTCCGATACTTGGATAATTTTTGTCAATAGTTATTTTCTAAATTATATGCATGTGGTGTTTACCTACATAAGTTGTGCACTTAGATTAAGCATAATACTATGTTCTGTTTTGTAATGAATGTTTTAGTGTAATAACTGTTGGTAAAACAATAAATAAATAAATATACTATTGCTGTGCCGTGGTCAGGTACGGAACGTAAAATCTTTCTGGGATGTTTTTGTTTACAATTTCTGAATATGATAGACCTCCCTCTAGTAGGTAGGTATTCGCCTTGTATAAAAAGTGACTATATTGCTATATCGGTGTTTTCCTGCGGTACTTTGGCCAATAAAGGATATGTCATAGATAGTATATTTGTATTTTAAATGTATTGTTCGTGTTAATTATTAATAAAATAATTTCAAACATTGCTTGAAATGCAAGAGTTATGTATTAGTAATAAAAATTGTATATTCTTGAGTAGAAATACTCGCGTTGCCAATAATTTGGAAACGCCACAAATGAATCGCTGGTAGAAGTACCATCCAATTACAGGAATTCCGCTCAAGACAATTACTGCGTTTCGAGTCACATACCTACTCCAATTCCATTCCATCTTTGATTCCTATTAGAAATACCATCAAACAAGCAGCAAACTTGTATGTTAGACATGTTTTATTTAAAAAGAAATATTATCCGTGGGAACCTTTAATGTAAACATCTAATACTTAGTATTACGTGCGACAAAGTATTAAGTCTACTCCCTTAAAACCATTACATTACATCCTCGTTAAAACAATATTTCCTGCGAGCCGCCGCTAAAACACCATAATATGTACGAAAAACAGAAAACGAGGTATTATAAAAATTAATGTACGGGCGTCCACAGTTTACACAACATGAACCACTGAACTTTGGCGTGAGGCTGATGGTCGGAGGCTTTATCGTAAAAATGTCCTCCTATAGGCGCCTGCTTGTCGCACTATTAACTATAATGGGAATACAGCTACCTCTATGAGAAGGGTGTATCTCGTTTACCGTCATAACCTGTTATGCAGCCTTATCTAGGGCTATCTCTGTATAGATATAAGCAAGCTTTTGTCAACAAACTTCGATCAACAAAGTGGAATGAGCTGAATAGGGAACTAAAGTGAAAGGAGGTTAAAGTAACCATGCTTTATAAAGAGTGCCGTACTATTGAAAACTGTCATTAAGTTCTTACGCAAATCAGTGACGTTTGTTTATCTTTAACACGCTTTTATTAGCTTGGTATGTATGTATCTATGAATCTATGTAACGGAATCTTTGAACGTGATTTTCATCCCTTTCAAACCGACGGATTAATTTGAAACTTTGCACACTTATCGAGGACCGATGACAATACAATACTATAGAAAAAATATAAGTCCGTTGTTTGCGTGTTTATAAAGTTTCTCGCGACACATGAATTATTCCTAGTGCGGGAATTGTCTTTTTAATATCTTCCTGGGCTTTACGTCTATCCTTACTTAATTTGTACTGGTAACTTAAAATGGCATCTCATCAATTCCTGTGTCCCAGAGACTTTACAAACATTCAAAGAACGGATACAAAGAACATACAGACGCGGAACAACCGTTTGCGGATATCACAAATTTTTGTTCAGTCTGGGGATCGAACCCACAACACTCGGCGCGTAGGCAGTGGTGAGGCGACCACTTAAGACACTACCCCATCTGTGCAAATCTGACACAGACTGTATGTTAGACATGTTTTATTTAAAAAGAGATATTATCCGTGGGAACCTTTAATGTAAACATCTAATACTTAGTATTACGTGCGACAAAGTATTAAGTCTACTCCCTTAAAACTTTTCCCTTATATCTTTTTTATTGCTGCTGGTTACAGATGAGGCAACAGCTCATCTGTTGGTAACCGGTAGCAATTATATTATTTTTTTATTGGTAGGTCTCTATATCAGTTCTATGTTGCGATTTTTGTGCTCTATGCCAATTTGCCAAATTAGTTTAAAAGTATATAACAGCTAATATAGCTGTTATTAATATAATAATATCAGCCTTGTAATAAACTGTCCCACTGCTGGGCACGGGCCTCTTCTCACTGTGAGAAGGGTTAGGCCATAATCCACCACGCTGGCCTAGTGCGGGTTGGCAGACTTCACATATGAAAGAAAGAAAGAAGAAAGAAATCTTTATTGCTATTATACAGCTTTCAGGTGGGCACAATGTGTATGAAGATAAAAAAATACCAGTTACAATAATAAAAAGGAAGAAATAAAAAAATAAAAAATACAGTAACATAAAATAATTAAACCTCTTGCGACACATGTGTCCCACAGCTGCAGCAATCAGGACTCCAGTTCAGCATTTGCCTGGTCCCAAGAACCAGGCACTGGTCTTCCACTGGAGCCTGGTATTATGACGTACGGAAGCCAACAGGTACAACTATATATACATAGTTATATATAATTTAGAATTATGTACATACTAATAGCGTAAGAAGGTATAGAATACATAGACAAATGTTAAATAAGTACACAATTATATAAAAATAAAATAAATACAGCAGTCAATAAATGTGGTAAGTCATAGTTAAAATAGTTATAATATTGTTATATTAAACAACGTATGGACGCAGGCCACGCGCAGCTATGTATCGCACAATAATCTCTAGCCACCGCCAGCACTAGCGAGCGAGAATCATCGATGCGGTGCACATAACACAACTCGCGCGACGAGCGCCTTAATATAACGTCATCATATTATATTATAAGTAATAATTGACGTGACAATGATGAAAAGTTTTAAAAATTATCCCATAAATCGTACACTTTACAGGCAAAAAAGTACGTTACCTAGCACGCATCTGTGCATTTACTTAATACAGCGCAACAATTTAATTAAAAAGTAAGTACCTACATAAGTACTTACTAATTAGTCTCACAGGAGAGTGATAATAATATATTTTAATTTGATTATAATACCTGATAGCTACTTCAATTTTTTTTAAACTTAACTGTTCTGTTCCAGTTAGCCCGGTACGAGCAAGTCTGTGAGAAACAGCCACGGCAGTACTGTGATTGCAGTTATCTATGACTGAATTGCTTGGAAGATCGGTGGCTAAACACTTACGTGCACAGCAAGCAGACCCAAGCGGTAGTCATTTTAAAATATCTATAATAATAATGATTACATAAACAACATACTTCGCTGATAACTTTAATGCAAATTACTATTTTCAGCTCGCCAGCTTTTGGTTTTGGCGCAGGGTAGGGTCACGCTTACAGACACACATTACAACATACAATTTTAAATAAAAGACATTTCGCAATTAATATTGCCCTGTTGTCGTTGTGCATCTATAAGGTACTGTTTTAATCGTATTTTAAAGGTAGCAAGCGCATTTAGGTTTCTTAGAGGTGGTGGAAGATTATTCCACACCTTCGATGCAGCGTATTTGAAGCTACCCTTAAAGGCTGCCAATCTATGAGGCTGGATGGCAAGCTGCTGTGAGCACTGTCTACTCGTGCACTCCCTTCTACTTGCTGTCAAACTCAACCTGTCATATAAATAGGATGGCTCATGATTCTTAATAATTCCAAATAGTAGACATGCCAAATGATGCTTACATCGAGATTTCATTTTTAGTATGCCGTATTGATTCAAAAATGGTGTGACATGTGTTCTAGGGGGGATTGTAAAACAGAACCGTGCACACGCATTTTGGACTCTCTGTATAAGACACTGTATTCTAGCGAGCAGCCTAGGACCACAGACTACGTCTGCGTAGTTTAATTTTGATAAAACCAATGACTCAACTAATGTATAAATCTTTGAGAACATTATTGAGAACTCTTAGACATGCAGGTATCCTCACGATGTTTTCCTTCACCGTTAAAGCGATCGATAATTAACTATTAATACGCACATAACTTCGAAAAAACAGAGATGCGCGCCTTGGGATTGAACTCGAGACCTCTGCGTGGCAGTCCAACGGTTTCCGACTAGGCTATCGCTGCTTTTATTACTTATCTAATAATTAATCCAACTATGTTAAAAACCTCAACACTTTTCATAATAATAGATTTAATACTAACTGACAGAAATGATTGCTTCTATATAAAGAGATAAGGTTTATATGCACGGGACATAAAACTCGTTCCCTGAACGATACAGTGTTGCAACAGGAAGAATAAAATCACTATCTCAGTAAAGAGATGCTTAATGTTATAGGCTGCATTCAAACTAATAGTTCTCAGAAAACTCTGTATGCGGGCTTTTGTTGGTTTAACGACTTCAGGCAGGAACATCTTATTCTTTCTTTCGTAAACCACGAGTTGAGCTCTAGTAGATACACTTGTGCGTGCCGTATGCATCACGTAAATGACCGTCACGAGCTACCTGCGCGAGTAACCCGTATCTAAAACCCGCATATGTAGCCCACACGAGTAGCCCACACAAGCGATTTGCGAAGTGTACAAACACAATTATTTAAAGTTAGCCAACTTATACAAAAACATAGCTTAAATAACTTAATACACATTTTGTACATACATATTTACAGTATCAAAGCAACTTTTTTTTAAAGATATCGTATGCCCTAGAAATAATTCCTGTGTTGCGGAGGATGTTAAACATATTCAAACATCGGACACAAAGAACAACCAGACTCGACAGAACAATTAATTGTGGAACACACAAATTTTTGTCCCGTATGGGCGTCGAACCCACAACTCTTGGCACGGCTGAAACCACTACGCCCTCCGTGTCATTAAATTCAGTCAATGGAGTGAAAAAGAGAATGCTACCTGCACGATAAGACTTAAGACTGCACCGAGCGAAATGTGCCAAAACATGCGGTCACAGTTAAGTTGATAAAATCAGCACTTTTTGTTTAATACAAATATAAAATATATGTGTTACAATTACTCCGTGTAAAAATCTTAAAATATTTAATATATTTGCATACAAAATTACGTAAATTTGTATGAAAAATGCAAAAATGTAGGCTCGTATTACGTGATTTTTAGATTATAACAGTAGAAATCTATTCTATTTTATAGCTTAAAGGAAACATAAATAGTTATATTACAATTTGTTCATCCCAAATATTTAAGTTATTAGTTAACAATAAAGATACATATTTATCAAATAAGCACTTCAATTCCTCCATACAATTTTACTATGGCGGCCGCGCGCCGATTTGTATATCGAGCTCTGTCATTCAGTCCAATCGCGTCTTACGCTCGGCGCAGTCTTAAATACAAACCGTAACGCTTGTCACTTACGTTTCTTATAAGTAGGTAATATGACAGATACAGGGACTTACGCCTGTACATCATTGGGGGGATAAGCAGAGGCATTACAACCACATTTTACCAGCTACATTTTAAATCCCACGTAATAACGCAAAAGCCTTATGACGTTCACCGAGTACTTTTTATATAAAAACTGATATTTATTTTCATAACAGATAAACCGCTTACTTAGTATGTAGTACAATATGGCTGTAATAACTTTGTTCAGCCTGTAACAACATTGTATCTAATAAATATTTTAAATATACTTGTTTACACTGCTACCATAAAAATAAAATTTATGTAAGTATAATATGTGTAGAGCAGCGATAGCTCAGTGGGGAGACCAACAGACTACAATGCAGATGGTCTCGGGTTCGAACCCACGTCGCACACCCCTGACTTTTGGAAGTTATATGACTTTTCGAAATTATGTGCGTATTTATTGACAATTATCGCCTGCTCCGTGCCTCGGAGAGCATGTTAAGCCGTCGGGCCCGGCTGCCATGAACATCTATGGCAGTCATTATTGGGGAAGTCGACACAAAAGATCCCACTGGGTCGAAGTGTCGCCGGTCTGTACTAACTGACCCCCCACACAAGATAAGATAAGTTAAGTATAATATAGGTTTAAATATAACATATTTTAAATCTTAATAATATTTATGTATATGTGTTCCCAAAGTGACTTAGTAACGTTACTTACGTTAAGTTCATATTCCTTTTTGTGATAAAGTAATTAAAGTTGTTTAGATGTTTGTTACTCAATAACCATTAAATAGATTTGAATGTAATTTGACACATACATAATATATAGACAACATTCTGGGTTAACGCATAGGTCATATTTTATACGGGATATGTACGGAATCCCACGGAAAGATTCAAACGGGCGATGCCGCGAGCACAAACAAGTTAAACTACAAATATTATAGACGTTCACTTAACAAAGTCTCTTTGAACTCGCACAGTTAGGTACCAAACATTACATGAGTTTAATACGAACTGCTAAAACTCGCAAAAAAAAGAATTAACACAATTAATCATTTGTGAGATTAGATTAAAAATATCCTTTATTCAATGTTGACGATGCTTGTAATGTGTCTCCAATTAAAAGCTAGTAGGATATTAATTTGATGGCTAAAGAAAGAACCACCTTACACTCGTTCGGTATAAATAGAAACATCGAAACAGAAGTTATCATATAAATTGAAGAAAATTCTCAATATCTTCATGTAGTTTTATCTAATATCAACCTTACGGTCTACTAAACCATGGCAGAATCATTTATAACTTTGGATCTAATTATAAATTAAAGACATAACAACAAATATTAAATTCCTAAGCTTTAAATTCCGAAAACATTTTAGGCGTCTATGTTTAAAAACTAGGATGGTTATAAAATGCTGCGACTAAGTCTCAGCAATTCACTAGCTACTGAATAAAACTCCCAACGTCTACAGCCAAGAATTTGTCTACTCGCTAATGTCCCTGACTGAATGAATAATTCATGCTTTTTTGTTAACCGGGGGGAGAAGTACCGAAAACGGGCACTAAAGTCAACGTACTATATACGCAGGTGGTTCTGGGAAGTGCTGACGCTTTCACTTTAAGACAACGTATTACCTACGAACTGACGACGTAAGAGGAACGATAGCGATTTGCTTTTTATTTAAGATATTGTATAATATTGTCTTCTGTTTACGCGAATGTTATTAATTGAAATAAAACTCATTTATCCGGATTTTATCGCGTTCTTTATTTAACACTGTATTACATAATTTTGAAACTGTTACACTAATACTACTATTGAATTTTACTAATTTTTAAGCTAATACAATTATTAAAACTATTTATATTTAGGTTCACACTTTCCCCGACGTTTCGGTTGCTTTTCAGCAGTCATGGTCACGGGGAAAGACTTAAATAAACAACGCGATAAAATCCGTATAAATGAGTTTAATTTCAATAAGACATTGTACTTACTTCGTATCATAAATTCATAGAGTGTGTAAACTATGTGTATGTGTATTAGATCATTACTAGCGATCGTCTAGTGATCGAAATTCGACCATAGTTGACTATAATGGGCACAAAACCTCACGTAAATTTCACGACAGCAGCATCTGGTAGAACGTTTGCCGAACTCAGTAGATAATAGACGTTTCTACGAACAGTAAGCGACGTAAGACAATGAAATTATTTCAAAAACTATTAGGTATATAAATTAACTTGTTCTAATTATTATTAGACACGTTTTTATGTAATGTCATTAATGCTTCGATCGCCATATTCTTGCTTTTTCCATTATGTTTGTATCCCTTAATCTGAGCGTTGACCTTTGTCAACGATAAGATCCTGAATAACGAATATCTTATGATTCGTTATTCTAGAGTTAAAGTTTATGTTAATTAGATTACATGTCTACACAAATTGACAAATGCTCGGATGGAGTAGTGGTTTATGTCATAGATTCGCATCTGATAGTGTGCGCAGTGCTGTGAGTTTGATCTATACACGATTCACAGATTAGTTTATTTTACAAATAGTTGTACCGTGTCTGGTTGTTTGTTGCTTTAATGTTTATAAAGTTCTCGCGACGGGACTATTCCTATAGCAAAAGTTGACTTTTAAGAAAAAAAGAAATGTTATCTAACTACCGGTGACCACGATACTGAACTATGATATCGCTAACATAAGCGTCAGGGACAGCCAAAACCTAAATTGAGTGACTACAGCCGATTAATTGCAAAATGTAAGCTTCGTATAAAAATATTCTTTAAAAACATAAACAGGATTCAACAATTCAGCCCCCGACGTTATCCCAAAAAGGGCCAATTAAGCATCCCTTAACATTTTAGTACAGAAGCTTTTCGCTAACATCGTTTAAGAGTAATTTTCGATCGTACGCGTTCGTTAAAACACTTCCTTTCGGGTATAACGAGCACACACCTTTACATGCACATTATACACATTTCTCCACACGTTGTGTTGATACTCGTGTGCATCTATTATGTACACACAACACAACGCAGTCTTAACTGGGGCTGTTGTAAAAGGTCCGTGTTTATACGTAGACGTGTATACGTCACATCCGCCTTACCTTAATACCCTTTCATTACGTAAACCCGACACGTGTTTTGTATTATTAAAAACTTGTTCATCACGGTGCATAGCTAATTTTTTGTGCCGAAATTACATTTGTAACACGTGACGGAGTTACCTTCATACTATTGTACTGAGTTGATCATAATATATGTTTATGGTACGTACTGTCTCGGTATTTTTTACAAGGCATTTGATTTTTGTTGACCTGGTACAGATTTTTATATTTATATTTACTTGCCGTACTCTGAGAGAACAGTCTCTATTCGGCCAAGTCTTAAAATACAGGACATAATTAAAAATCTATAGTAGTTAGCCACTGGTGTGCCGCTGCGTCTAAATAGGTTGAACTGAAAACAAGCTATTATAATTACTCTGCTTCCCCTACACACGTATTTGATTCTTTTTTTTTACAACCTGAGCAACGTAAAAAGTGTTCTCAAAAGGCAGCCATTGGGATAGAAAACTTTACTTAATACTAAACTTCACTAGCTGCATTTTTTATTTTTATACCACTAAGGTGACAAACAAGCATACGGCCCACCTGATGGTAAGTGGTCACCGTAGCCTATGGACGCCTGCAACACCAGAGGCATCACTTGCGCGTTGCCGACCCTTTAGAAAATGATGAACAGTAAAAGGAAGTGGGAAGGAGGGGGAGCGGGGAGAGGGAAAGAGGGTGATTAGGCCTCCGGCACTCTCACTCACTGAACGAAACACAACAGTAGAAATATTGGTATTCTGTGAGAGTGTAGTCCTTCCCCGGTCGAGTCCCATTCATGCTGAAATCAGCGAGGCTCTACTACTCAAAAATCTGCATCTGCATCCTATCAAGTTAGACTATTGTTTCAGGTGAGAGTTAAAAGAAATCTAGCTACACACAGTAACTTTTTTGTGCTTTCTATGTAACCTATTTTAAAACATGACTTTAGCGTCTCGATAAACACGACCGTATACATACAAATCATTATGGTCTAAATACGACCGCAATCAGTTCGATCCTTGAAAATATTCAAGCATACAAGCCAACTATGTTTTTGTTTTATAAAACAACTTTGCGCTAGAGACCAGGGGCCCAAGTCTGCTATTTTTATAAATTCGTCATTCCGACACGACGTAACTGCAATGCCATTGTCATTTTGCTAAAAGTTCGTAATCTGCTAAATTCATAATGGTCGATCATTGGTCGGTCAATGGTCTCGTAATAGGATTGTGGTAGAATAACATGTTGTTTTGCCTTTATTATAAAACCCGTTAAAAAGTGATTTTTGAAAAACTATTACTAAATTTAAACATTAATTCATGCCAGATTTCGTTTATATACATTTTTACATATTATTTATTAGTGTTAAAATCAATTTGATCAAAGGAACTGTCAAAATAGCAGATTACCGCATACTTCAGTCATTCATTTGTCATTATGTACGAGATTACCATTCTATGCCATTTTTCAGTGGTTAACCATCAGAAAGTCATAATGACGCCATTATATTAGCAGATTACCAACCTTCCAACTACTAAACAATTATGAAATCAATGATAGACCATTCTGACACTATTGTAATAGCAGACTTTGGCCCAGGCTCTGTGTCACGGAGGACAACAGAACTGTGTAACAGACACAAACGACACCCCAACTCAAAATAATAATTCGTGGATCAGAGAAATAATTGTCGCATGTGGGATTCGAATCCATAAAGACCGTTTGCCCGCTGCGCTATCGGTGCAGTCTAATATATAAACAATAATAATAATAATAGATCAATTTTTACATTTATTTTAATTACGACTACGTCTGTCTAGTCCATAAGTGTTTCCTTTTGATTGCTATACCGCTGGCCAAATCAGGTTTGGAGCCCGGCAAGTATTATTGAATTTTTCTGTACGGAAATAGTCATTACAAGCGAGGAGAAAAGCTGATAATATTGTTTATGGTAAACGTATTAACGTCTACCTAGTTTCTACGTAATAAGGAGAGCCGAGAGGGATATTATAAGGAAACTGAATATAGTTGCAGAAATGTGAGCTTTCCCAAACGTTTCTACGCAACCCGTCTGTGAGTTACACGCATGATGCTATTTTATGTTTTGTACCCCAACTTACTTTTTTACTATATTTATTAACTCGCTGTACTGTACGTCTGTTTGTTTGTCTGTTTGGTACATACGAGTATTTTGTATATTTACAAACGTATTAACAAAATATAAATATAATTTTAGTATTTTGTCATTGAATTTGAACCAACACAACTATAACTAAATAAAACGGGGTGATATTAACTAACGAGCTGAAAATGGTTATTTAAATATATATAATCGAACCTACCACCTTTTTTAAATAGCTTTAGATAGTTAAGGAAATCGGGTTATACATAATAGTAATTTTTTAAAACATACCTACATTATCTTTTTACTGAAACCTATCGCGACATCTTATAATTAGTTAAATATGTACCTACGACGAAATCTCTAAAAGTAGTGTAATTTTAAATTGATACCAGTAAAAAAAGTAACTTTTCATGTCATGTCATATAATAGAACAGCAGATTATTTTATAGTTCTATTTTCATTCAGGTTTTACAAAGAATAAACCGATATTGGTCAAAAAGTGTTACACTGTATGTATTCATGACAAACAAAGCACGCCCATTGTTCGTTCGTCCGTAAATCTAGCTTTAGTAGTTTCCGAAACACTGACACGGTCTTTGATAGAGACGTTACCAACTTTTCTACTGATAACTACATTGTAACTACGTGACCTGATTAAAAACAAAGAAATGAGTTTCAAACAAGATAATCCATTAGTCTTATTTATATACCTATTATTATATAAAGAGAATCCTAATATTAACTTATATTATATTGCGAATGTGAGTTTGTTTGTTTGTTATACTTTCACGCCTTAACTACTAAACCGATCATCATGAAATTTCACATACACTTTATCAGAGGAACGGAGAAGGACATATTATGGTACCTTACTTCCAGGGAAAAACGTACTGTTACTAAAAAAACCTAACCTAACCTACGTTTATGTGAGCGAAGCCGAGACAAAAACTCGTCGAAATAATTAAGGGTTCAGCTTATAAACAAAATAATTACCATACTCGTTCAAACGATTAAGATACGCAGTATTCGATGGTTAAAAAAAATACAGAAATAAAATACCCTAGATAAGGGGTGATTAACGGATGTAATATTACCTAATTACGTAACATTATGTAATCCTTAACGATACTTAGGGCGGTTTATTTTTACGACGCAAAATGTACGAGGGTTTATTCTTAGCAGCTCACCGACCACGAGGCAATATAATATCCAATTATGTTTTAAAAACAGAACCTTTTACTTTCCTAATGCACTCTACTTAACATGCTTTCAACGTCTTATTAGAAAATAAATATTCTATCGCATATTGCCAATTTCATAGAATAAAGAAAATAACAGGAAAATACTCATTTAAAAGTTATAGAACCTAATAAGAAAATTTTATTTTTTCTTTTACCAAGTTAAATAGCTTTCACCGGACTTGGCGGAATCAGGAATCTAATTCGTGCCAGTGCACAAGACTAGTTAAAAACTTTGATATTTGTATTTGAGCTTACCTTACTTATATGGCACTGAAAACAAATCGATATGACCGGTTTTCTGAACTGTGGCTGTATTTACCAAGGCCCCTCTTCTATAATTAGGAATCTATAATTCAGCGAACATAGAGAAAACACATATGGCATGACAATGTGTTTTTATATAAGTTGATTTTTTATAAAGGCCAACAAAATTGTATCGATATCGCCCGAAATATTCCACAGGCGTGTCACTTTATTCATGACAGCCTTAGAATAGATTGTGTTTCGGATTTAGGCTATTTCTTCCAAAATAATTGTGTCACAAAATAGACTCTTGAAACGGGTTCGATAGACACATAACTTAGCTTCATACATACAAACTATCGAAAAAGATATCAAACCAGAACTCAAAAGAATCCATCAATATACTAAAGTTTATACATTTTTCATTCATACTATTCGGCTGTAATGGATGAACTCGAATAAATTACTTCGTCCTCAACTTATTCAAAGGTATTCGACCTCATTATATAATGTATTATATTCATATATGAGACTCAAACCTGTTTCTGTTGAGTTAAGTAGATAGTAAGAAGTTCTAATTCATACAATGCCAAAAAATCGTAAAATCAATAAAAATAATTCCTATATTTACAGCTTAACATAATGTAATATCGAAATATATAGTTGATTATGATTGTTGCAAATACATGGTTATTTATTATTGTTTTGGAACTTTTGTGCTTTGGTCTGACATTTACCGAGGTCTTTTCGTTCCAATTGTTCCATGCAGATTTACACGTTTCTTCGATCTCTATTTTCAGCCGGCCGGTCAGTAAATATAAGAATGAGGAGGATAAAGAAAGTTAGTAGGTACGTGACAGTTGATTGTCCTACAGTCAATAAACACATAGGTATTGTTAGGTTTATAAATCAGCAGAAAATTTTACAGCAGGCGTTAAATATGTAAAAACAGTGCTGGTTTTTAATTATCTTTTTATACGTCAACGCTTGAGGTTAAGTATTTATCTGCATGTGCACGTCATCAACCACTGCGGAAACGAATTAATTGCCGATCCATTCATACTGGCAAATTATTAACATTTCTTTCTGCCATAATATTTATGTGGATATTTTTGGGAACTTATTACGTAACACAGGTATGCTGACACCTATCGCAGGCACCAGCCTCTCACAAAATTCAACGTGACCAATTCCATGTAGCTCCGATTTGTAATTTTGTGGAGAGAAAAATGAATAAATTATTATTTCCTTGGAAGTTTTACTAATGTCCTATTCTAAGCTTTATAAGATAAACCTAAAGATCTTATAAAGTCAAGACGGTGGCAATCAAATTAAAATGATGAAAATACATAACATTATTTATTCCTGAAATCATTTTAAATTTCTTTTCATATGAAACATGATACACATACAGTAAAATAATTCGTAGAACTCCAATCATTATTTCTTTGATAAGGTTCCAAGCAAGAGAACATTTTGTTAAAAATCTTTTCAAATAACTTCAGAAGTTACGTCACCATTAAAAACAATTTATTAATGTTATAGATAGTGCTTACGTATACACTATACAGTAAGTAACGTTAAAGTAAGTGCTGTATCGCAAAAGACTTAACAATAAACACTGGTTTCATTTCTAGGTCAACAATTTACCCTCTAGCCCCAAAATAAACACATTTTCACACAAAAGAAAGGAATCCTTATCTCGACCTTATTTATGAAAATAATGTACTGGATAAGCCTCACATTCAATGCCTAGCACGTAAATGCTGATCGAACGGCTTCGATTGTACCGAGAGCACATTCACAGTCAAAATTACAACTCTCTTGATGCTCGTCACCACGATAAATGGTTTCAATACGCACCAAATATGTGGATAACAGATGACGTCATTCCGCCAGTGTCCACGCAATCGTTTACAGCTAACATTATGGACCAATATCATCCGAATGTTTAAGCCCACGGTCATACGTCACGATTGCTGATAGCTTGGTGCTCAATATCAATAGAGTGGCACATTACATTTTATTTTGTTCCAATGGTACAATATTTGCAGAGTGGTGTTTGGAGACCGCTGTCTTATTTTCCGCCCGTCCGTTCGTTCGACTAGACTAGAGAGGTATTTCTATTTAGTACATGTAATTGGTTTAGTAGATAGACTTACGAGAATCCTAGTATTGTGAGAACCGCAACGTTAGTACTTATATAAGAAAAGAGATTTAGGTCAGTTGCCATGACAACAAAGTCCTAACGGCAGTAACAGATAAAATGGTAGACATCGTTTTAGGAAAAAAGACCGCCCATTGTCCTGTGTCTATCCATATGATTTCTTCACTGTATTTCAAAAACCTTTATAATAATAGTAGTAAATAAATAAATAGAATAAAGATTGTTCCAATCCATATAAATGTATGTTTGAAAGTTCTGCTCTACACAGAGCATAAAGACTAAAACCATCTTCTTAAAAAGCCTTGTACTGACTCAATTTAGTTTATTTTGTGTCATATGTCTGCTACTTTAATAGTAAAACAGAAGGCTATCATTAAATTAATAGCTGCTACAAGTACCTACATTTTTTGTCATTTTTCAGCTGCAGATATTTATGCCGATACATTATATAATTAATTGAGGCGCTTGTAATCAATCTATTTCCAGTAGTAATTGAATGCAAAGAATCTTTTACTCAAAAGTTGTAGCAGTCACTGCGTCACAATCTGACATCCGAATAAACTGACGAGATTACTAAAATGCTGTTGCGATTCGATCCCCGCATGGAACAGAAATAAATGTTTTCTCAGCTACATTTTTGACTGCCTTTATATATTGGTAGTATTTAGAAGTAACCTTTAAAACTAAATACGTATTTTTAAGTCTATTAACAGTAATAGAAAATCAATTATCTTTAGACACCCCTTCTATCTGTATAGAACAATTCAATTTAACTTGGTCGGTTACCCTGATATTCAATTCACAATCCTTGAAGTTATCGATGTGGGAAACAATGTTTGGTGCCTAAATACCAATTGTTCAAACGTAGTTGCCGACCAATCACCGTAAACTGTGATACGTTCAGTCAATAGAACCGATTTACAATTGGGTTCGGTAAGCTGTAAAATTGAAGACAACTTAGATTAATGGGCGTAGCATTATTTAACGTAGTATGCAAGTTTGTAGCTCGTAGCGCATTCATTGGTCGTAGCACGTGATGGTAAACAATAGTGTAGTTGATACAACGTAAACTGTCTACGAAAGTATATAGTTATATGAGTATCTGTGTACCCCGGCAGGAGGTAGCAAGACAGAGGTGTAATGTGCTAAGATGTCATTAGCTCTTTTTAGGTAAAACGTAGCTGGTGTGGAGGCGACCGTATTGCCGAAAATTAGATACATTTTCAGAATTGTTACTGCTGAGAATTTTTAGCGGATATAAATTAGATATATTGTTTATGTTGATATACGACACAAAACAAGCAGACAAAGAGACGGGCAGACGGACTGAAAGACAAACATTATAAAACTGAGATTTGAGTTACTCCTCAAAATAGTCGATGCAAATTATTATTTTTATTTTTTTTAGTTTAGTCAAATTTTAGTTACAGTTAAATAAAATTGAATTAGATTAACATATTAGTTTAGTAGCACATGAAACAACTGAAGAAGAGGGATTGAACAGAGTGGGGCAATAAGCACACGTTTACGAGTATCGTTAGAAGGTATTCGGCGTGTAGTCCAACTTCAGCTCAGCGGTATTTCCCCCTCAAGTTTATAATAAGGTACGTATACGTCTTTAATCTTTATATATATAAATCTTCTGTGCGTGTGTTTGTAATTAAACTCCTCCTAAACGGCTGGACCAATTTTGATGAATTTTTTTATGTGTGTTGAAGTGGATTCGAGAATGGTTTAGATTTGTTTATTTTTTTTTCGTGTGTGCATGACAATGTCTGTTGGGTCCTCTAGTCTATATTTATATTATAAAGAGGAAAGATTTTAATTTTTGTTTGTTTGTAAGGATTTACCTCAAAACTACTCAACTTCTTGCACCATTATAAAGAGTAACATGGCCATATTTTATTTTTAAAAAGCACTGCTGCTAACCTAACCAACATTTACGCGAGCGAAACCGTAAGCAAAACTTAGATAAATTATATTTTTCGCTACTAATATTTAACTTTATTATATGATTCCCATTTAAATAGACTGATCACGCTAGGAATTGACATAGGTGTAAAAAAGTGACAACGATACCAGGCTGTGTTCAAGTTATAAAGAATAAAGTGAGATCCTATTGCTGAGTAAGCAAATAAAGAGTTTAGGCTAATAAGTTCTCATTACTCTCCTTTTTAAGCCTTCGTAAATATAAAGGATGCTATAGCTTTATATACCTTACAGTGCTTAATATTTGGAATTGTTAAAACGCATATTGTCTACAAAGATTTCATACCATTATTTGCTTCCTATCTTTTTATTTCTAAAAACTAGACACCAATCATTAAAATCACCATGTCTGGAATGTAATATGAAAAGAAAAAAATACTATGTATGAAACACATTTTATTTTTGTCCTGTATTGCGATTTAAACCTGAACATTCGTCATAGTGGCCGTTACAAAACGACCACTCAGATCGCTGCGCTTTCCATGCAGTCAATCACATTTACGTTAGGCATAGATTTCGTTTCTTCATACACGACACGTCAGAGTAAGTACATATATATGAAATCTTAAACAAATACCTGTCACCGAACAGTATAAAGTAGTTTAATTTCACCCAGAATCATAGAGAGCACACATATGAATCAAATTAATTGACCCAAATTCGTCAGTACGGTATTTAGATAATTTACAACATATAAAGTAGTGATAATGCTTCACGCGGTAATGTAATGACATTGTTTTGTTTATGCGTCGACTGATTGCCCGCCTGCGTCAACAGCCACGTTAGCTGACAACTAAATAATATTATTTAATGACAACGATGCGTCCTGTTTCGGACGTGTGAATTCATTTGGAAATGTGCAGATTTGAATTTATGATGTTTTGATTTGCATACATAGATAGCATCACGGATGTTTATCCATGGGCAGCTAGGCAAAGGTGGATTTATAATGTTGTACCATTTCATAAATTATGATTTTATTTCTATCTACGGGATACTGTTTCAATTTACGTGTTGGTGCTCAGATTGTCCTGATTAAAAATCCTATTCAATTTGCCCAGCCCAGCGCCCAAATATGTGCGCTTTGTTGGCACAACTAAGCTTTGATATTTCAGATTTTAACTTGTAGTTTTTACAAAATAGTCCAATAGCATTTAAATATTCATATAATAAGAGATCTGAGATGGTGGAGTTATGCTAGCTCACTCAAATTGTGACCGCATATATTGTAGTGAAATAACCTTGTGTTGTAATCCTTCAATAGGGTGTATTGAAATATTTAAGGAGACATAGAATATTAGATAATACTGTAAAAGGAAGATCGTACATAATAATTATATACATAATAATAATATCCTAAGACAATGACAATTTCAGCTGATGCTTTTGTAAGTAACAAAGTAGCACTGATGTACTTCAAAGTTACACTTAGCTAAAATTTATATTTCGACGGCCTCGATGGTGTAGTGGTTAGTGTAACCGACTGCCACGCCTGAGGTCGCAGGTTCGATTCCCGCACAAGTCAAACATTTGTGTGCATGAACATAGATGTTTGTTTTGGTCTGGGTATTTCTATGTATAATACGTATGTATTTACAAAAAAAAAGTATATGTATGTATGTTTATCCATTGTCTAGTACCCATAGTACAAGCTCTGCTTAGTTTGGGCTAGATGGTGTTGTGTGTATGTGATAGGATATTATAATATTATTATTATATGTAAATGTTCACTTAACACTTTGCGCTTAGAACTTCATTTGTTCATAAAGATTTAAATTATGTTTAATATCTTACTTGTACGCTAATGTTAAAGTTCAAAAGTATTAATAATGTAACGAAACCACAAAAAAATAGTTTTCTTTTAGTGCTTCTGCATATCGTTGTGATTTCGTTTTGATCCATTTTTCATGTTAATAGGCACAATTTTTTTTCATAAATCTTAGATATTATTAGGAAACAGCAAATAAAACATTTTATCTCAAATTCTGGACTCTTACTAATTAGGAACAATTTGTGCATAACCCTTAATTTGCGAGTAAACATGGTCGTTATGTTAGCATTACATACGTAATTCTTTTAAAACGAAATACCCAATCGTCATTGCTCGAAACCTCCGAAAAGCGAACAATCGAGCTCTGTAAAATGACATGTCATTGATTGATAGAACGTCCTCTTGTTTTCCAAACAAGAAGAATTGGATGCGTTTGCGATGAATAAAACGATGAATATCGTCGAACTGAAATCAGAAAAACAAATGTATGAAAATGACAGACTTGTTCAAACATTCTTTAATTTCATTTTTGAAATTGCATTTTACTGGCACTGAATGTAAATTCATAACAAATGTATGAGTTTCTGATAATATATACATTAAATTCTTTTAGTTTGATTGCCTCTGTGCAATGAACTGACTGCTACGTTTCTGAATAACAAATTTCGATAATGGAGCATATACAGCGAATTTTTCAAGATATTAACTGTGATTGAAATATTCATTGATCTACATCAACGAATATTTCAATCACAGTTAAGTTAGTAATATAAGAAAATTGGGATCTTCATCAACATTTTCTCATGTTACTCAACTACGCGTTACTAAAATTTATACTAATATTATAAAACTGAAAAGTTTGTTTGGCTGAACGTGCTAATCTCAGAATCTACTGGTTTAAATTGAAAAATTATTTTAGTGTTGAACAATACAATTAATGCTCCTATTAGTTGTATTGTACAACATTAAAAGAATTTGGCATTTGAGCAGACAAAACCTACACTAACGCAAGCGAGGCCGCGGGCAAAATCTAGTCAACCATACATTCATGCAAGCATGCATACATGGACATAAATCAATGTATGCATGTATACCTATTAGCTACACGGCAGATTGCACGATAGCACTGAGTGTATAGCTAGAATGTCCTTTCCATAAAAACGAACAGCAAATATTACTCCATGTTATGAGTTCTGAATGTACCTCTATACCAGCGATTTACTTGTTTTACAAACAAGCAAACGTTTGAATATGTGGTAATGAAAATTCTCACAGCGAGCTGTTACATCCCGTCAATGTATGGGACAACCCTGACATAACGCACCGTCAGCACATTGGCGATTAGAAGTGGATTGATGGTTTGGTGTGCTCAGTTCGAGCTAGTCTTGTTTCAACCTCGGTTAAGGCCACTTGCTCTTTACAAAAGGTATTATGTAATTCTTTACGTAAAATAAACGGCCTTCAGGCAAAATTATAAACGTCTTTTTTTTTAAAGACTCAGCAAGTTACCCGTACCTATAACGTTGGTGGCAGTTCAAAAGGATTTTTAAAATCCTGGTTCGCCTCTATGGTGTAAAACGAACAATAAATTCATGCAATAGTGAACAATACAGATTTTCTAAACGCGTATCGTCGTCACACAGAACTCTATTATTTCGTCGCCGTATCCTCTCGCTGTTTCTTTTCGCCGTGTCGTGATTTATATCCGTGTGAAGAGTTCTACTGCCGTGCTGAGCCGATTTTGCTGGTCGCTGTTTCTTACTGCCGTATCCTGTTGCTGTTGTCATCGTGTCCTTTAAATATACTCACCGTGGAAGCAAGGTACTCCACCAGCCATGATGACACATGCTGTTCCTGTAATTACCGTGTTCCTGTAAGTCTTTGACATTCATATTTACTTCATACCGAAGATAATAGTGCAAGTGAATAGTGCAAGTGAATAATTAAAAAGCCTGTGATGGCGTAATACGAAAACAATCACCTACAAAGTGTTTAATTATATTTCTCATAGACTAGTAACTACAAATATTATTTAGTCGCGAGAGCCGTGCAAACTTTTTTCCTTATCGCTAATCCGGTTCTCGAGCCTTATCTATGTTTTGACTAACTGAGTTCCCGAGACTAAGGCGTTCAATATGCCCAAAGGATTCCACTACGACCTCTAAGGAGATTGACTTAAATGTTTTGATTAAGTTTATAATTAAATACAACGGTAATAAAGAAAAACTAAATGCCTATTTAAATAACTGTAGAAATGCTATTAACCTTGCGTCGCCGGCTCAACAATCCATATTATTGACATAAATTATTAGTCAATTCGAAAGACGAGCCGAAAGCACGTGTTCAATAAAAGAATTTGAGACATGCCAAGCCAAGTTATCAAGGACCTTCATCTACCTCAGGTCCACCAGTATGTCGCTACTGTAAAGCCTGGTAAGTACTGGCCATACTTTTGAAGCTTGTCGGCAGCGTGAATATAATAATTGGTATTTCGGCAATAAAAACAACCAACAAGCCGACCGAAATAACCGCCCATCCACGAGTTATCAGAAGACCAATCAACCTATACATAATGTCGACTTAATCGACGAGCAAACCCCCGAAGATGATTTAAACGAATAGTGGGCTCACGTCGGTGTCTCGAGACCCAATTCGCAACTAGTACGGTTAGAATATGATAACGGCACCCTTTCTAGTTCTATGGACCACAAGGGTAACCAGCTCCAACAAAGCGCCCCTTATTCAATCACTGTTCCTAAATCATCCACTAACGGACAGGGTAACCAGCCCCAAACTTATAGTGGCTCTTTCACTGTTTCTCAATTAGTCACTAACGGACAGGGTAACCAGCCCCAAACTCACAGTGATATAACTAGATCAAGCCCTGACTCTTTCGTAAACACTGATTTCAATTTTAGTAAAAAATTAAAATTGCCTCGGTTGGTTAACATATGACTATCTGACACCATTTCACGAAAAAAAACGGAACAATAATTTTTCAAAAAAATAATTCTAATTAAATAAAAATATGGTCAGGGTTATTCTATATCACCAGTAGAATGCGTGGTTAAAAGGAATTACACGATTTCAAAATCACCCTGTATAATAAGTTAATTATTTAATGTACATACAATATCACAATAAATCCAAAAAAGAAGTCCTTACTCTTTATAGAAGTTCAAACTTCCGTATCGTCAAAACCCTTGAAACGTCTTACCGATAACGGTGAGTCTATTAGCCTTATCAAAATAAATATCAAATGCCTGAAATTGAAAAACATTACGTAACTTTCCATGGTTTAGGTAATACAAAAAATATAAAACGCACACTAGGTCATATATAAATAAACTTTCCGTATGATGGAATAATAGGCAAAAGCTCTTTTCAAGAAATAACTGTAAAATCGACTATACAGCAAATGCATTTATTGTTAACAAAGTAATACTTACCTTGAATTTCTCGGAACCAAATTATATTATCTCGCCTCATACTGAGACTGTAAAAGAATGCTTTGTGTGAAACCCCACACTAAAAGAAGGTATTGTCCTTGACCCAAATCAAATTGAGTCCCTTCTAATAGCCAATTGTATAGTAAAGGTTAAACCCAATTGAAGAATTAACATTTCTGTCGTTAATATTTCAGAATCCCCGTTACAAATAAACTCAGATTTTAATATTAATCTTCTACCACTAGATAAGAAGTACTCGCATAACATTTTTCATGTACCCTACTCTGAATCAAAGCAAGACAACGCCCTTAACCACACCGAAGAAGTTCTTGACCTATTACGAGTGTCTCATTTGAATACCGAAGAATCAAATGCCTTATACGACCTCTGTTCCTCCTATTCTGGTATCTTTCATCTGCCTAATGATCGTTTAATGTTTACTGATTCCTTACAACACAAAATACCAACCCTTTCTTCTGCCCCTATTAGCACTAAATCATACAGATTTCCAGACGCCCACAAAAAGGAAGTGGAATCCCATATTAATAAAATGCTTCATGAAGGTATCCATTCATATATATATCCCCTTGGTCTTCCCCGATATGGATAGTCCCTAAAAAAACAGATGCCTCAGGTCAACGCAAACGGCGTGTAGTTATAGATTATCGGAAGTTAAACGATATCACAATAGGCGATTCCTATCCAATACCAAACATTACTGAAATCCTTGATCAACTGGGTAAATGTAGATACTTCAGCACACTAGATCTGGCTTCTGGATTCCATCAACTGAGGTTGTCACTCTAAAACAGCATTTTTGATTCCACAGGGACACTTTGAATTTATGAGAATGCGCCCGCAACCTTTCAAAGACTGATGAATTCTGTACTGTCCAGTCTCCAAGCAGGGGCGTGCACAAAGATTTCTGGTAGGCTATGCACGCCCAAAACCTCTGCGAGGGCACTACATTTCATTTATAAATGTTTTTGTGTGTAGGTATATATATCTGTGTACAATAAATAAATGAAATATCTTACCAAATTTAATTTAGCGACTTTTCGACATGGCACCATTGATGATTGTGTGTGTGGCCGCCATGAATATCCAAATAAGTGACTGATGGTGAGAACAAGTCACCTAAATGATATCCATTGTAGCCTTGTAGGTATTACAAGGCCGTGAGATGTTAAGAGTGTTTATTGCGCAAATAAACAAAATAAATGAACGAAATTACTAACATACTTGACTGTAGGTATTATTTTAACTACGTCAATCAACCGTTTAAAAATATTTCTATTCCTTTCAACTTTTGCGTTGTGCTTTTCAATGTCTAATTTGAACTGTGTATTCAAACTAGACTCGATTCTACCTTTTTCAATTTTTATCAACATTATTTTTATCTTGTTTTGAAAATAATATACACGGAAAGCAAAATAGTTTATGTGTGTGTACACACCCCGCTAGTCAGCTATAAATATCATAATACTTTTTATTAAAAGAACGTGTCGTATTACCTTTCTGTTGATTTAGATCTAAATCGCGAACACAGCGTCCAAGAGAAATTATTTTATTTGTGTCATCAAAAGACAACATCGAGAAAACACCAGTTTTTAATTTATTTAAACACACATCACCAACACAGATCTCACAGGTATAATTTTCCATAATTTACAGTAATTCCGGTAATTTCACTAATTATTTAATTATCAATTACAAAGCGCTCAAAATCCCCTCGACAGCCCTGTGAAATAATTAATAATAGCGTACGATGCTATATTGCTAAAATAATAGGCCTATTATAAACAACAATTATGATGTTTTTGACAACTATTTAAGCTAGTTGGATTATGTAGGCAGTGCCTTCAGTCGGCGAGCACACACATGCATTTTACACACACAAGCAAAATATTAGTCTCGTAGACAGCGTAATCGATTGACGTTTAAATGTACTGCCAATAAGCACGAAATATCTCTGCTTCCAGACACTTCTCTATTATATATTCTATTTGTTTAGTAGTTCGCGCAAGGACCAATAGATGGTTGTGGCACAAGCTATTTGTTTAGTAGTTGGCTTCCGGACCAATAGATGGCAGTGGCACAAGCTCTTATTGTATCTGATAATTTTATAGTGTATTTATTATTATTCAGCTTTTTGTATTTAATAAATACATTTTGATTATATAGATTTACATAGGCCAGCGGACTAGGGTATGCAGTGCTTATTTGCTTGTATGAAGCGCACGCGCCTGTCTCCAAGGTATACAATGCTTTGTATATTTGGATGATATCGTAATTCATTCATTTGACCTTGATCTTCACATTAGAAACCTCGCTAACGTATTCGATAGACTACGTACATTTAACTTAAAATTTCAACCAGACAATTGCGAGTTTCTCCGCAAGGAAGTATCTTACCTTGGACACACAATTACAGATAAGGGCGTAAAACCTAATCCAGAAAAGACTAAAGCTGTCACTGACTTCCCTTTACCCAAATGTCCCAAAAATATTAAATCGTTTTGAGGGTTAGTTACCTATTATCGCAGATTTATCCCAGACTTATCTAAAATAGCCAAACCCCTTGCCAATCTTCTCAAGAAAAATGTCCTATTCAACTGGCATAATGAACAGCAGTTAGCCTATGAAAGCTTAAACCATGCCTTAGTCTCTGCCCCTGTTTTAGCCTATCCTGACTTTACCAAGCCTTTTGTTTTAACTTGTGATGCATCTAATTTCGCTATCTCCGCCATTTTATCCCAAGATGGAATAAGAGAAGACCGCCCTATAGCCTATGCCTCGAGAACATTAAACAAAGCCGAATGCAATTATAGCGTGACGGAGAAAGAGTGTTTAGCCATTCTCTTTGGTACCCAAACCTTTAGACCATATCTATATGGTCGTCGCTACAAAATTGTAACAGATCATCGCCCACTTAAATGGTTGTTCAATTGTAAAGACACCGCCTCAAAACTAGTTAGATGGAGACTCAAATTGGAGGAGTTTGATTATGAAATTAAATACAAAAAGGGAAATATCAATAGCAATGCAGATGCATTATCACATTATCCGGTTAATCCTGTCACTGAAGAAGAACCGTCCACCTCTGTCATGAATGATAACACAACTACTAGCCCGTAGTCAGAAATCCCTCAGGATATCCTTGACGATCTTATTGACTTGGTTGCTCTAGACCCAAGTCCATTAAAACCACCACCGAACATAGACTTTGACCTCTTAAGTCGTCCTACTCTAACAAATTCACCTGCTACAGTATCGGAAGATACTACAATTCCTAATAATGAATACTCAGACTACTTAAGATCTATTAATAATAAAAATGAAACCTATAACACACAAGTACAGGAGCTTAACGAAAATCTATTTAAAAGTAATAATAAAACCATACTCATCCCTGTATCCATTGATCTTGACCAATCGAATGTTCAAGAAATTATTAGTAATTCTGACGACCCAAGTAGCATAATAAATGGAGAACAGAAACTCCACAGCTTTAAAAAATTTACCATTAAAGAAAAATCTTATTATTTACTATTTACAAAGGGTTACTATTTTGATAACTGTACTAATCTTGACATATTCAAAATATTAAAGTCGAGATCAACGCATTTGCTATATCCCCTAAACCGTAACGCCTCTTTTGCGAAACTACCCGCATCTGTAACAACGCGCCCGGCCGAAATCGTGCGATTTCTCCGCATTCATTAAAACTACGATATCTCTAAAACTACGCATCGCAGCTCAACAAAACCTATGTCATTGAAATTGTTATGAAATAAGCTATCTGATTATCTATAGTTTAGTACAGTTTTATTGTGAAATCTGTTATTGATTCGAAGTTGAAAGTAGGGTGAGCTACTTTTTTTTTTTTTTGTAAAAAAGTCGTCATATTAATAAAATAAAAGCATTTTTATCGAAAGTTATTATATTATGTTACAATAATCAAGTGAAATAACAAACATCTCCATACATATTTTACACACTGCAAGCTAAACAAAAACTCGGGTCAGGTAGTTGACCCGTACGCCGAACAAAAAACAATGGTATGTTTACACATTCATTCTGCGATCTTTGTGAGCCAAGTGGCTAACAATAATATCTTGTTACATAGTTTGGTAAACAATCTTATCGCAGGCAAAGTGTTAGCTGTTAGAATTGATTAACTTACGAACTATGACTCATAATGTAAACACTTGAAAAAGAGCTCTGAGAAAGACCCTTTTATAATTCTTATCACAGAGCAAGTACTATTACATTTATTTGAAATCTTATTTTACAAACCACATGATGATGATATTTACTAACGGGAAAACACAACACAAGGCCATGTTGCCTAGCAAAATCATTAACAAAATCAACAAATAAAAAACAGAAAACAAGGCAATTTTAGTAAGAATTCCAAGTACACAATACAGAATACAACCAGTAGGTCACATCTGAACAACAAAATAAAAATATAATGAAAATGAATCGATTTTCAAACAGAGGTACCAATTTAAAATTATAATATTATATTAAAGGTAATTACTTTTTTAATATATAAATCTAAGCTGTTATTTTCCTTAATAAAAAAAAAATTTAAAATTTAAATCAATTCACCAATGAAACGAACAAAGGTCCCGTCCAAAAATATATATATAATATACAATATAACCAAAAAAAATAAAAAGATAAAAAATAATATATAATTTAACCTCGCCTCGTTTAAATCTCGTCGGTCAACACTTTTGTTTTACTGACCATTGTCCTTTACTGTGTACGAAACACAAAACAAGATGGCGGCTTGAATGTCATAAACGGAGATGCGATTTTCGATTACATTTCAAATATTTACATTATTTTATCGAATTTCACTAATAAAATGCCTAATACATACGTAGTAACGTATCTAAATCATGTTTCTAACAAAATTTTGTCGTCATTAGTGTATTTTCTACTCAAAACAAATAGAAATGTGCCAGCGTGATGCGCAAATTTCGAAACTTTGTTTCGTAAAATAATAAATTCTGCCTAAAATCTTTACCCAATACACAATGCAGCAATTAAAAACTGTTTAGTACTTACTCGTCCATGGTATTTATTTAACAAACACTTCACAGTAATTATCACCCTTCTTCAATAGCAGTTATAAAAACGTACTGAAGGCGTCACTAAAGAGTAAGAAATCTCCAGGAGATTTAGTTACGGTTAAGATATCAGATTTCAAAAACGGATTCGATCAAAACTCTTTCTTTAAAATATATGGCATGCTTATGTATCTATTTAACAATACAAACATCACAGTTCATATACACCATAATACAATAATTTACCCAGTACCTTCTGAAATAAAGAAATTACTTAAGGAAAATCATGATATCCCAATAGCTGGTCAGCTAGGCTCCAATAGAATGTATGATAGGTTAAAAGAACGTTATTATTGGAAAAAACATCACAAACATACAACAAATTGTGCCAATCTAATAAAGCCATACGCAAAATCAATAGATCTCCCATGCAGATTAAAACTATTTCTACACGCTCATTTCAAAGAATTAGCCTCGGCATTGCAGGACCACTACCTGAAGCAGGACTTGCAAAACTGAAATTTATACTTACCCTTCAAGACGACTTGATCTTGCGAATGCTTAGTACATTTCATATCATTATTCGGTATACCTAAAATTATACTTACCGACCAGGGTACTAACTTCACCGCCGATCTATTTAAACGCACCTGCGAATTCTTGAAAATCAAGGAAATTTGGTCTTCACCCTACCCACAAACACAGGCTGCTCTCAAAAGAAGCCATTCTACATTAAAAGAATATTTAAAGTCATTTAAAAATGAAAATCAACCTAACTGGCACAAGTTTGTTTATACCGCCATGCTAAGCTATAACAGTAGTGTTCATACAACGACTAGATTTACCCCATATGAACTTGTTTTTGGCCATAAGCCCCATATCCCTGATTACGTTTTCGATGCTAATCCTAATGTAACATATCCTGAATAAATCAAAATGCTACAACACCATCTGAAAGTCTCACGTGAGAAGGCACAAGAAAGCATCCGCACTTCTAAAGAAAAATTGGAAACCTACTATGATAGACAGCCGTCCGGTTCAGTACAAAGTCAGTGACTACATATATTGAAAGAATCACCTGCGATTACGTAAGGCCCTCTCACCTTTGTGGAAAGGATCATATAATATCGTAAAACTACATGGAAATAACACTTAATCTATTAATTAATAGACGACATGTAAAGCATCATTTTGACGAAGTGAAACCCGCTCATGACAATAACTAAATAAGACTCCTAATCTAGATTAATCCATTTCAAATTAATTACAGAATGGGCACCGTTCATATTATGGCAACTAGCGACAACTAATACGTAGAGTGCATCACCCAGGGGCCCGGTTTGTTCTTCGATCCGGTTAGCACCTTAAAAATGGTAAATGATGAATTTCATATCGTAATTCCAGTAGAAGTCTCTCCTTTCAAATAATTTATTAAAACCATTCACCAAGTATTTAATATAATTAAATTCCAATGCCGAGAAAATGAGGAAATAGATGAGACGTATTGTCGAAACCTGATACAACCCTTGGACTCACTCTACGCAGATAACCTTCGTAACTTTGATTCCTTTTCCCATATCAGATCAGCCTGGTTTTCTGGTATTGGCACTGTCTTTAAACATATATTTGGCACCTTAAATGATGGAGATGCTGAATCTTACAATAACGCTATTAATAAATTGTTCAAAAATGATGATATACTCATAGAGTCTATTAAGAAAAGCATTATTATATCCCAATCGGCTGTATCTAATATAAATAATCCACTAAATGAACTTTATATAAATCAAGCAAAATTGAATGATGTCATTGATCGAGTAACCTTTGCCTTATATCTCTAATATTATAAAAGTGGAAAGTTTTAAGACAAGATTAAGCATAACTCTAAATGTGTTAGAATCCAATTTACTTACCATTTCTTATAACATTGAAGATATCCTAAGTGCAATTTTATTTATAAAAAGCAAAACTATATATCCTTCCGTTGTCACGCCTAGACAACTTTATAGGGATTGTGAATAGCTTGAAATTATTATCTAGATATAGATCTTTCCCAGTTAATCTAGAATTAAGTACCTAATATTCCGCAGAGCTAATTTGTTATTATTTAGACGGTAAGCTAAAATTTGTATTCGAAATACCCTTAGTTAATGTGTTGGAATATAATCTACCTATATACGGTGGTACCCTTACCTATCCCTTTTAATACTACAATGCCCAATTCTTTTAGCATGATCTTACCCAAAGAGGAATACCTAGCATTAAGTAAAGACAAATCATCTTTCTCATTTTTGATTAACCTTAATTCTTGCAATTCTATGCCAAACAAAATTTACCTTTGTGAATCAAGCGATATCTATACAATAGCTGGTAACTCATCTTGTGAAATTGAAATCATCACTAAATCCTTTTCATCTTTACCTGTAAACTATCAGTATAGATTCCTCCGTGGTAATATTGACATCTAGTACAAAATGACAAATAACAAATGGGTATTTGTACAATCTGAACAAACTAAACTCTTTATCGAATGTGAAAATGACGAATTATATGAAACCGTGATATCCGGTACGGGATATCTTAAATTATCACCCAATTGCGTAGCTTTTCATAAGAATATTAGATTTGTAAGAGAAAATTTCCCTCATATTGATGAACCAATTATTTCCCCAAAATTTAATATTATTAGCGATAACTATTGTGACTTAAGTCGATTTAAAGAACTAAACCTTCCAAACTCTAGTATAAATAATGTAAAGTTAGATAACCTTAAGAATGTTAAGATTGTATCAGATCAAATCATTAATGATCTATACTTACGATAATAATATCAATAACCATGTTAGCTTTCCAATTTTAAGTATTTTGTCAATACTACTTTGTTTATTTTTATTAATTATATATGTTTGTAAAAGGAGCAAGTGTTCTAGGACTCTAAAGATCAATTGTAAAGAAAATCCTAATCCTGAAATAGAACTTCAAACTGTAACCCAACAGCCTCGTCTTCGTGTTGAATAGATTCCCAGAAACTTACATTTCCCGTAAGTTTCCTCTTTTGACGTGGGGGTTGTTACATCCCGTCAATGTATGGGACAACCCTGACACAATGCACCGTCAGCAGATTGGCGATTAGTACCTAGTGGATTTATGGTTTGTTGAGCTCAGTTCGAGCTAGTCTTGTTTCAACCTCGGTTAAGGCCACTTGCTCTTTACAAAAGGTCTTATGTAGTTCTTTACATAAAATAAACGGCCGTCAGCCAAAATTATAAATGTTTTTTTTTTTAAAGACTGCAAGTTTCCCGTATAACAGAGCGAAGATGTTTGTTCGAATTGGGACGGCGAACAAACTAGGCATAGTGTTCGTTGGTTAATAGGTGTAACCTTTAGAGGTTTTCTTTAGAAGAAATGAAGGTTTTAGAGAAACAGGCCACGCCGTAGGGGCGTGGTGTCCCTAGGTGAATTTAATTAAAAGATACAAATAAGAGAAGGTATGGCAATTACACTTTTAATGCGTTTAGTTCACATGTACAACTTTAACAATATAAAATAGACAGGGCGTGGGTCACTTAAAGGCTTGCTGCGTGTCCTTGTAGTCAGGAACACTTAACTCAAGATGTGGAGCCGGGCCGCAAGGAGGACGTCCAGGACGCGATCGGGCTTATATATAGCTACCGCCGGGCAGGAGGGGAAGGGGGGGCGACAGCCACCACTCCGACTCGCGCGCAGCCGTCAAGGTCGCGCGGTCCGCGTTACACACCCCCCTCGTTAGGGGAGAATTTTTCCTCGGGAAAATTCGGTCTCCCGAGGACTCCCCTCACCTCCGGCAGCAGCTTCCGATCGGCATCCTGAAACAGGTAGTAGAAGTGGTGTCAGTCCTTTAAATGATCAATAGTATATAATAGACGAGAATCTATAATAGATAACACCATAGCTGCGAACAGATCATAAATATCTGTCTTACCGCCAATGCCATAACAGATATTTCCGTGGTCATTAGTAGAACAGCCAAATACTTGCCTATAATAAAATGTTTTCTGAGCAATGTAATTTTAAATTCTACGCGATCATGTACGATCTTTAAAATTAGAAAAGTTTTGTGAGACAATAAAAAGATGTCGTATAACATTTTTTTTTAGTTTCCAGCGTAAGTAAACAGATCAACCTTTGCGCATACCGAAAGCTTGGTGCTACTAGTGACTCGGCTCTGTGGTGCTGAACATTTAAAATGCAATACGTTGTGAGACGTCCAGCCTATTAATTCAATTTTTAACTTTTATTTGACATTTAATTTCATTTTCATACTTTTTGCCAGTGCTCGATATGCTGTATGACACTAATATTATCATTAAATGGTAAAAATAAACATTTGTAAAATTTATCTCAGTAAATTTTCATCGACCAGCCACTTTCAAAACAGCAAACTGTAACAAGCTGTTCTGACTCTGATATGGATGTTACTCATTCAAATATCACAGTGATAGTGTAATAGCGATGGGTAATGTTTAGAATTTTCTAATTCTTCGTTTTATTTAGTTATTGCATAATACCTACATATACCAAAAAGTAAAAGTCATATACATATATAATAATATATTTGCCTCTCCTGTTAGGAGCTGTATACTACAAGCTTGCTTGCAGTAGTAGGTAATTCTGTCCTATATGTATATATACATATTTTTAAAAGAATATGAAGCTACTTAATAAAACTACAAATTTTTATGCATCACAACAAGTGGAAACCGTATTCACTGTCTACTCCACCGGATATCAGATTTGAGTATAACTTTTAAACATCATAATTTTGTAAGCCCTAAAATTGTTGTGTTTATAAGGCATCTGGTAACTCGCTTAACGTAATCACTCCAAAGAAACTACCTTTATATTCTGGCTTCGTGAAGATTTTCGTCAGAATTTTGTCAGAAATTACAAATATAATACTCTAAATCGCCAGAAAACAAACAATATTACCTATTTATATTCCAGCGTAAAATTTATCTAGAATAACAATCTGTCAAGTTATTCAAATGACTTGAATCTTAAGACTAGATTTAAAGACAAGACAGGCTTAAAACTCCCCCAGTCATTTGATGCCTCCCGGCTCCGAGCAACTCCGCCGCTGGCACAGACACTTCGAGCTCATAATATTAAAAGTTAACACCGTCAGGCGTTCTCTATTTATACTCAAATTATATAACTAATAAATTCTTAAAGTCTCTTTAAACGCCTACCGGAATAAATATGATATATTTATTAAGACTTTCCTCAAAATCTGTTTAACACTTTACGCGTTATTTTGTAACAAACATCCAAATATATTTATAAAGCGTGACATTTGGAAAATTAATAGGATTTCTTTGCTCAAAACTCCCGCAGCTTGGGATATGCATTCAAGGATGTTACAGAAATCCAGTTGTATTTGTGTACATTAGTTCTGGCCCAAAGAACTCACAGACCTGAAACATTCTACTTGAACTACTTAAATGTTTGTCCTGTGTGGAAATCAAACCCTCAATACTCTGAGCAATCGCACTGCGACATCCATGCAGTTATTATTACAATTTACGTAATTTTATTTAAATTGTACAAAATCCAAAGAATTACCTCGCGCGTAGGTGTATAGCGTCAGGCTGAGATAAAATTAATGAAACACATCACTCTGTTTGGTCATATTCCATCAAACTCTTAAATTACTCCCATGTGGCAGCATGTCTGGCAGCAACAAACAAACGTGATAAATGTTTGTCAATGATATACATAGATAGGTGCAAGCGTAACGAAATTTCCCGAATACACGGAACACCCGATGGCGCGGAAAAAACACCGCACTCACTACCTCTCGTTTATAAATTTGTGAAACAGGGATTCGCCAACAGTGCCACGATGCACTGGCGGCGAGCCATAATCAATTCTGCTCAGGGAACATTTATTTTGCATGTGGATAGCGCACTAAAACTCAAATATTTTGTTAGCGAATGCTGAAATATCAAACCACCATTTAAACACACAGAGGCCTATGAAAAATGGATTCATATATTTTTTATAATACTTACTTCCTCAACAACGCCCCATGAATATACTTAAAATATTCCAATATTTGAAAGGTTGCCCGGTGCCCGGCGATCAACATCCAATAGCTAATACTATAGGAACACAGTTAATAATATTTCAAACAAACCGGCGGCGGCAGTTTAAAAGAATTGGGACGGAATTAATGAGAAATAAATTTTGTTTCTGAACAAAAGTTTGAGGATTTTCGTCTAAAATACGGATCGGATAAGGAAAAAGTATTGTACTGTAACACGATGTATTGATTGTAACGTGCAATACGGCCAATATTGCGGTTGTGGTTGGGTTCGACGGCTACTCGGCTCAAATTGCTCACGTAATTAATCCATCTCAGTAAGGTGCTTGTGGTTATAACTGCGCCTCTCCTGCCGCTTAGATATTGCTTAACATGTGAGTGAGCTTCAAGCAATTTGCATGCCTGCGGCATTTTCTTTTAATTTAATCAAATCGTTGAATAATTAACAACTAAATTCAGCTTGCATCTTTTTTATGGTAGGGTTAATATTATATATGTATGAACCGTTAAAAGGGTTTTATGTGTAGAAAAGCGAATTTCATCATAATCTTTTCATATTTGATTAATAAATCAGATAATAATATTTTAAATAAAATGGCTGTATTTAAGCTTGTATTGTTTACAACGAGAAAATAGAAATAAAACGCAACGGCATGTTCTTATTGTCCACTAAGCTTAAACCTAGCATGGCCCTAATAGAGACCTACCTACCTTCAAAATATAACAACTATTAGTAGGCTTTTCAGACCTTGGTAAGAAGATTAATGAAGACGAAGACTAATCTCACTGGGTAGAAGCTCCAAATACAAGTTCTATTTAATTATGATAGCGTACGGTTCGTAACTTGGTCGATTTAATAACTGACTGCACACAGTAACGGATCTAGCATTGTCGAACACCCTTGATATTGTCGAAATTCATTTGGTTGGGTAATGGCTTAACATCTGATGGCCTATTGCTTGTCCACCATTAGAAGCAATGAAAATATCCTTAGTACAATATAACAGTTTAACATCAATCAGGCCAATGCATCCCGAATATTAAATGAATTAAGAAATTAAATGATCTAAGCATAGCGCGCTAAAGTGGTTTATCGCATTTTTTAAGCTATTTGTTTGAATTTATTTATTTAAATGTTAATATAACTAGCCTTGCATATTACATCTTTTAAAGCTGTACTAATTTAAATATATCTGTTTATTAGTGGTAATTGATGCGGATGTCACAATTATAAATATTATATGAACTGATATTTAAAAAAAACAGTTTGTGATATTGTTTGTTACCCAAATAAATGAAATTTTTGAGAGCATACTTCAACAAATGCTGACCTACTAACAACCAATCACTATCCCACCTATGAAATTAATTCATCTAGGTACTGTAATGAAAATTGGGCGCGGCAAGCTTATTTGTAATTTTGGTTTTTCATGTTGCATCGTGCAGTGAGGAGCCTGACTCTTAAATAATTTATTTGTGCTAGCGCTTATGTATAGACATCAAAGTTTAATGTATACGCTTAGTTTTAATTTCCATGCTATTAACATCTGAAGAGGATCTGAGGAGCCAAACCTTTCTTACAAAACTTGATCCAACATGCTAAAGCAAGATACACTCAACTCAACACAGAAGTAGTCGGCCTAGATGGCGTAGTGGTTAGTGCAACCGATTGCACATTTGTGTGCATGAACATTGATGTTTGTCTTGGTCTGGGTGTTTCCATGTATAATATAATAATAATAATAATATATAATAATATTCTACCACATACACACAACACCATCTAGCCCAAACTAAGCAGAGCTTGTACTATGGGTACTAGACAATGGATAAACATTACTTTTTACTTTATTTATAAACGACATGAAAACATGCTTCAAAAATTTTCAAGTTCTTTTATACGCTGACGATATGAAGATACTAAAGGTAGTTAGCTGTCTATCTGATATTAATAAACTTCAATCAGACCTTAATAGATTTAATTTCTATTGCAAACGCAATAAACTGCAACTTAATATTGAAAGATGTTGCCAGGTCACTTTTGCTCGACAAAAATCAGCAATACCCTCAATGTATTCTTTTGATCGTCAAACAATAAATAAAGTAAATACAATAAGAGATCTCGGCGTAGAGCATGATAGCAAATTAATATTCGATGTTCACATTGACACCGTCATAAAGAGAGCGTCCAAAGCGCTAGGTTTTATAATCCGAACTTGCTCCAGTTTTAAAACTCTGAAACCGATTAAGGTTTTATATTGCTCTTTTGTGCGTAGCCATCTTGAGTACGCTTCTCAAGTATGGAACCCACAATACCAAGTATACAAATTCCGCATCGAAGCCATACAGAAAAAGTTCTTGCGTTACCTAGATTACAAAGCACGGCAATATTCACGTGACTATGAGCATCATTGTAAAAGATACCATTTCCTGCCATTGGAATTGAGGCGTAATGCAAACGATATATGCTTTTTAGTTAATATTGCAAATGGTGCAATTGACTGTCCAGACCTGTTGAGCAAAATAAATCTACGAACAAATCGTGTTCATCTTAGGAAGCGTCCGCTTTTAGATGTAGCATTTGCTACCACTAATTATAGGCAGAATTCTTTCTGTATACGAAGCACAAGGGCTGTTAACAGTACCATTTTAGAAAACGACATTGATTTGTTCTGCACTAAGGCACAGAAAATCAGACGTATTCTTAATTTAGATTACTTTGGCGGCAATGACAGAGATCAAACTGAATAATAATTAATTAGTCATTGTATCTATCATTTTTGTATTCCCGTTTTGTTTTGTGAAAAATATGAGAAATATTTTTCATATTGTGTATTTCTCTTTGGTTTTACTTTGAAATTATACACTTTATACGGATTTTATCGCGTTGTTTATTTTACTTTAAACACTGTTATTAAAAAGAAAGAGTTTTCAAAATTATGTAATACCAGTGTTTAAAGTAAAATAAACAACGCGATAAAATCCGTATAAAGTGTTTAATTTCAATGTATAACATTCGCGTAAACATAAGACAATATTTGGTTTTACTTGCTAGTTTATTTTTTTATTTTTAAATTTTAATTTATTTTTATAGTTCCTTGTAATATAATTTAAATGTGAAAGCTTGTTATTAGCAATAGTAAATATTTATTCTTATCTATCCATATGTATATTAGTCTGTAAGCTTTCTTTAAAATTAAATAAATAAATTAAAATTAATTCATTTTGGAGGAATCTTTAAAATTCTGTACTAGAAAAAATATGATTGTTTTCATATCCATTAAAATCTTCAATCATCAAAATCTTTATTAGGTACTTTAAGTGGAAACATAGTATACACAAAATAAAATTACCTTAATCTACAACTGGCCACACCAAGCGTTTAAATCATATCTAGGTTCTTGTACTAATTCGAGTGTGAAACATACCCATGTAGTTTGCGCCATAGCGCTACACCTTTTAAAGGCTAAAATAACGATCAAGCATCTCTTAAAACTTCCGTAATAAAGAACAGAAGAACAACAATCAACAAAATTAAATCTAAGTGACAAATCGCTAATCCATTATCTCTTCGCGACTAATTCTCTCATTAACATCTTTCTTTGTTGTTTACTTAAAACAATAGAGAAAGCGTAATATAAATTAAAATAAAGCAAACCATGAATCTGAGCGGATACAATGTCATTTCATCTTAAACAAATTCAAGTAGAATTATCCGTCAACGGACTTAGGGGACAGTCATAAAAAGTTAATGCAAAATCTCAAGAAAACAAAAAACTCCGTAGAAGCATTTTAGACACGATTAAACAATCAGTTTGCTCTTTTAATTAAAACACTTTGTTTATGCTGCCGGCCTTACAGTGACTTTGATAAATTACAGAGAATTAAAAGAGATTCGGCTTTCCTATCGCCTCATCTTCATTTGAAATGTCTGCTGCTTGATTAAATCTTATTTTATTTCACGGTTGTGCTGACATGATATTAATGGCATACGAGAATGTACAACGATAGCTCACGCATGCCCGAAATCCTAAAAAACGCATTTGGATTTTAATTTTAGATAACTCATCCATTCCACAGTCTTGGACCTATCAACAGCAGCTGTTTAAATTTCTAGTTTAAGCTGAACTATCTTTGTCTGCACCTCTGCATCTAAAATAATAAAATAAGCTAAGCTACGTCATCCATTTGCTGCAATTCAGAGGGAGGTATACCGTTTTTCTCCTTAATCCTGTATCGCGAGGGTCTTTAAAAACATTCCAACAACGAACACAAAGAACATCTAGTAGACTCGGGACAACCATTTATGAATCACACAAATTTTTGTCATTTGGACAATTCGAAAGACTTATACTTATATAATGGTTACAAAATTAAAAAAACTTATCTTACAATGGTTTAATTTTAACTTTAATGCGTTGGTGTCTGGTTGACGCCCACAATCACAAATTAATATACAATACTTTACACACAATCAAAAATACAATACTTTATACTACCAAATACAGTCGCTTTTAAATAAAACTTTATTTTTAGAAGATGAATCCAATAAGCGTTATTTTTAGTATGAAAGCCCAATTATGTTTTTTATTTAGTTTTTATTACTACTCCTGCACTAGGAGTACCTAACGCCTGTGTCGCGGGGGACTTTACAAACATTCAAAAACGGACACAAAGAACATCGAGTTCCGTGTGGGATTCGAACCCGCAACACGCGACGCAGTGTCAGCGGCGAGGCGACCACTTGAACCACTACGCTATCCGTTCAGTCAATGAAAATAAAAATACACTTGATTAACAGTGGTTTAAACCAGTAACAATAGTTATTTAAATTGTTTTCTCTAATTGACTGTATGTTTGTACATTTGCTTCGGCATAGCGAAAAGACATTTTATTAGAAGTTTGATGCGGTACTTACCCGTGGTCCCCCAGGCCAGTCCCCCGTGGGGTACCACGAGCAAATTTTCTTGCCCGACGAACCCCCTGAATAATAATCTTTTTATTTAATATATTTTTATTGCCCGTGGTACCACATCTCAAACATTATAATCTATGATATAAAAAATAATTACAAAGCTGTTACTTGACAAATAAATACAGATAAATTAAGCATAGAGATTGTATTTGGATTTTATTTATCTGGCGGTTAGCGGGGTTACCACGGGCCAAATAATTTGCTCATAGTACCCCTTTGTCCGCTTTGTGGGTTCTTCGGGCAAGAAAATTTGCTGGTGGTACCCCACGGCGGACTGGCCTGGGAGACCACGGGCAAGTACCGGTTTGATGCGGCTTTCATCATTTGTTAGCATAGCATGCAACTTAATAATTAACCTACGTGTCAACTAAATCCATTTAGTAGCGGTATATAGCATAATGTGACCGCAAACGAACTCGCGAACTAAAACTAGTTTAATAAATATTTTAAGTCCACCATAGCTAGCCATGGTATAACAAAAATACGCACCTGAACCTCTATCATACGAAATTTATGGCGCGTGAAAATAACTCACTGAAAATAATGATCAGAAATCACACCCACGGGAGCCGTATCTAGTTTTCCTATTAAAGTTTTTAAAAATAAAATCGAGCAACGGTAGACGAAATAAACAAAACTATTTGCTACCATTGAGGTACTAACTCGAAACGTTTCAATAAAAGTATAACTGTTTCAAATATGGCTTGTTTGTGCGCTCTTGGATTTGGAGCAAACTATGTAAATAATAAAATGAAATGAAATTAGATTGTAATAAATAATTTTATTTGATCCTTTATTTATGTACATCTACATAATTAGTAGGTACTATATCTATAATTTGTTCAGCATACGTTAAATCATAGATCACCGGATTATAGCATACTAGATTATGCCCGTTGCTTCACTCCTGTAAATGTGGGTTAGGTTATGTTACTAACAGTACTTTTATGCATGAAATGGTGTATATGTATGAGAAATTTCATAATGATTGGTCGAGTAGTTGAGGAGTGAAAGCATAACAAACTAACAAACAATTACATTTTGACAAATAACTTAATTCTAGTGCGAGTTTAGTAAACTCACTACATGTACGAACTTAGTTAGCGTTTTATGAAATACACGCAAATCTTTTATTTATTGATGCAGAATAACTAACGGTGGTCTTGTGGTGGAAGCTTATGTCTACGTAAACATGAAGCTGCCAGCATATTTAATGTTCACCTTTGGAAAACTGTTAAGTTTTCTCGGCAAGTTCTGAACGTGTGCCTGATAGACAACTATATGTTCCGCATTTATACTATTATTTCCGTGATACTCTTTAGCCTAGGCTAATGAGTATAGAGCTAGCTTTTTAAGGAAATTTCACGATGACTAGATGTGATACCAGTATAAACAAACTTAAAAAAATATATGTGCTTATATTTATAAAATATAATACTGTTACGTGCTGGGTTCGAGGGATAAGAATGTTAAACAATATTACCGACTAAAACATTTTATTCTAGCACACAATTAAATTTAAAACACAACAAACACTATACTACACTTTTCCACTGTAACTGCTTCAAACTTTGTAGTATTTTTGCTTCAGTTCGCTTCGATGAATGCTTGACCGCTTACGATTGTGAACTGACTCGGCGAGCGCTGGCCTTCGCCTTTTATACGCGGTTAAAGCGTTTCCGGAGTTTTCTAGAAACTTCATACCCGGTCTGTGAATAATGCGAAGATTCGAGAATGTGCCAGCGTTCTCTCTACTCTACTCGTACCGACGAATCTACGTAGTTCCATAAGTATTTAATAGTAAAATAAATTTATAGACGGAACTGCCGAGTCTTCTACACAATATCGAGAGATGGCACAGGGTGTAACAGTACTTTTACAAAGTAATATAACATGACATAATCTCACGCTTCCTCATATCCTCCAGGGGGTACCTAGGCATAGGTATATAACACCCTCAATCTGTCAGGTATGTTGACATATGTCGTAACTACCAAAAATATTTTTTTTAATATACTGGTAGATGCATCTATTTGTTTTATTGATTCCAAATAAGTAAGAATCTTAACATCGAAAAATATGCTAAATATGTACCTACGTCTTTTTTTCCTCGTGACGCGACGGCAGAATAGCGGGCATACAACGCTAGTGAACGCGACTGTATTGCATGAGACCTCGAGTTTGATTCTGCGGTCGGATACAGTGTTATTCATTTTTTCTGTTAAGATATTCTTTGTAACAGCACCGAGGCTAGAAGGCTGTGCTAGGTAAACAGCAAAAGGCATGTCCTCTATTATGTAGAACCTAAAAACATAATGGGCAAAATGTGGGTCTTATATAGCTCTGTCAACCTTTTCGAAAATATAAGCTTGAGACTACATACGAAAACCTGTCAAAAAGACATTACAAGCCAAACCTAAATCTAGGACAATATATAAATATACATCCACAGCATGTTACTTACCAAAAAGTGTTCCCGTTAAAGCACCAATACATACCAAAAAATACTATTAAAATACTACAAATGGTTTTATTTCATAAAACATCAAACATATTCAATGAAAAATAACCGGATACGACATATAGCGTAAATAGTATAGGCACTTAGTAAGCGCTACTGTTTTGGTAGTTATATTTTTCATATTAGACTAATAATATTCTATCACATACACACAACACCATCTAGCCCAAACTAAGCAGAGCTTGTACTATGGGTACTAGAGAATGGATAAACATACATACATACATATGTTTTGTAAATACATACATATTATACATAGAAAAACCCAGACCAAGACAAAAATCCATGTTCATGCACACAAATGTTTGACTTGTGCGAGAATCGAACCCGCGGCCTCAGATGTGGCAGTCAGTTACACTAACCACTACGCACTACTTATGTTTTTTTCTATAACCTAATGATGTAGATTAGAGGATATATGACCTTTCATAACTTAACATATTATATTATTTATCTCCTAAATCTTGACAGTTTTAAAGCAACACCATCGTAATCAAAAAACGGCGATACAATTTTATGCACATTGAAGGGTTTTACTCCAGCCTTGATATACCGCAATGGTCCGTAATGTTTGGGTTGGCTGTGTTAAAAATCGATGAAGGTGCACTAGTGCGTAGTGACAGGCTGCCAGGCCGTAGCAATAAAACACCCTTTTCTTTAGTAGGCTTTTACGACTTCCGCAAGACAATATCTTCTGTATTTCTTTTACTTGGAATAGATGTTTTCCACGAACCCATGTATATGTATTCCGATCGTAAATAATATATTTCTTTAAGCAAAATCATTCTAAAACAGAAGTCTTGTAATAGGCTGCGATGGAGAAGTCATGGGTTTAAATTTCCACATTGCAACTTCCAACATAAATCGACTTCTAACATAATAAGCATTAGCTTGGAGTGCAAAAATACTAATAATTTGAAAAAAAGAAGCAAAATTAATTTAACTGCATTCAAGTAATTTAAAATAAAATTACTTGAATGCAGTTCAAGATTGAGACATTGAATATCATTAACCAAGCAAGCTATTAAACAACGTGTAACGATATATACATACGTACATGTACAGACGAACGCCTTCGTATTCCCGAAGGGGTTGCGAGGGTATCTAAACTATGTAATATTATAATTATCATCATTGCGCCAGATAAGTTGATGCCTCATGTAACAGTATTTTGTCGTCTACTACGGATATTACCGGATTGCTGATGTAGCTGCTACGAATTTTGTCTCAAAAAGCCCAGTAAAACTAATCCGAATCGACTAATGTTATTTTTAATTAAATATATTATGTCGCATCGAGTCATTAATAGGGACATCTAGTGACATTTCTACAAAAGTTAGTAAGTAGTAGTTCGGTGCTGTCACAGAAAGTAAAATGTGAATTTTCACGCGGTGATCACGGACATTCAGTTTCGGATCGCCAAGGATTCAAGACCTCGAAGAACTGTACTCGATTCGTAATTAAGTAATTCTTATTCTTATATTCTATAATTCTTAACTTTAGTGATTATTTTTTATCATAAAATAAATAAATAAATTGTATTTATTTCAGGAGATGACCCATACATTTTTTAGTATCACTTAAAAACTATGTTAGTAAAAATATAAACATATAGCTAACTAAATACGTTCTTCTTCGTAGGAAGGCATTGGGAGTTTTTGACAAAAGTTAGCATTGTTCCGAACCACGTGAGTGATTCATTGATCGTACTCAACTAACTTTCCATGATATTCCAGATACAGGTTGCCCGGATTTCAAAATTAGCCATAGGTATTGCAAACGTTAAAGTTTTAATTTGTTCCAAAAGTAAATGCCAGTCACTTATCTAACATCAAACATTAGACTCTTTGAGTCACTTTAATTATCTTCATTAACAAATGGAGCGAAAGAGAACGGTCTGACTAAAACACTGAATGTGTCAACACGAACACCCATTTTACAATCGAACGCACACGCGGTAAAAGCAAAACGAATGAATGCTCTTTAACCCGTCTCTACATACAGAGGAAAGGTTGAATTAGCAAAGCATCGTTGCTCTTTGGGCATCAACGAGCTCCGTTGTGATTTAATATCGACGTTCAAGGCGTGAGCTGTAGCGATCGCTCTACACCGGAGATACTGTTTACGTATAACAGCTCTGAAGATTACATTTAAATAATTTTCAAACAAGCATAATAAACTAACTTTACCATCGGAAAAGCTTTGAAAATACCGTTGATAAGCCAATCACAGTACGGTCGAAAATTCTAAAACGTTCTTATTTTTATTAAATAACACTGTTAGTCTCTTAGCGAAATACAGTGCAAAGGAACCACTCCCCAAAAAGATAACGTAAAAAAGGTACTAAGAGATTCTATCAATTATTTGGAATACACACCTTAAAAGACCATTAGATGACACATAAGAATTAAGTGATGGCTATGACCAGTCACCAATTGCAAAACACTAGAGACACGTGAGTCCGCCTACCAACCGCGCTGTCTAGATTAAGAGCGTCCGGTAACTTTACAATATGTTTGGGTCGCCACGTTTGAGGTACGCATTTTAGAACGAAAACCTGATTCACGCGTTGACTTAAATTTACATGAAGATTTGACAATTCGTCAAACTATAACGAATCATCGTCATAGCAATTTGCTAACTGCAAAGAGCTACGCCGGTTTTATTGATCGGCCACTTCAGTCTGTAAATTTCAAAGATCTATCCCACAGTAGCCATGCATTTTGCCAAAATAAAAAGTCTATGTCACTCTCCGGTCCATAAACACACTTTGCAATTATTCTAGTCGATTCGTTACTCAGTAGCTGCGGAAAAGAAGGACAAGCCTTGTTGGCTGAACACAGATCGCATTGATAATAATTAATATTACTATACGATCCGCTAAAGCGAGATCTCGCGCTGGATAAATATAAATAATAAAAATATCTAACAACCCTATAAGATACTCGTATATTATATCTTCTATAATATTTTGTATTTTCTAGAATTAATTTATAGGTTTATTTTTTCTTTTGACAAAATCAGCAGCCATACAAGAAACTGAAATTAATATTGCTCCACACCATTCTGAGGTCTTGTGCAAATATAAAAACATAACATACAACATGTGGCAAGAATATTTTATGCAGATTTCCAAAGAAAATGGTGTGTGGTATATGGTCCTTCAAGATCAGCCCCTTCGAGTGCCTTGGTTTAATAATATAACTTCAAGCCGCAAGTACATAGTGCAAGCACATAGGCTTTGTTCCCGGCACTATCCATCAAGGAAGTTTGCACATCTGATGGGTAAAGCTGACTCAGCAAACTGTGACATATGTGGTGTCATTGCACAATCCATCAACAGATGTTGCACATCTGAAACATCTGTTGATGGATTGTGCCCGGTACGAGGATCGTAGAAGAAGATTCACTGAATATTGTCTTCTGTTTACGCGAATGTTATTCATTGAAATTAAACTACTATATACGGATTTTATCGCGTTGTTTATTTATCACTGTATTACAAAATTTTGAAAATATTACACTACTACTACTATTGATTTTATTTGACTAATTTATAAGCAACCGAAACGTCGGGGAAAGTGTAAACCAAAAATAAATAGATTTAATAGTTTAAATAATTTTTAATTGAAGATGTTGAAATTTTTTAGATAGCTCCTGATTATAAAATTTAACATATCTTTGCTGCCATAGATAGACGAATACCACCATCCCTCTTAATAAGAGCGCACAAGTTGGCTCCATATAAGATGTCAATGATGGCATCGTCCACATTGCCAGAAAGCATTAAATTCATCAGAGCGGTAAGCTCCTTCAAGAGCACATCGCCAGCCTCCCCGGCGCTTGGACACACAAGATCCTTAAGATGCTGTGGTGTGAGAGCGTCGAGCCCGCCCGCTGAGCCACTCCTAAAAGAGCATACCGCTGCGAAAATGTCCTTGGCTGTAGTGATCAGGTATTCCAACTCCCTGTCAGGAGTATCAGGAAAGGAGAGACCGTCGACCGGCGCTGGATGCTTGCTCTTTAGACCTGCAAGTGTGTCCGGAGAGCAAGGCGCCACCACATCACAACTAAATAAAAGCCTAGACGCGCCCCTGATATCGCCTTCCCTTAATTTCGATTCTACATATTGATATATGGATTTATTTTTATTGGATGTAAATTTTGTATCAAATGGTTTGGCCGAAACATAACAATTGCGCTTAATTTGTGCAGTGAGCGACTTTCTGGATGCCTGATCTTTTTCAATATGCAAAATCCTATAAGGAAAAGGCAATAATTGTTCCCAAGCCGTTTTAGAGTTCTCCCGGACAACAAGACCAATGCAGTCTGCCAATTATTTGGCTACTGAAGGTCTCGCGCCTCGAGGAACTCTTTTTAGTACCGGAACGGATTTTTTTAGGATGGGTAGACTTTACCAAAAAGGAATTTGAGTAGAAATTGAAGGACAAGATGATGATATTGTGGGATTGGAAAGTACATCTTGGTTTTTATGTACTTTACCAAAACGTACTTTCAATCCCCGCTTACCTTTGAAAAAACGAGCCTGGGAACAATAGGGGCAGCGCACCAGACCACTTAGAGATGTGGTAGGCTGACTTGATCTCACTTCCTCATCGCCAATGCCGTCACAATTATTTCCCATACAAAATATAACAATATTACACTACTATAATATATTTACAAAAAAATTAAATACAAAAGAACACACTAGCAGCTGTCACATGTCAGTAAATATATGGCGAAAACCGTAATAATGGGGCGTAGTCCTGCCAGTACTTACACGAATAATAAATAACTAGAGAATTAGCTTCTAAACCAAAAGTTTCAAATAAAATCAGCCAAGTGTGATTTCGCTTCGTGCACTGAAAATACACTATACAACAACACCATAACGCAATCCAGACTTTACATTGCCGCTGCTCGCTATTCGGTATCTTTAGCTCTGAACCGTAACTCTTGCAGCATATGTCATATAATTATATTTATGTCAACATATCGCTCAACAAACAGCAATTAACGTCGTACTCCACTGATTTCTCTTTCCAAAGACCAAACGGATCTGTTTCACTACTCATTATGTTCACAGCGTGGCGTAGTTAAAATAAGACCTCAAATAAAATGATTGAAATTGCCATAAAATTTAAAATTCGTAATTTTGATATGAGGTTAGGGCACATAGGTTATTTGTCAGATATATATAGCGACCCTAAAATGTGACCACACCTTTCTGTTACAGCCTGTATATTGTCAAAACGATTTCGAGTCACTTGCAATCTGACTTTGTATTTTATTCATGTGTTCCTTGTGCGCTACTTCTATAGCTCTTTTAACGCGCTTTATATAGCTAGCGAATTGTTGGTAATCACACTCCAACTTAGATTTTTTGTATTTCTTATGTAGTATGGCTTTATATTTGATGTCCCTTATTATTATTATAATAGTAAATTTGAGAAATTGGACCTATTCTTACTGTCTAAGAACCAATTTAGGTCCAATGTTCTAAAAATGTTAATTAATTAATATGTCTTGTATTGTATTGTATTGTATTGTCAACAGTTGTTATCTTTATTGTTAAATTCAAACGATTATATTGTAATTTACTTTCTTAGATGTAAACCTACATATTCAAATATTTCCGAATCTTATATTGTATAATATTATATTATGTTATTGTTGATTGGGATAAGATCTACGTTTGGATTAATTCTGCAACTCAAGATAAATATATACGATTGCTTTTATATAAACAATTTTTGTAAATCGTTTACCTCTTAAAAATTGTCGTGGAACTCTGTTACTGGCTTAAGAGTTTGTAAACAACCAGTCAAAGCTGGTTGTATTAGCATTAATTGTAAGTTTCCTTATAAACAAGCTGTTGAGTTTCCTTATAATAAATAAATAAATAAATAAATGCCACTTGTATACCAGATTGGGCAGTCGTACCTACTGTCATGCTTTTTTCCGCTTTTTACAAAGCACACATACATCTAAGATATTCGTAGCGCTATCAAATGTGCTTGGAATTTATAAATGAAATGCCAGATACAAGTAGTTTTTGGATCGGTATTTTGGTTCAAGAAGCGTTGAGTTTTCTTACTCTGGTGCGCTGAACGGACGGTGTAATGGTTTTGTATGCAATAAGCGCGCGACTTGTTAATATTTGATTGAAATAATTACAAGTACTTACATAATAATTATGGCAAAGTACAATTGTAAGCAAAGGTATTTTTAATTAAAGTTTTTATCCGAATGCCGATTTTTTTATACTATTAAATTTAACAATAAAGCTTCTTGTACGTCTCAGTCGAGGCGTAAATATTTTTAGCTTCAATTGTATAAGGTTGCTTTTTTGCGGATGCGGATACGGATGCGAATGTCCAAATCGATGCGGAAGCTCCGCAATTGCGGATACGGATGTTGATGAAAATTGTTCATCTTATTTAATAAAAAGTATCTAGTATCACCGCCTTCGCAGGTTTAAGCCTGTTTTGCAAAGGTTCATAAATTAAATACTTACCTACTACTGAACAACTGATTTCTTTCTTATCGTAACGTACGCTATTTATCTGGATCCGCATTAAAATCCGCGTTGATTATTGCGGATGCAAATGCCCAAATCGATGCGGAAGCTCCGCAATTGCGGATGCGGATGCGAATATTTGCAACATCCCTGCTACGAACAATGACTGCGTCTAAACCACAATATGCTAACTCAAGTACCAAGCGGGGATATCGTAAACATATGGCGTGGCTCCAGATATTTTTTGGCCAACGTAGGCGCCGGAGCCCACGGGTTAATTGCATTGTTGGACGTTAAACAGACGTACTCAAAATATTTTATGTGATTTTCAACGACATTCGCTTTGCACCAGGATCCTGCGAATATACTTACACGATGACTTTGGCTGTTGATTGAGATTGAGAAAGACCGACAATCCTCAATTAGGTAGTAGGTATCTATTAACTATTGCGATTCATATGTTTATGAAATGAAAACATAAAACGGTTTGCAAACCGTGATAATATGCGGAGTTATCAATTATATTAATTTTTATGCTTTAAAAAGGATGTCTATAAGACGAGAGAGCACAAAAGAAACATTTACCAAAGAAAGACAAATTACTCACATTTATATCCATAATCGAAAAAAGCAAATCGCAGATATTCATTTTCTAAAATTTATTTCAACAAATCTTTGCGTATCTTATATAAAACTGACTAAATAAATTGAATAAATTATACTGCTCTCTAAAAACCGTCATTATTGCATCAAATTATTGAATTTATTAATTTCATCGAAATATAATAAATTAAAATTCATAACAAAATGCTGAAAACGCCGATAGGCGTTTTTTTATTTTATCAAGTGCGACTCACGCTGATCGGCGTTTACGTTAAATACGAGCCGCATATTTTTTTTTATTTGTTACTTGGCAAGGCGATTGTAGCAGACCTGATGGAAAGCCCAATTACAGTCCAGAGACAGTGACGACGAGGAGAAGATAGTTTTCTAGCCGTCGTCAGTATCAAGGCGGTCTGACCAGATGTTTCTTTACGCTACGTTCGAAGGACCCAATGTCATAGAAGGGAGGAAACACATGTGCCGGAAGACTGTCCCAAAGTTGTATGGTACGGCATAAAAAGGAATTTCTGAACCTTTTGGTGCGAGTCGGGATTGTGCTAACCGTCCATCGGTGGTTACGAAGACCGGCACGTGTAGTTCTCAAAAGGAAGGGGAAGGTGGGATGAGGACAAATAATTCTTCGGAGCATTCGCCATGATAGAGGCGATAGAATACGCTACGGAACGCAATGTTTCTACAATGTTGTAGCGGTTCGATGTCCTTCGTAACCTCCTGGCTGTCAATTATACGTACGGCAGAACGCTGCAGTTTATCTAAGGCATCGAGTAGGTACTTAGTGGAACCATTCCAAAGGTGCGAACAGTACTCCATGCTGCTACGGACTTGGGCCTTGTACAGCAAATACCGCAGTTTAAGAGTAAAGAAACGCCACACCTTGTTTAGGATCCCGAGTTTGCGTGCAGTTGTGGTTATTACACGCTCGATGAATCCCTAGAGTTAAGATCGTGGCGGATGTCTATGCCTAAGATGTTAAGACTATCCTGCAATGGCAGCGTGGTGCCCCGAAGTGTAGGAAGTGGAGTGAAGAGAGCTTTTTTGAGCTGAACGCGCACACCTGAGTTTTCTTAGCTTGAACTAGCCGACTGGGAAGACCATATGCCGGAAGCTTGGAGAGAAGATCACGGTGCCAGACCCGATCAAAGGGTTTAGCAATGTCCAGCCCGATTGCCAAGGCTTCGCCTTGCTTATCAATAGCCTCACCCCAAAAGTGCATTAGATATCTGGCTAGTGAGAGCAAGTAATTTGTTGACGCATTGAATGGGTTAACACGTCGGACAAACGTACCTGTTAAGACAGGCTCGAAATGGTGTGTGGTCACAAGAAGCGCGCCTCCCTGTTTCCGCCAATCCATTCTATCACAGCGTAGTATGTGATATCCAGAAGGTATTAATTCCAAATCTTGTACAGATTGATTGCACCCAGTTTCAGTAATTGCATATAAATCACAATGCATAACCTCAATATTTTTTCTAACTAACTCATCCAATTTAGTTCTCAGTCCTCCAACGTTTTGGTAGTATAGTTCGATGCTCGAGTTAGTTGATTAGTTTTCTTGATTTACGCGACCAAACCCATTCACTTAATTCAACATTAATAGGCAAGACCTGAGTTTCGTTCAACTGATCAACAATTTTCTCTCCGTAACACCTACAACAAACGAAGCATAGTCCCTTTTATGTTATGTTTTATGTTTGATTTTATCATTTTTAGCCACAACATCTTGTCCACAGACATTTTATTATGATTCGCCATAGCTTCTACCGTGGTTTCCTGATTCAGCCGCCAAACATGTAAATGCTTCATACGTTCCGTATCTTTTATTGCTGTTAGTCCCGTATTTTGTCCTCTTCTGACTTTATTTGACTGTCTGTTCGCTTTTTTACTTTGCACCGTTATCCAGCTAGCATCCTTGTTTGTCTCCTCATCCATACTCAGGTTATTAGACCCTACTGAGCTAGAGCTAGACTTTATTGCTGAAACCGACGCAGATTTCATGGCCCCATCCTTATTTACTTCAATTTTCCTACTTCTCTGAGTATTAGTGTTCGCATTGTTTTGAGCTGTATTAGGTTTATCTTGTTGGATCAAATTTTCAGCAGAAGAGGGACAAGTCTTCTCTAATACTGTCAGTGTACTGACTGACATCTGTTTAGCATTAATTTCTTGTTCGAATACACTCATAACCTGAACCATGCCATCTATCACGCTTTCCGTTTGAATAAATTCGTTATGCAAATGTGTTATAGCATTAGCCTGACTGTCTAAACGAGCAATCATTTCCGATCGTAATTGTCTTAGTTCCTCAAGCAGTAATGTATCGTTATCTATCATTATAGGTGTAAGTTGCGCGCGGCTACCTCGTTTATTGTTTACGTTATTAAATACATATAATAGCGATTAAAAAGAGTAACCGTAAATTTTGTGCAGATATCTTCTTATAGACTCAATCCTTGAGTGAATTCACCAAATAATAAACTTTGACATTCATATGTGTTACTTTGTGACTTAAATGAATAAATGACTTTGACTTCACTTCTATTTTATGAAATACTTCGGAACAATGCGTGACCCTTACAGGCGTTGGAAAGAAATCATATTTTATTTATTGTGGGTACCTCCTTTGTTGTCTGTTCTTCGAATGTGTGAGCATTTTAAAGAAAACATACCGAAGCCATATTAGGTATTTTCTACAAAGCTAGACGCCAACTGGTAATAAGTCTATCATTTTCATAAAAATACATTTCTATTATTTCATTGTACAAAATAAATGTCACAATGTCAGCGATGAAAAAAGCAATGTGATTATCAATCTATTTTCGTTTGCACATGTATCTATAAAAGTATCGCCCATATTATTTAAATAAAGAAATGCCTTGTTCCAATCCTCTCACATGGACCAGTTTACACCACATCCAATAACGGAGATTCTGAGATTGTAATCATTTCAAAGTTCAATTCCCAATCTTATCCGATTTAGGGGTACGAAAACAACGATCATACTCAAGGTACGTGAAATTCCTAGCACAATCCCACTGAGGCGCTAGCCAATTTGGCTCTATTGTATTTGTTTACAATTTAAACATCCGCCATGATATCATTCGATTGTTTTCGTTAGTATATTGTATGCGTAGAATGTAATACTAAGCTCTCTGAACAGTTTTTACCATTTCTATGCAATTTTATTATTAATAACGTTTCTGAATCAAAATTGAAAATAGGTTCATATTTGTTTTATAAGTAGATACGACTGAACTCTCTAAATTATGACGTTATTATTTTAAATGTTTTTACAATATACGATAGCTTTAGTTATCTATCAACACAGGACATTAAAGCAATTACAACGTTATCAGGTAGTCGGAAGCGCTCCCGTTGCGGTGCCCAACATCAATTTAAAGGGAGAACAATACGACTTCACCCCGTAATTCCCTCTAACACCTAAGCGTTTTTCGATCGCACATTATACGAGGGCTATTCGCAGATAAATAAACGATCCCACCGTTAAATCGTACACATTGTTCGGCCTCTTTATGACCTTTTGCAAACACCAGTAGACGTTACCGCGATCTTAATTTTAAACGTCGTTTCATATTTTTATATTACATCGAGCAATAAAATACTTCGTTAAGCTATCTCTAGGATTACCCAAATTAACTTTCAGCTCGGTTTTACTGCTCCGGCTCCTTAAAAATTATTGAATCAACATTAAAAATAAATCACGTTGAATTAAGCTCTGGATTTCATTAGCGAGTCTTATTGATTCAGGCTTGAATGAGATCAAAATACTGCAGCGTTTAATTCGTCTGTACAACATCCATTTTCACGGTTTTGCACAGGATTCACACGCGACGGTACAGAGTACAAGTTAATTATAAGTTGCGGATCTATTCCTCGTGTCTCCAGAAACTTGAATACTACTTACTTAGCATAGCCGGCGATGCACGACTTTATGCCGCATAATGTTGTAAGCTTCGAAGTGTACCGAAATACATACATATTTCATTTTGCGGCTGAGCTCTAGTTTTAAATTAAGTTTCTACGTTTTCATATATAAAGTAATAAGAACGCATCGTACTTACGACTTGGTGAAGGTTAGTACCATAAACGCCGAGTGAACCGACCGAAGTAGATATTTAGGACAGGTCTAATAAAAGAAAAAGCTTCGATGTTATAAGTCTGTAGCATATCTGATGATAGTGATATCATCGTTGTGCATCTTATGGGATTAATTTCAATCGTCAGATAACTTTTATCTGGCGAATATATTTGACGTTTTGACAGCTTTTGTTTAGAAAATATGTCATACCGCTATATTTATACTTCAGATAAAAGTTATCTGACGATTGAAAAACTGGCCCTAAATGTTTTATTACACCTCTGCTACAAAATAAGGAAACTAACGAATCGCGACTTATCGCTTGATAGCAGAACCTTATCATTCACCGTAAAACCATTATAATAATTATCATATCAGCCTTGTATTAAACTGTTCCACTGCTGGGCATGGGCTTCTTCTCAGTATGATAACGGCAAGGGCGTAGTCCACCACGCTGGTCCATTGACATCGCTCAAATCATCATAAAAGTATTTCAGACATCTTTAATAGTGGCTAATTAAACATGTCTCTAATTTATTTGATAAAGTCGATGTTTCATCGAATTAATAGTAGGAATACACTTGATTACATATACACTTGGTATTTAAACTGAATAAGAATGTTACACATATGTTTCATTTAAAGGGGTATTTATGAAAAATTCGTAAGATGTGTGATAAAACTGATAAAACAAGCACTTTGGTGTATGTTTGTAAAGATTAGCTTACGCCTTAGCAATAATCACTTTTTGATTAAAGTATCATACATATATTATTATACAAATACAAATACAAATTACTTTATTTGCATAAAACAGGTTTACATAGTTGGTACATAAATTAAAGTATAAGTGCGCTGATTTATAACCCAGAATAGGTGTGCAAATTTTGAGGTAAAATGAAATTCTATAAAAGCATGCCTTGTAACAAATTATAAGTTCAAGCAATACACCGGTAATAATTGTACTATTAATAAATTAATGTCACCGGTTTTATAATAATTTAAAATGAAAAAATGTCAAAGAAATAAAAATTAGGTCATGCTAAAAGTCAAAAAGAAAATAAAAATGTCAATAGTTATTACAATACTAAATTAAATTATACATTGCAAATACATGTGCTACATTTTGTCTGATAAATAGTCATAAACATTATAATAACATTTTTCAATAAGAAGCTTTTTTAATTGATTCTTGAATAAATTTAAATTTAGATCCTTAATGTTATTTGGTAACTTATTAAATATTTTTGGAGCCATGGCAAAAACACTTTTGTGCATCAGAGTGGTGTTTGTCTTGCATAAACATAGACGGCTTTTGTCTCTTTGTGCTCGACTTGACCCATCGACTGCGAGTATAAATAAGTGCGGATTGAGTTTAACAAAAACAGCAACTTCATATATGAAGATAGACGGCAATGTCAATATATTATATTTTCTAAAATAGGGCTGACAGCTATCAGGCACTTGCAAGGAGAACATAGCCCTTAGGCAGCGTTTCTGACTTTTAAAAATAATTTCTTTATCAACAGAGTTCCCCCAGAAAATGACTCCATATCTAAGTACCGACTCTACTAGACCGTGATATGCAATTAAAAGGGCATTGGTGTCTACTATTTGAGCGAGTTCATGTAATGCATATACTGATTTGCTAACCCTCTTACATAACTGTTCTACATGTGGTTTCCATGTTATTTTCTTATTTATTAAAATACCTAGAAACTTTGTGTAGTCTACTTCTTTTAGCGTTTGGTTGTTAACACATACTTTCAGGGCATCCGTTGCTAGAGTACGCGGACTGAAATGCATTAGCATGGTTTTACCTACATTAGCTTTCAAATTATTTACATTCAGCCAGTTAACAGCTGAGCTCAAAGCATTATTAATATCCTGTTCGTAAGTGTTTTTATTCCTACATTTAATTGAAATTGTGCTATCATCCGCAAAAAGAGTCATTGGGTTATCAGTTACATTTGGTAGGTCATTTATGTATAGTATAAATAGTAACGGGCCCAATACACTACCCTGGGGCACACCGTAGTGTATATTTCGCGGTTCAGATCGATATATCTCTTCCCTTCTTGTAACAATATTAATTCTAGTAACTTCAGTATATTGAATTCGATTTTTTAAATAGGATTCAAAAAGTTTTAACACGTTACCTCTTATACCATAAGCATTTAGTTTGCCTAGAAGAATAGTGTGGTCTACATGATCGAATGCCTGAGTCATGTCCATATATATGGAACAGACAGGTACTCTGTTATCAACATTCCTCATTACAAATAGCAAGAAATCAAATATTGCCATATTTATTGATTAGTTGCATCTGAAGCCCTTTTGTTCTTTTACAAGAATACAATTACTTTCGAGATAGTGATTGAGTTCCCTATGTATATATTTCTCGAATATCTTAGACAGAATAGGTACTAATGCTATTGGTCTGTAATTGTTCATGTTATCCCTACTTTCTTTCTTAAACAAAGGTTTTATGATAACAGTCTTTAATTTGTCAGGAAATACTCCCGCTTCTATGCATAAATTAATTATGTAGCTAATATGCTGACAAATATTAGTAGCAACGTATTTAATAACTTCAGTACATACATCCTACATCATACCCTACACTCTTTGTTTTTTATATTCCTTATAATATGCAATACATCAAGTGGCGAGCATGGCTTCATAAACATAGATTTTAGCCTAGAAGATACATGTATAGAATACTGTGCTCTGTTTGATAAGCTATTAGGTACAATTTTATCAATAAAATGATTATTAAAAGCATTACATATAATTTTAGGATCCGTCAAGGTATCGTCATGCACCTTTATATTATTTATTGACTCTCTTGGAGTATTTTGCTTTGCACTATTTATTATTTTCCATGCTGTTTTAACTTTGTTGTTTGATGTGTTAATAGAATGAATATTTTGTGCTCGCTGTGTTAATTTAATTATTTTCTTGAATAACTTACTATATTGCTTAAGTTTATATTTATTATCCTCGTTTTTTGGATTCTTTAGATATTGCCATAAGAGCCTTCGCTTTTTTATGCTACATGCTTTTACTCCACGTGATACCCATTTTTGTTTCTTGTGTGCGTTAATTGTGATTCATTTAAATGGAAAGCAGAGATTATAAAATAATAAAAATATTTAATGGAAGTTATTGAAAGCTAAATTTGGGTCTTCAGTGGCATACATGTCTGAAAAAGCTAAGTTCTTTATGCAATTATTAAATTTTCCATGTTTTTTGAGCTATAGTCTCTACGTTTAATTCTCCATTGTTTGATCAAACATACCTTTTTAACATTACAACGCAGTAATTGGGCAGTGTGATCTGATAATGCCAATTCCAAAATACTTGATTTACATTTATGAGTGAGTTTGTGAGCGAAGTTATCAATACATGTCAAGCTTATTTTCCTAGTAGGTTCTCTAAATTCTAATTTCATATTATAGTTTAGAAGTAAAGATTCAAATTCCAATGTAACTTTACTTTGTCTTAGAATATTAATATTAAAATCACCCGCTATTATGATGCTATGTTTTTTATACGTCTTATTTATGTAATTAAGTGTCTTATCCAAGCTGTCAAAAAATATACTAAGGTTGTTGGCTTGAGGAGTTCTATATACACATAAAATTATAAGTTTATAATCAATTAGTTCCACAGCACAACATTCGAAACCGGAGGGAACTGACATAATTGTAATTTTAGGAATAGTTTTCCATAGGTGTCCCTTTTTTATGAAAATGCATGATCCTCCCCTATTAGTGTTAATTCTGCCAAAACATGCTGCTAGGTGAAAATTAGTAATCATGCAGTGTTCTGTTATACAGATAACATCAATATGTGTGTTTTTATCAGATAACTCTTTTAAGCAAACACTAAGTTCATTACATTTATTTCTTAAGCCCGCAATGTTTTGGTGTATAATATTTATATATTTATTCCCGAAAAAACTCCTGTGAGGGTTCTTCGTAATCCTCTTATTGTTCTTCTTGTACTGTACTTATACTGAGTGCCAAGTTTTCTGCTATATCTATGATAAGTTTATGTAAGTCCTCAAATATTACTGTCATACCACTGTTACTTAGCGTGCCTAACCTACTAAACATACTCCTATCATACTTAAGGTTTAAATTTGAATCCAGGATATAGGCGTATTCATGCGTTAAGTTATCGAGGTATGGTAACTGATTGAACATATTAACCCTGGAGTTATATAAATTAGCATAAATAGCATTTTTAAATGTTGGTAAAGTAATTATTATGTTAGTGTGATTGTTAGATTGTAACACACTTCGTATGTTAGTAACTAGATCGATGTAATTATTTGACGCTCTAAACTCTTCCTCGCCTATTATTATGTTACAAAAATCATTCATAGTAAATCCTTTTAATTTTTTGTCAATATTAGTTAATAGTTGATTTATTCCTACATTAGGCATTATGAAATGACATATAACATAATTCTTACTGAAGTAGTGTTCTGCTAATGATGTAATGTTATTATTTACTTTGTTTGCGCTTAAAATATACAACTTGTTTTTTGTTACTTGATGATCTTGAGATAGAGCCTGGTAATTTTTGTTTGAGTCTTTTCTCAATATTGCTTCGTCCTGTGGCGTATTGCAGTAAGACTGACCGTTAGTTGCTGGTACTGTTGCTTGTTCTGATCCACGAGATACGTGAGGTATAGTGGAAGTAGTATCTGTTTGAACCTGTTTGTTTTCCTGTGATTTCTGAATTTGTCTTTTCTTTGGGGTCGATGTTACTGATTTCGCCGGGCTGTGAGTAATTTTTTTGTACATTCTATTTTTGCACAATAGATCCTCAATTTTTACTTTCAATTCCCTATTTTCTAAGGTAAGCGAATCTATTTCGTCATTAGCGCTATTAAGTTTCATTGTAAGACTACCAATTTGCTCCTTTAACTTAGTAATTGTATCGGTGTCTTCGTCTTCAGATAACTCTGGTACACTTCGACTAGTGCCATCTAGTGAGTTCTCAAGACATTCACTGTCGTTATTGTCTGGTAGTGATGTATGCGCACGAGTTACTTTGTTTCTATTTCTATGCGTGATATTTTCGAAGAAATTCATATTGAATTACAAAAAGTGCTGGGGCGTCCTCAGAATCGATCTTCCAACTTCACTCGCCTGAGGTAAGTGTCGTATCCAACGCACCACGGCAATCGCTGCATTATGAGTCTCCCCGTGACCATGGCTGCTTAAAAGCAACCGAAACGTTGGGGAAAGTGTAAACTTAAATACAAATAGTTTTAATAATTTAAATAGATTGAAATTAAACACTTTATACGGATTTTGTCGCGTTGTTTATTTTACTTCAAACACTTTTGTTAATTAAATAATTAAATAGCATAGTAAAGATCAATAATATTAGTGTTAGAGTTTTCAAAATTATATAACAAAAGTGTTTAAAGTAAAATAAACAACGCGACAAAATCCGTATAAAGTGTTTAATTTCAATGTAAGTATAACAATCGCGTAAACTTAAGACAATATAATTTGATTAGCTTAAAATTAGTAAAGTTTACCTAATAGTAGTATAGTAGTGTAACAGTTTTATTTTTAATATGTAATAGAGTGTTAAATAAATAACGCGATAAAATCCGTATATAGTAGTTTAATTTTCAATATATTATTATGTTAGTATTATTAACTTCGTGAATGTTGTAGCTTGCATTTTAATGGATGCTAAAATAACGTCGCCGCAAAGTCACTCCATGAGTATTCATTAATGTATGCACTCACAGGGTATGGTGTAAAATATTCTGCAGCAACACAGATAACATAAATGCGGTGCATATGTAAATTCTCTATAGCCTCTACTTCATAGATTATCCCATTAATTAATCAAACGTTTCCACTGACGTGTTTAGATAATGCACATTTCGACATACGGTTTCGGTGGATTGGATTAATATATCAAGTGTGGACACATGCGAGCTATACGGCGAGCTCAGCGAAAGGGTACACGGTAGAATAAATGATGTCATTTATCAACTCCTACATGTCGTATCGCAGGCACGAATGACACCGATGTATGTATTATTCGTATACGCGAATATACGGCTTTGTTTGAAAAAAAACATGTAGAAAAATTTGAAACAGGTGTAGTTAGCAGCGACATTTCATGTGTGACAATGAATGAACGCGCAGTTACAGTCACTGGCCTTACACGAGCTCGTAATTCTGAAAAACAAATTAGTGTTCCAAATTTTTAAAGTGATCGCGCACTTGCACATATTGCGTTTCCTTTTTCGTTCAATTTATTTGTTTGCGCGTTCACCGTTCCTGCTATAAACAATGCAATATAAAACTAAGACAATAAGAAGCCCACATGGGGCAAACAATTGTGTGATCTAGAAATAGTTGTTCGAAGTAGTGTTTATTAAAGTATGTCCATTGTTTCAATGTGTGTAGTTACCTAAAGTCATAGATATACTTAGCTTATGTTTACTTTTTAGGGATAATATTTAATTTTAGAACTGTGGAATAATTATGTTTCTGTGGACGGCACGATGCCTGCATTTCCTCTTTACTAAAGTGCAGTATTTTTTTAAAGTACCATGTAGTTAGTTAGATCTTTCCATGTTCATGCCATAAAATACGAATTGAGCTAGCGGAGACGCTTCTGTCGCGGTGCCAAATGTCTACACACTTCACAATTTAAGAATCGCCGGACGTGATGCACGACATCTGCACCGCAATTCAAACGTTTTCCTTGTACAGAATCACACCAACAATGCCAGTAACATAATAATATTATATTACCTAGCTACTTTTTATTGATACTATAATAATAATAATAATAATCTTGGCATAAGCCCGTGACAGGTTCACACCCACCAGTATCAAAGCTGAGAATTGAAATATTTTATAACCCATAATAATAATAAGCCCCCTAAATCCCAACCATACGTCCGAGTCGAACACCTGACACACGAGGGGGGCGGACACACGAACATTTTTACTGGCGTGGCTAACATGGCAATCGTAACCCAGTCAATATGGAGACCCGTTCTAAAAAGAAACTGAGAGGACCGCTGCCCGGGGGCGATCGCCGGGGCACACCTGGAGCTGACGCTGGGTGTTTCAGCATGCAAACCGTCAGCGGTGAGGGGCTGAACAGGCGGGCTCCCACCGATAAAGTTGCTACAGCCGAACCCGCAGACAATATTGACAGACTGACAGACAGGACAAGTTCCCCAATTGAACCATATAGTCCAAGTACCGTTTCTTATACACCATCAGTCTCAACATCACCTTCAATCACTAGTAATTATAACGAACAGAATAATACAGATCCACTTATTAGTAACAATAATAGAGTCGTAACCCCAGCTGAGGACGTTTCGCAGGAGGCATCAGCCACCTGTCCTGCGACCACCAAAGCTGGCAAAACCAGAGTGCGTATGCAATGGAATGACGAAATCAATACTTTTATCATGCGCACTTACTTTTATACTACTAAATTAGAGACAGATAGGACTATGTACTGCAAAAAACTTCACGACCAATTTGTTTTAAAATATGCACACTTACAAGTATCAGCACAACGAATTGCAGATCAAAGAAGGGTGATAATTAGAAATAAAAGATTGTCTGACGATGTTATTAGTAAGTTAAAATATGAAGTATCAGAACAACTCAGGACAGAAGAATTAGAAAGTACCAACTCCTCCAGAATATATTTTGCAACCTACATCAATCACATCATCCAACATCTCACTTACACAAATACCCTTTACTACGATAACAAATTCGCAGATGATATCACTTACTCAGGCGCATGTTTCTACTCAGACGAGGTCTGATCCAGTCACACAATTAACAGAATATACACAGTCGCATCAAATTACACATATAGACACAACAGCACAAGAATTAATAAATCAAGTAGAGACCGCACTTATACAATACAATGGAACCGACCCAACAGTCCGTCCTAAACTACCAAAACTTAGAGAATGCAGAAATCTTTACGCATATATAGATATTTTTAACAAGCAAATATTAAACAGATTTTTCTCGATCGATTCCGATTTAAATCATATTCACACTTTGATCTACTGTAGCGCACTTGTAATTTCCGAAAATCTGGGATATAAAATTCGAGCCCCTAACGCTAATACTCCGCATAAAACCTATAAATCTCTAAAGCCCGCATGGCAATTACGGATAGAAAATGACCTTAAAAATTTAAGAGCAGATATAGGCAGGTTAACCCCGTACATTAATAATAACAGAAGTAGAAAAGTAGTTGCAGCAGTCGAGGTAATTTTCAGAAGAACAAAAGTACACACAATTCACGAACGTAATAACATTAGACCAGAGGAATATGTAGACACATTAAAACAAAAACTTACAGTAAAATCACAACGGTTAGCCAGATATATGAAAGCATTGCAAAGAAAGGAAGACAACAAATTGTTCATTACAAATGAAAAAAGTTTTTATAGAATGTTTAGAAAGGATAACATACAACATACACAAGAAGTACCTAACCCAGAAGACCTAAAAAACTACTGGACCAATCTCTGGAAGAAACGGCATGATCATAATAACTCAGCAGGATGGATAAAAGATGAAGAATGTAGAATGATGAATGCGGAAAATATGGAATTCTGTGATGTTACGGTAGATGACATAGAGATAGCTACAAGAGAAATAAAAAACTGGAAGGCAGCAGAAACAGACAACCTACATAATTTTTGGTATAAAAAATTCCATACTTTGCATAATATTTTGGCAAAGAACATTACAGAAATCATCAAAGGTGAACAAGTACTACCCAAATTCGTAACAATAGGCATCACTTATATGCTACCCAAAAGTAGTGACACTGTAAACCCATCACAATATCGTCCCATTACATGTTTACCAACTATTTATAAACTTATTACATCATTAATTACACATAAAACTAACAAACACTTAGAATGCAATAACATTATGTCTGAAGAGCAGAAAGGCTGTAGGCAAGGACATAGAGGATCTAAGGAGCAACTAGTTATAGACTCCACAATTCTAAAACATGCCCATAGTCACAAAAGGGACCTGTATATCTCATATATAGATTATAAAAAAGCCTTTGACAGTGTACCTCATTCCTGGTTAATTCGAGTCCTTCACAACTACAAAATCAACCCTATGATAATCAGCTTTCTGAAAAATGCCATGTCTGACTGGAGAACAACATTACACCTTTCTAATGGTACAGATACAATCACTACAGATGAAATCAGCATCGGAAATGGCATTTTCCAGGGAGACTCTCTTAGTCCACTATGGTTCTGCCTTGCATTGAATCCTTTGTCTAACCTCCTCAACAGCACCACTAGTGGATATAAATTAAACTCTGAAACATTCATTACACATCTAATGTATATGGACGATATTAAACTGTTTGCTAGAACTCACAATTGCCTTGATAATCTAATAAAAAATACAACCCAATTTAGCAAAGATATAGATGTGTCATTTGGATTAGATAAATGTCGTACACTACATATACAACAGGGGAAAATAGTAAAGTGTCAAAACAACGCTACTGATACTAACATACACATATAAATATTTTGGAATATACCAGTCTAATATCATTAACCATACACAAATCAAGGAACAGCTTCTATCAGAATATACTAAGAGACTAAATTTAATATGTAAAAAACAGTTACACTCAAAAAATCTATTTAAAGCAATTAATACATTTGCCATACCCATATTAACGTATTCATTTGGATTAATTAAATGGACGCGCACTAACTTAAATAGATTAGAGATTAAGACTAGAACCACACTAACTAAACACAACTACGCACATCCTAAAGCAGCAATAGAGAGAATTACAGTAAGCAGGCAAAAAGGTGGTAGAGGACTGATTGACTTGAATATGCTGTGGGAAGGACAGATTCGAAAGGTTAGAGATTTTTTCTATGATAAAGCCAAAAATAGTAAAATTCACTCAGCAATTACAGAAATAGACAATAACTTTACTCCTCTAAATCTATACAACAGAGATACTATTTATAAAAGTTGAGATGACCACAGGCATGGAAAAATATGTAGATGGCGAAGTAAGGAATTGCACGGTAGACATATACACGATTTAGAACAACCGCATGTAGATTCGGACAGCTCAAACAAGTGGCTAAAATTAGGCTCACTCTTCCCTGAAACGGAAGGATTTATGCTAGCAATACAAGATCAGGTTATACATACAAAAAATTATATTAAATTCATTCTTAAAGACCCTAATACACAAAATGACAAATGTAGAAAGTGTCATCACGCATCTGAAACCATCCAACATATTACAGGGGCCTGCTCATCTCTTGCTCAAACAGATTACACCCACAGACACAACCAAATTGCTAATATTGTTCACCAAAAACTAGCCGTAAAATATAACCTAATACCAAAAACTGTTCCCTACTACCAATATACCCCAAAACCAGTGATGTAGAGTAGCAGCCACAAAATATACTTCGATAGAGCAATACTTACAGATAAAACTATACATAACAATAGGCCTGACATAACTATGATAGATAAATTTAATAAACATACATATTTAATAGACATAGCGGTACCCAACACACACAATTTACAGAAAACTATAACAGAAAAAATACATAAATATACAGAATTAAAAGAAGAAATAAGTAGAATATGGAAAATGAACAAAGTATACATTGTGCCCCTGGTGCTCTCCAGCACAGGCGTCATACCCAAACACCTTCTTCACTATTTACGACAGATAGGGCTACCCATCAACCTTTACATCACTATGCAGAAGGCCGCTATACTCAATACTTGCCGTATTTTTTTTTTTTTATTTATTATAAGGAAACTCAACAGCTTGTTTATAAGGAAACTTACAATTAATGCTAATACAACCAGCTTTAACTGGTTGTTTACAAACTCTTAAGCCAGTAACAGAGTTCCACGACAATTTTTAAGAGGTAAACGATTTACAAAAATTGTTTATATAAAAGCAATCGTAAATATTTATCTTGAGTTGCAGAATTAATCCAAACGTAGATCTTATCCCAATCAACAATAACATAATATAATATTATACAATATAAGATTCGGAAATATTTGAATATGTAGGTTTACATCTAAGAAGGTAAATTACAATATAATCGTTTGAATTTAACAATAAAGATAACAACTGTTGACAATACAATACAATACAATACAAGACATATTAATTAATTAACATTTTTAGAACATTGGACCTAAATTGGTTCTTAGACAGTAAGAATAGGTCCAATTTCTCAAATTTACTATTATATACACGGGGTAAACGTGCCATAACTGAATTACGAGCGTAATTTGTGCGATGATGAGTCACTGAGAATAGTGTAGTGTGTCTAGTTCGTGTTTTGGGTGTATTGAATTGGAGACTGGACAATAAATAAGGGCTGCTTAGGGTACCTCGTACAATATCATGCAAGAGCAACATATCTAGCATCGTGCGTCTATCAACGAGAGGCATTAAGTTGTACTGCTTACAGTCCTCGCTATAGTTGCCGTGTCGTTTGTGAGTCTTGTAGTTTAGATGCCTTACAAGACGTTTTTAAATACGCTCCAGTTTGTCGACATAAATTGAGTACTGAGGAGACCAGGCCGGACTATTGTACTCTAAAATGCTACGGACGTAGGCGTTGTAAACAACCTTTAGTGTATCGGGCTTTTTGAATGGTGCACATGTGCGGGTAACAAATCCCAAATTACTATATGCTTTACTTGCAACCATATCAATATGTTGTGAAAGTAGCATCTTAGAGTCCAACATGATCCCCAGATCTCTGATTGTTTCTACTCTCTCGATGAGAATGCCACCAAAATTTTAACCATACTTAAAGGGCCTTGCTTTGCGACTGAAGCTGATAGTTTGACATTTACTGATATTAACAGTTATATTATTTCGTTTATAGTACTCGTATAAAGCATTCAAGTCTCGCTGCACTTTTTCACAGTCTAGCCTTGAGCGGATGTTCAAATAAATTGTTGTGTCGTCGGCATACAAAAGATGGTGGGCGTACTTAAAGCAGTTGTTAATATCATGTAAGTACGCACAATAAAAGAGGGGACCGAGATGCGATCCCTGCGGAACACCGGAAGAAATATCTATAAAGTCAGACTTAAAACCACCCATAACTACAGCCTGAGAACGATTCAACAGATAAGACTGAATCCACCTCAGCAAGTTGCCTTTAATACCAAGCCTTTGCAATTTTGCCAGTAAAATTACATGATCAACACGGTCAAATGCTTTTTCAAAGTCAGTGTATATTGCGTCAACTTGTCCTGAGCTCTCCATCTCGTAGAGTATGTAATTAGTAAAAGTTGTCAAATTTGAGGTAGTCGATCGACCTTTCATAAAACCGTGTTGATCAAGAGGAATGCCGCGCGATATAATTGGATATATAGTGTCGTAAACAAGTTTCTCGAAAAGTTTACTTATTGTGTTAAGGATGGATATCGGACGATAATTTTCTATAAGTTATATATAGTTCGTAAGTTTTTGCAGGACGAGCCCCTTGTAATAAATAATGCCCCAAATGAACCCCACTTGGTCTAGACCCGTGGTTTTCATTAAATACCGAATTTTATTTCGAGAAAAACAAATTAAACTAACCAAAATAATAATAATAATAATATACTACCACATACACACAACACCATCTAGCCCAAAATAAGCAGAGCTTGTACTATGGGTACTAGATAATGGATAAACATACATATATACATTTTCTTTTGTAAATTCATACATATTATACATAGAAACACCCAGACCAAGACAAACATCCATGTTCATGCACACAAATGTTTGACTTGTGCGGGAATCGAACCCGCGACCGTCGCTTGGCAGTCGGTTACCCTAACCACTACACCACCGAGGCCGACTATGCTAAGAAGTTGCTAATAAATTTAATATGCAAACTGAAATTTATTTTGGTATTTATTTAAAGCCTTACCCAAACCCTTTTTTTTTTCTTTTTACCTGGGGGAATGCATTGACGCATAGCCCTCCGCGGAGGCAGGCGGAGGGATTATGTCGGACTCGCCGGGGTAAAAGAAAGATGGAATAAGAATAATGTACCTCCCGGAATACCGACTAAACCTACCACGGTGTTCCTCGACAAAACCACTATCGACGGGGCCGCGCGAATCACTTTCGCATGCGGTCGCGACCCCGCCGAGATTTCAGCCCGCCGTGTGAAATGGCAGACCACTACACAATAAGACTATATAGGCACATAACACACACACAAGCAATATAGGCACTACTCATTTAAAGGCCCTACTGTCTACCCCCTAAAGGAGAGACGGACACGACACAGAGGCGCGCGTGGAAACACGCACGCCGCCTCTTGGACCTGGTGCTGAACGGATGGCGGGCAGGCTCACAAAGCCCACCACCCCCAGGTCAATCCTCAGGGTGGCTGGAGGTAATCTCGCGCGCTCCGGCGCCCGGCTCTGCGGTTGGGGAGAGGGTTTGAGGGCTCCCTCTCCCGCTCCGCCGCCTCCTTGATGGAAATCACTTCCTCACAGAAGGAGGCGACGGCATTTCACGACCTCTCACTCCGGACCATAGACTGAACTACGGCCGGGAGCGAGAGGGCAACCGATCCGACTGCCGCGATCAACTCACGGCGCTGCGATGCCCAGGCGGGGTAAACCGCCACCCAAACCCTTAGCCCAACCTAGGATAGGTTGTGATAAAAAATCATTATCACATTCATTGTCTTGTCTAATCAAAAAAAACAACCAAAAAATAGTTTAATATAAATGTAAATAATTGTATAAAAATATCTACTTGTAAAGTTAAATAAGATCAGAAAGAGAATTTCTATTGTGAGACGATTGTACGTAGGTACTTAGTTAACTAACAAAGAGGTCGTAATAGATATTACCTAAATAAAAATAAGTTATACCTACACAAGGGTCTAAGATTTAAATCTAAATTGATGATTTTGAGTTTATATCTTATCCATTAATGAGTTTTCATAATGTCAATATATCAACCTAACTAAAAAATGTATGACAATCCCCAGGGAATCACATTCTTCAATATTGGTTGTGGCTCCTGATAAATGACGTTATTTACACGGACCCCGCAAACCCGTTAATATAAAAGCCACGACCAGATTACTTTGGTAAGTGCTTTTATGCCTGTATCAATTGCGTTACGAGTGTTTCGACAGATACCTGTATACCTTTCTACCAAAACAACATATTCAATTTATTAACACAGAGCTGGTACGCACTTCATTTTGTATAAATCATAAATTAATGTGAATAAATTATTCGAGGTTGGTATGATGAATTACATTTGGTTCACGCACAGATAATATAAATAATAATGTATAAACGTTTGTAATCATGGTTCAATAATACTTTTATGGTCACTTTCACAACTATATAAGTAAACGTTATCAAATTTAAATCGCCTGCTGTCTCACTCTTATTAGGTTAAAGAACAGAGATGACGAGTCTTTAATCTTATAGATAAATGCTATTTGGAGATTGTGGAACAGGCCCTAAGTATTTTAATGGCCAGTCCCACAACTAACGAGTAAAAGTTATCCGAAAGATAAATCGCATACTGTCTCACTCTTGTTAGGTTAAAGAAGAGAGATGGCGATACTTTTATCTTATAGATAAATGCTATTTGGAGGTGGTGGGACAAGCCCTTAATGTATTATCAAAGGCCACATTGTAGCTGCATAACATCCAACTTGTAAGTTTGTCGTCCATCTCGCTGGCCGCTCGAAGCTGGACTGGCTGGACTGGAGACACTAGCTTGAATCGAGCGCACTGACAAAAACTAAAACGAGCTAAATATTAAAGACATAGACCTACCTTTAATCAGAAACAGTAAAAGATTTAGCATAAAATACAATTTTAAATTTCCAGATGCTACCGTCACCGTCTTGGCATCTGAAAATCAAAAGATTTGTTTTTCTGTGTATGTTATGAGCATTCTACTTCTTACCATGGTGTTAAAACTTAGAATAAAACAGTTGAATTATAACGTAATCAAATTACATAGGTTACCATGTTGGCTTTCTATAAGATAACTAAGTGATATTCAATTTAATTGTATTATACTCTGAAAGTTGCATGTGACAACCGCTAGATGACGGGAAAATCAGTTTCTGAAAATTTCACTTTATTACCATTTTTTAAATTATCGTAACAATTTTTAGCTTTTAATACATAAAACTATTATCAGACAATAATTTTGTTTTTAAAAAAGAAGTTGTACAGTTTTCCTTTACCATATTTGATATGTTATTTATTTTCGAACGATTCGGATCTGTCACATAGATAAAGCTGTTGTCAAATTTAACATTTTATCATTCCGTGATTAATAAACTCAAGACCTTGTTTTATTTTTTACAATTCCATACTTGCCCTGATCTTGGTTTTCATTTTTAAGTGAATGTACAGGCTAGCGAATTTTATAGTTAAGTATACACATTCTTAATTATACACTTCGCTAGTCTGAAAATTCACATAATTAATCACTACATCATTATAATAGATATATTCTAAAGGTACCCACGCATAAGTATGTATTTGAAAAAGTTGCTTGAACCGAACACCAGTTAGCGCTAGTATCGCATTGAGTGACGTCCCTATCTTCCTATATACAAATGTACTCTGTGCTTCTTACTTTTTAAGTATGTCACGATGTATCTTTGTAATAAAATTATAATGTTGATAGAATAATTGTAGATTTATTTTTCAAATGTAAGGAAAGAAAAAAAAAAATCTTTGACAAATTAATTATACTTCTGTGACAGAAATATAATTTTATAAAAGATACATATGGACATACTTTAATCAGGAAGGGGAAAATCCACGACATCGACAGAAATACGTTAAATTAATTTTGTATTTTAAACAATAAAATAATAAATTGATATGTTAACCATTTTTATCATTCATTTACTTACTGGCAACACGGGCGTCGAAAGTAGCACTAACAAAACGTGAAAATAGTCCATCCTGATGTGACAACTGACAGCTTGACATCTGATAATGCCATTGTCAATGTGATATGTGATTGTGTACAAAACTACATAAACTACTACAAATACAAGATCTCAGTCAATGAAATGTGGAAAAAAATCAAGGATAGTGATTATTTCCTTTCTTTTAAACATGAAAATGATTACGAAATATGTGTCACAGATTATATTGCGGTATGGAATATAATCTATTCGAAAAAAGCTTTTGTAGCTCAACTAAAGGTTAGTATTGTTTATATTAATTATTATAAACCTTAAAGATCATTTAACATATAATTACCACATACCTAATAATTATGTGGTAATTATATTTATCTATACTAATATTATGAGAAAAGATTTGATTTTTTGTTTGTTTGTTTGTAAGGATTTAACTTAAAAACTACTCGACGAATTTTATCAATTCATTCACCATTAGAAAGCTATATTTACCGAATAACATAGGCTATATTTTATTTATTGTAAAGTACTGTTACTGACATAACTTAATCTACTTTTATGCAAGCGAAGCTGTGAGCAAAAGCTACTATATAATAAAACAGTAAGCGGGTCGAAAATAACATTGCATAACATCAGTATCTACAAACAATTTTTCTTCCCCACAGGTACTTATTAATTATTTGTATATAAGTGTGAATGTTCACCATAAGTGGGATTTAAGCAGGTACACTTAAAATCCTTATAAGGGACCCATCAGAGAATAATGCATTAATTTTACTTTGTAGTCAAGTTGGAATGGGGCTTTGTTTATGTTATATATATATTCTTTAATTGGAAGACCAACTCGCTCATCAACAAACAACATTGATTTGCCAACCAGGAGCTACACTCTGTGCTGCTGTTAAATTTTCTGGCACTTACTCATTATCTTAAAGGTTAAATGTTGGCAAGGTACTTTAACCTTGCCAATATTTAACCTTTAATATTAAACCTTTTGAATTGCAGCGGCACACCAGTGGCCAGATACAATAAATTTTAATTATGTCTTATATTCTAAAACTTAACAGATTAATAAAACTTGTATAATTTTCAGGATAGTAATAAAGTATTAGAACTAAAAAGTGATGATGATTATATTCTAAAAGGAATGTATTTACTATCAAATACAGATCAACTGAAGAAATTAAGTATTCAAAAAGAAGATAATGGTAAAGCTCTATCTATATCAATGAAAATACTACATGTATTTTTGTTTGGCCTGGAATGCAAACTTGTGAAAACCTCTGAAGAAAGTGTAAGTATGAAATCAAATTATACTCAATATACTCAATACTTTATTGCATTTCACAATGTATACTTAGGTGGTAGTGCTTAAGTTAAATGAGTCATTGTGAACCCTGTCGGGCACAGCAAAGTAGGAGAAAGGATAATATATTATGATACCTATTAGGTATATGTTATAATTTTTTATGTTACATAATAAGTGTACCTATGTATATCTGTTTTTTATTTTTAAACTTTAGTGTAACCATTTTAATTGTTATGAATGTATGTGTACCAGTGTAGTTAAGTCCTTAGTTGATTATCATTCATGTATTCATTGATAGTGTAGTAGCACTTTTCTATCAAGAGACTTTTTAATTTAATTATAAACGCCAGTGTAGTCTCTAATTTTTTTACTGTATCTGGAACCTTATTATATATTTTTATCGACATCACATAAGGACTGTTTGAGTGCATGTGCAAGTCAGATACGGGTAGGTTGAGTAAATTTCGAGGGTGTAGTGCGTATTTATGTTGATTTTCATCTCTTTTTGTATAGAACTCTTGGTATTTACGTACAAATTTACATGTTTCTAATATGAATATCCAGGGAAGAGTCAACAATTTGTGTCATTGTCGTTTTTGGGACGAAAGCCATGTTGGTTATCATCTAGCATGCTTTTGAAGTGAGAAAACATTATTCTGTACCAGGCTCTCGATGATTTTGCCACACTCTGAAAGAATGGACACTGGTCTATAATTCACAATGTCTTTCACATTACCCGATTTAAAGATTGGCGTGATATGCGCAATTTTCCACAGGTTTGGGAAGACAACTTGTCTCAATGAACAATTAAATAATTCAGTCAGAGTTCTAGCTAGGTTTGCTGCACATTTCCAAAGAAAGAGTGGTGGAATAGAATCAGGCTCCGGTCCCTTATCACAGTCCAGAGAGGAAAGGCAATCACGTACTTCTTTTAATTGATGTAAACAATTACTAAATGTGTTAATATTGGAAGGGGCTGGCGAGACAGAGCTTGAAAGACGTGTATTGTTCCTGCTAGCTGTGTATATAGATTGAAAATGATCAGAAAACAAGTCACAGATTTCCTAGCCACTCCTCGCAGTACTATTGTTGTTCAGAGTCATTTTATTAAGAATGTAGCTGTTGCTTATTCTTTTATTTCTTAAGTACTTCCATATATATTTTGGATTACGACGAAAATGTGTAGCATATACTCATAATCAATCACTTTATTGCTGCATAGACAACTCATTGTTACCAAATTATTTTGAAAATGCATAATAATGTATGACTAATAATGACAAGACAAACTGATAAATGAGCAGGTATTGTAAATAGACTGTTAATAGTCCGGTCAATTTAGACATGCAAAGGTACAAAAGTTCACATAGAGCTAAAAATTGGTAGAAATGTTCGGAAAACCATTATATGTAAAATTTGAATAGTCCTCATCGATCCCGTACCTGGAAAAAAATATTCAAGGTCAATGGTCACAAAAACGGGATTTTCGCTTATTTAAGCAAAATAGTAAGTTTTATTAAAAATTACTTCTGACGAAAATTGCAGATCATAAAATGATCTATACAAAATATCTGTATACTTTTTACCTAAGACACATCGTTTCTGAGATATAACGTTTCAAACAGTTAAAAAGTTGTATTTTTCATAATATGCACACGTTTCCACGCCACCTATGAGGTAGTGTACTTAGCGTGTTTTTTTTAATGTGACTTCCCCGGTTGGCCTATTCCACGGTCTATTGTGATCCTGTTTAATTGAAAATATTGAATAGTAAAAAAAAGAATATTAAAAATTATTCGTCAGAATCATAATGGTCTAATACTTCTGCTTCCACTCCTTCTTGTTATTCTTCTCGTTCATCCGGTCCCTATTCTTCTCCTTCTTCTTGCTGGTTGCAAGTCAATTGCCTCAATAGGTATGCATCATATGTCGCCTCGTTGATATCATTCGAATCCGGTGCTGTTGGTGATTCAACATTGGAGCACAGCTGGCATTAACATCTAGTACATGCTAGAGAACAAAAAGCTGATCCACTTACACGTGCTCTAGTACGAGGAGGACTTACTTTAGATATGCTGGCTTCTTGTTCTTCGTGTTATCTTTTATTAGCTGAATCAATAAATCTCTTTCGATTGGTGTTTTTACGATACTGCACATTTATTATTAGAGATTTCTAATTTTTCAGATTTTCAAAAAAATCATCAGTTCTTTCAGTACTTGCATTGATTAATGTCTTCATGCCACGATCAACAAAAACAGTTCACCTTCACTTAAAAGTTTACCACAAATAAAACAAAATAACGATTTATTTTTATAAAACTCAACAGCATGAAATACGTTACAAAATATTCAGAATAAACACGTGTTTTCACTACGTACGCTCAATACTAATCATATTTTATTTATAAGGCATTATATTTTAAGAGAAAGCTGGTGTACGACCCTTGCCATGCAGATAAATACCTCTCCTAGAGTTTGAGCCAGAAGTTGACATTTTTGTGGATGAATGGCAGGTATTATTATAATTAAAATGTATGAGGTTACTGTAAGCAGAATATGTCGGGCACGCCACGATCGTGGCGGTAAGTCCCGTGTTTGAGGAGTGGCTGGAGAGGCGGCATGGCGCCCTCACCTTCCGGCTGACACAGGTTCTGACTGGCCACGGATGTTTTGGCCGGTTCCTGTGTCGTATACGCCGGCAAGAGACGCCCGGTTGTCACCACTGCGGCGACTGCCGCGACGTTGTTGAGGACACGGCGCTGCACACTTTGGCGGTTTGCCCCGCCTGGGCATCGCAGCGTCGTGATTTGATCGCGGCAGTCGGATCGGTTGCCCTCTCGCTCTCGGCCGTAGTTCAGTCTATGGTCCGGAGTGAGAGGTCGTGGAACGCCGTCGCCTCCTTTTGCGAGGAAGTGATTTCCATCAAGGAGGCGGCGGAGCGGGAGAGGGAGCGTTTAAACCCTCTCCCCAACCGCAGAGCCGGGCGTCGGAGGGCGCGCGATGACCTCCAGCCACCCTGAGGATTGACCTGGGGGTGGCGGGCTTTGTGGGCCTGCCCGCCATCCGTTCATTACCAGGTCCGAGAGGCGGCGTGCGTGTTCCCACGCACGCCTCTGTGTCGAGTCCGTCTCCCCTCTAGGGGGGAGACAGTAGGTGAAGTAGTGCCTATTTTGGGTAGGTCTTTCGTGTAGTGGCCTGCCGTTTCATACGGCGGGCCGAAACCTCGGCGGGGTCGCGACCGTATGCGAAAGTGATTCGCGCGGCCCCGTCGATAGTGGTTTTGTCGAGGAACACCGTGGTAGGTTTAGTCGGTATTCCGGGAGGTACATTATCCTTTCAACATCTTCATTTTACCCCGGCGAGTCCGACATAATCCCTCCGCCCGCCCCCGCGGAGGGATATGCGTCATTGCATTCCCCCACGTAAAAAAAAAAAAAAAAAAAAAAAAAAGCAGAATATGTGAATGTTTTTTAAATATATGTTATATTATTGTGATTAAATAGTGTAATTGGCGCAAGCCGTTCTATTTGATGTATTTGATATGTAATTTATAGTAAATAGTATAAATATTGTGGTATTTTAAGTATTTTTACAACTATACATTATATTTCTGGTTTTTATAAGTATTGTGTCTGCTAAATATGGGCATTTATTTATTTTCAAATAATAATAGTAATCAAATGTAACACAAGCATGTTAGCTTTAATATGCTTGCATTAAGAGTAGGTTCACATTGGCAGTGCAGTGGATAGGATTCGAAACCCACAACCAGAGTCAATACTTTGTCTAATGCTTTATCCATTGAACTGCTGCACTCTTTCACATAAAATTATAACTTGAGAACAAATTAAACATCATTACCGTAGCTAGGACTTATTCTGTAAATCATTTATTGAATTAAATGTTATACTAATTGAAATTAAACACTTTATACGGATTTTGTCGTGCTGCCCAATCCACTTTAAAACACTTTTATTACATAATTTTGAAATTCTAACACTACTATTATTGAACTTTACTACAATTCAAGCTATTTAAATTAATTAAAACTATTTATATTTAAGTTTCGGTTGCTTTACAGCAGCCATGTTCACGGGGAGACTCTATACTAATATTGATGTATTACTTTTTTCAGTACTTTGAGAAGATAACCCAGCCTCTACTGAAAACGATTTCTGAGTTACGTACAAGCCAAATTGAGTTGAGACGTGAGTTGGAAAGAAAAGATATCGAAATAAATGAATATAAAACAGAAAGTGAAACACAAAAAGTTATTCTCAGAGGTGGGATTAGTAATTTCTTTACTTTAGGTTTTACTATTTTTGGCAAATAGTTTACCCTCCTTAGGAGCCAAATTACTGAATGTGGATCTCAAATTAACTAGAAGAGCATTACACTATCACCTATATGGTGAAGGTACTACAGAAGAACCATTCTAGTTAGTGTGGAGAACCTTCTTAATTTTCACATAATATACCTAATGCTTAATTATTGTGCAGGATTATACCTTTAAACACATTTTACCTTAAATGCTTTAAAGTAACATGTCATGTCATGTTACAAATTTATTAGCTGTATTTATAACAACATTAAATAGTTCTTTTTTGCATTTATAGTAAGTCGGATAACAGTACCATTCAACGATAAAGAATACATGGAAAAGTTCAAGAGTTACGAGAAATACTTTGGCTCGACTGATATACCAGCAAGTTTACTTGAAAAATCGTTTGCACCATCACAACAAAATATGTAAGTAGCTATTTACAACGTGTCTTATTTTAAAATTAAATGCTGTAGTATATCTTCTGTAGAAATTTGCTACACGTTGCATTGTTTTGTTCTTTTCGTGTGGTTAGTGGCCAACCTTCTGTCAAGAGTTGTTCAAGCCCGTAAGCCTCTGACATGGCTTAACGACTGCTGGCAATTTGGCAACAACCCGGACGGAATCTTTACGTGCCTTCTGACGCACGGAGACGCTAAAATGAAATACTACTAAGCGATCACCCATCTATAGACTAACCGCACCCAACGTTGCTTAACCTCGCTAATCGTTTACCGATCAGTGAGTGCAAGTGGATATGAGCGCCTACAACGCCTACGTTGCTGATCCTGCAAGAATCACTGGCTGCACTGCCATCCCTAGAGAATAAGGCCACTGGCTCTGCAAAAAGAAAATATTAACATTTGCATAAGCAGAACATCAAGTTATAAGATAGCCGTCTACTGTAGAATGGAAATGTTATCTTTAGCTTGAGGCTAAGCCAGAGCTATTCAGATTTGCATCGATGCGATCGACGTCATGACGTTAAACTGCTCATTAAAAAAACTTAACTTTAATTTTCCTTATTATCACTGTTTCTGAAGCCATTTTAGAAGTCAATCACACATCGGATATAACATTTAAGAAACCTTTATCACGAGAACGAGCTTAGTTGTAATGTATTTATTTCTAATTGGTCATGGCTGGCTAAGTAGAATTAAATAGGTAATTAGGGATAGCACAGTGGCGACAAAGAATTGGATTTTCGATCTAGATGTTGATCACTTCTTCAATGTACCTAACCCATTCTTAATACAAGTGTTTAGCCTAGATGGAGCTCTAGGTAACTAAAATACTAGTAATTTGCCATCCAAATAGATAAGAACTATTTTTAATATTTTCCGTAATATTATGTAGTTAAATTACTTACTTACCTTCTTTGACCACACGGGAGACAGGTCAAAACCAATTAACTCTTCACCAACGAGCGTACATTAAGAATAGACAGAAATCAAGGATAAGTATATATGATCGTATCAAGAAGGAATTCGTAGTCTAGTTACCCCTACGAGAAACAGACGTTTACCTACATATATATGTACGAATATACTCCCATTACAATAAATATTAATTTAATCGTTTCAGGATACAAGAATCCACCACTGTTCCAATTATAAAACAAGAACCTGTCAATATTAAACTGGAGCCAAGCAGCATAAAGACTGAACGAAACACTCCAACTTTTGAAGAACCTCCTTCACCAATAGTGGTTCCATCAGTGAACTGTAAGCAGGAAGCCATTAAAACGGAACAGGAATCTAGTCAAATTAGGAACAATGATCGTAGGAAAAGATTGAGGAAATTGAATTATTAATAATACTTTTTTGTTTTTGATATTTTCGAAATAATGAAATCTATATGGATTTATTAGATGTAGCAAAAATTGGATGAAATATATTTGTTAAATAGTTACATTCTACAAGCATATTATACTAAATACTTTTTTATAAAAATAATATTTTTGAATTATCAAAATCTTACACAGAGCTTTGCAAGTCCTATTTAGCAAATTGGAAAGAACACTGATTTAAATGTTTTATCTCGTATTGTTTACAAGCTGCATGTACTTCATTATATAAATTGTATGTCTTTAGACCCAGATAAAGAATTATGTTCAAGCAGTATTATTTTTATAAATTTAGTAAAATAATGTAATTACAGAATATAAAAGCTTATTATTGGGTTTTCATAAAAGTAAATAATATATTAACTTATCATTAAAAAAAAATGTTTGTTTTGTCTTTTAAGAACGAAATAAAATACTATATTTTTATATTAAAACTTTATTATACATTGAACTGTTAAAACTAATGTTAGATTAGTTGTGCTAGTGTATAAAATGTTCCATCTAATGTGATATATTGGAGGTATGTAATGATATAATAAGCGCTAAATGAAATAATTACTATAGTAATATTGAATGCATAAACTAACTTATGTCAACAAACCTTAGTTTTACTCCTTATGATAAAATATTGTTATATTGTAAACAAAAAACGGTTATGCTATTGCTTGATGTCGATTTATCTATTAATTTGCCTTCTTTGTATCAGACTGCAAACTCATGGTTAAGCATCCCGCTGGTTTGAAGGAAGTTAGGTATCTATAAGTAAGGCCAGATCCATTGTGGAATGTTATAAAACACAGCTGTCAAATGTATCAATAGTTTTAGTATAAACCAGGGTGTTTACACCCAATAACTTTCAAAATGTTTCAAATGTCTAGATTTATAATGTTAAAGAAATAATCGCTATAATATAAAATAGTACCTATATATTTCGGCCGCCGAGTTTCGCCCGATTCGGTCGAAACAGGAATTTAATTATTATTAATATTTTTAAGTAGTGTTTCGGATCAATATTTTTTTAGAGGCAAGGTAACGACAGAAACATAATTAAATCATACCTATTTTACTTTGATGCTTACTAAAATATATCATAACGAGCACCTATACGCCTTAATCACTGCATGCCGTCTCGGAAGGGTTAGGTTATATTAGGTTCCTTCTTAAACCCACCCAAAAACCGTCGACTAATTTTGATACTACCCTTAAATAATATAACCCTATCTAAGGCTTTTCATTCTGACTGTACAAAATATGCTTAAAAAAAGGATAGTTCGAAACACCACTCAAAAATATTTAAAATAATAAAATTCCTGTTTCGACCGGATCGGACGAAACTCAGCGGCCGAAACGCCTACTAAGCCTATACTATATAGCTACATTTATTTTATTTGACATTAGCTTTTATTTTTTTTTACATTCCACATTGAATTAGGCTTAGGTATAAACTTATTATATCCTACATCTCACATGTGTTTTCAATTATATTTTTTCTAGCCAAAAAGCAATAATTCGTTGTATACAATTATTTTAGTTAAGTATATTATTTAACAATATTCGACACACAAGCAAATTAGAATAGTCATTTCAAGGTAAAGTGAAGGCCGATTATACACACTAATGGATGAATTAGTATTAGCATTTCATGATAAAATAATAAAGAGCGTGGAGGAACTTGATTTACTTTACTTCATGTATTGAATACTGCAACTAAGTCCTAACTTCTATAATATTATGAATGGCATGAATACCAGATATCTAATAGAAGAAACAGAACGATAAAATACTATTCAGTTCTAAATAAAATCTAGAAATAACATGAAAATAAGTAACGTTAATGTTAAACTAGATGGCGCTGCTTATAATAACTGCAGCGAACATATTTCGAGGTACTCACATATGATTTTTCTCCGTATTTGGTATTTGTATGTTAAACTATTATACTGCTATACATTTTAAAGCGTTTTGCCATCTGTCAAACAAAAGTGACTCCAAAATACAGTATTATCTGTATAACGTTTGACGTTTAAATATTGCTTATGTGTGAGTGTGTAAGCTTAATATTTAAACCAGTCTATAATACTGTCCAGCAATTGGCATATTGGGACCAGCCCCACAGAACACTTATACTCAGAGAGACCAGCCCTCTTGGATAACCACACTTTAATTCACAATGGCAGTTTTCTAATTGGAATGTTTCTTTAAAATTATTAGCTTGAATTACTTAGCACTAGTAAGCTTGGACTGGCTTATAATGGTGCCAATTCTGTTGTCACAAAATTCTCTAATCTTAGCTAAAAATCTCTAAAATTTAGTTTAGTCCTGTCAAACGACATTTCGTATTTTGAAATCGCTAAAAGTGACAGGACTAAAATAAATTTTAGAGATTTTTAGCTAACATTAGAGAATTTTGTGACAACAGAATTGGCACCATTGTAACACTAAAAACTTATAGCAGAACCTCGTATGCACTTGATTTTATCATTCATGTATTTGATACTACAGCTCGTATCGCGAAACAAGTTCACCAATATCACGCCGTTACGTGACGTCAAAACTTTGACACTGAATATGGACGTTACGCGTAATTGCGTAATATTGCGTACCATTGCGTACTTCTGCGACATATTGAGCTTTTTTCTAAGGCATTGCAAGTTGCCGCGCTTTCTAATATAAACGGAATACGATGTTAATCTCCAATAAAATCACATTAGTTGTGACGTTTCGCCAGATGGAAATGCAAATTTTATTAATAACAAACGCATCTATTACAAAACGACTCCTAATTTTTTTTTAAATTCGTTAGATATAATAATGTGCTTTGAGTCTATAATATTTGCTGAGCAAGTCTGATAGTCGCGTAGGCTTTATTTTTAATACATTATACCTACAACATTAAAGGCCTTCTTAGAGTGTTCGTAGGGTTTTTATTCAATAACAAAAACAAAGGATAAATAGCACCAGCACAATTTGCCATCGATAAGAATTAATCACACTTATCTAGCCTTTTCACAATGTTCGTATGCAACATTTTGTCATCAAAGCAACGCAAGACATATTACAGTTAAAAATATGTTTTTTTTTTATCTTTGGGCCCACAATTTCATTTTGCCTATTTGGTGTCATTGAATAAATTAACTATAAACAATTTTCATGCAAACATAATTTAACTATACATTTCGAATGAACAAAAGATTGATGTATAAATTTAAATACGTTTTATAAACTGTTTTTCTTATTTATGCCCCTGGCTGTTGTATTTTTTTATTTGTGAAATTTGAGTGCGAAATCGCCTTAAAATTGACTTACTTATCTGAAATTGATTAACATTACAAGAGTAGGTACTATAAATATATCACTACATAGTATTGAAATTTAAAACTATGTCTAACTTAGTTCATGTTATATATATACCTCAAAATTCACAAATAACTATTTTTGAAATAGAATTATCGCTATTATTATTGATATCGCACATTTAACAGCTCAAACAATTAACTCACTGGCTGGTCTATTTATCATCTAATAAGAAATACTTACTATTATAATTGCCGCTACAAGTTTGTTATTCAACATATTTTTAATGTAGGTATCTATTTTTGTATGTATGGCCTAATCTGATACTTTAAGAAATGGCAAAATGTAGGTAGGTACCTACTCAAATTTTGTCTCGGTCTGATTTTCATGAAAACAAAAACGATACCTATAAATATACAAGTGGGTACTCATATATTTTCTAGTAAAATAATTTAAATTTAAATATTTAGAATGCAAATGCATTGACAAATGTCAAATCAGTTGTAATTGTATCAAAATGAGATTATCTTTTAAATTTAACGCAAATACCGAGTCGAGAAATATGTTTGTTTTAACTACTTGTAGCGGTAAGGACAGATTTTATTTAAAAATTATATATGTATAACCACAAGGTGTGAAATATTTGTGAACACTCATAAACCCAACTTTTCAAAATGTTTTCTGACAGTTAGTTTAAAAAGTTATATAATTTCGCTTCGTCGCTGTATCGCACGAGACAACTAGGTTCATGAGATATGTAGGTTCACATATATTTCCGATAGTTAAAGAATAAAAAAGTTCGTTTTACAAACTGGTGCATTCAGAAATTGCGATAGATGTTACACGCAAGATAGCACACATAATGCATGAAGCTTCCCTCCCCTCTTGCACTACATAGAAATCATTTTTTATATATGAAGAAAATTAACTAATTTGATAGCAAGAGGGTTTCTTCAAGACGAGCAGGAAAACGCTTTCCGATTGATCAGCGAACTATAAATATGTGAACAATAAGAGAAGTCTTCCTTCTTGGTCTCAACGCGGGATTTGGGCGATCACCAATATTAACATCTGAGATACAGATTACAATGCCTATGTTTTACTAAGTAGGTATATTACTTTCTAATACTAAGAGAGAAGTGCTTAAAACGTCTTCGAAAACGGTATAATATTGGCTTAACTTATTTAGTTCTACGAAAATCCGTTAAACCTTATTTGTCACATTCAGACATCTTGTCTTCTTAACCTAATCATTCGAGATCCCATCTTAAGCCCAACACACTGTTATATCCCATCCTAAAATGCAGCATTTGGAAGAGCTTAGAACAATCTCATACTAACTTGTGGCAGGTACTTAGGCAGTTTTACATTTCTGATGTAGTGTTTTGTATTTTTTTTTTTAATATGACCTGTTATAACTAATATAATACCGTTAAATAACTGTTATAATTTGCAGTGAAACTAAACTGCTGTAACAATGTAATCGTTACTAACAAGCTTAATAGTCTGGATGCATCTGTATCATGTGAATTGCAATAAGGTTAGGTAGATTTTGATACCGACGATAACAGTGTACGTTGAGCAATATAAGCATTAGTTATACAGACAATTTGATAAATAGCAGTTAACCTGTATATCAGATGAGAACATGGCTACATTTGACAACGAATAGGGTGTTGCAGTCTACACGATTGCTAGAATGATAAGAACATTAGGCTAACAGCTACATTTTGACACATCCGTCTCCGATTCAGAAGGCTTTATCACGTTGTCCCTTTCCTTCAACTCGAAAGCGTCCGCCTGAAATGAAAAAATAGCCAGGTCATATATTTTCATTTACATACGATTAACCCTTTTAACCCTTCGTATCTCAGAATAAAGATCTAAGGGAATCTCTGCTTTTTTGTGTCTGGTCTGCCTACAAACACGAGATCACGTCCGTCATTGTTAATATAACTGTCTGAATTTTATAATAATTAACGTTTAATATAAATTCTTTAAAGCAGTCGCGCTAGAATTTTAGCTTAAGAAGAATTGATAATTATCCAACATATTCAGTTGAAGTATTCTTATCATAGTTATGGTAAATATGAATACCTACCTATCTATACCTACAAAATATAGCAAAACCTCAAACGTATAATCTTACTGTGCTCATCTTTTACATTTATTTTTACATTTCGCTTTAGTTGTAGATTTAGTTTAGTTTTATTTTATTAAGTTAGTAGATACCTACAATTAGTTTGTGTTCATTATTTGCATGTTGTGTTTGCCTTTAATTATTTGTTACACTCATAATATTTTACGTATGTGTCTACAATATATGTAACGGTGTATGCAAATGTTGGCATTCTCAAATAAATAAACATCAGAATAACCTCTTTCTCATTTGAGCATGCAGCATTCTCATATTGCAAAAATAACAATTTAACATTTACCTTGGAATCTCTATATTCTCGTATTTTCCTGGCTAAAGTAAGAAAGGCTTCTTCTATATTGATGTTGCTTTTACACGACACTTCGAAGAACGGCATGTCGAAGTCATCCGCTATCTGAAAATATTCATTTTTACATATTAACGTTTGAGAAAGACATGTATTTTGAAATTAAACACTTCTTACGGGGAGACTCCCCGTGAACATGGCTGCTGTACAGCAACCGAAACGTCGGGGCAAAGTGTAAACTCAAATATAAATTGTTTTAATTTGAAAATATATAGCTTAAATAGTAGTAAAATTTCAATAATAGTAGTGTTAGAGTTTTCAAAATTATGTAATACCAGTGTTTAAAGTAAAATAAACAACGTGATAAAATCCGTATAAAGTGTTTAATTTCAATGTACAACATACGCGTAAACATAAGACAATATTATGTAAGACATGTATTGCTTAAAAAGGCAATTTCATTCGAATATCCAGTAATTTTCTTTGCAATATTTGATAAATTAATGTCACACACACAATACTGGTGCTAAATGATATAGTGGCAGTAGGCAAGTACCTAAACCACACTGCACCTTTATTTTTATTATACCTGAAGAGACTTACACGCTAATAAAAACGTTTTCTTACCCTTGTTTAGAAACTAAAATCACACATAAAAGAAAACAAGGCAATGGTAAGTCTACATATTAAATGAAATGAATCTGATTTTATTAATTTTAATGGAAAAAAGGGAACTTCCGCACAAGGAATATTTTCTGTATCGCGGGGGACTACAAACATACAAACAACGGACGCAAAGAACATCCAGACTCGGAACAACCATTTGTGGGTCACACAAAGTTTTGTCCCGCGTGGGGATCGAACCCGTAACACTCGGCGCAGCGGCAGTGGCGAGGCGACTTGCCCTGCTAGGCGGTCTACAGAAACAAACTAAAATCAATTTCTTCTAAAGAAAAAATAATATTTTGATGCTTGGACAGAAATATCAATAGTATATTATACTAGTTTCTCCCCGCGGTTTCACTCGCGTCCCGTTCCCGTGAGAATATAGGGATAAAAAGTAGCCTATGTGTGAATCCAGGTCTCCAGCTATCTACATACCAAGTTTCATCGCAATCAGTCCAGTAGTTTTTGCGTGAAAGAGTACCTAACAAACATCCATACATCCATACAAACTTTCGCGTTTATAATATTAGTAAGTATTACATAACACAACACTAAGTAAATCGCAGCATGTTATAAAATAACTGTAACTCTTCAATAAATGAAACGAAATGTTACCTTTTGGCCCCTTTCCTTAGGCACAGCCCTGTGGTTTTCGTGTACATCGCACTTGTTCCCAACTAAAACCTTGATCACGTCTGGAGAAGCATACTGGAAAAGAAAATTATTTAATCAATTAATTATTAAGGTGTTACAGACATATTTATGTAGTGTAACTGGAATCGAATTAAAATTCCGACTTTAATTAAGACTGTGTTGGTGTGCGACTGTTGTGATTGAGTTCACAGGTTCGATGTCCAGGTCGGGCAAAATGTGATTGGGTTTGTGTAACGAAATTTTCAGTAGTAGCACACGCTAAAGAAGAATTTCTAGTCTAGTATTATCAATGTAAAAATTGACTAGCTTAAAGTATGCCATACGAAACGTTGAACATTTTCATAAATAGACATATCCAAAACCCTACTGAACATAACTACGGTTTCTATTTGTATCTGGCGTGACTAGTTATCTCGTGTAAGGTACCTACCTATACTCTGCTACAAACTGTAGGTATATACGTAGGTACACATATTTACTTATACTTACCTATAAAATTTTATAAGTGTAGGTACTGTTTTGTATGACACCTGTGTTTCTATCATAAAAATCTAAGTATAGGTACAACGACTATAGCACTGGTACATTAATAAAAATGTAACGATTATTTTTCTACACAAATGAAATAACAGCCTTTTTTTCGCTCGCAATTTGGGCATACGAACAATAGTTTTGGAATAAGTAAGTAGTTGCCTTAGGCCCGTGTCTTATTTGAGTACATGTTATATTTATTTGATAGGTAAGTGCGTGCATAGCAACTTAACAGAAAGCTACCTATTAGTGCCTTTTAAAAATAGGTACCTATACTAAGTATATCTTATAGAGCTACTAAATAAAGTAGTACATTGAGTATAATATCTTATTATACACACTCATTAACACTTATCGTAATTGAATTAAGAATATTCATATTGCTAGCCTTTACTTATAAATAGGTAGGTATGCTTATTGAAATTAAACTACTATATACGGATTTTATCGCGTTGTTTGTTTAACACTTTATTACATAATTTAGAAGCTGTTACACTACTTTACTACTATTAAACTTTACTAATTTTAAGCTAATTAAATTATTAAAACTGACGCCTGGTTCAGAATTGTAATAGATTTTTTATGTTAGTTATTAAGCTTGTTAACTGGCTAACCACCTTGAAAATTCTAATCAATATTTCATATTAGCTTTACCTCTTGAATATTCCGGAGCCAGTAAGAGAGATGATTGAAGGACTCCAGGTTGGTGATGTCGTACATGAGGATAATGCCCATGGCACCCCGGTAGTACGCCGTCGTCAGAGTGCGAAACCTCTCTTGTCCGGCAGTATCCCATATCTGCAGTTTGATCGGTACGCCGTCCAAGTTTATAATCTTCTGTTTGAAATCTATGCCTGGAATAATAATTTCAATATAACTGTTAAAATAAAATTCTTCATTAGACATGTTTATGTCCAAAAGGTCATCTAAAATTATTTCAGCAATTCTTATAAGAGCCCATGTACCTAAGTAATAACGGAGTAGTCTAGACAATGTTAATACTCCAATATTGGAATAAAATGAAAAATGTGCATTGTGGAGTAACAATAGGTTAATAACCTTATATGTACCTACTCAATCTTACACTTTACTTAATAAAAATCAATAGTTTTCGTTTTAAGTAGGTGATTGATTAGGTAGCTGCACAATATTAAACAACCGGTAATAATGACGCATAGCAGCGCCTGCTATGAGTCAAAGGCAAAGGCATCAAAGCTAACAAACTATTTTGCTATTAATAAAGAGATAGGAGACCAATATTGTTACTGAATTCCATAGAATGTATTACAATAAATATAATGACATTTTTTTCAACTACCTACACCAAATAATCACTTTGTTATCTTACAATTACCTAGTTAATTACGTTGGTACCTGTTTAAACAAAGACTGGATAACGTAGGTACGTCATATTCTAAATTCGTTTAATCCAAACAATATTAGGTATCTATTTGATATTAAGTGCTGCTCTGTATAATGATCATCATAAATCGTAAGTTTGGTGCAGCCCAGGGAATTGAACTGTTCAAAATAGGTGACCTGATATAAGCTTACTAATAGATATTGATTTAGCTCTCAGCTTGTAGGTATTACATTGCAGTTGGTCAATATCAGCTGTCCCTGCAATCATTTAGTACAACATATAGAAGCCAGACATCTTTATGTTAGGCATTTTACGGAATTATTTTCAATCTGTACCCAGCCCAATGCAACTTACACAAATAATGAGATTAAAATTATTTGACTTGTAGCACAATATAGGGATAACAGTTAATCTAATTGAGTTATGTACAACCGTAGCTCGGGCAGTCACTTATAACTGTAGAAAGTTATGGAAAGGGAAGTCCTGAGAGTATAAATATTTAAAAGACTATTCTACTCTATGCGTCCCATTGTTTCCCATTTTACATCCGCAATATAAACCATAATTTCGGATTCATTAAGTTACAAAACGCACTAAAGCAGCATCACCTGTCTGACAAAGGCTCGTAAAACTAAAAATAAATACTTTACTCACCTATTGTGGATATGTATATATCGTAATACCTCTCGTCACAATACCTGTGCACTATACACGTTTTGCCTACATTTGAATCGCCTAGAACTAGCAGTTTATAAGTAGCAGAAAAATCTAAAGCCATTTTTTGTTTACTTTGTTGTTGGTACGCGAGCGATGGCCCAAAACATAGGTCGAACTGTCAAAGTGAGAAAAATCAATGAGGGTAAGTGCGCATGTGCGGGGTCGCCCGTTGTCTTACCTTGCAACAAGTAATATAACTATTAGTAGGCACAGTGCTCTCCAACCTGGGTTTCCCTGCGAGGTGACTGCCCCATTATATTGTTAACTGCACATTATGTGGGTGGGCCTGCAGAGTAATGGGCGTTAGTTGAAACTACTATGTAATATGTCATTTACATTGTATTTTATTGTAATATTACCTACTTTTAAAGCAGATATTTTCAGTAGACAAATATAAACATATAAATAAGGTACCGTACCGAAAATTACGTACTATGATGTATGTTTTATGACAATAGAGATACCTATAACATGTAATATTATTAAAACGCTCTGAATTTTGTAACGCGATGATTCAAGCGATGAAATATTTTCGAAAGGAGGGCATAACTTATTTACGATGATAATAAAGTTTAACTAGAACAAATTGGGCCGTCGAGTGACCTCGTGAATGTGAACAAATCTCAGGTGTGACCATGACCTCGCCAACATTAATCAACTTAGGACAATAGTGATACATATCTACTGTTCGTATTGTCTTCATATATCACCTATCAAATAGAATTACCGATAAGGTTAAGTGATGTAAGCTGACCACCTATTATTAGATTTTGTCGATTATATAAGTGTGGGTTAAATCCAGATTGTGTAAGTACAATGACTCGGTCAGTTATTTGAGTTCATCTGCAGGTAGGTCTAGTGGGTGCCCAGATGGCGCAATGGTTTATGTTGTCACCTCGCCCACTATAAGACGTCTACTTTTATGGGTTCGAGTCTATTCCACGAGCGATACAATCTCATGACTGATAATTCACCTGATTTGACAATTTCTGTTTAACTGATTATCCAAATCTGGCATCTTAAAAATTAAATGTTAGATACAGAAATATACCCTTATATAAAGAGCTTTATAGCCTTATGCCCTGTACCGAACTGCATTGTCTCAAATAAGTGTCATATTTTGAGGTTTTTAAATTTAAATAATTTAATCGGTAGATATTTGTTTCAAAAATGTTTTAAAACGCTATAGACTAAGGTATAATTGTATTATATATGAAATATAATCATATTTGTAGTCTTTTCACCTTTTATTCATACACGTGTGCAGATTTTACATTTTGTTTATTTTCTCTGCAACTAAATAAACAAAATGTATATAACCTGCACACTCTACCCATGCGCAAAGTAATGGCCATCTTAAATAAGGAACTTTTAAATAGGGAATATAACAAAACGGAAGAACTTTTCAAAAGACTGACTAATGTTTAATTTCCTTTAATTTTAATATTCTAGTCTATTATTTTTAATTGTTGTAATCGCATCTATCAAGAATTACCACATATCTAAATGTAAATAATGTTGGTAATTATTTTAATAATAATTAATATTTTCTTATTTCATTATAGTATTACTATAGAGTAAGACGAAATATATGCATCCATTAAATAACATAACTTATATATTACCATTACAAGAAAATGTTCATTGCCACAGTGTATCTGTATAATAATTTAACGAATGTAATCTGTAACAATCTCTGAGAACTTTCCAGAGGACAGCCTTAGCCTAGTGCGGTAGGTTATGCTACAATTATACCTAATATGTTAAAGCAACCTGCGAAAAAGTGTAAGTAAGTAAATCCGACATTGTAAAATTACTTTATTGCAATAAACAATTATTATTATTATATTAAGTCGTAAACGCTCTTAAATATAATTTAAATACTCTGTTGCAATAAAAATGTTGCATTTCTTAGACAGTAAAAACTTTCTATTCTTTTTCTTCTCTTTCGAACTTTCCTACCCCAATATTCATCTTAATATTTTCCCGCTCACCAGCAATAATTTATCCTCAATGGACAAAACTAGACATCATTTTAAGGAGGTATCTAATTGAGAAATTACATGCGTCCCCATTTTTGAGTGTACTTATAATTCCCTTGTGTTAGATCTTTTATTTACTTATAAGGATGTTATATTTATGTCCTTATAAGGTCACTGCTGGATAAGGGTCCAGCAGTGTTTCACTTTATAAACAGACCTGATATTAATATTATATATCTATCACAAAACTGTGTCGCGGTAGGCAATTTATCTACCAGCAGGCCTACCAATTAACTAAAAAAATTACAACCAAATTGGGTTGCATATTTTGCTCTCTATAGTTTGTTTAGGCGCAACAGCCGACTATGAGTTTCGAGCAAGTGTCATAATTATCATTTTATAACGAACTTCTAGTTCTAGTTCAGTTTCTGGAACTGTGTAGATGGCAAAAGGAGCGCTTATACGTAAAGTAAGACAAATTAAAAAAAACGATGTTCCTACAGCAAATGCTTACTACTAATACCATTAGTTATTAAAGTTAATAAACTATGTACATGTATTAAAGTTGCTGGATGTATCATGCTGGCTCGATTTTCTTTAATTCGGATGCCCAACGATCAACTGCAAAGCAATATTTAGGTACCTATATAAACAACTGGCTCTTTCCACTACAATATATTCCATAAACTCAGGTCGATTAAATACCTTTAATTCGTGCAGAAAAACTGCTTCAAAGTAACGCGAACCTTGTCAAGTGACTACGAGCGACGGCCACGCACGGCAGGTTATACATCGGTCCTTGCATTCGTAAAGCTAACATCATGTATAGCTTAACTCCTACTCCCAGTTCCGACGCTATAATACCCTAATCAAAACCCAGCTATGTAAGTAGAACTTAAGCAAAAATCCTCGTAGTTATGTCCTACCAGTAGTAGGTGAGTGCAGCTTCCGGGTACCGTGGGTGTACGAACATTAAGAGCTCCATTTATATTGCTTAAATCAACGATAGTACAATCTGTACGATTCATCTGCAGCCCTGTGCATGTAAATGCCTTGAGTATTAAATGCCCACAAGTCTGCTGATCTCTTATCTCAGTCTTTGTTTCGGTAAGTACGTCTGTATTTTCAACTTATAAAGGATATTTCTTCTCAAGGTTAACTTATTCATACAGGCGTGCAAGTATCTCCAATTTCAGTACATTCTTGCCGCTCAATATGTATGGAATTTATAATAACTTCATCTGTTTCGTATCGTCAGAATTGTGTCCGCATTTTGTTCGCCAAAATGAGGTGTCGTGGTATGACGATTATGGCGAAAATGATACAGCTACCAACGTTTTGAGGGAAATTATGAGTACTTATTAATTTTGCACGAAGATCTTTTTGTTAAACTTGAATTACACACTTACGTTGTTATTTTGAGGACTCGCAAGCCGTGTCTCAAAACGCGAGTCTTCTACATAATTCATAGCATTGCTGTCTTTTAAAATAAAAATCTCTTCTGCTAATGCTGAGTGACATTTTATTTCACGTGCATACGCAAGGTTCATACCTACACTAATTTTAATATTAATGTGAACACGATCAGCCCATAAACTGTAATCGAACAGTTTAAATTACCTATAATATGTTACGTATACTGACATCTTATTGGAAACGATAAAGCATCAAGGCTATTGACCTTGAACGGAGACGCAATGTTTACCGTAGGTCAGTGACGCCAATTATGTATAATGTTGCTACCGCGGTTTTACTCGCTCTTACTCGCTACTGAGCTATATAAACGCCTCGATATTGAACAAATCCAAAGAAGGCAAAAAGTAATCAGTACTCATTGTAAAAACGGTTAACTATTTGGTCCAGTAGGTACCTACAAAAATATACTTCGGAAATTGGATATCTACCTAATTATATTCTTATTATAGTATGTATTTAGTTCAATATGTTTTGACTGTTTTCTATAAAACAATCAATGATTGTAATTTTTGGAAACGCTGGTAGTATTGGCCGATTTCTCATCGAAGTGTCAGTTGTCGGTGTCCACTTGCTGAGTGGTTGAAGTGGGACGTGTGCATGAGTCGAGGTGCATGGCACGGTGCGGTGTGTTGAGGCGCACACGTCACCGCTCGCACGGCGCACGGTAGCGCCCGCGCCGCCGCGCCGCGCAGGAAGAACAACAACTTCATTTGTCAAACAACCGCAAGGCAGGGAGCGACGCGCGCAGCCGCCGGCGCAACATGATGTATTTATTGCAAATGGCGGTAATTTTGAAGTTCGCGTTCCGTTTACTATTCAAAACAGTATAAACTGCAACCGTTTCACCTTTCTCTATAATTTCGCCGCGAATGACGAATGTTTTGTTGTTTAGGTGCTACTCAAGTTACACCCAGCCGAATGGATTTGTTTTTAATAATAAACTATCATTTTGATAATATACTTTAAGGCAAAGTGAGATAACTACACATATATTTCATAATATAATACCTATATTTCATATAATTCATAGAATAAAAATAGGTACTATCGTGGTAAACGAGACAATATTAAGGCTAAAGATATAACCTTAATTAAAGTTATTTAGTGTAATATCAAGTCTTTATTGAACAAGATAGGTACTAACCTACTTATATGGCAATCTAATGAAGACAAATATTCCTAAAATTTAAAACAAATTGATATTAACATTTAGCGTCAATTGGCAATTTCATAGTTATGAAGTAAAGGCCTTTAATAGATGCGATATAGAAGCATTGACCGTACCTAAAATAAGATGAGAAGTATAGCCGGCTTCAGATGATGAAATACGGTATAGAGATTAACAGTTGCTACTCAATAAAATCGATTATCGATTCGTTGTCAATCGTGGCTCGGTTAAGGATATAATAGTTCTCTCGTGGCGATTGCTTAAGCCGTCATCGATTGATAGTCATGGTGGATAAATAATTTTACCGACTGATATCGATTCATCACCAAAATTATCAACATGACAACCATCAGGGTCATGGTATGGTTTGGTAAAGAAGAGTGTTAGATACTTTTCATTCACATCACACAATCACAGAATATAATAGGGCACATATTATGATATTTAAAAATAATTAAATAACTAAGAAGCGGCAACAGTCCAATAATCAAGGAATCGGACTAGCGATTGAGAGTAAGTGGGCTCGAATCCCAAGCATAGCACAGTCGACGCGACGTTATGTCACTAATAATAAAATAATAAGAGTTGGAGGTTGAAAATATTTATTATTTCTAAATCAAATTGCGAGTAATATTTAAAAAGCAAGAAGTGATGTCAGGTGGTTTAGCACAATCTCTAGTAAAGCACCAAACATTAAAGTTAACATAAAATAACAAAATATTATGAGTTTGATGTTTTGAGTTCTTTTCTTTGCCATAAGCAATCAGTGAAAAGCCAATGTTTTCACTAAATTTTATAATATTCAAAACGCATACATTAACATTAACAACCGACAAAGTAGGAGAATCGGTACCTAAGAATAATGATGATGTGTTTTATATGAACTACATACATAGACATTTTACCAGTGATATTTGATGTCCTGGGAAATACGAAAGAGGTAGTTGCCATCTACGGCCCGCATTTCTAAATCACGCTTTAAGCCGAATAACAGGCTTTATTCAGAAAATCTTAAAAAGCGTGTAAGTAGTTAGTAAAACTGCAAGTATTCCGTAATAAGTAATGACTGTTCAGTTCGGTGGTGATTCGTTATCGTCATCGCGCGCGTATAATATCTATTAGACTATCACTTTCGGTCGCCGAGTGCTCTATTGTCTGCGATATGATCTTTTTTTCTTTTAATGAGCCTGCAGATCCGGCTGATCGTTACCTAATCATGTACTGACGCACTTGTGGGAATTTCGGGTGAAGCAATTTATTATTGACTAAGCAGCCACGCCAATGCCATGACAGTGTTATTACGATTTTCGAAGAAATTATACTGTCTATGCTGTAATAAGTTTAAATGAGTGTTTTCCTGTATGTAACCTTACATTCCGCGACTCTGAGTACAATAGTTAGCCTTCTTTTAGAGTCATATCTCATCTCTTCGACGCGACGCCGACGGCTCAAAGATGAACAAATTTAATAACTTTAATTAATTAGGTATTAACCTGTTGCATTGCCTCGTTAGAACAGTAATTGGTATGCTCTTACTCTCTCAGTAAGATTTGCTATACTCGGCTAAGACAAATTACTTATTATTGAGTTATCTGTAATAAAATCTCTATTTATTTAAAGTTTTTCTTAAAAGGACAATTTCCTCACTAGGAATAATTCCTGTGTCGCGGTGGACTACACCAATATTTAAACAACGGTCACAAAAAACAACCAGACTCGGAGCAACCATTACTGGATCACACAAATTTTTGTCCCGTATGGGCATCGAACTCTTAAGTAGTTATATCTTTTCGGGATAGACAAACATTGTCGCATTGGCCGCGCCAATGTCATGAGAGGGACAGGTTTTCGAAGAAATTTGTCTTCCTGCACTAAAATTTATTTGAACGTGTATTTTCCTGTATCTAACCTTATACTAAATTTCGTCGTCAAAATCGTCAAAATGACCACACTCCGCCTGATGGTAAGCAGTCGTGTGGTCTAAGAGCAGTGGCCTCCACATCGTCCTCATAGCAGCCGAGGCGATGTTGAGGTCTCTACTTTGACGGCCTGAGAAGGTGCTTTTTCACGCCCCGCTTAAAGGACCCAGGATTGAAGGAAGAAGGAAACACGTGCCTTGGCAAAGAATTCCATTTCCAAATATAATTTTTAACCTTTCATTCTTTCATACTGAGTACCTGCTACAATTAGTTACACTTGTTCGACATGGCATATTATTATACGGTCATCATCTATATAAGAAATAAAATTAAACACAAAAACCTATTAGTCATCCCTGTATAATATACTTTTCTAAAATTGCTTTCTTACTCCAAATTTCAATACAGAGATTCGCATTTCGATTACGAGACAGGCCAAGGATACTTTTCTATAAACGATACTAAGAAATAAAAATAAAATTGACAGTGATTGATGGTTCGTTTGTGGTCCAGAGGCGTAAACGTCAGCATATTAAATAACGATCGAGGAGACTTGGATTCGATTGCTGGGTTGAGCAAAGTTTTGGATTTCCTTAATTATGCAAAAACAGAAACTGAAACAAAAACATCAATCTATAATAATATTCCACTGCTGGTCATGGGTCTCTTCTTAATATTAGTGATGCTAACTTATCTTAAATATTTTTTAAAAGCCTGACTGTATCCATTTATTTATTTTTCTCATAAACTAGTTTCTAGACGTCGTGGGAAGTTGTATATTAGAATTTAGATAGTAGATATTTTCGTCAATATTTTTGTAGCATCATTAATTATATAGATAATGAACAGATATTATATAATAACCTAAGTTATGCGTTAGTCTTGGTCTAGAATATATTTGTTTCAAAGTCCGATGGTAGTATCTGAATGATCTTTTATAAACGTAGTAGATTTTGCAATAAAATCATATATATTTAATGAGATATCTGAGTACTTAACCTATAATGTACCTACTCGAACTCTTATTAATTTAGAATAAACTAGTTCTTTTTCATCTCCCTAGCTTTTATTATTCCTAAGTCACTTGGGGTCAGCTTTTCTAGTCTAACCGGATTTGACTGGATATCAGTTTTTATACGGAGCGGCTGCCACCTGACCTCCGCAACCCGAAGGCTAACGATACCCTAAGGTTAGACCAGTGTCAGGATATTACAGGGCACTGAATTCCCAATAACGACTGCCATAGATGTTCATGGCAGTCGGGACCGACGGTTTAACGTGCTCTCCGAGGCACGGAGCAGGCGATAATTTTCAATCAATACGCACATAATTTCAAAAAGTCATATAACTTCCGAAAGTCAGAGGTGCGCGACGTGGGTCCGAACCCGAGACCCTCTGCATTGCAGTCTGTTGGTCTCCTCACTGAGCTATCGCTGCTTTAGATGACAACTAGTTACAATCACAAATATCACATATGAAAGTCAAAGTTTAATAAATAATTTGTGAGGCTAATTAAGTTACAGTTATTAGGTTCAGGCAAGTGTTTGAGAATACTTGTGTTTACCTATGATTGAGAATAATCCTTAAAAAATTTGCAATGTTATTGTTTAGATTGCCGTAATCATATCCTCGGAGTACGGCACAAATTACATACAACATAGCAGGCATCTAGTGCATCATTTTCTGAGTCTGCAACTATTATGTTTACATGAAGGCCATCTTGGCTTTGTCATTTCTGGACTGCAGATAACAAAAATACTTAGGGCTTGTACTACCACCTCCAGATAGAATTTATCTATAAGATAAAAATCTCGCCAGCTCTATTCTTTAACCTAACATGAGTGTGACAGCATGCGATTTATCTTTTAGATAACTTTTACTTATTAGTGGTAGGAGTGGCCGTTAAACTTATGTATCGTTAAAGTCCACATAAATATCTAACCCGACTGAAACTCCAGAACTATGGACACAAAGAGAAGAAGCACCAGGATAACCAAATGGTAAATTTACTATTTATATACTGGTTGTCCGACAAAAAAAAACTCAATATCTTCACTTAATATGTGGCATTATAAAATTACTTAGACTTGAGTTTCCTCAGTTACAGGAGACCACAACGTGCATGTAAATGTGGATTTAGAAAAATTAGTGAGCAGATACAACAATTAAAATCGGAACTAATATTTAAACGCAAAGGTGAGTTTATTTGTTTGTTTATTTGTTATTCTTTCACACCTTAACTACTCGACCGATTGTCATGAAATTTCGCATACACGTTGTCAGGAGTAAAAAAATGAACATAGGGCATTTCATCCAGAAAAAAGATACTGTTGGCGAGGGATAGAAATTTATTGACATAATGTATTGACAAAATGTAGTACTTAATAAATCAAACTCAGACAGGATCAAAGTTTTAGAATACATTGTTCCAATAACTTTTGATGATAGGGTTAAACCCGGTCAGGCATCTTTGATATATGTATATATCTAAGTATAGAATTATTATTTAGACATATTATTTTCAAACCGACTGTGAATTTATTAGGTTGTGCTGTAAAGCGATATAAGTACCCGTCTAGTTACAGTACATAGTGTAGTTAAAATAATACATATCACAGCATCCTACATCCCCAAAAGGTGGGCAGAGATGTATCCCACACTCCACCACCTACAGTTTGAGGTCCCCGAAATAGAGGGCCAGCCTTCCGAGCACAGTCCTTGACTCTGTAGCACAGAATTAAGGATTTCTTGACAGTGAAACCGAATAACACAATATAAACCGAGACCTCAAGCACAACCGTCACATTTACACCGCTGCGCCACTAAATAGGTAACTGTGCGTATTATATTAATGTATTAACAGAAAATAAATGTATGTGGGAAAACGCTCATACATTGTAACGAATTCTAGTCGGGTACACGATTCACAAGAGTATACAAATTCACTTAATATATGATATATAAATAAGTAGGTACAAGTATTTACAGTAATAAGCCGATAGGTAAGATATGGCGTCAATCGTGAATTATGAAGCTGAATTATTCAATCGGATAACCATTTCTCTAGTTGCATCTGAAAGCACATCGTTCACGCATATTTTCCGTGGAACATGGATCTTTTGTGTTTGTGGGCACGTTCGCGCATGCGCGCCGGAGGTCGGTGCTGAGGTCACCCCTACCGGGTTCCGGGAACATATGACAGGCTCTCTCATTGTTCGCAAATTGTTCCGCACAAGGTCCCCATGTAAATGTCACTTCGGCGCCGGCGCCGACGGCAACAACCGCTTGTTTCACAAAACTGTTTACTGTTTAAAAATAGAATGGACGACATTGGTAGGTAAAGGCATTTTATTTCAACCAAGATTTTTGCTCTTTGTAATGCAAAGGTATTCTAGTTTCTGGTATGTTTATATTATTATATAGGTAATAAAATGCTACACTGCTTGGGTTTCTTTCCGAATAGGAAAGATAAGATCATAGTTAACTATGCTGGCTATGTCTGGGTTACAACGTCACATCTTGCAAAACTTTGAAGGCACAGTAATTTAAGTGGTCAAGCGCATACACGTGTCCTAAGTCTTGCGGGATGAATCCTCCCACGAAACAATAATTCCTCTCCCGTGGTATATATGTATAGCATGAGTAATTTCCATAGGCCACAAGTAGTCAAGTTAACAAAAGTAAAACCTAGAATTTATTGTTATAGATTGAAAAAGTACAATAGTAACTTATAACTATAGAATGAATGCGAGAATAGCCTTTTTCTGTACCTGATAACGTGTAGGTATGCATAATTTTAGGATGATCGGTCAAGTAGTTAAGAAGTGAAAGCGCACCAAACTAACAATCACATTTATAATATTAGTTAGGATGCTCGTCTATTCCGAATGTAATATAAATGCTAAAAATACCTAATGTCTAGTTTATAAAGTTGTACGATCTCATGGTTCAAAGATTGACGTCCTTTTATACTGAAACTCGTCACGTCACTCATTCAATTACACGGTGGCTTTATTTCTTTTATACCGGATCGCAGCACGACTTTTAAACTTCAACATAACAGGCACGAAGTCCATTGTTATAACGTCTACTAGAATATAATTAAATATTGTCATTGTAGATATCACGGCAGTTTGGTTTTAGTATCTTTTAGTCATTGGTCAGCGTCAAAATAATCGGATGCGCTTTTTCGCTTATTAATTTATAATATTAATCCGGAGAATATTTTATGTCTATGCAAATAAATTTACGGTCATAAATATTGATATTGACATAACTGGCTGTTAGTTCTCACGTAGTAGATATTTTTAAGTAATATACATAAGTAGGTATATAGATATGAATATGTTTAAATAAAATGACGACGGTGTAACCGATATCAAACAAAACCGTTTAATCCGGCTGTTTAACTAATAGTTCTATCATAGCTTTGTCATAATCAAATCCACCATTAACTCGACTAAGGGCCCGTTTTTTTCTTTTTTTTTATGGTATAGGTTGGCAAACGAGCAGACGGATCGCCTGATGGTAAGCGATTACCGCCGCCCATGGACACCTGCAACCCCAAAGGAGATACAAGTGTGTTGCCAGCCCTTTAAGAAGGAATGAAAGAGGGAAAGGACAAAGGAAAGGATAGGAAAAGGATCGGGGTAACTGGGCCTCCGGCTCTCTCACTCACCAATACGAAACGCAACAGTACGGGTACCATTACTTCACGCCGGTATTCTGTGAGAGGGTAGTACTACCCCGGTCGATCCGGCCCATTCATGCTGAAACCAGCGACGATCTTCTACCAAACAAATCGTTTTTCAATCGTCAGATAACTTTTATCTGAACAGTAAATATGGCGGTATGACATATTTTCTATACAAAAGCTGTCAAAACGTCAAACATATTCCCCAGATAAAAGTTATCTGACGATTGAAAAATCGACTCTTAATAAAAGAACATAAAATAGACAATGTACTCGTATATACTTTTAGTGAATTGACATATCACTTATCAGCACGGATGTCTAGACAGCAATTATATGTGACTAAATAAAGATATGAACGTAATAATACATCTCACCCTATCACTTATTATATGTATATATAGGTGCGCATGATAAACGATGAGTCGGTCCCTAACAATTAAAAACTTACTTTTTGATGACAAGGTCAACCATCACACAAAGAAACCTAGTTTGTCAGATGAACGCCCTCGTTTAGTTGAAATATAAACAAATTTTGACATTTCGAAAAATAACCGCTACTCCGAATCATCGCAACATCTGCTACAGATTTCTTGAAACCAGATCATCAATATTGAGAAAAGACAGCAATATATTACACCTTCACACGTGTAAGCCATCACACATGTAGGTAACATTTAGCTGCACTAGATCCAGGCAAAATGGCTGATAGTTATCGCTAATTTAGATATACATATAGAAAACAAACAAGTCTAAAATTTTAAGCAGAAGACTTGCAGGGTTACTGCTAAAACAAATAAGAGTATTTTTAAAATAGCACGCCTACAATTACACTACTATATACGGATTTTATCGCGTTGTTTATTTAACATTTTAGTATATAATTTAGAAAACTGTTCCACTACTATACTACTATTAAACTTTACTAATTTTAAGCGACTTAAATTATTAAAACTATTAAAACTAACACGGGGTCCCTCGTGACCATGGCTGCTGAAAAGCAACCGAAACGTCGGAGAAAGTGTAAACTTAAATATAAATAGATTCAATAGTTTTAATAATTTAATTAGCTTAAATTTAGTTAAGTTTAATAGTAGTATAGTAGTGTAACAGTTTCTAAATTATGTAATAAAGTGTTAAATAAACAACGCGATAAAATCCGTATATAGTAGTTTAATTTCAATGAATAACATTTGCGTAAACAGAAGACAATATTGAACACGACTACAAACCAATGTTGGTCTACGCAAGATTCTAAATCCGTTCGAAGTACCTATTTATTCAGTTAATGACTCAGTTGATAGAAAGAACTAGTCTTGAACAGGCCAATAAACTGTTTCTATTTGTGTACAAGATTGATACCAGTTCGTATCGAGAAACACTTAAAGTTGATCCCAGTGAATAGCATATAGATAATACATAACGCGATGAATCCTCGTAATCATACCCCAGCCGATGTATCTGTGATCTTTCTGCCTATGTAATTTAATAGTACACGTCTTTTAGCACTTAAATGGATAATATATCAGACAGATCGACTCTTGAATGGGATGTGAAATGAATGCTTTGCATGTCGAGGAAGTCACGGCACATTGATAATTAATTACTGGATCTTCTTTGTTTAGTTATAATATGTGCATCAATTGATTTGATTTATTTTGTAACTGTTTAGCACATGAAGCAAGTTGTGCACGTTTTGTATATATCTTACACGCAAAGCTCGATCATGCATTGAATACGGTATTTTTGTTCAGTTAGACGAATTTTCAATCAAATATATTTAAATAAATTACTATTTTAAAATTTTGTCTTTTAAAAAATATAAAGCCAAGCCAGGAGAGATAGTGCTTAACAATTTCAGTTATTTTATCAGCTAAAGCGCTGTTTAACTTTTATTTTAATATTTTTCTGTTGTAAATGTATTTTTGTTCGTAAACGTAAGATTATCGTAGGTACAAGAGTACAAACTGGTCACTAAAAGTCAAATTACGCAAAAGTAAACTCTTTATGCTTATCATAACATAGTAAGCGAAAGTTTCCAATCAGATTTTCATATTGTGATAATGCGAAATGCCGTCGTGCCCTTCCGTTTGCAACATTACTTCTGTGACACCAGCGCTATTGATAACATTCAATAGAGTAAATCATACGTCCGTCATTGAAGGGATGGCGGAAATACACCGCGATGATGACGGCGCGTTCTGCATTGTGACGTTTTGACTCCATTACATCTGAATGCATGTTACGCACTGACATACGAATATGGTGACTACAACTCCAGGAATATTACAATCATATGTATTATCTATGTTTTGCTGGTAGTTATTGAATGGTTAAATATGATGTAGCAAGTAATTTGTTAAACAATTCCAGTTATTTCATTTCCGCTGGCGTGTTATCATTAGGGATTTTTACAGTTTAGTCAAAACATGCTTGTTATCTTTTCAATTATATTACTGTCATAAAAGCTTTAGACATTCGGATATAATTTACTTTTGGCGTGTTAGTTTAAGTAATAAAGTTGCTACTACTTAAGCTTAAAATATAGCACATTCGATATCCATAGACAAAAATTTTAAGACTCGTTCCTAAATTATTTATCAGTGTTTATTCTGATGTCTATATTCATGTCACACAGATAAGTATTATATAAGTATTGCTATTATAATATAATCGTATCACTATCTATGTTTAATGAATACCTAATGTAAAAAAATATTAAGTTGCATATAAATTAATTTATGCACATCAGCGTAATTTCATAGCGTCTTTAAAGTCTAGATTTATGCGACGACGAAGGCTCTAAAGATTTTAAATAAAAATGGTCATTTAAAATGGTACTTCACGTCAGAAAAGCCATGTCTGTGAAAAATATAAATAAAACCATATGACCGTAAAACTATTTACGACGATCCGACAACAATATTTTAAACAACGCTCAGCACCATTAAATTAATGCGAAATACCCCTCAGCACACACAAGCATGTCAACCTGACTAATTTGTGAGTCGAGTATTTTACCGTCGCGTCGCGTCTCGCGTCGAACTTATTTCAAATTTTATAGGTGCTCGCTTGAACATTTTTATGTTAGAATATTTACAACTCATTCCCCTGTCCCTTTGAGTTACTGGTGTATGCCTTCACTTCTTCGTACGGCTGTAAACTTATTTTTATAGTCCCAGCTATTTTTCTGCGGCCCATGCACAGTAAATACTGTAAAATATGACTTGCAAATATTAGGATATATATTACCAATACGTCAGACGTAACTCGTCATATTTCTGCAACTGCATTTTAATTGCCTCGTTGGTTCATTGACGTGAGTGTGCGTTTTGGGGATTTCTATCATAAAAGTCCGTGTTTCCTTTCTGAGATACTATTTGTTTTGTCAGACAAGCCCAAGTAGACTTCTTTAACGATCACAGGAACACGGCTGGTGATAGCGACGAGCTCATTCGTATTTTGTACGACCATTAGGTCGCTAGCTAGAAGAATGAGGACGTCCTTGACCTTAACGTAACTCTTCGGCAATATGCATATGTCATTTTTGCACTCCCTGTATCGGCAATTAACGTCAGATGTGCAAACCGAAACAGTTGCAACATAAAATGGCTAAACACTAACGTTAGCCAATATAAAACACTTAAAAGGTCATTATGAAACAAATTTCTTAAGATAAACATATTATTATCGATACGATCACGTAATAAAACAAACAGGGTTACCTCTATAGCCTGATTAATAACCATAAATCTTTAGTATTTGCAATAAAGAGACAAACGTTTGTCGCAATGGCTAACGTAACTCGAATAATTAGTAAAATCACGACTTATACCACTTTCTAGGTCTCTTCCGATCTGCACTATCGATCATCGAAAGATATCGATCTTATCTCCGCATCAATTACTTACTGCGTACTGGGAAACGGCGTTTTGTGAACATCTACTTATATCTGATTTGATCTCGGTTTAAGTGCCTTACTTATCCTGTTCAATTTAATACTTGTATGTAATGGTTATACTAGACGCTGTCCGTAATATTTTAGTTCATATCTTTATGATTATTTATTTAAGTTTATTTCTTTTGAGGCATTTTCCCGTTTAAATATGTGGCAGTCTCTTTTATATTCTCCGACTCTTCAACTAAGAAAAAGCTCGTACAATATATGTACTTAAACCAAAACCGTACTTATATAAAGTAACTAGATGTGCCCGCGGTTTTACCCGCGTTTATGATTAATGCGCCGCCCCCGTGGGTCATAGCGTGACGTTATGTAGCCTTTAACCTTTCTCGGTAAATAGGTTATACAACACAAAAATATTTTTTCAAATCGAATCATTAGTTTCTGAGATTAGCGCGTTCAACCAAACAAACAAACTCTTCAGCTTTATATTCGTATAGATTATAATATACTTCTTTCTGATTTTGTTCTATTATATAAAATTTCACAAAATATGCAAATAATGAAGAATTCTAATGCATATGAACTCATGCTGTAGCACGCGTTCATATGCACACACACAGAGCTACTAACCATGATTTCATATTAAAATTTGATCAACCACAGATTCTCTGTTGGACGTATCCGTGGTCAACACTTTTTTTTAATTAAGAATAATTTTGTTTGGAATGGATTACCAGCATTATTTCATCATTTCATGATAATGTGAGCTCATTCTGCAAAAATAGAAACGCGTTTGTTGTTCGAGTACTTTGAAATATCTTCACATTTTACGATTAGGTTCCGTTAGGCTCCCCGCGACCACTGGTTGAAATACAGGGTTTTTCAACAAGAACTTTGTTTTGTAAATCAAAATAAAACAATCAATTTAGATGACAATGATTCAAATTATTATTGTATTAAAATAATAAGGTTTGGCAATTATTAATGAAAAATGATATCTGATAAATGTCCACTACGACCACGGTTACAGATGTCGATATTTTCATCAAAGTTTTTAATCACTTTTTGCCAAAGCGTCTATTTCGTTAATCAAGTCACGAATTTTGAGTTTTAAGGCTGCAATCGATTGGATTGGCTCCGTATAGACTCTGTTTTTAACATAACCCGGTAAACACTAATCCAGCGGTGTTAAATCATATGATCGAGCTGGCCAATTAACAGCTGATTATGTGAAATTATCCGTTCGGGAAATTTGGTTTGCAATAAATTCATTGTTTCGGTGGATGTGTGACTTGCGGCACCGTCTTGTTAAAACCACATGTTAGTGATTTCCATATCGTCAATAATAGGCCAAAATTGAGTTGATAACATCTCTCGATAGCGTAATCCATTGACCGCAACCGCATTTCCAGCGAAATTTTCGAAAAAAAACGGCTATGTCACGCTTTCAGTCCACATAGCGCACCATACAGTGACATGTTCAGCATGTACAAATGTCAAAACTGTCATGTAGTTTGACCATATTGAAAAACAAAGTTGTTGTTGTAAAACCCGTTATGAAAGAAAGCGTAAATATAAATAGTTTAAATAATATAGGTAAAATGTAAATAATAATTTTTCATCTTTAATTACTTTAATGTGTAACATTCGCGTAAACGTAAAACAATGTTAACTATATGCAAAAGAAGAAATACAACACGAAGTTATTTGACTGTTGTCCATTGTGGCGTGAATTAACTGTCAGTGTACTCCACGTAGGTACTCCAGATTTGCACAATGGATGAAGTTCAAGCGAGTATTCCGATGTGCCTCTCTCACAAATGAATAACTTTTCTACACATTTAACCTACGGGGTTGCATGCAAAATAATTGACTTACAGAATCATACCAGTTAACTAGTATGTCGGACGGAGCAACATTGTCGTCCCCTGACCCGCCATAATCATAGCAAACACGGCTTCAAATAGTGATTTACACTAATTACACTTCTTACATTGTTACATTCTATGTAGTTTCATTTATTTTATGCTAAGCCTTTAAGCCGCTTACAACTGTTTTAGTTAATAAGTAGGTATAACACTTTAGTACTACTTACATTTTAGCTGAAATTTTAAAGACGTTCGTAATCATGAAAACTTAGTCTTTCCTGTTTTGGTTTGGTCTACAGTTCGTGAGACTTTGTGTTACGTCTGTATTTATACCATCAATTATTGAATGGCTTATTTGAATGGACTAGTTAGTAGATAATATACCTATCTTCATTTATTTTCAATAGTTATGACATTTATTACTTTTAACATAATAACGAGTTGGAAAGGAAGTATGTCTGTAGAATAGCCATACTGTCCTTAAACTTGATCTCCACGCTTTATTAGATTTCATAGAAGTATAAATAACTATATGTAATCATATAGATACATTTAAATAATCGAATCCATTAAAAGATGTTAGCTTTATTGAGGCATATATAAAAACTCTCATCTCATTTTATTTTCTGAGCTTCGTACCAGTCTATTGTTTTATCTGGATATAACTTTAAGATTGCATAAGGTATTAGAAGAATATCTATTTCAACATACAATAAAATCAATTTTAAAATAAATGCATCATAAGCTTATATATTAACGAATTAATAAATCACGTTTTTTCACACGTCCGTATTAGATAAGCTTCCTCATATTTATCTAACATTTACAGTAGGTAAGTAGGTGTTAGTCAGGTATTCAGGGCGATGTCTTCATTATATCATTATCGTCATATGATAAGTGTGTGTCTACTTGTTCGGGTCATCGGTCACTTTAGCGTCATCCATCAACGCTTGTATCGCTGTCAACGGTCAATTTGCAGGTTATGTCATTATTTATATATGATCCTTAATTTTCAATTATCTTGTAGTTAACTGACATGTACTTACTATAGAACACGTTAACAAATTCAATCAAGTTTACGGTGCTGATGGCTTATGGTAAGCATAAGTTGAAGAGTGGTGTTCTTCAAAAGAAATCTATGTTGATCAACGGTTGCATAGACACAGACTGACCTTAGTTTTGATTATATATGTCTAGTACGTGCTTTTTAGTTTAGTTTCTTATGTATCCAAACTAGCAACAGACCGAGATACTTATCTTGTTTTGCACAGTTTTGTTAATTCTCTTCCCAAACTTTCATTTCCTAACTAACATTATAAATGCGGACGTGAGTTTGTTTGTTAAGCTTTGCCTTCACTACTCGACCGACCATCATGTAATTTCGCCTACACGTTTCCAGGGGAATAGAAAAGGACATAGGGTACCTTTCATCCAGAAAAATGAGTGGTACTAATCTAACCTTTGGTGAATGCGTCGCGGGGTGAGCCGAGGGATTAACCTAATCTATATTTACGCGAGTGAGTGTATAATATTAGTAGAATTTAGAATAAAATCGTTTCACACGTTAAAGCTACATATATAAGTTCGGTAATATTTTGTAACTATTATCATATTTGTTTTTATAAAGCTATTGTTAGTTGTCTGTTTATACAAGAATGGCGAGTGCGAGTTATAAAACGGGGCCTCAAACTGACACGGATTTTATTGACGTGTGCTCGCCTCATGTCCCGGATTGCTGTTCAGCGAAGTTCCGTAAACAATCACATCTGTTTCGCAAATTCCGCGGTAAACGCAAGGTAAACGGCTACACGTTCTTCATAATGATCTAGAATGGGTGAAGGTGGTTACATCAGAAAGAATATTTATTCTTCAACACTTTCAACACAACAACAACAATCTTTAAAGGCTCCAATCTCTTTTATTTAAAAGAAAAGAGATAAAGGCCTTAAAAATTTAAAACAACTACAACATTAGATGTATTTATCTACTTCTAAAGATTATGTTAAAATAACGCATTATGATAACCCGACTTAAACCGGGCTCGAATCTGTTATCTACAGATCGACATCAATTTGGAACCTGCACACGCTGCCCACGCTATTTAGCTTGTTTTTCTTAATTGTTTCGATTATAACGGAACTTGTTACGAAGAGGAACAAGGCAACCAACAAGAAATAGATATCATACAAAAATAAAAATATTATTATTTTATAAGACAACTACTTTAATAAGGACATTCCTTGTATCACAGTAACATTTCCGCATTCGGAATACTGGTTGTAGACTACACAATCTTATTCCCATGCGGCAAAAATCCCATTATACTCGTAGCCTCTAGGATGAAGAATTCTTTCAAAATGCTTCATCTGTGTACTAAAATGCGAAAGCTTATTAATTAAAAGGTAAATGTTTACAATTTTTAAAACTGTTTTATCCTTTATCTGGTGATATTATTTTAACCCCTTGAAAACCCCACTTAGTTTAGTATATTTTATGATAACTAACGAATAACATAAGTACATCCCGACATGCAAGCTTTCACCATTTCACTTCTCATTCAAGGCGTTTAGCTGCCAGTCACATGCTCCAAACAAAAAACCCAATACAGAAATCAGTAGCCACAAAGCTTATCGCCAATTTAAATTCATATTACGTATCATGCGATAACATTTAAGTGTTTTTATGACATCACTCTGATTGAATTAATATTAATTAATCAAACAATTTTAAAATAAATAACGTTGGCTACGTCGTAATAAAGTTACAATTAATCATTCATCTGAGAGAAAGTACTGACTCACTATTCGGAATGTGATCTTCATTCGTTGCTAATAAGAAAAAATAATTCCGTTGTGTACGTCAGTGTTGCATAATATTGTTATTACTAGTTACGTTAGTGTGCATTGTGAATAATTGGAGGTGTCCCGTCACCTCCGCAGATCGGCAACTTGCGAGACTCACGCGCAATTATCTTTGAAATGCGTCATACTTCAGATATGGTACGATATTATATTGAGACATATACGGAGGGAATAAGAATAAGAGTATTATTTTTCTACTAAGCTTTAGGTAACGGCAACTTACCATATTCTATGAATGTTTCCAAATCAAAGGACTTCTAAAAAAAATATTGCTGCACTGCAATTATTACACGGTCTCCTACTGACAATACGATCTTCAAGAAGCCTGGAAGCTCTGCTCATCGCACGAACACAACACAAGCTTATCTGATTGCGGTTTTAAAGTAAATTAGAGGTACCCTTTTAGCCTGCTCCATTTTGAGCGAAAGCACAGGCTTCAGCTGGAACTCTTATAACCATCATATTAAAAGCGTGAGTTTATATTATGTAAAGTGGAATATGTATTTAATTATTTATTTAATTATGTTTATTACTTTAGTGCTCACATCATTTTTAAATAAGGTCCTCGTCCTAATAGTTATAAAACATAATTATAAACACCCATTCTCGAAGGTTATTATGCCTACGTGTCACTAAAATATCGGATACGTACTGCCATCGAATCGGCTGCCATTATCGTCCGTATAGTTAACAAATTACTAGGTACTTAATATAAGTACAATATACCCTAAATTACCACAAATTACAAGTCCACGTCCTATGATACATTTCTTATTTTTACTTTCTTCAGGTATTGTCAATTTCCCTCGGGAAATTATAGCAGACGCGTAGACGTGATCATAAAGAGGCCAATATTCATATCAATTACATTCTTATACGAATAATGCCTTGACCCCTAAGTATTGCGAAAAAGTACGACAAATGTCATGAGAAACGGTAATGGGAAATACATTTCGAATGAATTAGAGTGATGTCAGTCATTAGGATATCGTACGAATAGAGACGGCACAAGTAATGTTTGCTTCAATGTAATTAGTTGGATATTTATCTTTGAACGAGTGACCAGGTATTTTTGTGCTTCATTATGAAGGTGAAGGTTAGATATGCTGAACTTTATTAAATGTCTTGCTCAATGTATTGTGCAATAATAATCTCAAAACTTAAGCATAAATATTGCATTAATTAATCACGATTTGAACTAGCGTCTGTAGGTATCAGTGCCTGTCACTCTGCCTACTGAGCTATACATAGTGGGGCCTCAAATGTAGGTACTTATTACTTACCGTAATGTCAAGCATGATCTATTGCATAATTTAGTTGTATTACTTGGCTTAGTTTATGTTAAAATAATTAGGAAAAGCAAGAGCAACTGGTAATTATAAAATGTTTAATGCCGATTCGACAATGCATTGTAGTATTTACTAATCTTCTCATTGCCTATATGGAATCAATCAGATTATAAATGGAATAAATGTTCTCGAAATAGAAACAACTCCTTTATTATGTAGTACTTAGATATTAAAATCATAAACGTTCAGACCCAAATCAATCAAATGTAAATTACATTATATCTTAGAATACCCGCCACCGAGATTTAATTTCTAATCTACTCATCTTTTGATTTTAAAGACTAATTCCTGCTTTACAATTGTACCATACCCCGCCTAGAACTTTACAAATAAAAACAACGGTTAGAAAAACATTCAAAGTAAAATGATTTTTTGTACCTACAATTGTTTTTGTGAAACAAGATACTTTCTCGTATAGAAATTGAAACTATATCTTTAGCACAGGTTGAAATTCTAGCTGATCACATATACCATTGCACCATCCGGGTAACCAAAATAACGAAAAGCTTCTTACAACTACCTACTTACTGCGCTACTTGGGCCCAAACTTGTACTCCTAAACTCAAACGATGTGTCACCAACCAGAGAAAGTACCTACATTCAACCGCTAGTCTAAATAACCGAGTAATTTTTGGGATGTATTCCAAACACATGCCAAGAATCATATACAACGGTTGTATTGTAATATATCTGCGGTCAAAACTTATGAGCGTTTATTGCACATAATAACGTCTACGTTCTGACAGACTTTGTAAATATAATCTTATGAATAAACTGTTGCTTCTAGAAAATATTATATCATAGACTGATATCGTCTCTCAATAAATGAAAATGAAATATAGGACGCAGGTGTTTGTCATACTGTGAGATATTACTCGAAATTATAAGTAATGTATCTTTTGTAAAACGCGGGTAACATGAGCAAGTTCTTTTTAAATTTTTATTTGTAAGAAGACTACACCCGCCCTACAAAAATATAATTCCTGTATCACGAGGGACTTTACAAACATTCAAACAACGGACACAAAGAAAATCCAGACTCGGAACAGCCATTTGTGGATCACACAATTTTTGTCCCGTGTGGGATTCGAACCCACAACACTCGACGCAGTGGCAGTGGCGAAGCAACGTAAACCACTACATCATCCGTGCAGTCAAGTTCAAGGCAATTGAGTATAATTGCACCATCAGCCATGTAAAATTTCTTTCAAATAGACTACCGCACTGTCTATAAATCCTGTGTCGCGTGAGGCTTTACATACATTCAAACAACGGACACAAAGAAAACTTACAAACTGTACAACGTCATGTTAGATAACGAAAAACATTACCCATACGGGGTTCAAACCCATAACACAACTTGGGCAAGTGGCTTGTAGCTTGCACATTCAATCTGCATGCGTAACTTATGAATGTATTTAGCTAGTTGTTAGCAAGGTACGCTAGCTTCTGACGTCGTCGTGTAGGTACAATACTGCCGAGGTGGTTACCGTCTAAAGATCATGTCTCTAGAGCACAATGGCCGCTGTTTTTATACATTAAAACATGTTTTTGACAAATAGAGAAATCGTCAAACGCCAGTCGCCGAAACCAAATGAACCGAGTTAACTATTTGTTCAATCTAAATTCAACGTGTCGCAATATCGATATCGCTTGTTTGACAATATTAAGTTTCACTTAAGACACGATTTTAATTAAAATACTTCAGAAACATATTGATTTATGTGATACAATTATCTCACAACAAAATATAAACGCATTTTCAAGATATAATAATTATTGTTAGTCTTAAGTGGGCTTGAAAAAAGCGTCTTTGTAAGATAATAGCCAGAGCTTTTCAATAATGTCGTAGCATTATTATTCTTAATGCTATAGAGCTATTCTGTAAGATAAATCTCAGTAACAATTAAAATTAAAATTTTCCCGGGAAATGGCAGAAGGTATGGAGTCCCTCTAACGTCCTAAAAATCCTAAAGATATCCTTAGGATATCCTATATATTTTAATTAAAATACATATATATTTTAGTCTTACAGGTCTTAGCGTGCCACTTTCTTTAATAAATAGGTTACGAAATTATAAATATAAAAACCGCGTCGTCAATCTGACTGGTAGTTCAATGCGGGTATTAGCGTGTTAAAACAAACAAACGATCTCTATAGCTGTTTAATATTGGTATAGATTACAAGTCTGATTAACTAGTTCGGAATATACTAACATGATACTATCATAACAAACAACGAGTCAAGAATATTTCGGGTCACAGCCACGTCATGAGAAAGCAATGGCGTTCATGTCCTTCGGTTCAGTTAATCCATTCGAAATAGCTTACCTTTTATTTGTTTCGGAGAGCCATCACAAGTGTATGCGTAACTAATCAAGTGTTTACGGAACAAATATTCGCGCATTGGTATTTAGGCCGCGGCGGAGAGGAGCGGAGGCGCCGCTGGATAATCGCCGAGACAAAGCGTTGACCAAAGTAACTGGGGCGAAACGTAATGGCGCATTAACTCACTCGCTGATCATTACACTGTTACCTAATACTAATATTTGCTTATCGTAAACATCACTTGTTTTGTTCTCTCTTTTCTTGCGGCTAGTTACTTGTGCTACTGACCGAGTTTTCCAGGCGGCCCGCATACCTAGGTCTTATCAGACTGTCATAGAAGTTCATGGCTGCCGAGACTGACGTGCTTATCTAGCCTCAAGGTGAAATATCCCTTGCCGGATATGCTGGAAAAGAGCATATCCCGACACACTTTATTAAATTCTGTTCAGCAATATTGATATCCTCCTTTCCTTTACCAGGATTCTGTACTATTTAGTAATCGATATTGCCGACTTCATGGCTATGTTTATGCGTCTAAACGGGTTAGTATCTCCATTCTGTCTATTGCAATAACCTGGCAGAAGGGCGTGCCAACTTAAAAATTTGAAGACTATTATAAGAGCTTTGCTGTTATCTCCCAAGGTCTAAAGTGTTGTCTCTTATAGGAATCGTACTTTCAACACCCAGTCAATCGACAGGAACAACTAAACTTTTACGCCAATTAATATGATTTAGACAAATCATACCTAAAGAATAATTTAAAAGATGGTTCCAGGTCGTCAAGCTAATGATATATTCAAATATATGTTATCTATAAGTGTATCTTCGTATTCGTTCTAAAGACGATTTTCATAATACTCTGTAACCTTGTTGTAGAAATAGCTTTTTATTTTTATTGATGCTCGCCATATTAGAAGTATATTTGCATACAGTTTAGGAGAAAGACGTGAGGAAACCAGAATATCAGCTCGTCAATATGTCGAAGATGTCGGTGTTGAGCGAGTGTGAAGTCCAACACTGGGGCGCGACACCAAACGTTACGAAACACGAATATTTGGAAATCATAAAAAGAGCAAGATTACATATGATTTAAACGATGCTACTTGATACCACTTCCCACGTGACGCCCACGTAGAAAGTTCTGCTTAACTCCCTTTTGACAAATTGTTTTGAAGGTTACTTTCTTTCTTTGTGATATAATATTAACATAATTTCTAAATTAACGATAAATCCAGCAACTGCAGGACATTGACTTCTTTCAAAGAGATATAACATTATGTATGACGGTTATGAACTTAGAAAGGTTTACAGAGTTTATAACTTTACGATAGGTAGGTCGATACACCTACCTATCGTAAAGTTATAAACTCTGTATCGCGAGGTCTGTAAACACACAAATAACTAAATATGTGAATCACACGCACATTTGTCCCGTGTGGGATTCGAACTTCGTACCTACAATACTCAGGGCGACTATTTGCCCGCTGTGCCACTACAAATAGTATTTTAAAAATGACTTCATTGTACAGGCAGAGCCTCGTTACAGATTTACAATAGCGTAGGTTGGACTGGCAGAGTTTCTCTAAATAACATTACCACGTGTTTCTGTTGCGACACAAGGTCAGTCTTTGTAACCGCTTGGCGTGTTGTGGGACCCAATAGGGTGTTAATTGTTAGCTGGCCGCCCACTAGCGAGCAAAAGAATATTCTTTTATATTAGAATAACATTACACCTGTATGTTCTTGATGGTGAAGGCAGAGGTGTAGCACATATTTCAGCACCTGTATTATAGCTAAATATTGTGTTGCTCTATATTTGACCTTTTTCATACTCTGTAATGTAAATGAGAGCTTTCGGCAAAATCCTTTAAAGTTCTAAGTTCTAACTAACAAAGGACGAGTCAGGACTATATAAAAGACTTGTTTGTGTGCACTGACTCATATTTGAATCCCACACGAAGACAATTATTTGTGTGATTCACAATTAATACTTGTTTTGATTCTTGTATCCGTTGAGCGTATGTAAAGTCTCCTGACGCACATGTCCTTATCTCTTGAATGGAAGTTGTTTTGAAAAACAATTATTCTTTTTAAAACTTTTTGTCGTATGACCCACGTAGGTGAATTCGCAAATGAACCGTAGTTCACGTGAACGGAATCGCAGGCAGCCTATTGGTTTTATGTTAATACTATTAATAGCTTGCCTCGTGGATTCTATGGTAGAAGATTGTGAGATTACGGCTAACACCTTTTTTTTTTATTTAAGTGTTAAATTTGACTGCTGTGGATGAGGTGCCAGGTTTGATTCTTGGCCAAAGTGATATTGGATTTCCGGTCAAGAAATTCTCAGCACGGAGTCTGGAATATCGATTGGGTCCTTCCCATTACGTACCATTTAAGAACGTAGTTGATAAAGAAAATTATTGTTTACACTAATACCTTTAATGGTATATGCAATAGAATATAATACAATATAAGTGTAGCTAGACATTTTCTAAAGTATCAATGTCTCGGGATCCCTCCTTTTCGCATAATGTTTTTTGTCCTAATATACTTCGGCATAACGATTTTGGCACAATTTGTTTTGGCATAATAATACTTTGGCATACTTTTTTTAGGCATACATTTTATGTTGGCATAATCATGTTAAAGACTAATTTGTTTTGGCATAAATTTGATTCCCATAACGTTAGTAGGTATGACTATTAGCATAACGTTAGTAGGCCTAAAGACTTTTAGCATAATAGAAGTTAACTCAGATAGAAGTTAACTGATTGAAATAGTAGTCCTTAATTATTTATTTTAGGTGTATATTTTCAAAACCGACTTCACGTAGTCTTGTTTGTCCCACCCCTAGAGTGTTATTTAAAATCGCGTAGGCGTGTAGGGGCGAGGCGGCCCGCGGGCTGAGGAGCAGGCGGCTGCGAGCGAGCCGCCGCGGCTGAGTCTGGCCGGCGAAGCCGGCCAACAAGCCGAAGCTGCGGTGGTGAGCGAAAGCCGTCTGCGACGATTAGCACGCGTGGGGCCGCCGGAGGCCGGCAGCGCCGGAGCCGTGACAGAAACTCATTCAACACATCATCAATTTATGCTTTAGGATATTATGCTTAAAAAAGTTATGGTTTAGAACTTTATGCTTAATAAATTTATGCTTTACAATATTATGCTTAATCATTATTATGGTTAGAGAAATTATGCTTAAAAAATTATGCGTAAGCTGTTATGCGTAATTATATTATGCGAAAATATAATTATGCCAAACAACATTATGCTAAGTTATATTAGGTCTTAAAATTTTATGCTAATGGATAGGGAACCCAATGTCTCATACCACATATCTGTTTACGAAAATATATTTATGGAAAAGTCTTTTTATACAAAACTGCTGACAGAAAATAATGACAGTTATTAATCCATGTGTGGTGAGTATCCTCCACCTCGTGCCATTCCTCAATGCTGAGTCGCGACCCCGACCTTTGGATGATATAGAATTTTTTACTTCCTCCTTGGTAGGCACATTAAGCTGTTGGCCGAATTTCATACCGAAAAAATTCCAAATTTAGCAAGTCAGATATAATTCATCATATAAAGCCTGCTAACTTTGGAATCCTGGACAAAGCACACTCCAAAAACTATCAATCATACAATGCTTTATATCGGAAAAGCTGTTACCTGCACTTATTCCTAGTTTTAAGAATTTATCTCCATGAAACCATAATTTATTTTTGGGATAGAAGTATCCTTTACCTATTATTTATCATCGGGCTTTAGAATCGGGCTTTTGGGTTGAATGCCTTCCGTACTTGCTGGTCCAAGTGCGGCAAACATTCATTCAAAACGCCGAGATTTGACACTCGCGAAGACCTTGGCAAAGTTAAACTGTCTGAGGACCCGCAATTTCGAGCAGTAAATAAGAGGAGCGGGTAAAATATTTTCATGCCTATAAATTATATCTACAATATTACATCGCTTCTTGTCCGGTTAGCAGAAGGGCTAATGAACAAACACACATTTACATTTATATTATTAGTGAGATGTGGATCGAAATCACAACATTAACATATTGGCAGTAATAACAATAACTTTCAGTATTCTAATTGCACCATCCGTGCAGTCAGAATTATCCCTTATTCCCTTTTAAAGCACTCACGAGGATGAATTGATGATTTGATTGTTCTTAACCGGAAACGTACTGCAATTAGTGCCTCCATACAAAGTTTATATCAGAGCCTAGTTTGTTTATGCTCTAGGAATCAATTTAATTTAAATAAAAGGTTATTCGGCAGTTCGTGGGAACTTCACAAGCAATTAGTTTAACTAACGAACGTATTCATTTACACCAAACTGTATGCTAATTATTTTAAGGCCGACTGACACGGAAACTGGGTGCTCTCAACATGTGAATTACCATTTACAATCCCATATTACATACCAGTACATCTGCTGGCAGAAATGAATCACACAATATTATGCCATAAAAACGATTTCATTTCACAGACGTTCAACAAGAAGGTCAGGTACTAAACCTGGCCTTTTCAAAAACTACGAAGCAAGATGTCCGACATCCTAACTTCCTATTCTTATATATAAAATTCTCGTGTCACAATGTTCGTTCCCGTACTCCTCCGAAACGGCTTGACCGATTCTCATGAAATTTTGTGAGCATATTGAGTAGGTCTGAGAATCGGCTACTATCTATTTTTCATACCCCTTAGTGATAAGGGTTGTCCACCCCTAAAATTTTTTTAATCTTTTGTTCAAAATATTTTTTTATGGCAAAACAACGTTTGCCGGGTCAGCTAGTTAATATTATAAATGTAAATGCGAGTTTGTTTGTTTGTTACGCTTTTACGCGGTAACTACTCAACCGATTATCATAGAATTTCGCACACACGTTGTCAGAAGAACAGAAAAGGATATCGGATACGTTTCATCCAGAAAAAGGGTAATGTTCCACAGGGATGGCTTGTAACATATAAATAAGTAAGTAATGAAAAATAATAATTCACAAGTGGCAAAATGATAATCAAAAGGAGAAGTCTCAAATCCCTTAGTAAATGACTGGCTATTAGAGATGAAATAGTAAACATACATATTTATTGCCGTATCTTCTCCCTAGCCTTTATTATTCCCAAGTCACTTAGGGTCGGCTTTTCTAGCCTAACCGGATTTGACTGGATATCAGTTTTAACACGGAGCGGCTGCACCTGACCTCCGCAAACCGAAGGCTAACGATACCCTAAGGCTAGACCAGTGTCAGCATATTATAGGGCACTGACTTCCCAATAACGACTGCCATAGATGTTCATGGCAGCCGGGACCGACGGCTTAACGTGCTCTCCGAGGCACGGAGCAGGCGATATTTGTCAATCAATACGCACATAATTTCAAAAAGTCATAAAACTTCCGAAAGTCAGAGGTGCGCGACGTGGATTCGAACCCGAGACCCTCTGTATTGCGTCTGTTGGTCTCTCCACTGAGACATTATTGCACTATATCAGTCATAATTCGATTTTCCATACTGGTACTAAGTGTTTCTTGATAGAAAACGAACAACAAAATCCTCGTTTATTTTAATCGTGGTGTATCGTCTGCAATATATAAAATTGTCATATTAACACAAAACTGCATACCTTAAGTCAAGAAAGATTTATAAGAGAAACAGAAATACCTTTCTTGTGTAAAAAAATCCAATTTCTTGTAAATAACTGTATACCATTTTCAGTAAGCCGTACATATGTATACGTGCTTCATGTTGATTTGTAGATATGTTGGCGCGTAACAAAGGACTATAAAGGTGTAAATGGGAATTCTTTTACAAATAAAAGGTCAAGTTAAGACCGTGATATTTAAGATTACTTTTGCAATTACAATTCGTATAAATCAAAGTGATACTCGGATGGAGTCACGGCATATTATAACGTTGGGAGCACAGAGTAGGCGTCGTTCTACCAATGAACTTATTACTTGTGTCATATTCCCATGTCTTATCTCATTTTTATGTGTTTTATACTTATATTCTCTTGGCTCAAGTAGCAGACGAGCAAACAGTTCACCTGATAATATTTAGGTAATAATCGCTGCAGTCTAGTTTTATTATGTGTATTAGAATTGTGACATGAGTCATCTAATCTAATTAAAGGCATAATTATTATGTAACTTTAAGGATTTAATTATCTATGTAGGTATGTTTATATAGTGAATTGAGTTTTATCTAGGGTTTTCACACTCTCTCGCTCTGTTCATCTATTGTTATTTATTTATAATGATAACAAATAATGGATATATATTTTTAGACATCATAGATATCTTTCCGTGCCTCGGGGAGCACGTTGAGCTGTCGGTCCCGGCTGCCATAAACATCTATGGCAGTCGATATTGGTAAGTCAGTGCCCTATAATATCCTGACGCTGGTCTAGCCTTACGGTATCGTTAGCTTTCGGGTTGCGGAGGTCAGGTGGCAGCCGCTCCGTATAAAAACTGATATCCGGTCAAATCCGGTTAGACCAGAAAAGCCGACCCCAAGTGACTTAGGAATAATAAAGGCTAGGAAGAAGAAGTATTATTCACTTTTCACAAAAGATTCGTGTAGTTTTTAAATAATAATGTACAATGATGTAGGTAATTTTCGCCATACGTCTATATTGCCAAATCGCCATACTCACATACATAGTTCATACAATTTCTTACAGCTATCGCAGAAAGCTTAACAAGTATTCAAGTAACACTTGACACTAGTTACAGGTACTAGAAATATTAGAAAACATCAATGAAAATAAAATATACGAGAATGGCGATAGGTTTTTAATTATGTGCTTTGCTGAAGTGAAGCAATAGTCACTTTGCCTATCCTCCGCTTTCACCTTCTCGTCCTGGCTATGTGATGCCCACCTATAATGCCTTTTAAGTAGATATTAATTGATAGTAGGTACTCGTAAGCCACGAAGGCGTACAACTATCGCCTATGTTTAAACACGTTTACGAAATATTACACGAACAATGAAAGAAAACTTTCTTCTCCAATATTAGTGTGATTTATTGTAAGTTACCAAATATCTCCGACGGCTCGTTTTCTCAACAATATTACAGTTTTCTCTTAGAGTCGTCAATCAATCAATTTACATATATAGTAGGTACGAGTACATTACTACTTCAGAATCTTAGCGTGAACATAATGGAGAGTTTACATAACGACAATGCCACGCGTGGGTCGTATCAAATGATTCAATTGTAGGTATACGATTCTTGAGCCAGTACTTTCTTTGCCAGAGGAGAAAATATTTTATGTAATATTCAAATCGCTAAATATTATTGAATTCTTTTGCGTAGGTTTTTTATTACAAGTGGCGTTTAATGACCACGCGCTTTATGCTGACAGTTATCAGCGCGTCGAGTGTGTTATTATCACGATTTTGTTTCGTCTGCGTGTAGCAAGAAACAATTGGGGAGTACAGAGAATTAATGAGCAATAACATCAGTACTGGCAGATAAATGTATCGTGTAATACAGTTGGTAATCTTGATGTTTACGGTCATACTTCTACGAAAAACAACGGCAGTCTGTTGTTGAAAATTATTTGATTTCGCGATACCGATGAGATAAAGCATTACATAATGTCTGCTTGTTTTGTAGTTGTCGACACGATTATGTAGCAAATATATATTGTAATCATTTAGTTTTTTTAGCAACAAGAATTGTCTAATTTTACACTTAATCATTTATTGCTAAAGTGAGCTGAGTTTTAACAACATGGTATTTGGTGCCCGCTTGAAAACTCAAAAAAAAAAACAATATAAGAAATCATACACAATAAATAAAAAGTCAATCTAATTATACGATACCTACATGGAATTTGGACACTGATTAGTATTGTAGAATCTCAACATAAAAATAAGGAAGGATTCTCAATAAAAAGTATTACAAATTATTACAAAGTAAGTACATAAGGCGCAAGCAGACTCGAATAAGCTATTGACTGGTTACTCATCCCTTTATACAATTATTTTTAAATCATTTCTCATAGTTTCTGTGGCCAAATGACCAATTAAAAAAACATTAAAGTGAAGTAATAACTGATGTTTTATTGTAATCCCTATATATTTTATATAGGTAATAATTTGAAGCTGCTACCTGTATCACAATAGATATGTGTTGCACTATGAGTGTTGGATGTTATGGTAATAGGTGTGCGCAGGCGCCACCTGCCCACACCGCGCCGGGCGTGTAGCGTCCGCCGGCCCTACATCATTTCATTAACATCTTACAAGAACTTTCGTGTAAGCCACAGTATAGTTTTAATGGAGACAGATAGCTATGGAATACGAATCGCTGGATTTTGAAGAGATAGTTTATTTAAGCGTTTTAAGGGGAGGTTGAGAGTTGTACTTTTGTTGTGTGTTCTGTACATGTTTGATTAACTAGAAATATTAAATAAAATCCACACCAAAATTATAATTAGAAAATTAACATAGTCTCTCTGTTTCTTCTAGATTTTCTCAACTACAGGGAAAAGTTGATGAAATTTATTGGCGAAAGAACATAATTTGCACCGGAGCTTCAATTACTGCTTTTTCTGTCTTGTTTATTCCTTATTTCTCCTGGCGCTTTCCACCGATCCACTTCACATAGGTTAGAGTAATTGCTTCCAGAGTACTATAAATTCCTTTTTATGCCATACCATACAAATTTGGAATAGTCTTCCGGCACATGTGTTCCCTCCCTTCTATGACATTGGGTCGTTCAAACGTAGTGTGAAGAAGCATCTGGTCAGACCGGCCTGACACTGACGACGACTAGAAGACATCTATCTTCACCTCGTCGTCACTGTCTCTGGACTGTAATTGGGATTACCATCAGGTCCGTTACAATCACTTTGTCGGGACACGATAAAAAGAAAAATTTGGCTTCTACTTGTGCGGTTTCTGCTTCTATGATGTCAAGAAAACATAAGTATACGCAGCAGTTACTGCTTACCATCCAGCGTACCGCCAAACCATCAGCGGCATTAAAAAATGTACTGTAGGTAGTCAATAACAATAAGCGCAAAATTATTTGACGATGAAAGACATTATAACAATTGTCATGGGAAATTAAAGACAACTGTCTAATTGTAAATTATATCTACACGGCTTTATAAAAATAAAAAACATGAAATGTGCATGTTTTTGTGTTTTAGAAAATGCATGCATTTTCCCCAAATATGCAAATTTTCATTCCGACTTGTACTCTAACCATCCCTGCAGCTCAGCTTGCAGTATTCACTGTCCAGTCTTTCGATGCGGATCGCTAAAAATTCTTATTTACATATTGCGATTGTATTAGCAAGTAAAATGTTATGTCTTGAAGTAACGTCATGTTCTGAAGGCTTTATAGCCGGAGCCATTAGCTAGCTCAATGTGATGGGCATATAGTAATACATTCTGTACTAACAGATGCATCGTGATTATTATTATTAACTTATGTAAATGTCCATCGCTTGCATGCATTTACAAACACTTTCTTCGTGTTTATAAAAGAAAAGAATATACTTAATCTTGTATACCTAGTGGTATAATTTTATTGTTTTCTCCAAAAGCTTTTTTATCGTGTCTGGTTGATATGTAATAGTCAAGCCACGTTGGACCAATCCAAATACCCTTTGTAGTATAATGTTCTATCAAGCGAGATGCAGCTTCATATTTTAGGTCACGTGATTATCTGGCATGCGGCAGTACGTGCTCGAACACCTACTTGCCATGATATTTCAGTTACGCAAGAAGGTGTTTTACCGTAAATAATAATACCTATAAATAGACACATCTTGTGACCCTGAACTTTCTGGTTTTAGTCACACGAGTCTCGTTAAGACTAAACGATGAATTTCAAGTGGCTTTAGCTCTGCACATCTCGGAAAAACATGTGTCAGTGATTACCAACATTCATCTGTTTTGGCTTTTTGTAACAATCCAGCTAATTCAGTGACGTAAGCGTTTGAGCAAACACTGATCAGTTTTGGTATCGATATTCTGTCAAGAAAATATAAGCAGGAGCAAGGAGTATGAAGTTTTATAATAGGAAACCAGCGGATTTTCTATTACCTGGTACATTAATAAAGTTAATGAAATTTTACGTTTCTATTAAACACCTTAGATAAACTAGCGTTACGGTATATTACGCGTTAACTAAACAAATGTACATAAACAAATGTACACACGTAAGCACGTTACTACCATGAGATCACCTAATTTTATATTATTAATAGGAACTGAAAGCACAAGTGTATATTTATGTTATTTCAACCCGGAAAACTAGTTAAATCTAGCACAATAGAACTGAGAACATATACTAATTATAATAAATAATCAATTTATTTGGGCAGTCAGTCCATTTAAATTATTAGCATACCAATTATTTTGCCGCAATCAATACATTTAAACGGAACATTATGAAACCATTATACTAATGTTTAATTAAATTATATAATCTATACGTTTATAAAACTGAAACGACACACCGTCGAGACGTTTAAAACATATACTGGGGATTGACTATTTATTATAACCTGATCCAATGATTGCCGAATTTTGGTATTTTAATTTTTTGTTGTAGAATCACGTAAAAACTACGGGATAAATTCTGATATGATTGTCACGATTTGATAGTTTGGGATTCATATTAGAAGCTGAGATTAATTTTAATTTAATTGCGTTTCATAGAGATATAGTGCGTAATGTGCGAGTAAGTGGCGTCATGGGCGAACTATTATATAGTATAGATACATAGACGTAGTATGATGTCTGCTGCCTACAGAGTAGGTAGAGATTACGCATTTACATTTTCAAAATTCTGGTAAATCACCCTCGACACACATAATAATATCTTCAATTAAATAATGTTCTGCAATTTAATCTATTTTTATATAAAGCTTAATTCTTGAAAAAAATATCTTTTAGTCTATGAAAAACATCTTCGCTATAATCTGAATGTCTAAATTTATTCTTCATTGCTGAATATAAAACTGCTCCTGATTCACTTACGGCATCTTTTAAATAAATATCTTATTTAGAGTATTCCGTGACTAAGTGGCGACCTCGTAGATAGACGATACGCCTACACGAGTATAAGAAAAGTTAAACACACATTTTATACTAGATATACTGGAAGATAGGTCAAGCTTGCATTATCGCAGAGTATCACTAGAGCAACCTTTGAAAAGAGACGTTACGTCGCGAGCGCTAGAGATAAATCCAAATAATCCTCATTTTGAAAGCATAACGCCTCCAAAGAATGGAAGAAAATACACCGTAATTTATAGGAGGTACTGCAAAGTGTTATGTATTTCCAGTTCAGCATAATACGAGAATTATTAATAACGTCTATGAAACCAGATAAACAATGAAACCCAACATATCATAATATCAGATTTAAGAGAGATTAAACTGCATTATACGCTTATTGTTTTATAACATTCGCGTAAACGTAAGACGATATTAGATTTTAGAGAGGTCAAGAGAAAATTCATAAAATTTAGAAGTGTATATTATTATCATGATCCCAGTCGCCTCCCTAAGACATTTCAATGTTATCTTAAAAAGTACTATGGACGTGTTTTCTTTCGGTAAAACAAGTAAGGATATTCTGGTAACAAATTCGTTGTTAGGTACAGCGCGCAGTACTAAGCTGAGTCTGATAGAAAACAAAAATAAAGCAGCCTTAATACACTTGTAATATATCTTTGCTTATTATTGACGAAGATGACGGCCTCGGTGGCGTAGTGGTTAGTGTAACCGACTGCCATGCCTGAGGTCGAGGGTTCGATTCCCGCACAAGTCAGACATTTGTGTGCATGAACATGGATGTTTGTCTTGGTCTGGGTGTTTCTATGTATAATATGTATGTATTTACAAAAAAAAAGTATATATGTATGTTTATCCATTATCTAGTACCCATAGTACAAGTTCTGCTTAGTTTGGGCTAGATGGTGTTGTGTGTATTGTACGGAAACTCCAGAATCAGTTCTCAAGTATTTCTTTCCTTTAATATTATTGAAGAAGGTGATATATTAGGTATATTGAAATTTAAAATATAGGTATAATAATTTCTATCTGATTAAAGTAAAAGTCGGCCTCAATACTATTGAATATATTAAGACATGACAAAGATAAAAAATTAACCTATTAAGATGTACAGACTACGAATATTAGTAATGTCCGACAATGACCTCCGATACATATGATAAATCTATAATCAACAAACCGATCTATGGACAAAAACTACATTTCAATAGTTAGTACAATAGAGCCGTCCGCTTGCACGACAATCAGGACGTACTGGGTCACGAGAAGTAAATCTCGGTCATACATCTGACCACACGCGGCGAATCATGTTGATGGATTGATTCGCACGTGACTCAGCCAGAGGGAGTCTAATAAAAACTTATTTTCTCTCGAAGACTCTTTTAAGTTACCGCCAGATCTATACACAGCACCACGTCCATATTATACCGAAAAGTTATATATCTGCTTAATCTTTCGGGGTTAAACAGTGGTGATCATTATTATTTCTGATTATTCTTCGTTTAATACCTTTACATTGCTAGCTGTGTAAATAAAACTTTATCCAACAGAAGTAGAATTCAAAATTCTCTATGATATTTTCAGTCGAATCAGATACATACAATAGGCGTGCGAGCTCTGTGCCAGAGCTCGCAGTCGTTCATGCAAAAACACATGCAAAATGATATCTTAATTGAAATTATGGTTTGCTTTAACAGTTTCACCAAACATTGTCAGGAACCAGCCGTGTGAGTTTTGAACACTTTTAATAAATGGGTTTAAGAGGCCTTTATAACCTGACGTAAAGTCATGAATAGTAGTGGAACAGAGCTTATAAGCAGTGCGTTTAATTTATAATTATAGCTGCATAAATTGTGGACTTATAAACATTTGTCTGACCCTATACGAGTGCGATGTCATTTTCTGTTACACTAATGTTAAAACATTGTAATCGCCATTTTTACAAACAGATCTTATCAATAACACAGCTTACATAATATCGTCTTATGTTTACGCGAATGTTATACATTGAAATTAAACACTTTATACGAATTTTGTCGCGGTTAGTTAAGTACTGATAGAGTTTTTAAAATTATGTAATAAAAGTGTTTTAAAGTAAAATAAACAACGCGACAAAAACCGTATAAAGTGTTTAATTTCAATGAATAACACAGTTCTTATATGTTTATATATTTATCAATATTATCATCTACGAGTATATGACTAGTATTGACATACATGTCACTGGCCTATTATAAAAATAAAGATTCCTTTTATATATGTCATCTACTAACACCGACTAAAATGCCTATTTAGACTTAGACATAAGATAATATCACACTTGTGTATATCTACAGAACATTATCTATACTAATATTATAAAGCTGAAGAGTTTATTTATTTGTTTGGTTGAACGCGCTAATCTCAGGAATTACTGGTTCGAATTGAAAAATTATTTTAGTGTTGGATAGCCTATTTATCAAGGAAGGCTATTGGCTATATAACATACTGCTACAATCCACGGGGGCGGCGCAGTAACGATAAACGCGGGTGAAACCGCGGGAACATCTAGTAAGAATATAATATAAGTTAGGCGTCAGTGTATACAACGTGTAACATATTAAACGCACTTCCTGAAAGTACTTTGTTCAGAACTGGCTACTGAATCCATTTCTAACATTTTAATATAGGTTTGTTTTGTCCTAAAATAATTAAAACAACGCAAATTATAGTCATCATTTTCTTTGAAAAGTCGAAATAAACGAAAATGTGTCAGAATTCAAGGAAATAAGATTTTTGATGCAATAAAGGCAATAATGTTAGATTTATTGTAATATACCCATACTATCCGCGCACAATAAGGAGAACTAATTCGTTAAATTAAAATATTTTAGTACATAAAACTAACATTTTAATGATTATATTATTATTAAGATTTAATAATCTAATTAGGTCGTTTGAGGTTGTGCGTTATATCTGTGACACGTTGTATACATAATACAATATTGGTCATGATCGGCTTTACAGGCTTAAGGACACTAAGAAGTAGACAAGGCTGCGGAAAACATACATACATAGATTCACGCCTGTTTCCCAGAGGGGTAGGCAGAGACTACGGATTTCCATTTGCTACGATCCTGACACACTTCTCTGGCTTCATTCACTTTCATAACATTCCTCATACACGCTCGCCGGTTTAAGGTGCTCTTAACCTAGCCTTTATCCAGAACATCTCCGATCTGATCAAGAAACATTCGCCTAGGTCTTCCCCTTGCGACTGTTTCATTTACACTTATAAACTTTCTTAATCAGTCTTTTCTTATTCTTTTTTTATGGGCTATGGCGGCAAACGAGCAGACGGATCGCCTGATGGTAAGCTATTACCGCCGCCCATGGACACTCGCAACCCCAAAGGAGTTACAAGTACGTTGCCAGCCCTTTAAAAAGGAATGAAGCAGGGAAAGGATAGGAAAAGGATTGGGGTAACTGGGCCTCCAGCTCTCTCACTCACCGATACGAAACGCAACAGTACGGGTACCATTACTTCACGCCGGTATTCTGTGAGAGGGTAGTACTACCCCGGTCGATCTGGCGCATTCATGCTGAAACCAGTCCAATCCATTGAAATCGTCCATTCTTTCTACATGCCTAAACGTTTGAATCAATTTTCAAATCAAAGTATTGTTGGGTTTTCCTGTCAAAACATTCTTAACAGCAACACGGCGCGGCGTCCAGAACTGCATTCGGTTGACGGCAATATTTTCACCCTCTATGACATGGGACCTATAACTGAATCTGGCCAGATGTGGTATTATACAGCCTTGCTTAGCTCTTCGGGGAAATAGGCGTGAGGTGTATAAATGTATGTGAAATACTATAAGTTAAAACCCTATTTGACATAACAACGTGAAGTCTGTTACGATAAACTGTTTATGACGGTTGTAAAAACGAAATTTATTCCGTTCAATATTTTCAATCAGCAAAGTAGACAAACTGTATATGATAACAATCGTAATAGTGATGATGGTTCATTCATACGTATTACGTTTGCTTACTGAACAATAGTTTATTGTGCAATTATACTATCACTTGCATTTCATCTCATCGAGAGCCTCTTATATTGTCGCGGCCCACGCTGTCGTAACGAAACATCCAAATACACCACATACATCGACGGCTACATTATACTTGTGTATGTTTGTCGGTTAACAAGCTACGCACTGTACTCGTCACACGCGTGATTCTTCTTATTCTTGTGTTTACGTCACAACGATCGTCATCAGTATAACAGTCAAGGTGCGCGTTGCGTAAGCGGATCCGTGAGGTGTCATTGACATTACGGATGTTATGTGATTTGTGAATAAGGGTTCTGTTAGTTTTGGCACTGACGGTCTATTATAATCATGCACTTGTTAGTATGCTACTGTTCTGAGGTATTCGCTAGCTTGATGATTATGCCAACTGCATAGATGCCAGAGAGCTCGATAATTCACATGTTGTTTAGTAAGTACAACTATGGATACACATAGCACCTAGACTCGAAACAACAATTTTAATGTAAGTATACCATTTGTTTACTCGATGGTAGTAGAGAGAAGACCATTTATACTTCTGCACCACCCGTAAAGTTAAGTGGGTGTGAAGAACAGTGTGTGGTCACCATCCTAATGCGGCGAACATATTTAAGTTTACATAAGTATTTAACTCCTCTCTTTGTGTGGAGCTCCTGCCTAGCTGAATGATACAAATGGCGTGAAGATAATGATGTACAGACAAAACATCGTATGTTTTTAAATAAATATTGATACGCCATTGTTATTGACGTAGGATTTATTGATAGCAATGTTGTTATAAAAATATATTTACGTTGTTGATGACTAATACAACTTTTGCTTTCGTTTGATTCATAAACTAGAGACTAAGATAAATTTGTTGATACCGATTCGCTCTGCGATTTAAATTCTCAGAAAACATTAGCAGTTAATTAAAAACGAAATTGAATTAATTAATTAATATTTTTCGTCACAGATTTATCAAAGGATTAAAATGTAATGAGTTACATAACACCCGGAATTTTAAATTGGATATCTGCCTTCTTTTTAAGAAAGTGATATTTGTTCTAGAACAATACCAAAGACAATAACAATGACACTTCAGTTCAATAAGTATAATTTTTAATGCATTGATGACACACGGTGTCTGTTCACACTACCTAAAAGAGGCGGTTCCATTAATATACAATTATTATAATTAATACAAACACTTACAAGCGTTACGAACAATAATAATAAATCATGTTTTGTAACATAACAGCCGATGATACGAACGAACACAAATTTTATGCAAAGTTGACATTAACACTAAAATATTCGTTTTTTAAAACAGATTAAGCACGCTCACTGAATTCTTCTTGTTTCCTAACGCCGGTTGCAGTAACAGCAAGTTAAGTAATTAGTAAGGTTTCGTTTAGAAATAGTACATTGTTTAGTAGTTTTGTGAAACTAATTAAGTGGTTTATTGTCACAGAGCGTGAATGGCCTAATTGCTTGTTATCAAGGCGCCGCACTCTGATCTGTTAAGCTATTGTGATCATTGTGGTGTGGTATTTAGTAATTCTAGTTTCGTTGGTGGAACAAATGACACAAATTGCCTCGAGTTATTGTAAAGTGTACGCAATACGCGTTATATTTCATTTGGTGCCGTATATCCTTGCTAGTTTACATTTTGAATGGAAATATTCTCACTCTGTTTAAAAGTCATGGAGAACTGACAGTATTATTATTAATGTTTTGTTGTACTGATTTGCATTGTGCATGGAGTCTGTTTCATTGAACGTTGCACAACTGCTGAGCGCGTGGTGTTGGGTTCAATTGCAGGGTCTGTGATCGGTACTAACTACTACGAAAATAATTATCATGTTAGACGTTGCAAACCAGGTATTTTTCATTTCATCATCATCATCATCTTAGCCGAAAGACGTCCACTGCTGGACATAGGGTTTCCCACACAGGCCACTCCTGGGCCACGTGCACCCAATCACTTCCCGCGACCCTTATCAGGTCGTTCGTCCACCTCGTGGGGGGCCTACCCATTTATTTTTCATTTATTTTCATAAAATAGATAATTTATCGACGTTGCTTAAAATCGTCCACAAAAAAATAAATAATAATCTTACGGCTATATTTTAAAACCGAGGTCTTGGAACAAGATTTTAGATCCCTCGTAATTCCAGACCCGATGTTGCATCTGAGAATCTTTTGACAGAAAAATCTATAACATATGACCCGAGAATCGATCCTGAAATCTCATGGATATTAGTCACAATGCCAACGAAGCCGTCGATATTACTTTGATACGTACATACATGCACTTTAGGCACAATCATTTGTCTGATTCACAAATAGTAGTTCCAAGGTCTTTGTATCCATTGCTTCATTATTTGTAAACAAACTCCTCTGCTACAAAAATTAAATATTATGCTCAGACTAAACAAATGTTATACGTATTATGTAAAATATACAACGTCTCTAAAAATACATTTATATACATACTAATATTATAAATGCGAAACCGAAATATATTACGTCTGAGTATTAAGTTTTTAAAGCTAAAATGTTGAGCAGATTTTGATTGAATTTAAGCATCGAATTATCGTGAACAGGTAAAGGTTACATATACACTAGTTAATTACTAGTAGGGCGCGATCACCGAGGGTTCCTTAGAAGAAAACCATTTTGTTACCAGCACTTCTTCGTTTAAGCACTGAAGGAGTGCCGCCATTCTTCAGAAAATCGCAGTCTAATAATCTGTTGTAATTAGAATTTCCAAATTATTTAAGAAGGCATTGAAGTGAAATTACTTTATACGGATTGTATCGCGTTGTTTATTTGACGATTTAATACATCATTTTGAAACTGTTACACTACTTCTCTTAATATTTACTACATTTTAAGCTAATTAAATTATTAAAACTATTTATATTTAAGTTTACACTTTCTAGACGTTTCGGTTGTTTTTCAGCAGCCATGTTCACGCGGAGACTGTGCTGTTACCAGGGATTCTTGCTCCTTACGCGAGCAGCACAACGACTCCCTTTTCTTAAACTTTACCTGCACTACTGTAAGTTTCACCCATCTCCCGCTGTTGTAAAGCTGAAATTTAGCATACTTATCTAGGTAGTTTTACTGCAGTTGTTAAAAAAATCTGTTGAAAGCTTCTATAAGCCACGGCAATCGCATGCCACCTAGCGAGCGGTATGCTTTTTTACCACTACGTCATTCCTAAATTCAAAATCCATATGCTCATCCCTGAAAGTTTTATGATGCAAGCTTCGCACGGAGACAAAACCTGGTGGTCCGTATAAAATATGAATAAAGCCATCCACGTCGCGTTCGGTCAGTGTAAGAACTACGGAACATAATGTGAATGCCTCCCAGTTGTTCCACGCTCCATTGCTCCTTTCCAATTATTCTCCTTGTTATTTCTACTGACGACGTATACATTGTTATAACTATTTACAATTTATGATTGCTCTATAAAGTTTTAATTGCCAATTATGAGTGCTAAAGTAAATCTAAACGCAGCATGCGATGAATGAAACTAGCTTCAATTATATATTAACGAACTGCTTAATGATTAAAAGATGTCAGGGACACCATTTGAAAATATAAGCAGAAAGGATTTTCTTGTTAATTGTATTTACTTACATTAGTTGTTACATGTGACATCGTTTGCATTTTAAAATACCACTAAGCCTATGTTCTCATCTAGATTTTAAAATTGCTATTGCATTAATTGGATCTGTGGTTTAGCCGTGAAATCATAACAAACTAATAGAAGTGCATTTATAGTTGCTGTTTAGTGTTCTAATTTGCAGTATTTCTATTTCCCAAAGACCTTCACTCAAAATAAATTCTTATAAGTACATCACAAAAACTATATGTCACAAAATGTATTAATTGCAGTGATCGGACTTACATTTTTAATTAGATAGGTGGACAAAAGTGTAATAAAACACAAGCAATATAGTTATTATTACACTTAGCTGTATAGCAAGAATACTCATTACCTAGACATTCATTCATAGAGACTACCTACGCTGTGAGTTCTAAAGCATTCAGTTTACACATTAAACCGTTCAACACCTGCATTAACTAAAACACGTCCTTGTGGAATATTCTCGACCCAAACAGATAATTCATTGATGAACAGAGCACAACTTTATCTCGCACGTTTCCACATCCCTAGACCAAACAAGCTCTAAGAAAAACAAAGATCGGTATTTTGTAATCGAATTTCACGCACTCATAACTCCAACGTTAGGCCACGTTACGTAAACCGTGCGAATTGGACTTTAGAATCGTAGAACCAGATCGGTTGATTTATGGCATTGGCAAACTGAGTGTCGTGACGCGGCCTAATCATATCGAGTTAAATGGCTAATGGACACTAATGGAAATAATCGGGGGAGAAGATCTGACGAACACTGTCTGCGACCGCTCGGGAGAAAGTGACAAGTTTGCCGCTATCGCGTTAAGGCTCAGGTTTTGGTTCTTTGATCTTGTCGCGAACGTCGTAAATCTCGACACAAATACCGTTTTAGGATTAACGTCGCGAACTTTAATTGTCATATATGCCAATAAACGGTACAAGCCCCGCCCAATTCAGTGCACACTTAATCTTTTTGCTCAGGTGTGCTAACTGTTGCAAATTCTCCTTTTGTAATAATCTCTAAATATTTTAAGTACCTACTCTATATTTCAGCATCGATAAAAATTGTCATACATATCTTTTTCCATCATACGTGCCGTAATTGGAAATAATGTTCATGAATTTTTTCGGAAGCATTCCGATGTCGTCATCGTTTTGGTGCGTTCAGTGCGAAAGGTACATTAATGTAAAAAGCAGACGTTCTTTTGCATTGTATGTGGGCATGCACACCGGGATGAGTTAATGAAACGGGTAATTATCGCCACCACGTGTGTTATAAATGTGGATCGTGATTTTATTATTTCGTCGTGATTTAATGTATCAGACATGTCAATATATCTAGATGTCATATATCATGCGTTTACAATACTTTAGAATGTGGTGCGTACGACGTGTGCGACGCCTGTAAGTGTGCGCTCACCTTTACACACATAATTTGTTCTACTTTCATTCCATATGGCGTAACTCTCTTTTTCATTTTGCTACATATGAAATTGTTAAATATATTGCACTACATTCGATAATATAAAAAATAGATGCTCTATTTTCTTTTATAACAAAAGAGTCCTATTTCAATAAATCATGCTCGGGAATGTTTTTGACCGCTATTGGAATTGGCAGGCGGAAGAATAACAACAATATATGAATACTTGTAACAGGTGCTCGCAATATTACATTGTTTATGACAATTACGTAAATAACACAATCTATTTGCGAATACTATTTTAGACTAGTATGATTTTACCAGTTGGAAGTTTTTATATACATATAGAAGATCATTATTCATCATCGGATTATAATATTCCACTGCTTTATGAAGGCCTCTTTAAATGCACGTCTAATCCACGGCCTCTCTCATCCACAATTGTTTGTCACTGAAATACAATTTCATTTTAGAAACATACTAGCTGAACCGGCAAACGTTGCTTTGCAAAAACAAATTTTATGACCAAAAGATTTAAAAAAAATGTTAGAGGTAGACAACCCTTATCACTAAGGGGTATGAAAAATAGATAGTAGCCGATTCTCAGACCTACTAAATATGCATATAAAATTTCATAAAAATCGGTCAAGCCGTTTCGGAGGAGTATGGTAACTAACATTGTGACACGAGAATTTTATATATAAGATTTTCTACAGAACACAAGGTACATTTCTCCGGTCATGAAAACCGTAGTTGTTCACATCTAATGTATCGCTTAAATAAATATTATAAATAATAAATTATATATAATATTGAAAGAACTTACCCTTAAGTTCATAATTTAATGTACAGATAAAACTGAGAGGCTAATTTGTAAACCGTTACAGTTGTGCAAATATCAATATCACATTAACTAGTAGAATGTCCTGACTTCCCGCGGACGTTGACTTATTTAGTATTTATATACCAAGTTATATTTAACGTTTAATATGAAAAATCTTACTGTTGGAATATTTATAGGCAGCACTTTATTTATAAAGAAAGTACAATTAACCAGCCTTAAAAATGAAATTCTCGGTTAAATCGCATATTGGTGATAAATCCGCGACATTCAAAGGAAGGTTTTGGTTGCTTTCTAATACAGATAATGCACTTTTTAAACCGTTTTCTATAAATACAAATACCATACTATGTTATAATAATGTTTGTAGATATTTTGTACAGAAAAAGGTCACAAACCCTTTCTGATTTAGTTACAGCGCCTTTTCTTGAAATGAACAGGATACTTATAAACCGGGATAGGTACTCTATCTGCAAACTACTATTAAACGACTAAAAAGTAGATAAACATACAAACATTTAATAAGTATTTGTTAATTAGTCAGAAGTATTCCTTCGCAACATTCGGACTACTTTTACTGACGTTTAATTTTTTCATCTTATGTAACGGACAAGTCACATTTCGTGATCAATGTCTTAAGGATAAAGTTTTCGGTAATTAGATGGCATTAGCATATTGCATGAGATATAATCTCTATTCTAAGCTGTTAGATACACGTCGATAGTTAGCAAACACTTAGCACATTCCATATTAGAGCCCATTTGTCAAAATGCCGTTGCCACATTCGAGTAAAACTATTATCAAATTTTATTATGTTTCGTAACGTAAATATTTTGTATAACATAACATTGCAAAATGTTAAATTTATGAGAAATTTTGCGCTCATCGTATGGCCTTATATTTAATATATATTGCTTTTTAATCTCTGACAGCTAATTTCCACAGCAACACGTCATTGTACAAGCAATACTAGTCATTTATGAGTTTGTATTTCAACCGTGGAATCTTTACATTAATTGCTCACAGATAATGTCAACGCGCAAATTACTGTAAAATATGCTCTTAACAAACATCAATAAAATCTTGTTTATTTGTAAAAGGAAAATATATTTACAGCCGGCGGTTATTTAATACAATATTATTATGTTGTGACCCGTCTTGATGCTTATTTTTTTAACGGCAGTGGAACGTGGTGTTTGTCTGGCGTATTACGCGATATAGTATCTGTCAAAATATTTTGACGGGCCGCTCGTAACCGAACCACCGGCGGAGTAGCAAAATGCTACTCATTAATTACATCCGACACATTACTAGTTTTACTTTCATTAGTTATACAAGATATTTACATAATTTTCTGTTTGACTAAATAAAATGCAAATACACGTTCTAGGTCCTTTAACATTTAGGTTATTTACCTTCACTATCACAACAATACCGCTAAGTCTCGAGAAACAGAACTAAATAAATTTACTTTTCTAAATGTAGGTATATCTCGACGACTGCAGTGCACGTATTAATAAAATTATGATATTGTTAAGGTTACACGACTTTGCATTCGAAAGGCTTTCGATCGGTTTATTCGAGACAAGAACTTTTGTCTTAAACATATTCCTTTGTTGGAGAGATCGGTGCGGGCACAAAAGGGCCGAAAGTTATGTTACTGCAAAACTGAACGGCTTCATAAATTGTAGGACGTTTCGCTTTTGACAGCCGTCTCGAGGCTTTACGTGAAACTATGCTCTTGTCTACTGTAAACATACAGTACCTTACAAGTCTTACAGCGTGGTGCTTCTACCGTAGTTTTAGTATCTATTGTGTGGTCGCTTTGTTCTGATAGTAACTTCTGATTATTCAATACCGTGTGTAACTCTGTGAATAGTTGGTTCGATATGATCGCCGAATTTCTCCCCTCAGTTTCACTTTCCAACTCGCATCATCCGGGTTACTAATATGACATTTGTCAAGACGAGAGTCACTTGTTTGGCGAGAAAATAATCTCAATCAGAATCGACTGATTGCCACCGCTGAACACAACATTGTTTAAGACTAGAAATTGTGAGAATTCTCTTACAGCATTGGTACATCATTATCCTATTACAAGACGCACGAATACACTGGAAATACCTTTTTCTGGAACAAAAACGTACAGCCGGTTAGTGCTCGAGTTCACAATGAGCAAAGGCGTGACAAGATAAAATCTAGGGAACACCGTCGGCGAATTAAAATAAAATATCGCATTGAAAATGGACTGAATAGCCTTTGGGACGACATTAAGCGCAATTACTAGAGCCGGCACGCTATTTACACGTATTGGTCGGGACGTCTTAAAAAGATCCCGTCATGTGTGAGACTCATCAATAATGAGTTTGTTTGATATATCGGCGGCGTGGCCACAATTACGCCCCTATTTGAAATGCTCGCTCGTATATAATGAGATATTTCTCGGGGCAACTCTAGTAATTTGAAATCGGTTTATGTATCAGCCGTTGGTGTATTTCTCAAGATTACTTTGAATTTCTTACGATTGCTATAAAACTTTATTTATAGCTCGCATGCGATGATAGCGCACCGGTAAATTATTGGTGACTTGCAAACAGTATGTCGATTTAAGTAATTAGGTGTGGAAAAGTGTTTTCTGCTTCATTCACTAGATGTTTTGGCGCAGCGGTTTAGGAGTCACTTCCCCGAAATCGTCGCAAAAATAGTGTGCTCACGAATAGTTATAAAAAGTGGTCTCGAATCTGGGAACTCTTTGTATTGTTCTTTGAATATTTGTAAACATCGCGCGTTACAGGGATTAACTCTGGCGATGTTACCTATCATAGATCACACTTATTTCCTCCATAATTTTGTCACTGACCTTCTTCTTTCTGCCTCCGTGGCGCAGGGGTAGTGAATGCGACTGCTGTGCATGAGGTCTCGGGTTCCAATCCCGGGTCGGGCCTGCATAAAGTTATTGGGTTTTTCTGTTAAGAAATCTCAATAGCAGCCCGGAGTTAGGAAGTTGGCGGTGTTAGTCACCCCCGTGCCTCGGAAAGCACGTAAAGCCGTTGGTCCTGCGCCTGATCCCTCTCCGGTCGTGTCGGATTACCGTCCCATCGGATCATGAGAATTAGGGAACAGAGAGTGCATTTGTGTTTGCGCACACGCTTGTGCACTATAATATCTCCTGCGCAGATGGCCAATCTACGTTAAGATTAGCCGCCATGACCGAAATTCGGTCTGGAGGACATTAATATCATAACGTCTTCGAACATCCAAACAATATTTTGATTACGCGAATAATCAGTGAAATAGAAATATTAGATTGGATACCTATATATGTTTATCGATTGCAATAAAAATTAAAATCCCTTACCCAGACACGGTAATACGTTGCGGATAACGCGGTCAAGTTTTGGTTTTGAAATTGCTCATTCTCAAAATCAATCTGCAATGCCAATGCCTATTATTATTCAATGATGACAATTATCCTCTATTTCAATATAAAATTCATAAAAATATAACTTTTCTTCTTTGCAGAAATGCTGTTTTGAAAATTAGTTCTTCCACGAAGGCAAATCTATGATATCCTATTTACTCGTATTAATATTGTTTTATATTTATTATAATACGCGATATGACTGCCTCGTCGATGCAAACTATTCTATATAAACTTTTTGCGTAACCTAGTACATCTTATATGTGCTATATGCTGGTGCTCATGATTTGTTTATAAGATGCCATATACGAGTATAATATGATTAGGCAAATATATTCTGGTCGCAAATTAAATTTTAACAAAGGAATATTACATGTTCGAGGAGGACTATATTCTTGTCGATTCATTTTTGAATTCCAGGTTTTTTTATAATTTGATCGATTCCGGCAATTTATAGATAAGTAGACTTATTTGCATGTCACCTGAACGACGAAAGCTACGTTCTATTTATTCTAATATAAAACTATTAATTGTATTGATATATTAACAGCTAAAAAATATTTCTTTTTATTTCTCTAATTGTTACATCATCTTAGAGTCATGATTAATTTAAAAATCAAATCGTAATACTTACATAATACAGATAAATAACTTTTATCGTATATTTTTCTTTTTCCATACAATTGCCATTAAAATCAATGAACATCGGCGTGGATGTGAAAGTCAATTCAAAGTGGCAGACATCTTTAATTAAATAAAAGTGATTTCACGAATACTTCACAAAAAGTTGATTGAGAATTAGCATAGGATGCAGATATGATCGCGGCGAGAAATATTTTAATTCGATCTGTCAACAGTTATCGGCACTGCATTCTTGTTATCAACGTAAGATGTAAAAAAGTATGTTTGCTTCATTAAAGCCAAAGGAAGATAAGATCTCGGATATGCGAAAGTCGGTGAACATCTCCCAATCATCTAATTTGTTTTCGCTTTCTGTTCCACGTAGGTATTTATTGTGTCCGAGATGTTATCGATCTGACAAATGGAATTATTACGACTTACGATTAATATTACGCAATTTGTGTAACGCGAGTTCACTCTTTCTCGTGCCACATTTCGCCTCCAGCTAATAAATAGGCGGTGTGATTAAATGATTAGCAATCAGAAGAAGACTTCTGATGTCTCTCGCAAGAAAGTCTCTTGTTGATAACATTTTATAGACATTGTTGGCTTATTTTTTATGTTTTTGATGATGACATATCATTGGTTGGAACATCTATCAATGTCAATTAGTATTTAATCGGTAAGGCACATGAAAGTTTCTAATGGATCCATCTGTTATATTTGCAGATACCATTATAACCTGTTGATGGATTATATTAATTCGTTGTATTATTTCGAAAACTCACTTTAACAACTTTGAAACTAGCCTTTATTGCTGTCCCGTAATTTTTGACATGATATGACAAAATATAATTCAATAAAAAGTGGCATTAAAAAAACGGATGCCGACAGTTAACCAAACAGACTTTGATAACACAAAAGACAGTTAGTTATAGCGACGCGATACTCATGGCACTTACAAGCTCTACGCTATAAATTAAAACTGATTCGCAAAATGTTGTAATCAACATATATAGTTCAAGGTTGACCATGTTAGTTTAAACACTACGTTACTAAGAATTTAGTTCTTCTTGAATTTATTTTTTTGGAAAATTCCATATGATGTTCCTTGACATGCATTGACCCAGATAAAACTTATGTGGTAATTAATAAAATGAAGACGTTTAGCAAGATTTAAATCATCGAATACAATTTCAATTTAAGAGTAATATAAAACAGGTGCTTTTCGTTTTAGAGCTATGAGGAGCGTCGTAGCTGACTCGTTCAGACAAATAGACGCCGATGAAATTAGTTTGAACATAAATATAAATAATTTAAAGTCTTTTACAAAGACCAATGTTACCCAACGTATGTGTTCACACAACATGCAGTTAAGTACGGCCACATACTTAATATAACAATGTTTCACAACAATTCGATGGGTCGTTTCGTGAGTGCTGGACAACTGAACACTCAGGCTGTCACTCAAGCTACGTGTCTGTCGTCCAGGGCTTTCATCAACAAATACCAAGATTTTTTGTCGCCTTAATAATTAATACATAAAGTTCAAATTCGTATAAAAGTGTGGAGCATATAGTGCAAGAGTCCGATATACATCTTAATTGCATAAGGGCCGGGACATCGCTCAGCCCGACCGACTGGAGCTTTGTTTTATTTTTAACACAAATATTTATTGCTTAATTAAATTAATGTTTGTTTACTTTGTTTGGAAAAACATTGAAAGGCGTCTGTTATTTATGGTTGTGCCAAAAGCAAATAGAATTTAGATAATGAAGTGATTATGGTGTCTACATTGTGGAGACTCAAACATGACATCGAATAGATGAATCATTGGTTTCTCCGCGACGTTTATAATAGCTACCGTTTGACAGTGTATGTACATTCATATAGTTAGCGAAATTGTTGTTTGTAGAGTGAGTATGAAAGATGTCTGGATTAGGTGCGAATACATAAACGCTGCAAGTGTCGTTACCGCGTCGACAAATCTGTCGCGCTCGTGTGCACCCGGCTTTCACTGGCATTGTTGTCAGCGGCTGAAGACGATACTTTCGCCACGAACTCAGCGCGCACTGTTTGGATTTGCGACTTTTAAATATTTCGACATTTCGAAACACTTGTGAAATTCCCCTTTCCTTGCGTCACACAAAGAAAAATAGTAGGCGCCTATGTTTATTTAAGTATTTCTCTTGCGAATATTTATAAGTTTCTTTTTGGTCGCGATGTGGGAACGGATACAACAGGAAGAATGTTAACAATCCGGTCGCACTGAGGATGCTAATTGACTGTCGGCAAGCGTTACCAGTCTCGTCGGGGCACCTACCATCCATTTTCATAACACACGCCGTTTATTGCGAATCGTTATCGAATTTTAACATAGGTACATACGCTGGCGCCACCGAATTATGGGAAAGAATCGGATACAAGCATATGAAAAATATTAGTTGTGTTTAAATTTTTCTACTTTTCATATTTCGTATTAATAGCACACGTGACAAACAAGCCCATCTGATGGTAAGTTTCCTTAGCGTTTAATTATTTACAATACCGGGGCTACAACGTGAGTTGCTGAATCTAGAGAAAAGGCATTAAATATGAAAGAAAAGGAACGGGCAAGGTAGGTATGTTTCTGCCGAACTCTAACTCAACTGACGAATCGCGATAACTGCATGGTGTTGTGACATTTTCTGTATCAGGGTGGCCCTTACCCGTGTGTAAGTCAGCTAATTAATAAAGACAACGTCAGACTCATCCGCATCACTAAGAAATGTCTTTAAACCATAAAACTACAACTTAAAATTATTCCAAAATAATGAAATAGTGTCTTGTACACAGTCTTGTAATTCATAATTACGTTTAGTCATCTTTTACTTAGAACTAGATGTAATAGGAGAAGTGGAAGGTTAAAAATTGAAGAAGTAAGTGGTGACTCGTGGTAGGGGAGACTGGCGACACTTAATGATGACGAGGTTCGAGCGGCTGCATAGGAACGCGGCTAAATCCCAACGGTGCCCAGAATCGGGTGCATTTATTTACATTATTATGTCGTCTCGACTATTTCTGGTGCGCCAGACACGGATTCAGTAATCCGTCCGCAATATTATAAACATGTGAAACTAATCCTTATTGTTCTCTAGCAAAAAATAACATTAACCCAGTTATTAGCTGCATACATATGAATAAAGCCATCAATCACCAGTTGAATTTCAAATTGAGGGTTCAATTTGACCTTTAAAACCACCTAGCAAATACTAATCAGCCTGAATACATAATATTGGTTATTGTACCTTCATTACTTTGATATTTGTTTATCATTAGATGTTTTCTGTTTTGTAATTACAATACTCTACATTTTATCTGTTTATGTTCTTAACATTAATCAAAACATTTTTGTTGTTTGCAAAAAATATTTAATTCTTCTTCTCCCTAGCCTTTATTATTCCCAAGTCGCTTGGGGTCGGCTTTTCTAGTCTAACCGGATCTGACTGGATATCAGTTTTTACACGGAGCGGCTGCCACCTGACCTCCGCAACCCGAAGGCTAACGATACCCTAAGGCTAAACCAGTGTCAGGATATTAAAGGGCACTGACTTCCCAATAACGACTGCCATAGATGTTCATGGCAGCCTGGACCGACGGCTTAACGTGCTCTCCGAGGCACACAGCAGGCGATAATTGTCAATCAATACGCACATAATTTTGAAAAGTCATATAACTTCCGAAAGTCGGTAGTGCGCGACATAGGTTCGAATCCGAGACCCTCTGCATCGCAGTCTGTTGGTCTCCCCACTGAGCTATCACTGAAAAATATTTACATAATTAATGGTATTATAATACAATCAGCAGCGATAGTCTAGTGGGTGTTCGTTGGACTACCACGCAGAGGTTTTAAATAGTACATTTTTGGAAAGTTATGTGCGTATTAAATAGTTAATTATCGCTCGCTTTAACGGTGAAGGAAAACATCGTGAGGTAACCTGCACGTCTGAGAGATCTCCATAATGTTCTCAAAGATATGTGAGGTCTGCCAACCCGCACTAGGCCAGCGTAGTGTACTACGGCTTAACCCTTTTCACATTAACAAGAGGCCAGTGTCCTGCAGTGGGACAGTATAATACAGGCCGGATATTATATTAAAATACAAACTATAAAATATTAGGTTTTAATTTAGCTTAGCGCCAGAAAGGCAACGTTAGTTTTACGAGCATTCATTCGCACAATAGTGTTTGGTATAAAACACCTTTCTTTAAAGTCAATTCTAAGATAATATTCAATTAACATCAATCTAACGTTTACGATTACAACCATAAAATTAATATCGAAATTGCTTAGTTGAATACGGATCTGCGGTGTCCGACAATGACAAGTTCAGTTAAGTTCTCAATAAAATAATATATGATCTTGACTTAGAAGTCGACATAGATCAGTGTAGCATTGAGACTCTGTATAGTTTATCATGTGCTAACTTAATTATAATAATGGTGACGTTTCATGTCTAGCTCGTGACTGGCGCTGCCAAAAAAAAGGTGAACAGTTTCAATCTCACCTTGATCTGACTCTTTATGCTTATCTAAATTTCTATTCACGAATTTGGCGAGTTGTTGTCGTTGCTCGTAGTAATTTAGTAAACATGGCTGGGAATTAAATTTATGTCTAAATCGAGACAAACAGATAGCGGGACACGACAACGCCGGAGGAAATTGTTATCTCTCGATATAAGATTGCGGGGAGCGATAACTCGATCTATCGGAAAACTTAACGAACCGTGCTTACATTAACATTCTTATGATTTTATTACGAAACGGCTCTACTAGGATCTTTTAGATTTCAGCATCGCAGCATTTGGCAAAGATATAGTCTAAATATCGTGAAAAGCGAGAACAATTGGACATTTTAACCATTTTAGACAATTTATGCAACATTGGGAAGTATAGCATGCCGAAGTCATCTGCTACCATGCAAAGTCGGATAGAAGAGTAGAAGATTCCATTCGCTTTGTACAGAAATATTTTGCTGTATTTTCTATGCTGTATCGTTTCATTAGATATCCTAGTAATTCTCTATTATTATCATTAATATAACGCCCATTGTTTTCCCAGATATGTACTTCTCTAAAACTACCCACTACGTGTGAATTACAAGTGAAGGGACTACGTGTATGATCGCCGTTTTAATAAATATGAATATCAGATTTGCAGAATTTACTTTGGCAGAGCAGCTATAAATGAATACTTATAATCTTTTATGCCTTAGTGCATAATTCTGTAAATTTTCTACATTAATAATTTAACAAGGAACAAAAGCAATTTAATTTTACTTACTGAGGTAAACCTGGAAAATTACTGTCAAAAGAATAAAAAGTCAGTTCTCTTTATTTTCAGGTTCTATTAATAAACACAAAACTAAGAAGAGAAATCAAAGAAATAAATCAAAAGTAAGAATAACAATATACGCAAATGTATTTGTCAAATCTGCACCAAATTTGGCAATTGTTTAGTAATGCGCTGCGCTACTTTCTAAATAATATAAATAACAATATTTTGCAAATTAATTTATTTTCAAATATTAGTTCTTTGATAAATATTCATTAAAACAAGCTCAATTAGAATAATTCTACGTTCTCGCGCTTTTTGCGCTCTTTTGTTATTGCTCCGATGGTATTTTGATTGGCGCATTCTGATGTGATGAAACTAAACGATGTGTTGAAGCTTTGACCGAGCTCCCAAGAGCAACGGGAACAATGATCTTGACTTCATTCATCACAATTATCTCCTTCCTATTTATTGCTCTGGACAGCCGTATTGCGATGCCAACTGTACTAATTGGCGGCATGGTAACTATGGACCCTTGACAACTGTCCAAGTTTAGCTGCATTTTTAATTTCTTTTTGAAGGTGACTTTTAAAACCAATTGCTTATAATAATAGTACATTTCTTACTTGTTTTTCTTTAGAACCTACCTCGGCAAGTATCTTCCTACCTTCAGCAAATAAAAAATAGGTGTGCATAAATGCGGCAATCTAGCCGGATACGTTTGATCAACGGCGAGGTGCTCACCCTAAATTAAATCTATACAGTCATGAATATACTTACTTCACAACAAACTCTAAATTGATACGCAGCACTTCATCTTGCCTAAAAATAGATGTAGATATACTGACAACTCCAAAATAAGGAAGATATAAACCGCATCTAAATCGCTTCAGTGATTGCCAAGTTTACAGCACACATACACAAGAATCAAGAATGAAAAGTCGTTGCTTGTAAATGGTTGTACACCTTACAAGTCGACGCAAAAATAGCTATCCGCTACTGGTTGTAAATAATTACGCGCCAGACATTGCTTTGAATGCCTTGTATGACCACTCATCAGTGTTAACAATTTGTTTAGTTTTATTGTGGCTCCAGGAATGTAGTCCATCGCTTCACCTCACCGTCATTAGTGCATACCGCGCTCAGAATACCCCGAATAAAACTAATGCGACTAGACTAAACTGAGAGGCGTAGCTAAACATTCATCTTGTGGTGACACTTGTTTCCATGCTTCCAGTTTTGACGATAAAAACACGGCCTGTTTAAATTTAGTAAAATTCGAATAGGACGTTAAAGTTAGTTCAATAACAGTGATGATTCTCACAATCAGGTAATGTTCTTTCGATCTTTTGTACTGATTCAAGGGTTGCTTTTACTTGGTACTTATAAGTAATTATGGACGCATTAAGCATAAATAATTAAAATTTTACTTTGTAGCCTCGGTTTTTAGTCATCTCAATAAGTTATTAACCAAAAATTCTACTTAGCCTTAGCCCATAACAGAGACGCACTATGTTGGCATTCTTGTTTATGAGACTGTACGATAGATGGCGGATGACTTGAAGTTTAAATGATGTATTTGAGATTCTACGCGTAGATTGCGCACCAAGCATATATACATATTCAAAACAGAAAAAGCTACTCCATCAATGCAATCGAGTCCAAGAGTTTCAAAAATAATATTAGTTTTTTATATTTAAGTGAGCATGCATTTCTGAGGTGAGAAGAACTTTACTATTGTGTGTAAAATAGCAGTTAAACGCATAGTTAGTAGTAGACAGTTTTCCTTAGTCCCTCAATGTCATATTCAACATTTGTGAAAGACGCTTTATCGGCTGATTATGATGGTTATTGAAAAACGTATAATTTCGCAAGTAGGTAGAGTTCTTGCATTATTTTATTGAACATTACTTTGTACGCGTTAAAAAGTGCATAAATCAAGACGAGTACAAGTAAAATCGAAGTGAACTATAAGTGCGCTCTTTTTTATGACTACACAGTCAATGTTTTAATCAAGGAGTTCATACAACTGTCGATCGATTATACGAGTACCTACATTATCTGACATAATTGCATAGATTTACCTTTAATATCTGCTGCCCCAATATAGGTAGGACAACAGTAAGAGCCATGAAATCGAATAATTTGATAAGTATCAGGTGCAATTACGATACCTTATTTATAACAGCTACTGTGTATTTTACATATTAATTAATAATATACTTGACGAATATCTTCAGCTTTATTCGGAACTATGTGCAAGAAGAGCGGATATACCTATTTTGGGTGACGGCGAAAAATAGTTTAATTCGTCAATTATAGCAGGCCACGGTGTGGCCGTTGGGAATTTCCTGTTTAACTCGGCTCCGAAACCTGCAATTAGCTAGATAAAATCTTGATTAAACATTTTGTGTGTCAACGCAAAAATAACCCTCCAGCTACTGCATAAAATGTTTAACTGTTCAATGTGAAACTATGTTTTCTTCACGTCTTGCTGTCTCTGTTAGTATCAAAATAGCGCCTAATACTCGATATTTTAAATATAAGGAAGCAGGAAACAATTAGTTGCATAAACTCAATCAATATTCGCATATATTTAACGATTACATCCAACTCTCTACCATAACTCAATTTCAATACGAATTAAGGTAATCGAAATTCAAGCATATTAATTTCCCATCAATAAAAAACAATTAATTATAAATCTATCGGATGCAAGACCAATTATTGGTAACACGGCTACTGTAGACTTTCACTGCCTGTCCTGGGGTCAAGTTTACATGACTCCAATACATGTGGGTCACCTCACCTCGCTACACGATCATTAGTTATACTCAACACATCATCCGCTTTACCTGTCAACAACCATGTAATGATCCGACCAATTAATGATCCGACTAAATAATGCTCCTTCCAATTAATAATGCTGAGTTAAACTCCAAATAATGATGTGCTCGACGGAAGGACTTGTTTGCACCAAACATTTACACAATCGGTCAAATATGTACTCGCGAATACATAATATCGGTATGTTACTTTCTTTTGACATACTTATTCAATGTGTTATCTCGAAGTAGTACCAATATTGGTTTTTGGAAAAGGATCTTCGAATACTCTATAATATGGTTACATAATACGCATCTACAGATCCATCAAAGTTCTTAGAATTAAAAATAAAACAAATTTCATTGGATCTTAGGATCTAGTTTAAACAAAAAAGGCTTAATGGTTTGACCTGGTTTAAACTTTCATTACTTAAATATCTGATTAATAAACTTCTGAGCCACTTCGATAATAAAGACGCCACTAACTATTTTAGGAATTATTAAAATGTTTTCTAAGAAACACAAGTTAAAAATTAAAATGACATTGATAAAATCAGTGCTCGGAGCGATAAAAAGTTGATTTTGCCATAAGTCGTTGACAGGAGTAATCACCTAAAGGAATATCATAATAAAAATACAACAGGTCCAATAAAAAGTAATATGAAACGTCCAAAATAATTGCAATAACGTTTTTTGTGATATTACGTTGCGTGTTACGCGCTGGTGGTAACACGGGAGGCGCACGCGCATTCTACAGGTTGCCGTGTATGGCGCATCTCGCACTTGACGCGCACAGCACCCGCGCCACTGCGCCGCTCACATCCGTCTGCTTAACCCATTAAATGCTCATTTTCTATAGACATAATATCTTTATATCGCGTTACATGATTGTACAACTCGAATTGTATTTATTTACACATACACGTTTTAAACGTGCAGAAAGTGGTAGGTATATTATCTAATAATTAATTGAAGATTTTTGGCTTTTCGATATTGCGTCAAATATGAGATGTCCATTTATTCCTGGATAAATTATTTCGATTTCTGCGCTTAAATTGCGTGCAATTGTAAGGGCTTGTGATAAATGCCCGGGTAGGGCAAAGTGTCTTTAGAAGTATTTTCCGGGCAAATCTCAGTAGCAACAGGAAGTCTATAAATGTGCCCGGTAGACGACAATACGCTTATATAGGACTTTAAAACATTAATTTACAACAGAAATTACAAAGGAGAGTGAAGCAACATGTTACCCTCTGCCTATCTTTCGAGGATATACATGCAAGCGTGATTATACGTAAGTATATAAGAAATACATCAAAACGGAACACAAAACAATTGAACAGTAAAATTAAAAATTCATTTGAGAGCTTTGGCATAATACCTGACATTGTAGATAGTAATATTTCGATTGCCGAAAGTATATGGCGACGGGACAGCGAAATTTTCTGTAAGCAGAGCAACACTTTAATAAAGTAATCACTATCATTAAGAATTTTAACTAATGAGCCATCGACGCTTAAATATAAACGGATTATTTACATTTACCGGATTTCAACAACTCATGCGCTGTCCCCGCGGGAAGATTTCTTCTTATTTTAGTATTCTTTCTTGTCGACAGTCTTTCAACATGTAAGTAAAACAAGGCATTTTGCCAAAATATACAATACTTATTTATCGTTTACCTTTTGCCACGAATTTATTGTAAACAATAACTATAAACACAAACACGAGGTGGAAGTAAACAAAGATGACGGGATGTAAACAATTTAATGCTTTCAAACATTCCCATGATTTTTCACTTTCGACATAACAAAGATCACTCCGAGGTTCCTGTATACGTTACACGAACAAACGTGTGTACAAGCTATGGCGTGAACACAACAATACTAAGCGGTTCTGGGAACTTCATGAAAATATTTGTACTTGCGTATTTACTACGGGCCACGCGTATAGACGGAGCAATGAGTCAATGATAAGATCGTGGATAACATACTTTTCTGCCTATCTATTTACTTCAGTCCTACGTTCACCTTCGAAAAGTAGGCAAGCTAAACATGTAATCAGTATACACTGGTGCGCTAAATATTATGGCACTGATTAATTCCCGTATAAAAATTTAAATTCAGCAGAGTATTTTTCGGACTCGCAATGACAAAACTAATAAGCTGCTAATCTTTGGATATAAAGACAGTATCTGTGTGTCTATAGATAAGTTGTTTATTCGTTTTACCCTATGTATATAAGTTACATTCCTAGAGTGTCTTAGAAAATTGACACCTTTGTAAACCAACCGTCATAAAAGGAGTCACGGCACTAACTGCGCAAGGCAAAAGGCTAGGTCTAGCTTCTGGCAGCCAGACGTCCAGTTAACAATTTCCAAAACCCGAGCTTACTTTTTCATATTAGAAGACAATTTGGCTGCAATCTTACATTATATCATAACTTATGTTTAACAAAATCATCTAGGTATTACAAATTTCATTATTAAAAAGAATCTCAGGACTAAAATAACACTGCCCGCGACCGTAACATTTTAAATAAGTAGAAAAGTGCTAACGAATTTTAATAAAAAAAGTAATACTTAATAATAAAATGAATTCTACGAGTCCTACATAAATAATATAGTGCACCTCTGCTTAACACAACCGTGATGCTATGTTATGTCTACGCGCAGAAACAAAGCTATATTATTCGCAATTAATTGAGAAGCAACCTATACAGACCTATATGTGAGGAAGGCACGAGGTCACAGGTACGTTGGGGCACTAACCTTGCCGGTATGCACGATCGCCGATAGCTCACAGATTCGGTCTTGGGGCCTATTAAGCTATGCCGTCTTTGATGCCAAGTCTCAGATGTCAATCGTTCAGACTTCAGACGCAAGTCGGACGCATGCCCCTAGTTTAGGCCTTGTCACTCCGCTTGACGGCCCCACTAACGAACGCAGATGTTAGCCGGATGCTTTGAGAATAGGTTTTACTACAGCAGTTATTAAGCGATGTGTGTTGATTTTTAATGTTAGTAATAGGATATGTTGCTAACCTTCACTGTTTCTAGAATTTAGAGAATGGTGATTTATGTATAGCCATATTATTGTGTTTTGAATGCGAAGCTGCTGATTACGCGGTGTAGGAGATAGTGTAATCTTTACTTACACTTAAATTTTGTCTAAACTGCAGTAAGTACCTCAAATGAGATACTAAAAAAACCTTGCGTCGCGTTTCTGTGGCGAGTATGGTTGCCAAATACATTGAGGAAACGTGCGTTCAGCAGAGGTGAAAAGCATATTTTGTAACTATTCAGAATAATATCTGCTAAATTTTGATTAAATAAATTTTAATGCGCAATTAAAGCCATCAGTCTCAACTGTACACCTACAGGTTCCAGTGCGCGTCCTTACAATTTACATCTACGTTATCTAGGTTTCAGTAATAACTTATTAAGCTTTATATTGCTTACAGTATGCAAAATATGGCAGGAAAATTCACTGTTTACCAAATAATCTTGTTTTATTATAAATATGCAGACTTTTACGATCAGAATATTTGGCACACTAAACTGAATACAAAACATTAGCACCAGGACCAAGTATTTCATACCAGAACCATACCATATACATGATAAGATCTAATTTTAAACTCTTTATCTGGTAGTGTTTTGTCAAGTCCTTTTTATTTAAGCTTTACCTTGTCGTATTTAAGTTGTCCAGCCTTTGTGAAAGCTCAGTTCACTGAGTTTAGGATCGAGGAAAGAAAAACACGGTTTCTGGATGAAGTGTTACAAACGACTAAAAACGCAGTTGTTATAACGTAGAACCTAAACACTCCTGCCAAGTTGTAGGCCATATATACCTAGATGACACAACACACAGCAGACACGTCTGGGTCAGGCAGACGTGTAGGTTATGTTGTGTTGTGTCATCACATTTAAAGTCAGCATACTCATTCACCGCACGTGCTGTTAGCACGAGCGGTAGCGGCCGCATTTCAACGGAGATCTTTGATTCAAATCTTAGCAATATTAATATTTTGCTTCGAATTCTTCTGATAAATTTAACATAACTGTAATAGCGAATAATTACGTCTAAGACTAACAAGCCTCATGGTACTACAAAAATTTCAAATATAATGTACACTTGTTAGCCTTAGCTCTCTCATTGTGAATATGATCCGTGTTGTCCAATAGTAGGATGTGCAGTATTGGATAGATACTTTCTATAAAAGAAGACTCAGAATAGAAAACAAAAAGCCTGCCTGTTGAAAAGCTTAAATTAGTCTTGCCGGCGACGGTGACGAATTACAAATAATTTTAATTTTGTGGTTATTGCCACAAAATTTAAATACTACAAATAAATTTGATCTCGCTTATAGTTATTAGTGAGATCTAATTTATTTGTAGTTTATAACCTACGATGAAACATTGATTTTATTTTTATCTGGCAGTCCAGATAAGTAAGTAAATTGACTAATAGTCGGGTAAAACAAAAAAAATTCAATTAATAATTATTGTCCAAGTAAAATACACTTAATTAGCGTAGTGCGGAGAGCTTCGGACTGGACCACGGATAGAAGTCCAGTTCCAGGTCGATGACAGGAAACCGTTTTTTAATTTTAAAGCGCGCTACTCTGCTCTCTCTGCTTCATAATATTTTTGACTCAGATGCCCTGTGTGATGAACTATAGCCTAACTCTTGTCATTCTAAAAGCGGAATCCGTGCTCAGTAAAACAGCTCAAAAACCTTTTCATTTTATATTATTTTACAAACAAACTTGCTTCTGCCCACGGCGTCTCCTGCGTGAAACCCACAAGACCGCATACCGCTGAATCACAAATCTAGGATCTAGGTGACTCCAATAGAAATCCTGTAATTTGAATCACGATTTGTATACACTTAGTATATAATAATCATGATATTGAGTATGTATTATTTTCAATGTCTTTACTAACAATTTAATCTATGACGAGATTTTGCGTTCATCCCATTTCTGTAACGTGGCATATATGCACAACCCGTTTCCGTAAACAACTTTATTGTTGCCACAATAACCTGATTTACCTAAAACATTTGTATTATTGGGTGCTAGGTGAAGAGAAACAAAAGTTTTAAATATATCTACCCACCCACTGTAGTCATAAAATACGATGCACTAAAGATATTGTTGCCGCGGACTATTGTAACATGAGACATGTAATAAAGATCTTGAATGTGTTATTTTCTAATCTTAATATGATGTGTCACGCTGCCCTGTTGGTTCAGTGGCGTAAGCGTGCCTGTGATGCCCAGTTGCAGCAAGTTGTGATTGCATTGTATTTTTTAACAAAGTCGTTTCTCTATCTGATAGTATTCTGCAACAGCTTTAATAGACGCCAGCAGGCTCGTGGGACTTAAAATGTAGGTGGTGAAATGTAAATAAACTACATAGCTAATCCTATGAAAACCCTTTTCTTTCTTTTCTTTTCATGTGGTTAGTGTGTCAGTGGCCAACCTGTTGTCAAGAGTTTTCAAGCCGCCCGTAGGCCTCTGACATGGCTTAACGATGGCTGTCAATTTGGCAACTCGCTAATCGTCTATCGATCAGTGAGTGCAATTGGCTATGAAAACCCTAAGGCCGATAGAAACCTATGGTGATAAATCCTAGGTATATAAATACTCGACTAAAATAATAGTGCATCTTACAAGATTTTTTTTATTATTTATTTATTTATTTGGTTAACCAACAACTGTTTACACTTATACATAGGCAACATAAAATAAAATCAATGGAAACATTAGTTAGTGTAACAATTAATTAGAGGTTAACACCACATGAAATGATGTATTAAATTAGACTAGCGGTCGCCTAGTGGTCAAAATTCGACCATAATTGATTTAAATTTAAGTTTGATTGTTATTCAGGTTTTATTGTCTAAAGCTATACCCTTATTACACCCATTTCATTTAGATTTCGCCAAGGCTATGCACGTTATTATACCTATCTTTTTTAAACATTTAAACAAATTATTATTTACTTAACTATACTCTTTCATTGACAATATTCCTAAGCTGGTTACTTTGTTTTGTTTTTACTTTATGACGTATACGTAAATAAGGTATATGTAACCATAGTTACAAAGAATTGTACGACGTCGGTCGATCAATTTCGAAATACTACGAACGCGATTGGACTGCGTGTGTCAAATGCATGGTTGTATGCGTGTAGTGTTTTTTCATTAATTTAAGATATTTTAATTCATATTTTATTAAAATATTAGGTTTCGCCACTCCTTCTCCATACAAACTTAAACTGTGCCAAGTTTTATACTCCTCCGTCCTAGCAATTTTCGTAAAAAGGGGACAAAGCTTTTGCTACACGTATTAATATATAGATAATAATAAATATCTCACCATGAATGAGTAGTTTATTATATTACCTATCAGTCACGGCTTTCCCAAGACAGTAAAAACATTACAAAGCAACATGGAGTCTAGTAATGTACCCAAGAGACGTCTGCCACTATAACGAAGGATCTTAAACAATTGCTGGCTAAATGTGGATATAATATACCTGCGATTACACCATGTCCTTCGAGGATGTTGCCGTGACCATACATAATATATCCATGAATAAGGCATGAAACGGCTCCCCGTGTTACTAGATATCAAAAACTGAGCAAATAAAACATAATTCTGAACTAGACAACAAACCCGCAATAAAGCAAAGCGTTTCATAACAAATGTTCTCTGAGAAGTGCCGTTATTTTTGCAACAGTATGCAGATACAGAGTTTTTAACTGTAATTTTGGCAAAAGATGATTCCTAGAACGCTGGGTGTAACATACGACTTATCGTAGCGATCACTGGAAACGGTAGCCGGTAACCGTATAGCTAATGCTCGCGCACCGGTCGGACGGTCGGTCGGTCATATGAGTACTGTTTATTATTTGTGAACTACCGATATTATGCTGCGGACTGAGATTAGGTTTATAGCGGTTATTGTGGTTTAGTAACTTGTGAGAATTTATTTGTTTAAACTCCCTCATGATATTAATCTCAAAAATATTGCTACCAACATTTTACGGACATATGAAAATTCAATTGCAAATAATTATAAACGATTACCTAAATATAGTAAAAAGAAACAGTTACGGGAGTATTTCTGGCTTACATAAATTATGCCTTTTATCTAATTTCAAGATAATAAAAAATATTTTAATATTCAACCTCTGTAGTACCTACTTATTCTAATAGAACAATCTTTATCAAATTAATGCAAATGAGATGTCAAGTTATAGTTAATCTAGTATCAGCGCTGCGTTCGATTTGAAGACGAGCGTTTATTGTTCAGTTATAACTTATAACTTTTGTGTCAGGAAACTTCAGCAGCACGTAGATATTACGTCAGAACTAGGCATAATTGTTGAAAAATATATGTGACTCGCTTTTGCCCAATACATATTCCTTCTTTTCCGTCTATTACAAATTATGGCATATTGAAATATATTGAGGTCTAAATAACAGTGGAATGTAGGTATCTCAGCTGCTTCCTTATAATACTTAAATCTAACAATCTCGAAGCTATAATAATACGCAATCTCGTATTATTGTATAAAGCAAATAAACATTAAAATTGAGTAACTTTAGTGTCTCATAATGTCAGTATAGAAGAAAACACAATGTCCATAATATTGTCGTACAAAATACATGGTTAACTGGTTTAAACACAGTTCTATTGTAAAGTGGTTGATTCCGAGTATTGATCTGCATGTTACATAATGAGTGAACACAAAAAGCCGTAATCGCTGAGCGTTTCGCCATCGCCGGGTCCCGTGAGTGCGCGGTGTGGCTGCGAGTTCCCGGAACACGGCGAGGCACCTGCTGCGACACCAAAATGATAAATAAGACATAGGATTAATTGCTTCCTACCAAACCCGACACCACTAAATCACAACACATATTAAACTGTCGCCTTTTAATCGCTTTTATCATTCCCACTGACATTTTTTCCAAGTTAATAGATAGATAGATTAAGCTGCCAGTTGGTATTGCGCGGCCTGTACCAACTTATTTATGTAGTCTGGAGTGAACCAGATGAATGTTTGTGTGCAGACCGGGGACTAGGTGTGAGTCACGCGTTAAAATTTAGAGTTTCAAGCGGCTGCACTTGTGTACTGTTATTGTATTATGCTCCGCTGTGTTCGTTACGCATAATTAATGTTCCAACATTATTCTAATTTACTATAACATTTTAGTTATGAACCCTTTTGTTTATGCACATAAAATTTAATCTAAATCATAACGTCTGGTTCTGCCTGCGCGCAATCTCGACAATACACCATTATCTACTAATCGTGACCTGAATTTTGATTTTATTTATATAATTGAGGTTAACATTTATTGCGATCAATGTCTGATATGGAGAAGATAAATCTCTCATTAACATGCAATGTTTTGAATACTGACAGATGTATTAAGTTTGCGAGTAGGTAGATAACTCATCTATACATGTAACTAATTAATTGTTTTTAAATGTAATACCATCACCATAGAGCAACACATGACCCGCGCGGCCCGCGTTGCTCTAAGACCATCACAGTTGATGTGGCTGTTATAATCTACATAGGACAGTACAGCAGATTTGGCGCGTCAGGTTTGTTTCTGCCAATAATTAGTAACATTATCAGACATTTATTTTCGGGTAAGTAGAGATGTGTCACTCCAATATTTCGCTAACCTGTTGGCGTATACATTACCAAACTTTATAACTATCTAGGTACTACTGTAAATTACATAACAAAACACCTTATAATACCTTGGTGAACCCTGGAGTCGTATTCACGGCACCAGCGAAGCAATGGGTGTTTATTATCATGACAACAATATTACCGTATCGTAATAGTACCGTATCCTGGCAGAGCCATAGTTTAGTTATGGAAAATCTTTACCGAAAGGATCAAATCTTGGTCATAAGCTCTAATCAATAGAGGCACAATCAATTAATTTTATAAGGATGTAGTTAGTCTTAGTTAACCATCAAAACTCAACATTTCCGAAAACAAAAGTTAAAAGAAAACTCAGTATGTAACAAATTGATTTATATTCTCAAGGAAATATGTGTCACAAGTCGGCGCGTATCGCAGCTCGACGATATAAATGAAACGGATCGTTTGACCGCTCAAACAGAATTTAGTTCGCCACTGTTCCATGAAAGTGATCGAGGTATCAATTATAATACGTCTTCTAAGAAAAACTTGCCGCTTGACAGATATCTTACAGGAATGCAATGCTCTTTTTTGTTGCAGAGACTATAATGGATTTTTAATGGTAAACATTCTTGGGAGGTAATCGAAACGCAAAAACTACTCCGACAGTGTGCCGCAGAATTCCTGAGTATGAGAGTATGTTGTTACGTACCAAGTAAATGTATCAATTGTCATGTAAAGCTTCTAGAGTTTGGTCAATATCGACTATTTGTATTAAAATTTAGTGTAAATACGATTGATGATCGATTGACGATCCGGTATTGTAAAAATAAATACGGTTTATTACCGTAGCTCATGGCCGCATGAAGCACCAGAGCTGTCAAACGTCAGCTATGTCTATGTAGCTATATTATCAGGAATATGATCAGTATGATCACAAATGCACATATGCTGTCAGCAGAGCCTTCTTACGGAAACGGTGACGAATGCTGTGATGGTTCTTGACCGCTTCTTTGGTCAGTTTACCAATACAGAGTCTAGCAACGTGACTCACATGAATACAGAGCAATAAACTTGTTCCCTATTACATGATTCTTAAAACATCTCCATCATAAAATGCTACGGATCAATTTGTAGATATATTGTACCTAATATTTATGATATTCTTTATAATTATAAATAAAAGTATATTACGGTTTTTATGCACCATAGCAATAATCAAAGGGAATAATTATAAATGTGTTGTAACGTTATTATCTATATTATTATCAATAACTTGTTCGTAATGCAAAAACAAGTTAAATATTCGTTTGTTTAACCATGTAGATACATGTATTAAAGTACTAGCTTTTACCCGTGGCTTCGCTCCCACGCCCACAAATATTGCCGAGATAAAATGTAGCATATCACTCTGCGGCCTATAAACTACCTCGATGCAAAAATCATATAGAGCCATTGCTCCGATGCTATGTGAAAAAAATCACAAACTAATAAATTTCTAATAATAATAACCAGAAGCATTACAAAATATTTTTGCCTATGCAAATATAACTCGAGTAAGTCCAAATACTATAATGCTGGTAATTGAGATCCACAAAGCAGAACTAACAACATAGTAATGGGTCAATAAACAAATATTGTTATTTACCCGAGCCGCACATTTTGTCGGAGCAAAGCATTCAATGTATGTGAGTGACAGAAGGACGAAGCGCTCGTAATTCCGTCGCAATGCAATAAAAGTGCAGCTCGATGCTTAGAATGAAATAAATTGTAACATATTGTGATTGCTCGGTTCACCTTGTGTTAGTTACGGTATTGCGTCCCATTTCCAGCTGTCTTGATTTATGTGCCCCACTCTCAAATACATAACATCAACAGGTGATTCAGGACAAACGGTTTACGACGTTTTCCAAACAAAGACGACTGTGTGATTAGGATGAATACCATAATCCATATGTATTATCGAATCATTTCGAGCAAAGTTCATATGTCAAGTCGTGCGAAATGATACTTAAACAAATGTGACATTAACATTAAAACTATACTGGCCTATAAAAATAATAAGGCGATTACATTTTCAGATTGCATGTCGACGTCTAATACGATTACACAAACCTGTAGCGTTAATAAAGTTCTACTTGCGCTATTATTAATTAGGCACAAGCCAAATGTTGTGCCTAAATAGTGTGTGACACAATTCTCATGAGAAACGAGCGGCGCGACGCCGGCCGCCGACGCGCGCGACATACAGAATAGCGACGCGACACACGACCGACGAGTATGAGTGCTCCACTCGAGCCAAGCTCGCCAACTCTGCCAAATCGATTGTTACACGTCTATCGAAGACTTGCGACACGCTTGCAAAACAATCAGCTTCCTTAAAATAGTAATATTTGAATATTTAAACGGGGATGCCTTATGAGGACATCACTAGCATTCCGGTATTGCATTATGATAATGTGCCATTTTCAATGTGCGCATCGTGCTCGTGCGCGCCGCCGCACGCGCCCTCTCTGGCGCCGCTCCAGCCTCGCAGCATCCAACAGTCACATCACACACTCAGCACTCGTGCTTGAATCTGTAACTTATACCACACTGATAAGTAACATTTTCCATCATAACAACATTTAAGATAACACTGCACGCAATCCTAATACTCCTCATGCCAATAGAGACAATAAAGCTCAAGTTGGGTCCATTGACTTAATAGGGAAATATGTTGATTATCATGGCATCTTTACATTACGAGATGCTGGAATGTTAGTTTTATTAATATCACTGCATTTTATTGTGGCGCAGGTGTCGAAAGTGACAGTACAATATAAACAGTAATCCATTACGCTGATGTTTATCAAAAATATTTGAAATTAAGTCACGAGTGTGGGATGTGAATCGGTGTTTTTATGGTAATGTTATAGCGGCAATAGAAACCTTCCGACGCCGGCGCGGGCGCAGCGAAATCGACCGAACAATGTGTTGTTTCAAAACATAAGATTGTAAATTTTCTATCTTTGATTTTATTTTTATGATCCAATATAACGTACATGCAGTGTGAGTATGCGCACGGTTATCTGCTGTTATGTAATTAAACTCATAGAAAAGGAAAACGAAAGCTGGTTTGTTTCACAACAACATCGGTATGAAGAAATACACAACAGGGCTATTTTTTAAATTCCGCTAAATATTTACTAGACCTGGTTCAAGATTGGGAACAAGTGCAAGTTTACACTACACATGATTAATCAATCGGACTTTTGGAACAATGACCACTCGTATAAAACACATGTGAAATGTTGTGATAGCGCCCAGATACTTGCCATTACGTATGTCTAACAGATGCGTCAGGGCAGGTGGCCGAATTCCAGCTATGAAGCAATCACAATATTAATATGCTACCGTGTCAGCTCCTTGCAAATTATAAGGTTCAACACAAATTGAGTTAAGTTTGTACAATAGTTAAAAACGTGGATGTAAAACATCTTTTCTTAGCTCTTCGGGAATATAGTTGTGTGTGTCAGCTAAAACATTTCACAAGCTATGCTCCGTAAAATACAAGATGAGTCCTGTGACAGATAGCATCCGTATCACGTTCATAAAATTTCTTATTTCATGACAGTATAAAATGTCACAAAACAATATCATACTATATTGACAAAAGTGCATCAAGTAGTGATGTTCCTTGCATACTCTTAATCGAATTACAAAGTATCGAACACGCTTGTAAAGTACCGTAAATTGGGGTGTATTGCAACTACTGGGGTGGCAAACAACATTTTTTTGAAAAAGTTTATCTTTATTATGGCAAAATTTTCAGTGTCTATAGTAAAAATTTATATGGCAATATTTAGTTTTAATGTCAAATTTTAAACTTGGCAGTACTGAGTTACGTCATTTGATCAAATTCGCGCGAATTTTATTGTGTTGTTTTTCACCCCAGTAGTTGCAATACACCCCAATTTACCGGTATATCAAGATTTACATTTGATTATTGATATTAAAATAACATAATTACATAACACAACATAAAACCGGCATAAACGTTTTATTTTTAATGTGTGTGTGGATAACAATAAAACTAATTTTAAGTTCGAATCAGTTTAGATAAAGTGAATGAAAGTACCTTCTATACAAATATAAATTTATTAAAAACGCATTGTTTGCTATTTCCCTTGTTTTATTTATTATAATACATTAAATTATAATAATTATGAAAACTTCAATAAGAATAAGAAATAACATTAATTTATATCGTACCTATATGTTCACCATCGTCCCAGCCCTCGGCATAAGTGTCACAGGATCCAAGCTATTGTTTACAGAATACAGCTAATATTCTTACAAATGAAGACGACGCGCGACGGTATGTTTATCCACTTCCACTCCCTTTTCATCGTAATGCAATCAATGCAAATGTAGCGATGATGGCGTATAAACGACTATAATATAAATCTATGAAGACATTACAGAAAATACTGCGTGGAGGCTTAAGCCATTTTGTTGTTCTTGTGAGCTCCTGCAATATTTGCATATTATAGATAGGACGATGGTTCGCGCCGTCAGCCGTCATCGCTGGCGCCGTACTATCAACAACTACGTTGATAGTTGATAGCGTCCTACCTGTGCACCGGCCAGTTTCTAACGTCCCGTTATTAAAGCTAATTATATATTGATAATGCTGCTTATCCAGTTTTAATATTGGACAACACATGTAATAAATAAATTTTCGCTAGGCCTCATAAAAGACAGAAGCCGATATATTCACCTAGCAAAGATTACCTTTTCTAAATCTTGAACACTATCCAATGTATGCTTTTGTGTATTTTCCTTGAGCAATCAACTCAAGTTTGGCCTCAAATGTATACAAACGAACAGCGAATTAAAAAAAAAGGATTCTCTTTATAAGGAATATTAATAGTTGCCTTCAAATAAAAGTCTAACAGCAATACAGCTATATTTTCTCCTCTAAATCAATCTTGCCCTATTTAGTTTTTATGTGAGAGAATTAATGTTAGAATTAAAATATTTATTCTAAATTTGAACTATAGGGTATTATTGGTGTGTAGTTAGTGGCCGTAGCTATGGGTCGTCTCCGCGATCTCTTCTTACATAATGTATGCATCACAGAAATAAGTTGTAGGAGTACATCCGCAATTACCGGTTCTATCTTTCACGTTTGTTCCTGACAGACGCTGAAAAGAGGCGCATTTATCACAACCATGAGCTCCGTATTGATGTGCGCGACGGACGATGAATACCGCGTAATTTAAATCCCTCTGTTGAGATGTTGTGGGTGGTGCACCATCAATCCTGTGGGAACTGCAGCCGAGTGTTAATTATAAAACATTTATCCTGTCCCTTAGTTGCCGTTTCTGTGATGGTTTGTGCACGATTCTTGCGGTGTGGGTGTCTCCAGTTACCAATACCAGTTCCCGAACTCATTCGCGGGACTTCCTACGTTCATAAAATCATAACGCTATTTAATTTTGTATTTGTGTACTTCTCCTATAACCGGTTATTGAAAGTATTTGGCAGTTTGAGCCAAATTCAACGCAGTTAATGGACCAAGTTTACGAGAAAGTAAACGTTTCCGAAATAGTTCGTATTGATCATGAAATTGTGTAATCTTCGGTTATATAATATATAACTGGTTGAGAGTTATTCCAAATATTTCACTCTAAAATGGCTCTACATATTTAAGTTTATTAACGTGGCGCCGTATTTATATTTTTACGACTAGATTCTGAAACTACACCTAGTTAGTTAATCTTTTAAACTACCGTTTCGAATCTTATGCGGCTCATATTGTCATAGTTGATGGCTTGTATGATAAACTTCTTGGATAAAAATACTAGATCGCTTGAACGGTTGCGGAGGCTTTCATGCGAAGATAACATTGTAGAATAAGCCTGTTCCACGAGTACATCAATTTATTCGCTATAAAAATCATAATTAAGCGTAATTTTTCCATATATTGGCGTGTTACACGACACAGGTTTCGCTTCAATACGAGAATCATGTTGATAGAAAAGTGGATCTTTATTGAGCGGTGAAAGGCGTGGTACTGGTAACTTACCATTATAGCTGTCGGAGTGCCCGGGCCGGGACATTTGTTGATATTTATGCTTGTTAGGGCGAGGTGAGTGAAGGCATGGGCACAGCACGACGCGGACGCGGCGCGACGACTCGCCGATACGCTGAGCATTCGTTACCGTCTACACATTACATCTCGAATATTCTATCTGTTTTATACTACTATTCCTACTAAAATATAGTCTTATCTTTGGTCTTTATTGCTTTCATACTGCAACAGCCCAGTTAATGTTGCAAATAAAATCGCAAGTTATAAAAAAAAATACGTAAAGACGATTTTGAGCAATTTGACCCTCATTTTTATACCTACATACATTACACAGAGATAAAAAGTTCCACGCCCTTATCCCCGAATGGATAGGCGAAGGTATATTATACTCACATTTCGTCAGCTAGGTTTTATATGGGTAGGTAGAGAGTTAACCTAATGTCATATAATACTAGGCACAGTTACAGGTTCCTTGTTGCTTCTGAGAATTTATTAACAGGACAAGGCAATTGCACAATTTGGCACGTGGCCAAATCTGGTAATCAAACTTTAATCATTCTTTTTTAGTTTTACTTTAAGTACTGATTTTTATTAAGACTTTAAATAGTGAAATAGATAAGATCTCAAAGCAAATCTCTCGTATACTTTTATACCGATTTGTTAACAATCGAGGTATAAATAATTTGGTTTGAAGCGCAATTTAAGCTCTCTTGTAAATATTGCATTTGGTGCCCCTAATCGCGAGATCACGTGATGTACTGATATTCCTATTGCAAAAGATTTTTCAGTGCCCCTCTCTTAGAGGAGCCTTCGGTAATAACTTTTTATAATATCCAGGTTTCAGTAGGTGACCATTACCGGTAACTGCGCAGCTCATTTGGTATATTGCAGCTGGTGGTCTAGTTGCGGTGTCGTATATCATTGTAACATAAACAAGTAACCTGAATGTAAACATTGTAATAACTGGAAGACACCATGTTCGTATTACGACATAGAAACGTGAGATCTAATTAGAGTACATCACTTCCTCTTCTTGTTAATGGATACTTGTAGGATTAATTTATCAGCAGTATCTGGCGTATGTAAACTATAAAATTAATTAAATAAATTATTAAACAAGCAGGCAGCGTATAGCAGGATTTACTGCTTGGTCATCGTAGATCTGGGCAGTACCAACTTTACTAAGGTCTGATTGTTCAATCTGCCCTTAGTTAATCCCGGCTCCTGAATCACAATCAAACAAAACAAACAAATCACAATCACAACATAATTCTTAATGGAGCAATAAATGTGACCTTTTTAAAGGTATGTATGCCAAATGATTTTAAGAGACAGGTATGTATGGGTATGTATGATAAATATATCAAATTGAATCCTTCGGTACATTTACATTTAGATCCCATTTAAGTGCAACAGTAATATAACTTAAGTGAAAAAATTATTGTATAGTTACGAGTAAATACCTATGTGACTAAGGTGACATCATCGGCAAGATAATATTCATAACAAATAATGATTAACGTTCTTAATTTACGTAGATGCGATAATGGTGCCAATTCTGTTGTCACAAAATTCTCTTATCTTAGCTAAAAATCTCTAAAATTTAGTTTACTCCTGTCAAACGACATTTCGTATTCTGAAATCGCTAAAAGTGACAGAACTAAATTAAATTTTAGAGATTTTTAGCTAAGATAAGAGAATTTTGTGACAACAGAATTGGCACCATTATCAGGTAGATATGAACTTATATCACACACAATAACTTAAATGTCACATATCAGTTCCATTGACATATATAACTGTGTTTATGCTTGCATGCCTCTTCTCTACTAATATTTTGTTATGAACCCTAAATAAGCAATATTACCTAGTTGTTATTTTTATTAATATTATCAGCCAAATAGATTAACGCCCGCTTACAAAATGAAAAAGTAAGTAGTTACGTTTTTTTACATTGCACATATGGTTGTGTTTTGAAATTCCAACTAATCGACCAATAGCACTAACATCGACCAAAAGCGCGCAAAAACAGCTAACTTAGGCATATCGTAGAACTGCTAAATAAAGAGTTTTGACCTAAAAAAAAAGGAGTCCGTTGCATGAATCACTGTCATTAACTGTTAAGAAAAGGTTGAGACGTAACTTATACATATAATAATGCCTATCCATTATGTTGTAATAGTGTGTTAACTTTGGAAGATTGGTGCACTCCATCTTGTTCCCTCTACATTCTTCAATTGAACTTGCATGTCAATGAACTTACTAAATGACATGAACATCTGCTAGTGTTAGATTAAAGACTTATAATAAACTATGTATTATATATCCTGGATCGAGTGGTAAGGTAGGCCATGCTTTTGGACATAAATGAAGGTGGCGCGACTGCACCCAGGGTGTAGCTACATTAACTGTATAACTAGGTTCTATGTAACTGTAAATGTCATAATATCTAATCATAAAATGTAAGACCATGGCTCCTTACATCTCATACATATCTTAACTCATAAAGTTTTACGAGTACCGACATACGTTCTGTACAATGTATGTAGGGAGTAGCAGAACGTGGCAACGTATCTCATGAAAGCACTTAGTATTTATGCACTTGTTTAATTTATGTGAAAATCAATACTGTACTTTTCGCATAAGAACACCGGCTTGTGAAGAACATCAATGGGTTTAGCTAAATTCATTAACACGGGTATGTTGAAGTTATACTGTTTAATAAACAATAATATGTTTGCGGTACAGTTCTAGTTGTAAATTAATACTCAGAAACAACTATCATTTGATTTGTCAGCCTTCAACAGATACATATGTCGAAGTGTAGGAATGGTCTAGACGCGCCTTTAGAAAAATATACAAACCTGCTACAAAACGTACTTAAATCTATCTTCCAATATTAACTTCCAATCATTGAACACACATTGTATAATATATATCCGTTGTGGTGTATTTCATAAAATTCTGTAAATTGTATTGACTTTACTTGACTTGGTAATTCAAAATAAAGTATTTTCAAAACATATATATACACGTAATTTTAATTTCTCGTAATTGTTATTTATAACTATTACCCAAGCACTCACACGCTTTAGCTCATATTAAAAAAGACTAACCTATGACTCAACGTTTAAGTTATCTGCAAACTAAATTTTATAACAAAATACGATTATTTGGTCTTTTTATAAAAACGTGATAAACACACAAAGCTATTTTGCCTTTTATAATATTGATATGTGTCTTGTGGGTAGAACAAATACACTCTTACTAAATCATGTGGTATGGATTTTCGTCAAAAGCTTTCGACTGAAGTCCAATTCTGTAGTCTGTCAATTACTGATTCGCTATCTTAGTTCGGGTTTTGTTTTGATAATTATTTGTCTGGCTATTATTCTAGACATTGTCACCTCAAAATGAAACCAATGTGCATGAAATATTTTATCTTCATCGTCTATTAGAACCCTTATACACAGACCCTAAGCAAAGCTACTGTACATATTAAGCACGTATAACGTATGGGTATGAACATTTGCAAGCTAATGTGATACGGCACTAAAACTGTCCACGCTGGTATCTGATTTCCCTTTCAGTAGGCTTGGTGTTATCAAGCTTTTTCAATATTCCTAATAGAGCCGCTTCGTTCCACTTACTGCTAAAAATAACGACACATGGAAGTGAAATGCAAAATAACTAACTGTAATAAAAGGTTATTGACTGCACGAAGGTGGTTCAAGTAGTCACGTCGTCACTAACCAAGAGCGCCGTGATGAGGGGTTCATATTTACACGGAAAAATAAAGGTAACACGATGATTGAATAGAGTACTTTAACCTTAGGTAGTAATTTAATTGTATAGGTACAAAAATTAATTGTGATAACTGTTTGAGGTTGTTTCAAAATAGAAATAAAATCCATTATTAAACTCGGATACCTTTTATTCATTAAACATACAATTAGATCATTTATATATCAAAATTCGCACGTAATACAATAACAACATAAAATTATTACATTCCACGCATTCATAGTTCATGAATGTTTATGTACAACTTAGGACAGTCTTATTTCTATTAGGTACTAGACGTTAAAGAAGTTATTGGATTCCAATAGCAATTGAAAAATTACACAACAGACAGGCGTATTCCATTGTGTTTTAATAACTAAAAATATTTAAAAGATTTCTTGAAAATTGCAAAGTTACAACTGTTTTAATATTGATGATTAAACAAAGCCAGACTAATAGGTTATGACGTAAAAAAGTCATAACGCTCGCGCCGGCCGGCCGTGGTAATTGACAGTAATATCATACATCGTTCCGTTTAGCGGAAATGAGATAGAATATACACTTATATAAACTATTTTATTTCTTAATAAATGTGCAAGAATATTAAAACTACGATTTTATTAGTGTCAACTACCACCCTATTCATAGCACATCATATATTATGATTTAGGAAATTCGATATAAGGCACATACAAACGCTTAATTTCACTCCAACATATCAAAGAAAATTGTACAAGTAATACATTTTAAGTAAATTACATTGAAATATATATTTAATTAAAATTTGACGTCAATATTTTAAATAATATTCTAATACTAAGCCATATGATATAGGACAAGTAAAATGCGTAAGTACAAATTAAAATTGACCTATCTATTCAAAGCGATGTCTTTTTATACGTTTTTTCAGTCAGATTAAACATTTGCTCGTATATTCGTATATTTATACGAGAGACGAATAGACAAATATTACTTTAAGTATACATACAATGTTATTTAAATATAAGGTCACTTTTTTATGCACAAAAGGGTAAAACATGACATCAGTCACTTATTGCTTATAAGTATACGTGTAATTAAGACTAATTTCACATATTTACTCTGTAGAGCTCATTAGGTAATTACAGAAATATTTCATATTACATAAGAACATATACATGCATAGGTAATATGTTACATTTAAAATATTTAAGTTAAATACACTGTTATTGCAACAACGAAACGCATCATGATACACGGACCATGACGAATCAATAGAAAGCATCTTAGTCTAGCATGATGCTATTGTATCGTGCTATCTCGTGCAACATGGAGTGTAATGTCACTTGTATTCTATAATACCCATATTTAAAACTAGCAAAATAATTGTTTTGAATATTAAATAACTTCTTTACTTCATATATGCAGGTTTGTTGATTCAGTAAAAACGTGCATATTCCCTATTAATATTTAACATAATATAAAGGTAATAGATTTGAGATATTAAACTATACATTATTACGAGTAAAGGGGCACGACGTAACTTGGCCGTATTACTGTATATTACATTCTATCAGCATCCTAGTATCCAACTTTTTATATTTTCATCTTCAAGCCCTCGTAAATCCACCTTAGCTTCGATCCAGCGACCGGCAGACAAATCTCTTCGATCCGCATCGACAGAGATAACAAAGTTATCTGTTTATACAACAGAAATAAAAACAAACTCCTATCGCGGAGTGAACAAGATCCAGGGACGTTTGGACCGACAGATCATATGCTGAGTGATGGCCGTTTCTTCCTGACGCTTTTGTTGCTCAGACCGAGAATCGTGCCGATTACCTGCGGTCAAACATTTATTTTTAGTACGTAGTTTCGTCGATCGACTATGGATTGAAAGTACCATATTAAGGTACTGTAATGTACTGGTAAGTAACTGGGCGATCCCATTCGTCAAAACAATCGAAATTCAATGAAGAACTCACCTTAGACACCGAATAGGCTGCGAGCTTGCGTCTGGGTGGCAACAGCAGCGCGAGCGCGCGCGCCTCCCGCAGCAGCGCGTGGAACGCCAGCGCGGCGCCCGCGCACGACTCCGCCGCCGACACCTCGTAGAACTGACAACCGAACCGCAGCGACAGCTCCTGTCCCTCCTCCGCCTTAACAACTCTGTTCAAAAAAATATACTCCTTACTCCACGCATTCAGAAGTGGCTAACTAGCTAAGATATTCATAGGTCAAGTATTCATTAGCTTATGTAATGAAAAGGAAGGCTTTTAGAGGCTACTCGTGTAGTCATGTGTTTTCAATTGACTCTTGACTTCCTTGCTGGCCATTAACCTTATCGATGTAAATAAATAGATACCGATTACCGTTCTTGCCTAAGATCATTGTTTACGGTGAGTTTAAAAGTCAGCAGTGAATAAACATAAGATGTCGACATCAACGTAGAAAAGTTAAAGAGACCATAAATAATAGAATTGAGACTCACCTGGCATGTTCCAGGTCACGTTTATTGCCGAGTAAAGTGACTGCAGTACATCCAGGCAGCCTCGTCCTTTCAAGCAAGGCTAACAGTTCGGCTGCCGCTAAGAATGAGCGTCTATCGCACACTGAGTAGACAACCGCGAATGCGTCGCCCCATCGAAGATGTTCCGCTAGACAACCACGTTTCTAAACAAATAGAAAAAAATTAAATAAAGAATTCAACATGAAAATAGAAACATTGAAATATAAAAATAATACAAAGTGCCAGCTAATTATTAGTCTCATGCGCAATCCTCAATGATTTGGCAAAATACTCCATGGAATCAGAAATACAATAAGTCTTTTTAACTTTGCAGTTCGTTACTAACTTTCAAATAGGTAAAGGAAGTTTGGTGTAGCCAACGTTATTTTAACAGATTTCTGTCAGAGTGTAAAATTAACCGAGGGTCACTATTAGTGTTAATAGAGAGTGGTTGACATTGTAACTACATAAGTAGTTCAACTTTGTAATCTTTTAATCGTCATATTTATGCCAAAGGTGATCCTAAATACTATTTTGGCACTGCACGCGCCTATTAACCTGTTGGATATTGCGAGCATGATGTTATGTATGTATTCATGACTCAGAACTTGTGATTTCTGCAATTCGTCAGATTAAACTGTTACATTCTGAATTGTTTATGTATTAAATTACGATTGAGTCATTTGAATTTTTGGAGTCAAGATAAAATTGCTTGTTGCAGAAATAAATATTTAATTGTCTAAGGATAAAAACTAAATGTCACTAAATTTAAAAGGGTATTCAACTCTCTTATTACATTTGTATTAATATTTGAAGAATGAGTGATGCTTTTACATGATGAAACATTGGAAAGGATTCACTTTAAAGCGATATCAGTTTACAAGCGCGGGGACTATTAGCTAAGCTATCAAGAGATAAAGCATTTACCGCACAACCGCACGTATCTAAAACCTCCACTTCAGACGTGGCGCCATCGAACGCCACCCGGTGTTGATACAGGAAATCTGGAAACAAAAGCTACAGTTACTTTTGCACAATTGCACGCACTCGACGCGCTCTCAATATCGACCTCGTAATATATCGACTTTCTGAAAGATGCTATCAGTCACGCAAATCTAGGTTACTTACGGCCCGTAATATACTCGTGCGATACGCCAAATGACTTATTAAGTGTCACTGATATAATATACTTACCAAAATATGTAATGAATCAATCGAAAGGTGATTTCGTGGACGTACTGATTAAGGTATTGATAACTCAGAAAATAACAAATGATCGGATCCCTATACTATCAGAACTTGAACTTAAAATCTTCATCAGAATTGTGTGTGTCTTTCAAAAGTATTTTACTTATTGTGATGTTGTTGTTGCTATTTTCTATTTACCATCGAAATAATGTAATGTGAAACAAAGGTCGACGGCCTGCGGAGACCGGCGCCGGCGTCGGTCAGCCTTGGCACTCCCGCGCTGCATCTTGCCAATATCGCAAATAAACCGTCCATTGGCACCCAGTGCTTGGCATTTGGTAAGTGCCCTCTGTAAGGGCTCATGTTCATTGGTATTTCTGTCTTTCGACCAACACTGACACTCTTCGCATATCAACTAGACGATCAAAACCCGGGAGGTGTGCCAGTGAAAAATGCTAACTATTATTACTGTTAAGATGACCTTAATATACAATAGAGGTTTTTATCTGATAAACATATTGTGTGCGATCGACGAACGGACCGTGCAAAAACTTATCGCGTGAAATTTCTTCTCAGTAAAGTTGAGATACCCGTACTTACACGTAAGTAGATGTAGATAAATATACTATGAATGCTCAGGTTATTCATTACTGGCGAGTAAAAACCAAAGCTATCGAAAAGCATTTGCAATGTAAACCGCAGTGTGTAAACAAAGCTCATTAATACAGTAGCGATTTCTAAATATACTCACCGCCGGTGGAGCTGTACTCGCCGATGTAGCGCTTGGTTAAATAACGAACCACCACGGCTGCAACAATAAAACATCAACGTTTACACAATTGCGCAACAAATTCTGTTTAACTCGTTATCAATAAACCAAAGAACATTTATTAGATTAGGTACACTTTTAGTTCACTCTTTATCTAACAAGATAAAACACATCGATTAATTGAAAGACAAGTTGGTAACAGAGAAAGCCGCAATTAGCGGCGGGCGGTGAGGTGTTACAAAATGTGTAACCCTCAATGAATTTATAACTACAAGCTTTAATTAGAGGGAAAGTAACAAAGGGCTAAAGGTGTATTAAAATTATTAGTCAACTACCAGAGCAATTAACACTAAAGACGATAGGTTTACAGTTAGATTTTATTAACAACAATCAATGCTTTATCGTCTTCTTTCATTTATATGAAAATAATTACACGTTTATTACGCTACGTAGGAATGTTTAGATCTTCGATTGCTTCTAACAATTACTGTTGTTTTTTTATTAGTAAGCAACTTGTTTTTAATATGGCTTATGAACTATTTTACTTATTTATCTATGCATAGGTTAAACTAATATGCTAAATTACATTAATAGACAAGTTTTTACGCAGATTATAAGTGCTATCTTATAGTACGTTGCTTTATGCCCACTTTATATTTTCATTCCATGCTGTCTATTATAGGCCTACACTTTAACCTTATCTATACTTTTATACTAATATAATAAAACTAAAGAGTTTGTTTGTTTGCTTGAACGCGCTAATCTCAGGAACTACTGATCCGAATTGAAAAATTCTTTTAGTGTTGGACAGCTCATTTATCGAGGAAGGCTATAGGCTATATAACCTCACGCTACGACCCACAGGGGCGGCGCAGTAATCATAAATGCGGGTGAAACCGCGGCCACATCTAGTAATTAATATAATAATTGTATTTTCAGATGTCTAGTATAAAACTTACAATATAGAACGAGACTTCACTAAAATGTTTTTGAGGACAAGCTGCCTGCCGGTTACTTAACTTCCGCAACTCAACTGTATCAGTCTCAAAGTAACACCAGTTGTCACAATATTACGAAGTTCCGTCATTAATTAACCAAAGATTATTGAAATTAACTGTCACGCGAGGCTGAATAAATTTAAAAGGAAAACAATCAATAAAATGAAAGGTAAATAAATACCTTTTTTGAACTTTGGTATGGTTAGCGTTACTACGATTGCGAGTTGTGCAACGTGTGCTTAATATGACATCTTAGTTGTATGTAACATGATACATGAGGTGTAATACTAGACAGTACTAATCAGAACTTATCTAGTCAAGCCTGTTTGTCCAATGTCATCAATGTCTCGCTTGCTGCGAGAAAGACCAGTAATGAGAAATATTCTTTGCGGCACAGTCTGAAGCTGTGCTGTAAGTTCCACAATGGCTGGTGCTATATGAATATTATTCACGTTTACTAAACCCTTTGCATTTGGATATATACTACAAATATTTATAATAAATTACAAGTGAACTACACGATGATGTTTTAAAACAATATGCTTTTAGCAGGTCACACTTGCACAAAGGAATAGGATATAAGGAAATGAGCTATAGAAATTGATAGCGATCCATTTCGTTCGACATTACAGTACTGGTATTGTAATGAGGCGCTAGTAAACCATCGCGCCCATTGCACAATTGTTCTCTTCATACGTTTCCAAGTTGCTGTAGATATATATATTACTACAACATTATCTATATAGTCGACTCTAAAAATAAAATACAGCTATTTTTATTTTCAAAGTCTCCAAGATGGTAGAGGTTATCTGAAGAGCATCATTTAAAAGATAAAACGTAGAATCTCATCATGTATGTTTTAAAGTATCTATGTAGGATGCAGGTTATCGAAATATTACAACGTAAGATGAAAGAACACGGCACGCAGCGCATGAATCAGTAACCAACAGACTTTAGATAAAAAGTCTGAACACATTATATTACTGTATATAATATAATATTACACCATTCCATCTTTGATGATGTACAGAACTACAAACATTAGGAAAGTTTATTGGATGATCGCGGCATATAATAGCATCGTCGTAATATTCAAAACGTTAGATTCAACAACAACATACAGAGTTCAAACCTGTCGTTGAGGATGATGAAGGTACTAATTGTTTGACTAAACATTACAAACACAAATTGAACATTAAGCCATTTGTTCCAGTTGACTCACTTTTGTTTATACTATTGAAATCTTATCGATGTCTAATACTAGGACAAATATTTATGACCTAGAAATGAGAACTATAGATACTACTTTCAATATTTACCTTTAAGGCATGATGGCTAAACATTGAACTAGTAATGGCCCAGACAAACCTGAATTTGACCAAAGATAGATCGACATCAAATAGCAAATCAATCTCGTGTGTCTGATTAAAATCTAGTCTCAATAGATTGATCATAAGTCATAAAACTGTCGTGAAATGTCACATCTCATCAAGTCGTCGATTTATTGAGATTTGCTTCTGTCGAACGTTAGATGTTAGCAGAAATACTATAAAAGTATCAAGCGATTTATTATTCAGCATCTGCTTTATGGCATGTGTGGTTTAATATAAATACATAATATGTTTTATGTGTATACCTGCAAGGTTATGTATATACCCGTAGCTTCGAAACTATCAAATCTATCATTTATATTCTTAGAAACCTACATTTAATTCCAAAAGAGTCATTCAGTTTTGTTCTTATCATCTCAATATTGATTAGTTTTCAATTAATTTCAATTATATTAATAGTATTATTTGGATTTGACATAAATCTTAAAGTTAATTTATATAATTTATCATAGTCCAGTTCATTAAACCGTAATGAGATCTATTGAAGCTATTGCAATTACAATGTTAGCAGGATGTTTGTGTGTCAAGAGTGACGGGTCAGGAGCGATGCGCGGTGATGTGTTCAGATTCAATGAACCATCTCAAAACAATCGATGTATGTTAATTGCGATTTCACGCCTATCTATCGAGGTTGTCGAACTTTCCTTTTATGTTCACTCTCCCGGCTGAGGATCCTTTATTGGCCGAGTGTAAACACTTCACTAGTTTTATTTGCTTTGTGCTATTGATGTTTATTTTTAGTTTGATTAATCAACACTGGACAGTGATTTCTACTAAATAAAACAGATACGAGTATAGGATAAACAAAAACATTAAAGAACAGCTTCTAGCAATGAACTGAACACAAATTGGATGTAATTTTCGAATATGATTTAGGTTTCGTGTTGACGTATATTGTACTGTAGACGTGTGGAGCGAGGTTTTATTCAAGATTGAAGATAAATAAAAACCACTTCATAACTTCATTAAGAAAACTGGAGCTCCTACTGTAAAGCGTAGTTACACAGCTACACAGACTAGTATTGCAGAATCTGAAAATCCTTATCAATTCGTGCAAAATAAACATGCGGCTTGAGTCGTACCAATTATACTAACGAGTACTTTCACTCGAACACTGATAGCTGGCCGGTTCAAGGTGAACCGCACCACATTACTCTACACAGAATTACAGATAGCGCCTCATGCCGATATATCTGGGTTAAATATGTAACAAGACAGAACTGTCGTTACCATAACGCGCCGACGGCCGAAATAGGTGTCCCATTCCTTACAACAATACGGTGACAGATGTACAAACTACTGCTCTGCGATTGGAGCCCTACGTACAAGGCGAGGCTTATTAAGATCTTGACCGTGAAGCGCTCGGAGCTTTCACACGTAAAGTTTTGTGAATGTGAATAAAGTAGAGCCAGTAACGAGAGCCATAACGGGACTCGAGGAAGCGAGGGATTTAAGCGACGTCTCTTGAGCGAATACGGTAGCGAGCTAAATGTTAATTAAGAGCATCGGCGAGGTGATCACCGCGCGATCCCGGCCTGCTCGCCACGCTACCACCGCGCACCGGTAATTGGACGCCAGACAGTTTCATTTACATTTTTACGTTCAGTTTATTTCCGTAAACGCCACTTAATTAAGGCACACGTCTTTCGTTATGCGCCTGCGCCACACTGTTTGCTATTAACTTTATTGAAGCTTATAAAATGAAAAACGCTCAATTAATTTTTATTTCATAGTAATTTTCTAAGGATATTACGAAGCTTTCTCTCAATGGTTAATGTAGTATCGACATACTAATTAGAATTTCTCTGCAGTTATTTTTGACAGATGACAAGGATGAGCTTTACTTGACCTGAAAGTCTAGAAAAGTTTGACCTCGAATTCACTTCAAACAAAGGTCTAAGGTGGTACATGAACGCGCAACTGAGACGCCCAGATATTGACAGTTTAACAACACGGGAGAGTGAATCTCGTGTTCTCAATTATACATTGATATTATTCAATGTAAACATGTAGAAGCGAGAAAACCAAACAATGAAAGTAAAAACAAGGTCTCTCAATACACATGTAAATCAGTTATCAAAATGTATTTAGCAGAGAAAAATGTGCTGGTATTTGTATAAAACGGACAAATGATGTACTTCATTTGTACTAATACTTTAAGATGACATCAATTTAAAAATATACAAACACGTATACGCATATTTTATTTTAGAAAAACGAGCAAGACATTTGTATCTTTGCTAAAAATACGATTGTAACTGCGCAAATCTATTTGGGACGCTGACTGTACGATCGAATATTCGGCCGACAACGTGGTGTAGTGATGTAGTGGTGTTTGGTAGTGAGTGAGTGTGCGTGGTGACTGGTGCGTGGTGCGTGAGGCGGGTGTCCCGGCAGACGTCTGACCGGGTGACTCAGTGCGCCCGCGCCGCCCGCGCCCGCGCACCACGGCATGCGGGTGAGCTGCGCGCGCGCTACGCTATAAATACAACTGCAGTTGACATTTACTCGCTCTCGATCTATGATCCCGAAACGCAATAGTTTTATGTCATCCGTATCTTCTGCATCTGTGATCATGCTACTAATAAAAGGATGCCGAAGGAAGGACCTTCCATTAAATATGCATCGTTTTACTGTTTATACACCAAACCTTAAAATGACAAGCATGTAATGGATAATGCAGAATGTAATTATGTACGTCATGTATAATTACATTTTCTATATATATAATATGCTTACTAATAGTTCATATAAATGCGAAAGAATCCTTGTTGATTTAGATCCCCGTGGGTTACATTAACAAAAACACGAGATCGAAACCATTGGAACAAGCTAATATTTTATTAGAATATATTACTTTCTTCTTATTCGTTTAACCTTTAATTCAAAAAAGTATTTCAACATTTCATGTAGACTTTTCAGTAGTACCGATAAAATATTCTCTACAATAATCATTCATTCAATCATGTCACATGTTTTTAAGAAGTTTGAGTATACCTGCACTATAACCAAATAATCAAAATATAACTTAAAAATGTTCACTCATAATTAAAATTAATTTGAGAAATTAAAAGTTAACACGCCTGTCAGTTTGTATGAGCTGCACTTAAGGTTGCGTCACGAAATGAGTTCCTCGGGATCTTAAGTAGTGTTTACATTAATTATTATCAAAACACTTGTAATTACTTCGTGTTTACCGGTAAGCACTTGGGGCAAGTATGTCGAGAGCTGAGAGAAGTTAACTTAATCACATAATCAAGATGTGGTCTTAAGATTGATTGTTTGTTGGTTACGTAACGTCTGACACTCATTAATGTTCGTTCAAGCGCGCTTCGGCTCGTGAACCCGTGGGAGCATTCCTTCTACAAAACTGTGGAGTAGGTACTTTGGTTACCAAATCATTTGGTTTTAAAGCCCAAGCAATGTGCCAACTAATCCTGTAGAGTTTCGGACTTCTGTAGTTCTTTAAGGCGATTATATGAAGCTATTGTTCTTAATATTAGAATAGATTCTCATCTATCGTGCTCCCGCACGCCTGATTTCAGCGATTACGCAATTGCTTCTGGCTAATTAAGAAATTTTGAATTGTATGCAAAACTCTACATTTCAATACGTTAATAATTTTAATTATGTTAATATCAAAATTAATATTAAATCCATCCATCTGGTATCATTTGAATATTATCACAAATAAAGCCAAAAATCGTTTAATTGTATGTCAATAATCTAATTAGCTGATAAAATATAAGATATATGCGTAAATTATAATTTACTCATTATTATCAGTAGCAAAACGTGACTAACTCAGATAATGGTGATTACCAAAAAATTGCTCGAAGATAATGAATATCTAATCAATAATAAAATTCAAAAGAATATTACTGTACTCTAAATTAAGATAAGATTAATGTCATATTGGTTTTATAAAGATTTTAAACAAATGCACTATTTATAATAAGAAAGTAACGAATCCATAATAAATTGAAATCCAAGCCTATTGATCTAAATAACGTTAGACGTAAGAAAACACTGGTCTAGTTGGAGTGTAAGTCCGGGTGCTGCACATAAAAACGCACAAACGTGTTTCTAGTATAAGTATCTGTGCAAACATCGCACCTATTTCTGTTCTTGTACACATTGTACGTTTCTAAACACTTCAATTGAATTTATCGTTTAAAACTTTATAACAACAAACATCACAAAGTTGGTCATGTTGTAGAATATAACTTTGCTGTATGTTATTAAAATTCAAGTGATCGTAACATTTCTCAATGGACGGCATCCGTTAAACGGTCTTACCTAATCTTATAATTGTTATGTTAATATATTGGAGTGTTTCCAAAAAACGACATTCGACGACTACACTATAAATCAATTTCACTATGCAGCTTTCGCTAAGTTATTGTTTATACTTTCTATTACATAGCGGCACATCTACATAATGCTATATCAAATGGTAGCATTTCATAGTTTCCTAACCAATATTAATTGGCGATTAGTGACGTTTGAATGTCCAATGAGTCATTAAAGCTCTGCGCATGATTTATTTGTTGTAGTGCTGGAGTCAGTTTGTCAGTCAATTTGTTTGGCGTATCGCAGCCGCGCGGTGGCGGCACAACAATGTATACACATTAACACGTGCCTACGTGTGAACGCAGACTTGAACATGATGATGTATCTTTAAACAAAGTTTTATAGTTACACAATTCTTTAGTATCTATGGGTTTAATAGAATAGATGACATGACAGTAATTAACGTTTAAAGTTACAATACTTTACAGCACAAGCGACGTCGCTTGGTAGCCCTTTTTCAGTGAGGATAGGCACCTAACCGAAAGTGGGTAATATGACTATCCAGCACATATGCCATGTTTATTGCTCGATCAAACCTAAGGTACGATATGTACACACAGCGACACATCAACCTAGACTGTTTGGACTTTGAACTATTAGAAGTTGAACGCTGTGAATCGTGCGAGAGAGTGCGTTATATTTTTGTTATTTTGTCTCACTCACGCTGAACGGGACGCGACGGTCTATCCTTACCATTACATCGACACCACTATGCACTGTCCCTTTCCGACAATTCTCTATTTTGTATGTAGCGTAGTTATGCGTATATAGGGTGTCTAACTTGATGTGTAGCCGTGTGTACCTAGTTATATCCACTACGGTGATCACAGACGTCATCTTCAAGAGTAAAAAAACTGACGATATGATATTCATGCAACAATATGCTTGCCAAATAAACCTCAACCTTTTAGAATAGAAGTATATGTGTGATACAAGTAATTAATTAACCGATAGTAACACTAAACTAAACGAGAGTAAAACCGTGTATTGGAAGATGATGGTTAAACGCGTTTTGTAATAAGTAACATAATACCTATTGAATGGTTTTACCAATTATTTAGGTTATCAAGAAATGCGGGTAACCAGACATTCAGAGAGTAATTTTGTTTACATACCTGACCGCCTGCAAAAATTAACCTATATAATATGCGGCGCCAGGTGAAATAGGACACATACCTAAACTAAAGTTGCTGCCGGTCTACTAACACTGCATCTACCTAATCATTCGGTTTAGATTATTTATAAATACAAAGTAATATTTAGGTTAATTGCATTCCTCGTTTTATTTTAAATCACACATCTCAGTCGACTTCTTTCTAGCCGGGATTTATATGTATTATCTAATTAGGTGGATACAATACATTGATTGTGAAATGAAAATTATACACATATAGTTGTAACGTTTGGCAACGATTTTCTAAAATCTGTTGCACAAATTTCAATAGATAATGTATATGTTTAGGACAAAAGTCAGTTTTAAAATATAAAAATTGTCAGAACTTTTATCAAGTGATCAATTTATAATGTATTGTTGTAAGCTCAGCTGTGAGTACGTATTAATAGGTGGTTGTTTGAAAGTGTTGTCTGCAGTATTTATGAGCGCTCCTCCCTCGCAGTTCTGTCTAGAGTCGCGAACCGAGATACCTCATACCATAGACGTGACGAATGTTCCGCCTCGGTGGATTCTATTTTAATTTAAGCTAGCTATATTTATCGCTACATATATTATTATAAACTTGACTTTACTACACGCCGAATGATTTATGACGCGAATTACAATATGTTGTGTAATCATCTCGTAACTTATTTCGAATTACTTTTTAAACAATATGTGGGTTTTTTTCATACGAAGAAGTATTTTCTTTTATTTTTATATTGAATATATCAGCTGCACGATACTTTATTGTAGGTACGCCAGTTTCAATATACTTGGGAAAAGAAACGTGATGGCGATAATTTACCTGTTGTAGTAGGCGTAGCAAATTGTTTTAAACAGACTTTAAACGTGACTCGTGTTGCTTTTAAATTTATATTTTTTAGCTTTTCACACGCACGGTCAACAGGTTAGTTGACCTTGGCGAATTGTTTAAAATGATCGAATTCTTGAAGAAAAATAGGTCCAGTGATTCTTTAGCAAAGAAACAATAAAAACTGAGCAACAATCTATAAATCAAATATGTAAGTCGTCGAATTTATATTCCGAATTCTTTGTACCGACGCCAAGAGACTAATTGTATTCTAATTTTAAAAGTTTCTGCGCACATCAGGGAGTAAATAATAAACGTAGAAGGCGTTATTTAATAAAATACTTACGAGAAATAATAACGCCAATAATGTGAGAACGTTAGCATTAAATGTGTGCAATTATTGATACATACCTACATATTACTTGTTATATTATTATGTGTACATCTGTTGTTACTATTTGGCACAAACGTGGGATATTATGTTATTTATGCAAGCATATGTTTATTTATTTAATTACATTCGCAGTCAGTCTTATACTTTAGTTTGGAAGGACGCTTTAGGAGAGTATCGCTGTAGCGCCCAGGGTTCAGTCAGCTAAAATACACAGATGGGCGAGTGAGTGCCATAAGATTTAAAGTCGTAAAATTGTATTTATTGACTTACGGCTGTTGTCCGAAGAAGTAGGTAGAGACTACGGATTGTCTTTTGCTTCGATCCTAGCATATTTCTCTAGGTGCATTCATTATTTTACATTCTTCATGCAAGCTCATTCTCTGATCTGCTCAGACAACGTTCGTCAAAGTATTTGATATCAGTATTTCTCTGAAGGGAAACCTCTCCGATCAATACTAAATTTATACAAGGAAAATATCGCTCAGTTTTCTTTACGCATCTTTGATTTTCTTGGCTCTCTTACACGGACAAATATAATCAGGAATTGTTGTGCAGTCTGGCGTTGCGTGACTGACAAATACTGTCCAACTATGTTGACAGAATGATACAGTCAGTGTCTGCTATACCGACAGCGACATGTATACGTCACGCCTATTGGACGTATTACAACTACATTTAGTTCTAGATGCCTAAAACTCAGCAGCCGAATAGCTGGTTTGGCCAGTTAGGTTAGGTTTAGTTTTAGCCGGTTTAGTCTCGTTATTGTTGCAATTCGGTATTTGTAATATACATATGTATATACTGCATAACTAATACAAGCATAATTATTTTATTGAGAATGACACCATTTTTCTCCGTGCAGAATAAAATACATCATACGTTCAACTTCAAATGAGAGGATGTTGTCAATTTAGTTATATATTTTTATGTCTGTTGCGCAATCAATATCTTCGATTGGTAAACAGATATGCGGACGTTTTTAATCGAAACAGTGTGCTTTCTAATTGGTCCCACACAAATGTTTTAATGTCTCTGGTCCCATACTGATTTTAACTAGCTACAGACTTTAGAGTCCCTGAACTCCTCAACTGCAACCAGCACAGTTACCGTAATTGGGATTATTCTTTTATATACTATAAAATCTAAAATTCTGATATGCCTCACTTCTCCTTTTTGGCTAAATGCACACTGGGCCTGTTTTGAGTAATGATCTATTGACTTGATTAAGTTATGATGCGAACAAATACTGGACTAAAGTGATAATGCAGACGGCAGGTGGCTAGAGGATGTTTCGCTAGCGTCGTAGTCTCAACTTTTGGCTCTCTATTGAGTGTCTGAGTGAGGTCTGAGTCTGGTTCTTGTTTATATATACATATAATTATAGGATTATAAAATCTTCATGAAAGAGTAAGTTACTTCTATACTAAGATATCATGTGCGGAACATAATAATAAGAACTCTTCTCATAATTTTCCTCTAACGACTTGGTTACTGCTTGCTCTGTTTCCGTACCATCGAAGATAGCAATACGATGACTATACAACGTACTTATAATTTCTTAGTAACTGTTATACTATTTCATTCGACTGACTAAGCGTCGTCGTAACCACCTACGACGATCCCACGCGCTCCCTGCGCTCTTATTGAAAATGTTTACTCACATGTGACAAATGTAACGCATCACTAACGTTTCTATCATACCCAACATGTAGCTATTATATACAAATTACAGAAAGCTTTTGACGCGAATAGCTTGTACCATCATACCGCCCACATAATTACATCGAGATAAAAATCATTACGCACGTGCCAGTATTTGTGTAAACCACGTTCCTAGTGCATTTACCAGACTTCAATTGTTTTGAGAGAATTTTCTCAATACGATATTCATTGCGCAGACTGTTTAGTGGGCGAGTTAGGTAGCATAGTAGATAACAGAGAACTGTACACATAATACAACAGATATAAAACTGAACAATATATGCGTTAATTCCTCAAACCACGTTGAGCCATGCGTGCCCTGCCCACGCCATTCTATTCAGATCTAATTGATTGATAGCATCATCGCTATGCGGTTATGTAATAGGAGTTATTACCGACAGTATACAGTAATTTTAAAACTAACTGGAATAAAGGCACATGCACAATCTCTACCAAGCATTTTTATTATTTATTTATTTATTTATTTACATTCAATTACTCACTACACTCACAGTTTCCCAACACGTGCAGTAAGCCATTACATTTGATTATGTATTTGAACAGAAACATTCACAAATTTTGGTAATAGTAGCTTTTTTTGTAAAAAACAGATCAAGTACCGGATACTGAGCTATCAGGGCGTTGAGCAGTGCAATCGCTCGATTAGTCGGTGCATATTGGCATATTATCGTTAAACGTACTAGATAATGAACTTTAGTTTTAAACCACTGCTATCTTTTAATCGGAATATTTCAGCATTTAGGAGGGTACCAATTAGCTCCTATGTATATCATAAATGTTCATAACAGCCTAGACCGAAAGTTTCAATAATTTGCCAACGAAAGAAGCGTGTAATGTTGTCGTTATTCTTATTGATTGTGGCTACCATCTAAACCTGTTTCGGTGGTCAGTTTAATAATCCTTGGCAGTGTAGAGTGCAGAAGCTATCGTGTTACGAGCCCCTCCGACACATTATAATTATACATATATTAATATAATTGAGGATATCCTCTGCATCAGCATAATTAATGACAAAATAATACATAATTTATATTATTAATTCTAGTTAAGCAGGTTTGTTTATGACTCCTTAGAGAGGACTTTTACTTAAACTGAATTGATTACGGGTGAATATAAAAGACGAAAATTGACTGAGAGATAGAAGATTATAATTATAATTTCATAAACATATAAAAAAGGATTTCTTGATGCCAGGTAACCTCATGCTTTATTTGCTAACTTTTTAAATTACGAGAATGAACTTACATCACTCAGGTAGACGGTGAAGCATGACAGTAGTTCAATACCACCACAATTATGGTAGGTACATGAGCTATTCCTCGTTAAGGAATTACGAGCAGTGTTTGTAGGTTCTATTATAATGATGTTTAATATTTAGAAACCATTTCATAAGTATACTGTTCAAATAAAAATCCAGTTTTCGTTTACCAACGTCGAAGATATTGCGTAAAATACATAAAAAATGTACATCCGAATTGACAGCATCTTCCGCTCTACAGACAGTTTGAAATGTTATGTTAGTGATTCTTGTATGAGGCCCCACTCTTTAATAAACATTATTTTTTATACATTCTTCAATCATTTTGCGAGCTTCATTTTATCGTTAATCTATTCCTATTCATAGATTTATTGGGTAATTGAACTTCATACTTTCAGTCACGTGTAACGCCATGATCGGTAGCTATAATGTGCTGAGTTTGGATTATATTCAGATTGTATACAAGGCAGTAAAGTAAACTAACGCCTACGAACACCACGATAATTCATTTACATCTGTACTTAGGTACGATGTATGAAGCCACTTGCGCCTTGAAATAGCAGTAGTAATGGCAACTGCTTTGGAAGGTCAAGTGCAATCAATCGTAGAGCTAATTGTCATGGGCGTTCTTCGAGTAAATCTTTATACGTTGGTTAAAATCTACTCAAAAAGACATACCATGTATGGAATTAGTAAATTTGTACCAGCCTTGTTTGTAACGTATGCGGTGTACTCTAAAAAGAGCCCTTGTGTTGCAATCAAACATTGAACAGACTGTTTGAGATTCATGTCTCAAAAAGCAAATAACGAATAATAAAAATATGGTGTAATCTCGACGGAAATAATCTCTAGCTGCATTGTCCACATCGCATCCAGTGCGTTGAATCTGTTGATTCATCGCAAATCGTACTATTTCTTGATATACCCTATTTCATCGTGTATACTGCGGAGTGCCGAGTGCGGACACAGTCACACATAAACACAACGTGCGTGCGTTGGAACTATTTATTCCTGTATAATAATAAAGGAGTGGGATATTTTTCGTCTTATCAGTATTAAAAGAGCCGATTATCGCTTCGGTTGTACGAATGTTGTAGGTTAGTACGAATGCCACAAACATTATTTTACACAACTAACCGTAAATTTGAGCAAAACATATTAGTTTACTAGCAACTAAATTTAACGTAAAGTGTGAGGATTGTTTTCATAAAACTTCACCTGCTAAACAAAATATTCGCTAAATTCTTGAAATTGCATTATAGAATTAGCCAGAAGTGTGCACAGTAATTTAGATGTACTTACAAAACAGGTGCTTTCTCTGATTACGTCAAAATCGTAATCAGGATGGTTTGACGTCAGTAGAATCATGTTTACTTACTGAAGAACGCATTGTTTTCGTGCAAAAAAAATACGTTCATGCATTACCTACTTAAAAGAAAGTGTTTATATTGGTTTTTTATTGTTAACTCTTAGAAAATAGTTGTGTCTGGGAATGGAACTATGACGCATGTTAGAGAAATATTTGTGACGTGTAGGCAAATAACGCGTCACAAAAATCTCTAATATAATGCTTAAACATATCAGTAACATACACGTAATATATGCCTACAACGTACTCATAACATTACGTATATAAGTATACCCGAAGGTTAAGACATGCGAGTATTACGCCACGCCCACATTTCGCTACTTGTTTAAGTCACATGTAATAGCTGGCAAGACGAATGTCATCTACTGATCTCGAGGTTGCTCACAAAAAATCTTAATAACATCGTGCCCGATTTAGAACTCTAATCCCATATTAAGCGCCTTGCTTCTGTACTGAACTTGCCTATCTTTGTAAATTAGATGATAAATATAAACTGTGTATGGTATAAACTACTAAAACTAATCCTAAACATAATAGGATACATTCCAGCAAAAACTTATTGCACATTTTCCAAGGAGATATAAAATAATAAGAGCGCTGAATGTAAAATGCCATAAGAAATAGTTTCAGCCTAACGATATGTTTCAACACTACTCCAATATGCTCACATTATCTAATGGCTTTTTTACAGCAGTAAGAAATATACTGGAGCTTAAAATACTTCCCATGTTGAGTTTGCAATAAAAACACTATATGTCAGTCATTAATCTTCTCGCGAATAGAGTTAACAAGGTTTATAGGCGGGGAGCTAACAACCTATCATGACTAATTGTATCCTTGCAATTTTCAAGCGAGCAAGGTTGTGCCTCATCCGGCGCCTCGTATCACAACCTTATATCGACTACAAGCATTTATAACTGATCTCGATTGATTGATATTTAATCGATATCGATGGTTATAAATATAATATTAGGATATTTAAAATGTAGAGACAGCGTGTAGTCCATGTAGCGTCGGTCTGTCTAGTTGGTCGTACGGCAAAAGATTGCGTAATTTCCTCGAATATAATATGTGAAGTCTATCAACCTACATCTGATGTTTATAGTGACTACGGCTGTGTCTTCGAACTTTGACAAAAGTTCACCGCAAAAGATTTCTTAAAACACGACGGATGTTTGTGATAAGTGTGATAACATAATACAAATAAATAGTTATTAGAAGGAATGAATAATATGAGAAATGACCATCATATTATTATAAACATGAAACCTACACGTCAGTAATATACCGACGGGGAAGTCCAAGCTCTGATAACAACTTGCTAAGAATTATTAATCACCCTTAACAAGCAAATTCGTTAGATGGTAGACTTAGGTAGGTAGTCAATGTTAGGCAAAACACTACCCGACCTTCTCGCTCCCGTATGGCATTAAGATAAATATACAAAGTGTATTATTACAATATTTGTTTACTAATGGTGTTAGTGGCATTCAAGGTTTAATATTAGAAATAACATCCCTACGTACCTTGAAGAGCATGTAATACGAGCGGGCTCAGCCTTCACGCATATCTACGACAGGCGGAATATAGGAAGACTATACTCAAGTATCCAACAACTGGTCAAGTTTAGACTATCGGTAACCATCGAAGCTGCGATATTCTGGCAAATACCGCTTCGTAAAAGACGTAGGTACAGCCATACTTAGCCAGAATATGGTATGGAAAAATCTGTGGAAGCTTGTTGTCAGCACCTACATATATACTTTGAGCATTCTGATACCGTATTTGTATTATTTGTACAGACAAGCTTTCCAACAATAAATAAATAAGAGACCTATTGCCGTACCAGATACAGCTGAAGGTAATATTCATAAATCAAGGAAAAATAAGTAATAACTAGTCGACGCCACCTAGCACAATTTTTACAATAATCAATATATACTATATACCTACTTAACGTATGTAATGCAGCCAAATAAAATGTAATTGCTGTTACAATGACATAGGTAGGTATATGCTAATCGTTAAATCCAATTACCTAAACTCTTGCATTTCTTGGCTTCAAGACCGGTCGTTATCATTAGATCATAATGAAATACACAAGCAATAGGTATACATATCGGCATGATGTAAATGATATGCAGCAATTACGAGAAGCTCCATTAGGTACACAGTTAAGCAACTTCTTTGTTACATTATCGAGGTGCAACACTCGGTAGATGTCACTTATCAGTCGTCTAGCGTCGACTGATAAAGTGCGCTTCTATGTCAACAGCCCAGTGGCTGATTCCATGGAACTAATCCAAGTGCAAACAGTGATAACGTTGTTCAACACATTTCTATTTATTTTATATTATTAAGCTATTTTATTAAGCATTACTTCCGTATCAAACGTGCTCGGAATGCAATATGGTATCTGATATTCAAATATGTGCATTAAATTGACATCTTGATGAACTTTTGGACTTTTCCTTTTAGAATAATTATGCAGACAAATAAGTTCACGGCTATATACCTAGTGGTTAAGGAGCATAAGGTTAAAGTCATTAAGAGATATTGGCAGGCTAAAGTAACCATCAGCGAGTAATTGTTACGACCCACTTTGTATAATATTTTATTCGATCACTGTAAAAGTGTTAACAGTAGAGAGTGCGCTAATATATTCGGCTTCAAAATTTGGTCATTAAAGTACCGAAACATAATATTTCTATAAAAATAAAATTATATAACAATCAAGACACAAAGTATCATAAATTTCTCAAATTTCAATTGGTGTCGTAATATGCTTAATATCTCAAATTAAAGCAATTAAATATCAACTAAACCAGCCGGCAACTGGCAAGAGACGAGTAACATCTGTTTATAACTAATCTATAGCACGGCCTATAATTAATTTAATAGTCCTAATAACCACCTCAGGGCATTCAAAATAAAAGAAAAACTTTTCTCGAACCATTAGAGATAATTGATTTAGAAGTTCTATAAATAAAAAAGTAAAAAAGCCATAATTATCGACAGGTCGTTATAGGCATTCATTTTACCAGATTCTTCAAACGAAAATGAAATTACTTTCGTCAAAAGTTATCGTTCCGATGTAGTTAGTCACCTGCTAATAACATTTTAATGTTTCGCTAAGGTTATTCTTACCGGACTTGCCGCAGCGCGCGCTCCCCAGCACCACAACTCTTATTCGATTAACTGTCATCTTCATTAGTCCGTTTATAGAGTCACACCACTTGTTACTAATGTATGTGCATCTAAAATCTATGCGCTACAGGTCGTACTCGTTTTATAATACAGAATATTCGATTTACAAGATCGCGTTGGCGGCAATATCAGCTGTTATACCAAGATGGCGGACGCACGCGCGCACAACGCACCTGCTTGCGAGCGACTGCCGTCAAACGAAATTGGCGCAAGGCGCATTCAGGCACGTCTATTAGAGTGAGCAGAGAGAGACATTTGAATACAAACTCATTTGTCTTTCAGTGTTTTTTGTTGCACAAATCGGTGCATCGTTCAGCAAAATGCTAAAGGAACTACCGTTTTTTTCTACTTCGCCGTAGACTGTGGTTTGTACTCAAAACATCAATACGCTCAGGCGACAAAAACTGCAATTAATTTTCAATAATCTACGTGATGATGCATATTCTTCTATTGTCATCCATGTTCACAATAACTTTAATTGAAATGTAGACCGTGCGGTTTATACATGAGCCCACATAGTTTAACTAAGACTAGGTTGCAAAGTTGGCGTGCCAAAATGTGCAAATGTAGCGTGCTTCACAATATGGAAAGTTAACCCGTGATAGTAACTGTTAGAATAATTGGGCTAATGATGATTGGCTGCGGCTACAATATTTTTTGTGTGTTAAAATTTCAATCACAGATCCAATATTCACGATGATGTGTTAATAAAAAAATGACAAGCGTTTAATAGCTTTAAGTTAAATGTTTGACAGAAAGGAACATTAAGCTTGGAGTCTTCGATTTGTTGACCTCAAGGAGCACAGGGTTTGTAAAGTTTACTATCAGAGAATATCACGGTTATGAGAGCAGACTATGTGCTTAATCCACGGAATGTATGCCAACAGCCAATACACGCCGACATGTGATATGATATAATGTACAGTCGAACCGTGAAGTGATAACTTCATCAAATGCTATTATAAAATATTTTGCATTGACTTTTGTTGAAATATACATCAATTTAATTAATTCGAAGTCCGTTATATATGCTTTTATTTCGCATATAATAATCTAACAGATAGCAAATAACTTCAATTTACACCAACAGAAAGCGATTGTGTTACAAGAACAATCGCAAAAAAATTGCTTTCGCTTTCTTATGATCCAACGATCTAATTAGATTTAAATTAAAGGAGCTATCGCTAATACAACTCCATTAGAACTCGTGTTGCTATTAGTATTTCAAGAAATTAGTCCAAATTCTACTAGGTAGTATATGTATTTTGTAATTTTTATAAAGGCCTTTCTCGTCCAAGTTATAATTCTTGTATCGCGGGGGACAACACAAACACTCAAACAAAGGACACATATAACACCGAAGTAGGTATAGAGGCCGTGACGCCACCACGCCAGCGCCATCGCAAGTGGGTTCGCGAAGAGAGGGTTACCCTGATAGAAACCGGTCCAGTTTCAGTAACCGTTATTTCGATATGCCGGGGATATGCCCGGGCATCAGAACTCAAACCGTCCATGGCCTATCAAAATTTTTTGTGATGTACCTACTCCTTTTTCCTCTCATGCGACGGGTAATAGGATCCTGTATTAAATGAAATTGTCTACTTAATGCGGTCACCAAAGGTATATACCATCACATGTGCATGTCGACTGTAGCAAAATACCAAAAAGTATCTTCCCTTTCGTAGTAATCCATTGTCTACACAATGAATTGGCTGTTTCTTCTGTATAGCTTCTGTCAAAGGAAAAATAGACAAGTCCATGAGCCGCAGTTGCCGCGTACTATACCAATGGGCGGCTGGTTCGTCTGCCACCTGATGCAATAAAAATTGTAACCCTACTGATGCATAAACGATGTTATATTGAAAATATAAATCTAAAGGTATTTTAATTAACGATCCGGGATAATAGCTTCGGCTATCCCGTGGTTAAATTAATATCAGATCGCACTACACGGTATAGTAGCCATTCTATTTTTATGTATTTCTCAAAGGTATACCAGAAGAATCGTTGTTTATTATTTTTGAAAAATTTAATTATGCGTGGATTTTGACGCAAACTGGAGTAGATTTACTTTGAAATAACAAATACAAGGGACGCCTAGAGCTAGCACAATACTATCATGTGAATAACATAATATCCCGTACGACTATCGGACCCACAACATTCAGCACGGTGGTAGCTGCCAAGTGTCTGAACCACCACATTATTCATTTAATCAATGCTATAATAAATTCTAAATTACAAAACTTTCAATGGCTATGTCATTATTATAAGACTAGTACTTTACAGTTTCATCAAATTATAGACAGTAATCATTTCTCTCTCAGTTCCTATATTTTAGATTACTATGTCAGATATCGTCAAACGCTGTTCTGGACTTGTCTGGCGAAGCCGCGCACCTCAAGTAAATCACTCTACCCTTGAAGATTCAAATCACTATCAGTTCAGACACGAATTCAATTAGAGAGCGTGTAATTGCGTATTTAAATCATCGAGGTAAAGCACGCGGCGTGTTTTTGGAGAATACAAGCTAAAACACTTTTAACTTGAAGTGTACCTAATGACACAAATATTCATATGCGTGCAGTGTCTAGAGGGTAGATCGCAAATTGACTGACTGCCAATATTTTACTAATTCCAGCTCTGCACGTTACAAATATTTCACAATGATTTTCGTCAACAGTTGAATAATAGACGATTTGTTTTTGCAACGAATTCGAGATTGTGTTGTTTCTTAATGCATTCTATAGTTTTGTTTCATTTTAATAGGACGCCTTAACGGTTTCGTATAGAAGAATTTTAACAAGGCCTTTGTTAGCTCGCTCCTAATGTCCCACGCTCTTAGTTAGTGAAATAGAGTGTCTATTGTCGACATATGAGTAGCTATGAAAACGTTGATGCATGTGCACAGGGATGATAAAATTAATTGACACCACACTGCAGACAGGACATGACAAACGATGATTTAAAGTATTAGAGCTACACTGGTTTGTGTTCGTTATATTGCAGACTGTAGTCGTTTGTACGCAGCTTCCTACAACCTTCTAAAATAGTAGAACGTCTTTGTAATCTAAGTCTGTTGTTTGCTAATGATATGCTTCTTAATATAAAGCTTTAAAAGATATAAAATATGTCATGAATACCTACGTGAATTGAAACATGATGAAAGGTTGTGAAGTGATTGGAAGCCTATAGTCTATAGTCGTCTCGGCACTATTGATGTAGTGTTACTTTCGCATTTTCCAATGTTCTGCATTCAGCTATTTCAATTCCCGTGATCAAACTTATTTATTATCCAGAGATAGCTATTCTGACTGATTTATTGACTAAAAATCAAGTAAAATCGACATATAGTTGTTCTAGAAAGCTGATGGATTATTTAAACCTAAAAGCCTTACAGTGAACGTGTATGTAAGTTATAAGAACAAAATCTTTTAACAAATTTGTAACGCATATATCAGTCTTGTCGCAATAATATAGCAGTTATAAAACATCCAAAGCAAACCCTGCAAAGTGTAGACTATGTTTTTATTGGCGACAAAAAAGCCTAGTTTCATGTTTCAGATGATCCTTCTGGTAGAGTGCTATCAAGTCACAAATAGAAAAGCTCTAAGGAATTTAAAACAAAACTCACATACAACGTTGCGGAGCCGTAAGTTTAAACACGTCGAAATAAAAATGTAAGCGGAGATGCGAGGCAGACGATCCTTGTAAGACTTCTTTGCGGTCTAACCCTCTCCTGCCGACGGGTCATATCTCTGAGCCGTATAATATGTGTGACGGATAGTGGCCTACAGATTAAACGAATACTTTGTCTTATAAGACGAGCTAGCAAATTACAAGCGCATGTCCATCGGATTTATTAATGTTGAAGCTAAGGCGGCAGATAGTCATCGATATGTACTACATACTTATTTTACACTTATATTATATAAAATTCACTGTTTTATTTGCAGCGGTCACAAACGCCACCGCTGGTCTTGATTGGTGATAGGAATACTTAATAATAATCGTTCCTTCTCTCTTCTATATAACTAAATAGACAAATAAGAGTTTCGAACCAAAGTGAGTAAATAGATTTGGTTGCGTTATATGTCTAAAGGTTTGTAAGTGAAAAGTGTGTCCGTATTTGTTGTAATGATCATAACATGCACAAGATGAAAAGACTTTGACGAAATCATGAGTATAAAAAAATAACTGCATTTTATTGATTACCCTCTTCATATGAAAGTAACTAGATCTCAACTATTTAAAATGGATGTGGAGAAATTTTAAATAGTCGACCGACCTTTCTCCAGAAAATTTCCGATACATGTGAACATTCCAGGTACCAGTGGAATTTTTACGGCATATAATAACTTAGTTAAACGTTTTTCTGTGAAGACACTCTACATTTTCATATTGCCGGGATTCACTTCAATAAGTTTGTCTTTACTATAAATATATAGACTAACGACTATTTCTCGGGGTAAGTAGGATGCTACAGTTTCCCACAAGCTATACTATACAACCCTTAAATATGATCACATATTAATATGTGTGTATCAGTCTGTGCCTTCAAGACCATGTATCGATATTCCAATGAATTTAGATAACACAAAAATAGATATAAATAACCATTCACCTACATTTAAGTCTGCTAAATATCGCATCGACCTATTAGATAAGTTTAGATAACTCGACAAAAATATTACATGACTGCGTTTATTTCCATACAACACATTATTGTTCCATCAATCATTATCAGATTGACCCATAAACGTTCATAAATCTTATCTTAACTGTATTAGATAACTGATTGAATCACTCCCACATTTTTATCATAATTGGAGTTCAAATATTTGCACTTCTATTATTGAAGTGTAAACTTCTTTAGGCGCGTTGAGCACTTTGGGTGAACAAAAATCTTGGACCTTGCGTCATCGTCACCGAACGCTTTCCATGAGCTATATGTATACTGTGTATATATGTGTACTTTTTGGGTGAACAACAAGCGTGAAACTCGCGTCATCATCACCGGTAGTTACTTAGTTTTCACTTCTATCGGCAGTCCCCAAAGACTGCCCCGCATGTTTTCTTTTTTGGTGTAAGACGTTTGTAGCTGATTTTCTCTTTGCGCTTTCAATGTAGTAGATAAGAAAATAAGGCAACATCCGTTGGCATGCTTGAGCAAAGCGAACAACAGTGTAATATACGTAAGTAATTACTAACACGAACAAAATACATGTGAAGAGTATTTAAGTATGTAAAGTTTTAACATTTCTTGCATCCACTCCTCAAGCAGCTAATTCTATTCTCGACACAACATGTTGGCTGATTTGTTAATAAATAAAATTATCTATAAGCAATACCGTGTTTTTTAAAACTACCTTAATCTATAACTTACTCAAAGGTACGAAGGTAAAATAACAATGTTTTTACTACCAAAATGAATGAAAATTATTCTTTCACTATAACTAGTATCATTAACACATATAGCTAAATAAAATATTAAAATTAAAATAAGAAAAACAGTAATTACCTAATAGCTATTTTTCTGTAACATCATTTTAAATTAATCTGCCACAGACAGACTGAGGACAGCTTGTCATGTTCTCACGTTAAAATAAAATAGGTAATAAAGACGATAAAAAAATAAGCAGATAAATCACCTGCGATTATCATCACACTAACATTTCATTATAATTTACAGCAATTTAAATTAATTGTAAAAACACATTACTGAGACGATATTCTGAACAGAAATGCCACTATATATTTTATTTTCTATTAATTTATAGATAATGCCTACAGTTTTATTGTGGTAATATAATACTACAATTACTATGATATTTTTTTTATGATTAGAGATTAAATCTCATGAGACATTGTCTGAGAATTCAACCAAAACATTTAGAAGCAAATAGTCATTTCGCCAAAAACAACATTTGAAATAAGAATTATATAATTATTACATTTATTTATGATTAAATGTACCCAATAATTATGTAATTTTACAATTAATGTATTGAATAATTAGCACAGGTGGTTTCACGTGGTATATAATTCGAGTATTGGTTATGGTTAGAATAATATTATTTTTGTAGAACAAATAATTTCTTGCCAATCGATAGATGCTATAAAACGTATTCTATTTATTTTAGCTATGTATATTAATTGTAAGAATATCCTGAGCAAAATTAACTACAGTCGACAGATTATAAAGTGCTAACTAAATTGAAAAGTAAACAAACAAAGAATTTAAATAATAAGGAATTATAAATTTGATTAACACCTCGTAGTTATTAGCGTTATTGGATGCCGTGTTTAAACAGTGACGTAAGCCAGTACATGACTTACAACCAACTGTGAAGCTGTTCTACGATTCACTAGTCAGTCAAAGCATTATTGAGTGTTCTTGTCATATTTTATTAATAACGGCAGGGCATGCTGTATTTGCCCGGCAGAGTCCAATTGGACCTTAAAAGATAACTATCGTAATTATATACTCTGTGCAACTCTTTGAGTAGTACAGATAAGAATAATTTGTAAAATAATACAGGAACAATGTCAAGTAAAAAGAAATCACTTTTTGCTTGACATTTAATTAACGTTAAGTACGAGTTGTACAATAAACTACATATTATGTAGATTAAATTTTAATTAATTAATATTTAATAATCATAAACAAGTACATCTAGATACAAGTGTTCATAAAAACTATGAAAAGTGGAACAGAGCCGCGACTCTCATGTCGTCCGTTGAAGTGTTGCCAATTTAGTATTAAATTTTACCACTAAAATAATAATAGTGGACTAATATATATTGTGATTCGGGGAAATGTCATGTACTGGGAATCTCAAAATTTGAGAAGCTTTTTAAATGCGTTTAAATATTCGCCTCGTATTCGCCCTCATTACCCATATAGTTAATACTCCGAAACCTCAACGATCACGTTACGAACAAAGTGGTTTTTAAGAACTATTATAATTTCTGTTACATAATATTAATTGCTGTCATAGCACACTACAATGACATTTCGTGAAAGATACCTTTTTGCCCTTAGCATAACCTTTTTTAAACGTAACCACATTATTTTGCAGGTAGTAACGCCACTATAGTCCTATAATAAGTGCAATATATTTTCACACAAAACTAAGATTTCACTTTTATACAATAAGCATATTAATTATTTATTTTATATTTTAGCCGTAGTTTTAACGGACGATACCTAACTTTATCTAAAGTAACAGAATAACAGACCGAATTATTAAAACTGACCTAGGTACGACATTTTTTATTTTATTTACTTATAAGTAGGTTTGTTAATATTAGTTAAATTGTTTAATATAATTGTTGATTTTTTTACATTTAAATAAAGAACCTACGACAACATTTAATATGAGTATTCAAACAATTGAGAAAATTGTAGGCTTTTAATTTCTATTACTTAATGTTACAATAATGAAGAAAATCTATGATCTGTTTTTATTGTGTTTTATCACGAAATTAAAAAGTCTACATATATCTACACCAAAGGTCACATATTTAGCATGCATTGGTAGCGAAAGGTTTACTACATAATACCTGAAGCTAAATCTATGACAAGCCATGTCGATCGTACTGTACAACAAGTCGGGTGCATTTATCGGTCGCGCGGCGGGGTGAGTGAGGAGCCCGCGAAGGATCCTGTTACCCGGCCATCGGGGACTTTATTCGGTAGCCACCCGATCTTAATCGCGGTGTAAAATAAAAAAGGAAGAACAAAATTCGAAACTAATTTCCGTTGTACACGAACGAGTTTTTATCGAGTCCGTGTCTTCACTTCATTTTTATTTTATTTTCCTTATATTAAAAACTCGGCCTGTGCAATACATAACAAGTATGATTGGTGTAAAATTAGGTCATGTTAACGGGCAAGGTTTACTGAAATATGTTGATTGTGCATAAGAAAGATGGGAACCGGTCCAACTGAGGGAATTAGGCAAGCTGGCCAGCTTTAGCGTGTATATAACTGTTTCATGTGTTTATCTCGTTGTGCCCGGGATGCAGGATTGGCATCATTAAGTTTATTGTCCTTCTTGTTATATGTGTTTAAGCGTGTCAGTTGAATAGTAATTAAATAAATATATGTAAAAAAGTTATTTATAAGTGGAATTTTGACCGAACTGAATTTATTTTTTATGACTGCTCCGATCTAGTTATAATTCATGTATCGCAGGGGACTTTAAATACGTTCAAACACAGGACACACGGAACATCCACACTCGGAACAACCATTTGTGCTCCTCGCTGATTTCAGCATGAATGGGCTACGGTGACCACTTACCATCAGGTGAGCCGTATGCTTGTTTGCCACCTTAGTTGTATAAAAAAACACAATTTTTTGTCCCGTGTGGGATTCGAACCCACAACACCCGGCGCAGTGACACTGGCGAGGCAACCACTTAAACGACTACGGCATTCGTGCAGTCGTTGACTATTTGACTCTGCGCAGATATTTTCAGCAGTAGTTTCCAGTTTTGGTCTGCGCTCGGTAGTCTGAAGTTCCTATTCCACATCTAAATATGAGCATTATAGATCTCTGCCCAACCCTCCACGTAAATACTAGTGTGAAGTTATGCAACATTTCTTGGAAGAAATTTCACGTTATCAAGAAATGTCGCTGTGCCTCTAGAAATTCATATTATATGAACGTTTATTGAGGTTCATGAATATTTTAATACCCAATTCTAATCAGTTACGTGTTTTATATGAATTTGATTGGGTTCGCTGTTATGGAGTAATAATGTTAATTGACTTGTCTACTAAATATAAGCACGGGAATACCGTTAATGGCTACTTGATCTCAATGATTTGTTGCCATTAATTTTCTTAAACGATGTTATTGCAGAATAAAATGTCGTCTACCGTTTGTTTATTATTAGTTTATTATTTGGACTGCACACACAGCACACTGTAAGTGATAAACAAAAGAGCAGTCCGTGCTAAATGTTTGCAATAGTTATTAAGAATCTGGGTGTCAATCAACTATTGCCTCAATGGCGTAGTGGTCAATATAACCGACTGCCACGCGTAAGGTCGCGGGTTCGATTCTCGCACAAGTCAAACATTTGTGTGCATGAACATGGATGTTTGTCTTGGTCTAGGTGTTTCTATGTATAATATATATGCATTTACAAAAAAGAAGTATATGTATATGTATGTTTCCCCACGGAAAAGCCAAGGAAAATATGGGTGGACTGTGTGAGGATGGATATTAAAAGGAAAGGGGTAAATGATCAGATGACGGGTGACAGAGAATTATGGAAGCGAAGGACATATTGCGCTGACCCCAAATAAATTAGGACCAGGGCAAGAGGATGATGATATGTATGTTTATCCATTGTTTAGTACTCATAGTACAAGCTCTGCTTAGTTTGGGCTAGATGGTGTTGGGTGTAGGTACGTGACAGAATATTTTTAATTCCTGATATTGCACTTTTATTAAATAACAAGATTTACATCATTGGTAAAAAGCTAAATTCGGTTGTGATACAAAATGCACATGTATGCAAGCCGGGGAAGTAATTTACAAAGATCACATTATAATATATTGATAACACGTGAACGCAGTTTAAGTTTATTCCAAAACTGTCAAACTCTGTTCAAAATCAGTTCAGTAGTTTTTACGTGATCCCGAGACATGATACAACAGAAAGAACAAGAAGTCCAAATTTTGTTTTGGGTTAAGTCTCCTATAAATGCTTGCTCTTAGATTTTCAAAAGTATCTACAATGTACAAACCCAGACTAAAATCTTATAATAGTAATAGAAGATTAAATACAAGCTATTAGATTTAAAGTTTGTGTTAACTGCGTGCATAGCGCAGTAGTTCAGGTGGACACCACGCCGCTGCCCACGCGCCGAGAGTTCGATAACCGCATGGGCCGCAAATGTCTGTGATCCACAGATAGCTGCCACGAGTTCGGGTGTACTTAACATCCATCGTATTAATGTTTGTAAAATTACACGTACAGATCTGAGGTCTGACGACGTTATATAGGACGAATGTCAAGAACAGAAGTGACCAAGTTCGCTCCAGTAGGGTGTTAGTTTAAGAAACGCCTTTTTTCAAATCAACTAGTATATATACCCCGGCCTGCGCTCGTTAGTTAATATTATTTAATACTCGACGATGTTATCGTTGCCTTTGTGTACTCATTGTTCTAAGAGTTCTATTTTATTAAGTTACGTAACTTTAGATCGTCTACAGGAAAGACAACAAAACCATTGTATATGTCTACAGACAATATTATGATGCAATCACAAATACCTAGTCGCGTTCGTTTTTTTATATAGATCGGAGCATCAACGGGTGAAATAATGTTAACCAAGATTACCATTACTTACTTGTCAAACGTGATTTGCCGTTGCAGGTTCTCAATTAAAAAAGAATTGTCGAAACGTTACCTATTAATATCGTAGTAACTAAACATTTTTACATTTAGTTATACTATGGAATTTGTTATTTATAGTTAATTTTATGAAAACTGCCCCATGATTTGTTAAATATTTGTGTGTCGTGAAGAGATTAGCTAACATTAAAGTTGTGGACGTGGCAAACTATCAGGTGCAGAGCCACAATCTGTAGATCCCATTCAATCTTATATACGATGCAACACTTGGTGCGTTGATGTGATGCAGAGTAGTATATATGTACCCAGTTTAGCCAATGTGGCACCTCCGCAGTCGAAGTAGTTTCTTGTCAGAGAGAAAACATATGTCACCTCACCATCTATGGTATAACTACACAAAGTTCAGATGGAATTACTATAATTTATCCAAAACAACTTTTTAACGCTAACCTTTTATATTTACATTAAATTATCTTCCAATTACAACTTCCATATCGAAAAAGTGGGTAGTTTTTGTGACTGACTTGGCCTAATTTCTTCTGTCGACTTTTTTCCTGTGGACGGGTCATCGCACGTACATTTATCTCCATCAGACCATCAGATACATGAACTGAATTATGCAAATTACCCGTTAAGAACAAACAATCTTTATAATTGATGGTTCCGCTGATTTTTCCATTAGCGTCGTCGAAGCGTATTACCATTTTCACTAATCCATTCATACAACTTTCTCAATGCATTTTTGTTAACGATTGATTTTAAACCCGTCGATGAGCCTCGTATTGGCAGATTATTGAATTACGTTCGAGGAACGCCAAAAAGAAAATTATTCTTACCGATTTCGCAGTTCGAACGTGTGATTAAAGTAACGGACCTTAATTATTTTACTCTTTATAGAATGTATAATGATGGACATTATTATGTGAACAAATAACATGTAAATGCGAGAATTGCAAGTATTCGCTTGTTTAAAATGTCAATATGTAATATACGGAACACCTCAGAATTACCTCAAAAATAACAGTGGTAATATTTTTGTTCAAAACATAAGTGGTTGCCTCTTACTGTAATGTTGTTGTCTTGGCCAAAATATTAATCTGTTAGGCTGACTTGCATTTTAAGTTAATCTGTTTTCCTATAGGACATTATGTATTACCCTTATCTACATGTTAACACCCGGTTGAATTTATATGCAAATGCATTTAACAAATTAAACTTATACATATATCCTTATTTTTATACTTATGCTATTTTAGTCGTTTGTACTTTTCTTTCTGCAGATGCCGTGTTTGACTGTAATCGAATTTTAAATTGACATGATTGTTTGCTCTTCTCCTTTAACGTTATATACACTTATATTTTTACTAATTGTTTACATGGAGAACTACTAAAAGCATAATTCAAATGAATTTAGAATATTGCTAGAAGTACAGACAAAGACCAAGGAATTACTTTTGTGTTCGTCACTTTAAAAACCCCATGGACTTTTTACAACACGTGTATCACAAATATTGTCTCACCTTGACTCAAATGCGTCACATTCTTTATGTTTGAAGCGCCAGCGCTGGATAACACAAAGACTGTAAGCAGAACTTCAGTTTCGTCATTAAATTGTGCTAATATGTTTAATGACAAATACAATTCTTGTTAAGACTATGGCCATCCCGATGCCATGCCAAATCACAAATTGCGAGTAGGTATTATTGTTGTATATGCCATTATTCCTGCCTGTCCCCCTAGTCTGTCCACTCTGGGAGGAAAACAGGAAAAAGTAGTTCTATTCGTCCACTTGTAGATATCAGAGGGACACAAAATAAATTATTTCTCATATTCATCTGTCCCCTGCTGCTTTTTGGGGAATAAAAAGGGTTCAATCTGTCCCCTGTAAATTACAGGAGGACCGATCGAACATTTTTGTCCTAAATTTTGTGTACTTTATCTATAATCTCAGGATTAAACCATGGCAATTAGTAAAAATATCTTAACTTAAACTAAGATTAACTATTAGTTATAATAAAAACTTTAGGAATAATAATGAGAAGAAGTTTCATTTTAAAACTAAAATATAATAGAACATTTCGAATTAAACCTTTACGATACGATATTAGTAAAATGACTAACACATTTTTTACGGTGCCTTATTGACATTGATATTTATCTAACTAATATTATAAATGTGAATCTGAGTTTGTTTGTTTGTTACCCTTTCACACGGTAACTACTCGACCGATCATTATGAAATAACACATACACGTTGTCAGGGGTATAAAAGAGATAGAGTACCTATATTCCAGAAAGAAAATCTATTCCCGGGCAAACAAAGCGGGCAAGAACTAGTAGGTAGTAGGTTCAGTAGTAGTATCTATATACCAAAAATTGTGTTTATTTGCTTTTATATTCATCGATATATCGATATGCTTCATACTATACCCAAGTTATACGTAATGGTTAACTTAAAATGCTAGCATCTGTCGTTTATACTCCTTCATAATTATTAATCATCGCATTGCTTCTACTTTAAGACTAGCCTGCGGACCTATATTGGAAACACTATAGTTTTCTTTTTATTTGCATATAATTATGCCAGTAGTTAGTCACATATGGCGTCTGCTTGCATTCCAGCACATACTCCACTAACAAGAAGACCTACAAGTCGCTTGAGATGCGCGAAATAATGTGAGGATGTCACGCAAACTGCCGGATGTCCCCAACCAAGATACACAGTGCAGAGACACCTTACACGTTCGCATTAACAGACGATACATTTGGCTCAACACGCACTTCGTTTGATGGGCGCACCTGATAACGTCACAGCTCCATGGTAGGGGATTTATATACAGTACACAATTTATTTTATCAGTGGACGTGTTTCTTATGTTCCAAAATTTTGGGTAGGAATTTTTTTGTTTCAACTGTCTTGCTTTAAGCATGTTATCGTGTGCAATAGCCTTCGTACGTACATTTGAATAATATAACTGAAACAAGCCTACAGCATACATGATGATAAGCGCTTACTGAGTATTGGATGCTTGTCACAACAGAGGCATCATTTGCAGGTTGTTAATTATTTACAAAAGAAAAAGTTACGAAGCTGCAATAGGTAATGCATATACACTACCGATCAAAAGTACTTGGCCACCTGCATTTTTCTTTATATTACAAACAATACATTTTTAAACCCATTTTGTTGACTTTCATCGGTTGTATCGTTTATCGATTTCGTTATCGTTTGTATGTTATATATTTGTATTGTGTTTTGTAAAATGAATATAAAGTTGTTTCATTGATTTAAACTTTTACAATAAGGCTATTGAAGGCTGGCTAAATACTTTTGAGCGGTAGTGTATATTATATTTATAATACATAGGCATTATGTAAAGTGTAACTGAGTATAGAGAGTAACCGAAACGTCGGGGAAAATGTAAACCTTAAAATAAATAGTTTTAATAATTTTATTAACTTAAAAATTAGTAAAATTCAGTAGTAGTAGTGTAATAGTTTCAATATTATGTAATACAGTGTTAAATAAATAACGCGATAAAATCCGTATAAATGAGTTTAATTTCAATGAATTATAACATTCACATAAACAGAAGACAATATTATGCAAGTGATATAAATTTAAATATTTCGATAACGTAAAAACTAACCGTTTACACTAGTAAACGGTTAGTTTCCACTCCTACATTCGTGTTTAATGGTTGGTATTATTCTCTTCTAATGATTTAATTAAATATTAAACTTTACTGATTTATTTTAAAACCGTCAGTGTTTAAAACCAATGATATTAAGTTTTAATTGCTTTCTTCTGTAAACTTTAAAGCATCTTCCTCGTACATTAAAATACTTTTACCGCATTGTAGTGAGTTGTGTATGTCAAAGGTCCGTATCGATCTCGTATTGTTTTATGCGCAAGCTCATGCCTTTCGAAAGGTCGACAATTTTTTATTGTCAACGTTGCAGATTCGCAAATAACTCCTGCTTTTAGTTTAACTGTGAGAAAGTTGATTTCTCTTGAGGCTTTAACCTCACCTATAAATAAGTAAACAAAATATATGATAACACTTCATATTAGGTATGACGAGATGTCTAAAATATGCCCAATGTTAATGTAATGGGTTCGATTTTGGCATGGAACGATGAATAATGTAATCCATAGATAATAATTTTGATTCTGGATACTCTATGTCTCAATGTGTGTAGTTTCCCTACGGATACATTGTGAGGTGAGTTTACAGAGTTTCAGGAATACAAATACATATAGACAAAGTTTACGTCTGGAGAACATTGCGAAAATCGACGCACTTGTTTTTTTAGGTAAGATAACGTTTATCAGACTACACTTGGTGGCGCGTGAGCACTGCAATGCCATAAATAAGGCGGCCGGCGCCGGCTCAGCGCGGCGCGGGCGCAGGCGCGGCGTTATCGAGCGCGCCCTCTAGCGCTCGCAACACGACGTCATCATTTCGCGTTTACCGATGTTACCTCATATGGAACTGCACTTGTAAGAGACAAATTCGTAGAGAAAGCGAAGTTTTATAGTTTTATTATACGTTTATTTACACTAGCAATATATAATGGTGATATTGGCAGTGAAAACTTCTTGTTCTGGTATGTGTATGTGTGTGTCCGCCTCTAGTAGGTAGGCGTTAACTATGGCCTTATTCCGAGCTTTCATAGCTTGATTGGGGATTAAGTGGTCGCTTGCCCACTGCTATTACGCCGAGTATTATGGGTTCGAATCCCACACGGGACAAATATTTGTGTGATCCACACATGGTTGTACCGAATCTGGGTGTTTTTGACGTCGTTGTTTGAATGTTTGAAAAGTCCCTCACTATACAAGTTTTTATTTTTTATTTATTTGATTTGTTAAAGAATGTACATACTATTTACATAAGTATTTGAAGAAAGTTATAAATAAACATTAAAAAATATTTTATAACTACACATTGGTGTAATACAAAGTATAGCAGTCTAGCAAGTTAGGAGTAAAATGAACTAGTACCCATAGTACAAGCTCTGCTTAGTTTGAGCTAGATGGTGTTGTGTGTATGTGGTAGAACATTTATATGTGTTTTTCCCTGTATTTATAACCTTACAATCTGGATGTCTTAATCGTTAGACCAGAGACTAGTTACAATGTATTAACAAAACCGTACTGAATCTAGAACAGTCTAATGTACAAAAATTCTTGTTCCAAAATGCTCTCCCACAAAAATTATTACCAGATGCCAGACCGTCAGTCATTGTCATGAGGCATGAAAGCAGTTTATCGAGACTATCAAAGGTTCTGGCAACATTGCATTTTAGAGAATTTGGAGCATTTTTTGTATAGGAAGCGGTTTTATTTATTTTTATTTATTTATTCTGAACAAAAATACATTTGTGTCGAATACAGGAATAATACAATAATAATAATCAATAAAAGTTACAATCAATAATACGGATAGAATGTCAAAATAAAAATAAGTAATACTTAATCAAGAATTTAGATACAATTAAAAAAAAAAAAAATTATAATAAGAACTCAGATTGCCTAGTCAGAAGAAAAAAATAACAAACAATCAATTTAATCAAAAATATAACATATTATCTGACTTAGAGTAATAAACAAGTTACACTGTGGCATTATTTTTGTCCCCAAGAAACTCCTCTATACTATAGTAGCACTTCGTCAACGGGAACGACTTTAATTTAAATTTAAATATTCTTGGACTACTAATGATTTTTAGTTCTAATGGCAATTTATTGAAAATTTGTACAGACTGTACTATAGAGCTATGTTTGACAACATTTAATTTTGGCTGCAAATAATTAGGCAAATCTTTCCTGCGCGTTTCCACCCTAGTTTCCCTTTCTTCCTTTGTCTCGTATTTCTCTAGGTTTTTTATAAAGCTACTTAGTAGAACCAAAATATAAAGACAAGGCACAGGTAGAATATTTAATTTCATAAAATGCTCTCTACATGATTGAGTCTGGTCTATGCGAAGAATAGTTCTGAGAGCTCTTTTTTGCATAACAAAGGCTACATCTATATTATATTTAAAACTATTACCCCATAGTTTAATACTGTACCTCAGCTTGGACTCTACTAAGGCAAAATAAACACTTCGCAATTGAGCAATGGTTAGTTCGTTCGGTTACTGTACGGTTGCGTGTAGCGGTTACGTGTTAGCAAAAGCTATGGGTATTACTCGCACGTTGCTGATCTTGGGGTAAACAGATTAAAATTGAATTAAAGGAAAACAGTTTAAGAGTATTTATGTGACGCTTAGGGACAGTTCTTCAGTAGTAATGTTACTACTCTTCAGTATAAGAGTAGTTTCTTAAAAAGGTGTGGTACTCCCCCGAAAGAGTTGCTACTCAACTGGAGAGCTCGACAAATGCTGCGTGTTACGAGGCCGGTATGATAATAGTGTTTTGTCAATTTGGGTCCTTAGTAACTTCAAGGATCTTATCAATAACCTTTTGCGACGACAGGTTATAACTAAGTACACAAGAAGTTTTTAAAACGTTCAATTTTTCCAAAAGCAATGTCCATTGACTACTAGCATAATACATATGAGTGTATTTGTGCGCAGTGTAATCCTAACGTCCGCGCGTCGTCGTGTCGAACGACGTAGGTAACTACGAGATACTGTTTGACAAAAGGACGATATATGTACTGCGTATCTGTTTATTGTACGAACGTGTCGAAACTCAATAATATAAAGACGTACAACGTCACCATGAGATACGATGTGTACACAGCTGGGCCTCTAAGAATAAAGGGCGATAGCCTGTTAATTAAAAGCTGCACTAAATCACTCACACATAAAGTAAATACAAATCAAAACTGTCTGCCCTGTGTAATCTGTTTGCGGCTAAGAATGATTCGCCAATACCTCCAACATTACAAATCAAATAAACATGACAAATATGAACCAATCTGTTTGGCGGGCGCGTGAGGTGTATTGAACGGTTGGAGCGAATCCATATATTTTTTATAAGAATCAGTGTGCGTGCGTAAAACAAGCGAGGGTAACATGACGAATTACTTGTACGATTTCAATTAGTCATGCGATTATTTCTCGTTACTCAATAGCCGAGTGGTCGATCGGGCGCGCAGGCGCACGGGGTTCAACACAAAGAGATAAACAAAGCAGCACGTTAGTAGTCATGCTACGATACCGAACGAGCCCGGATCACTTCTTAGAATGCAATTCGAGTTAGTGAAATATTTATTTACTGTATCAGGTTCGTCGGGCATAAATATATCAGAGCAGAGCATCTTGGATTTCGTTGTAAATTGCACGCTTTTTAATTATAGCCTTTGTATGGAGATTATTTAGTCGGCGAAGCGAACATGTCTAGGCGAGGCTAATAAAGATTGGACTTTTATTTGTGACTTTTGTCTCTGTTCTCTCGTCCAAAGTCTTAGTACATAGTACGGATGTATAGAAAAGGCAAAATAAAAACGAACATATATAGCTAATAAAGTAATTTAATAAATCGATTGACACTTATGCTAATTAGCGAATAATATCCTCGTTACAATTTCGCCTAAACTTAGCGACGTAACACTGCATCTATTATTTTTTAAAGCAACTATTTCCGCGCTTTGTTTATTTCGTGGAGGACTTTACAAACGTTCAAATTACACACACAAAGAACATCCAGACACGAAACAACCATGTGTGGTTCACACAATATTTTGTCTCCTGTGCGGACCGAACCCACATCGCTCGGCACGTTGGCAGTGACGAGGCGACCACTTAAGAGGAAACACTAAGGGCGAGAGAATTAAAAAATAGGTATTTGTAACATCTATTGCTGTCGCGCAGTGCCCGCAGAGCGCGATAGAGACAACTGCAGCTTGGACCGAAAATATGTACCAATTAAAAGTACTCAAAATTAACGTTTCGTAGTCCTACGAATCCTTCTCCAATACTTGACCGATTTTGGACGTGTTCCTATGTTCTCCGTTTTTTATATAATCTAGTCAAATTTGTTTTCTGGATGTTTAAACACAGCGGAAAATCTAGCCAATTTCTGAGGATTTTGAAGGTTCATATCTCTTTTAATTTTTAATAATTAACTTATGAAAAAAGGTAAACATAGGGACATGCCAATAGAGACCATACATTTTTTAGAAAAACAATATTGCTTTACTGGTATTATCTAAGGATGTTTGTATGAAAAAAAGGCCCTTGGGTTTCCTCTTCAGTCACTACACTGCGCAGGCACACTAGCTAACAGTTGTAGATAAAGAAGATCAATTCAACACAGACTTAATTTTCTCGCGTTCTCCCTCGCGTTAACGTTTGTAAGAACAAGTCACGGGATAGATACTCTAATATTTCCATACAGATTATTACTCTTGGTCATGGCTTCAATATTGATATTAAAAAACATATGTTCGACATATCGAACTAACTGTTAGCGTACTGATTTGCGAAATGTTACAAAAAATAATCAAGATCATGTTCTTGACGTTTTTATAATAAACAGTTTAATTGACAGGTACTGTTGTAGATTTTTTATAATCAATATTGTATGAACTGGTAATCTAATTTATCTAATCTAATTAATATATGTAAATGTAGAAAAACTCAAAGCACTTACTTATTAATACTAATAAAAAATATTTAAACGCGCGTACTGACTAAGATTGTAATTTGTTAATATTTGCTTCGGACGTCATTTTTTTAAAGGAATGCTAGCGGTATTTTACCTAAGTGAAATATAACCTTAGGAAAGCATCGAAAAAATATTCCTTTCAATATTAGATAGACCTCTATTGATCTATTTCGATAAATTTTGGTATAATTTTAATCTAAATTAAAGCGAAAATATATGTATTTAATAATATTTATGTTTTTTCAGACTATTGAAATAACCATATACTTTTAGTAGTTCTTAATTTTATTACGATAAAGGACAATGCTATCAGCCGCTAGTCAATCGTAAAATTAATATTATAAGATTAATATATTCGTTGAGATTTACTTTAAAAAGGAACTAATTTAATCATTATTTTACAAACGATAAACAATAAATGATTTTAAGAGACATTATTACATTTAGAGACATATTCTTTTTTTCGTACTTTATATTCTAAACGTCATTAATGTAAAGTAACGTAGTTTGTTATTCAGTATTTATTAATCAGGCTACTTAAACGTCACTACGTTGAACAAAAAGCTATTTAACCTTAAGTGAACATAACAGTGTCTGTCAGAGCGCAGTGTCGTCGCCAAACCAACTAATTACCGAACATTAACCACACGACAGGTAAGGCCCATTAGCGCTCAACGCACAAAAAAAACTTCACAGCTAATTATAAAACGTCTCGTGTAGCAGTAGTATTTTATTTGACGTTGATATTAAAGTTTGTGTGTTCTACTAAACTTGTTTGTTTAATAAGGCTGGTTGGTTTTACATCTCATTAACTTGAATAAGTCCAGTGTGAGCGTTTGCTCGGGTAGTATTATAAGTTATTAATAATGGCCAGTTTTCGATTGCTTTTAGGACTTGTAATTAGGGGCATCCTATTTCCGTCAATCGGTCACACTGCCAAACCCCGAACAGCTACCGAGATTCTGCTAATTATTGTAATCCAGGTATTGTACACGGCACGATACTCGAACAGAGAAACGATCGACCATAAGCGTAAAAAAAATCAAACTTATGTGAAGGAACCAACGAGCGACTCAGTTATTTGTAACAATAAAACTAAAACCAACGCACATAAACTTTATTTTTCGTACTCACTAAGTGCAAAAATAAAACAAACGCTCAGTAGTCCCTTGCGTCGTTTCCCGTTAAACACACGAACAGCCAGACGTGGGGCAAATATTTGCAGACTGCAAGCATTGTTCCCCTCTGAGAAAAAGGTTTACGCTCCTTAAGGCTGAGACATTTTGATGAATTAATTATCATTATAATGAACTAACAGCTATTATCAGCTTCACTCTCCTATATAGATAAAATAGAATAAGTCATATATTTAGCTTGCCTTATTCTCAAACTCTTCAGATACCTCATTCCTCTGCTGTCGCTTTCTGCTGACATAAACGCCTTTCTTATTGTTCATAAAGAATGACAATATTGCTTGATAAGTAGTAGTACACACAGAATAACCTGGCGACTCTTAAGAAAAATATTACAGGCCAAACTTCTGTCACCGCGGTCTATCTTAGTAAAGACTAGCTGTGCAGATATATTATAGTGTACAAGTGTGTGTGTAAATACAAGTGCACTCTCTATTTCCTCACTCTCAGAGTCCAATGTGATGGAAACCGACTCGACCTATCAAACCCATAACCAACAGATTTATGTGCTTGGTGGTAAAATATTGCCAACTGCCTAACTTCAGAACGTGTTTTTGTGGCAGAAAAGTATCTAACAAGTAACTTGTTGGCTGCATCAATATACGCTAGCCACTAAATAACCGAAGCAGTCAATATTTTATTTTATCCAATTTCCAAACAAGTAATACAGAAAATTACTGCTGTAATAATATAACTTATTGATAATCTTTAAATACCGAGTAATATTTGACGCAATATTTGACTTTGATCATTGAAATTGAACACAGCAGAAATACCGGCTCGGCTGTATAAAAGCCTAACCATTTCCAAATGCGTTGGAGCCAAACCAGATGCGTCTGATTACCAGTATTTATACGGAACGAATACCGTCTGACCTCGGCGACCCAACTAAGTACCGGTTAGCTAAAGTTGCACAGATAACCAATTTCTTCTAACTTCATATTAAAATGACTACATTAACTTGTAATATTTGCACTTTGTTTCGTAAACAGTTTGCAATGCTCGTTGCTGTTCGCGACTGAGCGAGGGGAATATATCACAGAGTCTATCGACATGCCGGGAAATGCAACCGAGAAATTATCTGATCCCTCCCATAACTTACGCTAAAATACTAAAATTGCTTTCGAGAAATCTTCCATTCAGATCTTCACGCTCTCAGCGCTTATTATATTCCATTACGATACCAATAATAGCAATATTATTACTATTCCTTAAGCACCAGCTATCGACACATCTTAATTAAGAATGCCAATATAGATTATTTAAATGCATTTAATATCAATATACCGATCCTGAGAATATCCCGTTACAATCCCGTTACGAAAATAAGTTCTGGTACGACTGTCTAGACAACAAAAAGCGTCACTTGGGTTCCATATATTGGAATAAAAACGACACCTCACCTCGATCGAAGAGAAAATTAAAATGGAAATTTTATAATTCACCCGAGTTCAAAACTATTATTTAGATCGCGTAGAATAAAGATAGTGAATTTGTTGTAGTAATAATTCTATCAGATTATTCGAAAGTAATGTATACGGGTCCTGCGGCACGCAGTGGTGGTGTATAATCTCTCTCGGTCGCTTTTTATTTCTGTGTGACCGTGACTATCTGAAGGCTAGATCGGCCGTCACGGGAAATAAAGTTAACGTGGGTAATATGACACTTGAAACGTCGGATTCGTCCAGTCATCATCCATTATTGCTTATTCGCAACGATCTCGCCTCGATAATGTAACTACTCGAGTTCTGCACTGTCATTTAGAAAGAATTTTATAGGTTCATTTCGTTTTGCATGACATTATCCTTGGTTGTAGTTGAGTGCTTTTTACCTGCAATCTAAGTTTAAGATTAGAATAAGATTTACCTGTATTATTTCTATAAATACTTTAATATTGGTAAATAAATAAGAAAAATATTGTTATGTTTCGCAAACCGTATTGATATGAGGTTTACTAACACCACATTAAAAGCAAAATAGACTTACATAGATTTCTGTATTAGATGGCATTCATATATAAACAAAAGATATAGTCAGAAGCTCGGTTACAAAAGTTTTTAGAATATATGATGACTAAATACACCATTAATGTAATATAAAAATAAACATCATGTAATCGAGCATCAGATACCTACGTCCTGGTAAATGTTCACCTGAACTATACAGGTCACTGCAACCGTGACTTCGTTTGTTTTAAATTTTACACAGATGTGTCCGTGTCTTTTTCATTAATATTTTGTAAGCAAGCTTTATATTTAAAGCAGCAATAAGTGGTTCTATTTTCATTAATTAGCTCTACCCAGTTCAGAACATTCGGTTCAGTTCAATGGTGTATGGAGGTTTGTATGTTTATAGCGCTTTCCCTGAGCCAGAAACAGACACATTTGCAGAACAGACATAAACCACAGAGCTCATAACATTAGGTGTACAATGGTCGTGTAAAGGTCCACGGGCTCTAGTAAGCGAGCGTGATACGTTTCTATCGCCGGCGCGTTTCCTCACTTCCAAGTGGCATGATCCAATAAATATGGTCGTATTTAAGTACGATTTCCGATCGGTTTATTTCAACATTTACGTTGGATCACGAGTGCTTTCGGTGTGGAACACGAGAACTGTTTTACTTGAACGATCGTTTGCAATGTTGCCGATGTTGCCGCAAGTGGAGCGAGCACTTTCGGATGTTCGTGGAGATAGGAAGAGAAGAAAGGTGACGACATGATGCGAAAGTCGTGTATGGAGATATCATAAATTGTTCTGGGACGGCATTAAGTTGTATAAGGTCGCTGCTCTATGCTATCTACTTATTTTATTGGTCTTCAGGTAGTAATGGTTCTCTCTCCGTGGAGCCGAGTCCGCGCCGCACGGTCAAGTGATATAAATAAATATCCTAACGAGTACACGTACCTAACTTTTAACTAAACAACTTATATACACTTTATATTAAGTATTTTTTTATACCTAATCAATCTAACATTTTGTGCACACTTAAACGTGTTTACTAAAATACTTTTATTGATAACGCTTTGCCAAAAATAGTTGCCTTAATTAACCTTTATGCTAAGAACAGAAAAATAATTTTTAGATTCACCTATGAAAATACTGCAAATTGATATGAATGAAACATTGATCATAGAAGTCTTCTTCTCCCTAGCCTTTATTATTCCCAAGACTCTTGGGGTCGGCTTTACATTGATCATAGAAGTATTAAACGAAAAAGCCTTGCCCATAATTAATATTTATTAAAAAGGTGTGCAACACAAAAATATCTCAATTAAGCAATAATCTCCTCCTTTAACATCTCCTTAAGCGTAAGCATAATATGACATTGTATACTGCTAAAGTTATTTTAAATACATAATATTATATTAATTAATTACACAACAGAAAATTTAAACCTATTAAGCAAGAGTTGCTAACTAAAATCGCATAATATTGACTTCAGTTATATTTCAAGGACATGGTAATACGTATATAGGTAATACGTACTTCTATAGAACTAAAATATACTAGGACAGTATAAAAATAAGGACGAAAAGAAACCAACATGTAGTATATACTACCAAAGTATATCAAATAACAATGGATACCTATAATATTATTGTTTGATATACTCTTTGACCAGAACGTAAATCGTAATGAACAACAAAATAAAAATGTATAGTTAGGAGTACCTATAGTTGTTCAGTAGATTTAGGTCAGTTTGGTTGGATTTTAGTACAAGATGGTATTTAATGATATTTTTTATATAACTATTATGATTTTAATAATCTTAATATATCTGATTCTTGAAATAACGAAGAGGAAGCTACATTCGATTCAGTTACGCAGAATACCTCCCATGTGTATGTTATACGCGTGACGATTTTCACTGCGCCTAATATTTTCGTACCTACGTATACTAATTATACCTATTACTTCATAGTTCCTATCATATACTGTTATAACAATAAACTCGATATCAAATAAAATAAGGCTCTTTCTCTATAGCTCATTCCTTTTTCACCGTTCTACTTATGTGAATGCTATGAACATTTATTTTATTAATTACAACTATCACGTAGCGTCTTTATTACAAAACATTTAACAGCACTTACAACTAACCTATCATCCAACAGATAACCCCTTATTCCAACTTCCTTAATCTATTATTGAAAAGATAGACCATAAAATCAATTTAACATTGAATTCCAATTTCCATTACTCAGATATTGAGCAACAGTTCATAAACGTGAGATATAGATTATGATCGTATCCACGCAGGTTTACATTCGTATTTCACTTGCGAACAGCCCCGTTAGAGTGAGGAGTGGTGTTGCTGGCGGTGCGCTACAAAGACTTCGTGCTCCATAAATCGGGAGACGGTGACCTTCCGAGGTGAGGAGTTGCGGCGCCGGCGCCTACGTCACCACGCGCTGCTTTATAACGCGCTCACTGGATGTTAAACATCCACACCTTCAATAGGAAATGTTTAAATGATAAGGGCTTTTGCCAATAGCTATTATCATTAAACAATGATATTTTATTCTTTCACAGCTTCGTAAATGCTGCCGATTTACAATAAGATAAACTAGTAGGTAGTAAATAAATTACTGCTACTGTCCTAGTTGCTTCTTCTTCGTTTTATTTATAATTCTTCACCAACTACAACTAATCAGTAATCATACATGATGTCTTAAATAATAATTTTAGGAAATGATTTTTATTGTTCCTCATGTCATTTTTATTTTAACACGATTATTTATTATTCTATATTTTTATATTTTATTATTTCGTGTTTCGGATGACTTAACATTTAATAGAGTACTAAACTAGTTTAGATATATGTTATAACTAGCTGACGTAGCTTCGTTTGCTTCACATAAGACAATTTTCCCCGTTTTTGCAACATTTTTCATTGATGCTCTGCTCCGATTGTTCGTAGCGTAATGTTATATAGCGACAAATAGGCTGTCCAACACTAAAAGAATTTTTCAATTCGAACCAGTAGCTCTTGAGATTAGCGCGTTCAACCAAACAAACAAATAAACAACAAACTCTTCAGCTTTATAATATAAGTATAGATTTTAATTTGATTTGGATTCGATATTTACTAATATTGTCTTACGTTTACACGAATGTTATAATTAATTAGTAATTATAATATTATTGAATTATAGGTAGGTACTTTGAAATTAAACTGCTTTAAACGGATCTTATGGCGTCGTTAAATAACACTTTTATTACATAATTTTGAAAATATTACACTTCCACTGAAGTTATTAGACTATTTTAGCTAAGTAATAAATTTAAAAATTATTTACTTATATTTAAATTCACATTTCAGTATTAGGTTATTTTTCAGTAGCCATGTTCACGGGGAGACAGTGGTTGTCTCGATATTCTAAAGTTAAGTTATTTCAAAGTAAATACCAATATGCACACCTTTTAGTAAAAATTTTGACACAGTTTTTACTACCGCCTTTTAATGTTACTGGCATACCTACTTATTACCAACCTACGTGCTAACCAAGATCATATTCAACTCATTGTTAACGTTAATGATTCAATAACAGCTTCAAATATTTATTGAATTTCAGTCAAAACTGAAGCGTGAGTGACCGACGGAAATATTTGCAGCCATCATAGTCTCAAGATACAAAGTAAACATTGGCTCCGATTCAAGTAGCCAACAAACTGGTACCTAACAGCAAATAAATGGGTTTGTTCACGAAATATTATATTATCGTTTAGCTAGTGATTTGGCAGTATTTACTAAAATTATGGCACTTAAGGAAAAGAGAGAGAGTAAATACATTTCGCAAAAGCTTTTCGTAAAGCTTATAGATTCATGAGGTATTTAGTTTATAACATATTTATACAAGTACATCAGGACTTACAATATCTACTCGTAACTGGTACCGATTGTCAAAATATAAAATGTACTTTTCCAATGTGACACAACAATTAATTTCAATGAAGATTAACGACTCTGAAATATTAATCAAAATTTCCTAAATGCGAGTCTTGATTTTGACCGATTTTATTTATTTTGTTTAGTGCCAAAGCATTTCACGCTTTCATGTTTATGATTGCTGCATATTCTCGACTGCGCAGGCATATCAATTTAGTCATATACTTAATATGTGTATGTTAGATCCGCTTATGAAAGCAATAAGCGTCGTTTTGCGGCATTATTATTTCTAGTAGTATTTACGAACTTAGAGTTTGCCAAAAATGTTAAAGAAAACAGGGTATTTTTACTTTAACGAATATCATTTAGCGATGACGATATCTGAAGGCAAGGCAATTGATTGACAGAGATAGGGCTACGTATAAGTGCTAACTAATCCCAACGTGTTATTAAAAGTAGCACTAGCTAACTAGCACACGTCGCAAGTAGCTCGCGTGTACTAAATGCACAACCTACTTGCGCCGACTTCACGTGAGGTTCGGGTACGGGTTGCTTGCGTGGGTAGCTTGCGCGGATAGCTTGCATTCCCTGAACTTGCGTATTTTACCCACGTCGTGTACAAGAGCCATAAGAGTTGACTAATAAAATAAACAAACACGAAATGGAATTCTAAAATTTCTTAACGATATGTGATCTACACCCTGTTATTGACGCATGCACAATAAAAAATATGTTATTCAGATCCATCACTCAAAAAATTATAAATAGCCATTACTTGAATGTATTTTTGCGTTCGCCGATGTAAACAATGGAGAAACGTTTTCGCTAACAACGCGTGATCGGACATGTGCGCCTCGAGCACCCGAGCGGCAATTGCTTCCTACAATTAGCTCGTGCTCGACCAATTACACTTTGAACGTCAACATTCCACCTCTAAACTAGTGCAAGTTCATGGTCGCGTCTACGCCCGCACGCCTTACTTAACCTATGATATTAATTATAACTAGTAAGGTATAATGTTCAAATATTATTTCTCTTCCTATTGTGTACTACCTCCAGGATTGAGAGCGGTTCGGTTAAAAGTTCGTTGCCTTTCTACAAGGTTAGGCAAAAATGTATCAAAAACTTGATGCCATGCCCTGATTGGACACGTATTAATGACTGCACACTGCTTTGCTCAATCTAGACATCGTTAGAACATCAAGGTCTATCCAAAGTAGCAATAAAATCACGAGTCAATAAATCTTACCGATTGAACAAAGCTATGGGATTCTAGCTATTAAGTCTATAAGTAAAACAGAGTAAACAAATTAGTATCACGCAACAGACAGAGATCTCTTTGTTTTACAAATCGATTAGGTACTAAATCGATTCCACAGTTCAAAGTTAAATAAAGTATCGAATCGTTAATTATAATAACGTGATCTAAATAAAATCGGCAACAATCGTATCAAGGTCTTAAAGATCATAAAATTATAAAAATATCCGACGAGCAATTCTTTTTTTGTGTTAGCTCAATACGACCGATGTCAGTCATGCTTAAGTCAATCGGATAAAAATGCAAATTATTAATTCAAAAATCTTCCAACGGTCCACTATGGAAGATCCCGGTAGAACTATCCATAGTTACAAGATTGTCTTCCTTTATTTAATATAGAAGTAAAAAATAGTTTGTTTCAGTGTTATGCGCCGTTCGTTTCAATGTCGAGGCAGGAGATTATCGTCCCTGAAGATACTGTGCTAATACCTTTTGTATTGTTTTTTTTAAAGACTATTTCCGTACTAGGAGAAAACCTGCGTCGCGGGGAACTTTACAAACATACAAACAACGGGCACAAAGAACACCCAGGCTCGAAACAACCATTTGTGAATCACACAAATTTTTGTTCCGTGTGGGATTCAAACCCGCAACACTCGGCATAGTGGCGATGCGACCACATAAACCACTCCGCCCTCCGTGCATATTGGAATTGTTTGGAAAATATATCTATATACTATTACTAGAACTACTAATACTGCATGATTCGATAATCAAGTCTGGAGCTTTAGCTTCTATCCTACAATCAAAAACTACAATAAATTAAAAGGGCACTCACCATTATCAACGGTCGAAAGAAACATCTGTCAATCACATAAGTTCTGGTGGCGACTGGCAGGGTGGTGAATCATAATCATAACTAATCGCATTCGTGTATTAGAAGATATTCGTGTAGCTAAACTAAAAACCATTGCTAGAAGGTAATCTATAATTTCGAAGTATAATATGATAAATGCGTATAATGTCGGGAGCAATGCCGAGTTGCCGACGTGACTAACAAATAATTCTTCGCATGACCCATTGAATCGCAAGTACAAAGTCCAACACGGATAAATGCATATTATCAGTTTCATGCACGTAACCTTTAATTACGTAAAACATATTTCAAGCATGACGTTACATGCGTGTGCGCGTGCCGATAATTACTGCAAGGCTCTGACGTCACATCATTTAAATTATATATTTAAATGTAAAATAATACGAAAGTGTTGACCAATTATGCGCACTCAGTTCCCCGGTTTCTTGACCTTTAGCGTGATGTCAACGGCCCAGCCGCACCAGGAATGTATCACGCCTTATGTCACATGACAACACAAAAAAACTAATTATGATTTTGCACGCTTTAAGAAGATTGAGCCTCCTAAATGTCAGTATGATATTTATAATGAAACAGCCGCGAATTTGCAAACGTACAACCGTGCAAAAAGGGCTTGATGAGACATTGCGCATACGTTTAGGGATGTCCTCTCAGCGTTTCAACGTTCCTTTGATACATAGTGAAAAGAAGTGCTTTCATTAAAATAGGCTTTAATATTATTTGGACATACAAGTGAAGACCAAAAATAATTAAAATAATGTAATTATGATGGCATGTTAAGTATTCCAAATTGCGTGTCGCTTCTGAGAATTTTCTGAAAGCAAAAACGTCACTCAATCCGGGAAACTGAAGACGTCGTATAAACAGCTTTTTTTGTAACTAAATTATCACTTCCATTCAGTACATGTATCGTAAAGTTGATTCCATCTTTAAATTACAATGTTTTATGTAAAATTTGCCCATTAATTAAAGTGACGTAACCGTGAATTATATTCAATAATGGAGCTCTGGACTGGCTACTTAATCTGGCGGTATTTGTTCGTCCGCGAGCTTCCTGCACCAACATTAATATTAGCAACCGATATTAATGGCAGAGGGTTATCATCGCATCGGCGACATTCGACCAGTGGCCGCGGCGGCAGACTCACTCATTCGTATTCGTCCTGAAATGCCTTTAAGTTGTGACAGGTCCCTATTATTATAATACTATGATTGCGCATCGCTTGGGGCCGGTTATTAATAAATAGTTAATATGTACGTCCCTACTGTCCACAAAGCGACCACGGTCTTTAAATCATAAAGTAATTACTGTTCTTAGATAGGCTTTCTTCTCGAGATTGAGAAATGAATCGCTTAAAGATGGGCACGAATATAAATCATTGTTGCTAAGACTATGGTTTGTATTTACTTGTCTATCTATCGTTCGTTTAATTGTGCTTTTGATGAGCTTACCTCCCGCGAGCCAACACAGACGATGTAAAATGCTCGTGTTGATTTGTTACAATCAAACATCATATTTCAACAGTATAGCATGTAACTGTAATTATGTATATACCTACATATTCTTTCTATGTCTGTGAAGTTATATACAACTGAAGGTTTAGGCAGATGGGTATTAGACCCATATTTCTCCAGTTATGCTGATTACTACGTAATTGGGCACGAGTTTATTGCAATCGGCCACATTGCCAGTTACTGTTACCTAATAATACTTTGCCTGACCTGGGACATCACGATTAGACGCAAATATATTATTTTATAGGACCAACCAGGCTGGCAATATACCTACAAGTATTTCGCCTATAGTAGATTGATATACGTCAGTAGTATTTAAATTATAAATGCTATATTTACAACTCATTCTAAAGTTGTCTTTAATTTTAGTATATGTTCAAAATTTCTCCATTTGCGTAGTTGCTTTAATTTAGTAACGAAAGCGTCTGCGCAACGGAAATTTAGTGGTTGCAGTTTTGGTTTTCTGGTCACACAAATGTTATGGCGTTTCTTTATGAGAGGGATTATGAGTAGGTTTTTAATGACAACAAGGAGTCTAACACTGAACTCGATTGATAGTTAGGCTATTATGCCCTACAATAAAGCTATCAGCACGTTTATTCTGAATACCTATAATGGCGGGCGTTGAACGATACAGTAGACTCTATATATTCAGAATACTACCTATTGAAGCTGTCAAGCTAAGTCCCACCTTCGATTTGGACCACACTAAAATATTTTTTGTTTAAATACTATATAATACAAATGAGTTGTTATTTTCATATATACACGAAAGGATCGAAAAATCGGTTAGGTCAAGGTGATCACTATCTTACCAACTGTTACTCATTAGAGTAGATTATACTTGATATATGTATCAGAGCGACGGCGGCGGCGGCGGCGCGCGGCGATCACCTACAGACACGGTATTCAGGGAAAGTTAAGTTCGTCCAACAGGACATCATAATATATCGAGAGTATCGAGTAAAGCCGCGGCACGATAAGCTACATAGATAATTAAACCAGTAGCCGATAAATCGTGGCAACAAGCCTGCCGATGCTTTTCGTTTCACTTTCTAAGTAAATACATCTAATTTAGAACGTTTACTGCAATTTTCAGTTGTGAAGGGTTATTTATAAGCGCTCGCGTTTGCAGAGTACCTATCTTTCGACTTAGTGAGGTACTACTATTAGAGAAAAAGATTATTTACTAGACATGATCACTCATTGTGGAGATAGATTACGGTTGAAATTAACAATTAATCGAATTTTAATTTTTTTATCTTAGTTTTGTATAAGATTGATGATGAATTTCGAGCGTTAGAATTCCATGTAGAGTTCTAGTTGACTAGGCCAAGTAATACTATTCTTGAGTTTATACTATTTCTGAGGTAAGACTGCTTCAAAAAGACAATCCAGGTGTTTGTAAAGCCAGTGCTTCTTGTCAGATATTCAACATCTTCGCAAAATAGCATATCAATATTTGTACTTAATTTAATAGAACGTACATTGTAAGCTTGGATGATTTGAGAACACGAGATTACTATTGTTGTAATCATAACGGACTTACAGCTTAATTGAAAACGATAGTTCATTGGCAGTCAGGCATCGATCTGCATCGGACATTTACCATCACTTGACAAAGATAATGGATGTCACGTGAGGATGTCGTCGACACGTGCGCCGCTCATGTGGCGATCTCCATGTTTCATACGCATGACAACTAACGAGGGATATGTACTCGAAGATATGTATGATTAGTAACCCTTTTGAAATTAGGTCAAAAACGTGAGCTCCAGAGAGCGAGAGATAGAGAGCTGAACAGAGACATTCCAATATATTAGTTTGCCAGAATTCGTTATGGCTGCTATGATTGAGTATTCTGGGAGTATGCCAAGCATAGTTTATAGCAGAGCAGCGTAGATACTCATGAATGAGTCATATTTGTTGGGAAACATGTATGTATGTATGGCTTATCCATAGTTTCTACTGCATCCATTAGTTTCATATCGGTCATTTTATTTTCTGTTTTTGTTTATGAGAGTAATATAAAAATAGACTACACTATACAAAATCTGAAATATTAAATATTAAATAAGAGGGAACGGAAAACCACTCCCAGGATCCAGAAATCAAAGAAACCAACGTCAACAATGTATAACCAATTTGGTAGTAGTTAGTATTTGAGACTTCCACAACTTATTACTTTACATACGTTCAATGTTTATTATTTTTAATAGATTGGATAAATGTATTATGCGTTATTGTAATGTTTTTAAATATATAAAGTGAAAATATATAAAGACTAGCTTTCCGCCCGCGGCTTTGCCCACGTGGAATTTGGTTATATCGCGCCTTTGCACCCCTTTTACCCCCTTCGGGATGGAACTTCCAAAAATCCTCTTTTAGTGCTCCCCTACACTCTCCAAGGAACATAAATGCAATTTCAGCTTCTTGCGTTCAGTAGTTTTGTCTGTCAGTCAGTCAGTAACGGAAGAGTCTTACATATACAGATTCAAGAGAACAAGCAAAGATATCTCACGAACATACCTAGACTCAGTTATAAGACATCTCCATAGACGCGTAACAAGACTGCAACTTGCCTCCTAATTACATATTGTCCAAGATCAAGTCCCTGAGAACAGGACTGGGATATATTTTCTTACCAAATAGATTAACAGATGGGACAATTCACAGTCTATTTATGCTATTGCTTCAGACGTTTATTTACCAATGACTCCATCGAAAAAAATAAAAAGACAATTTCAGCGCCTAATATGGAAGATAAAGACATTCACACTCTTTATTTATAGCTCACACTTAAAACAACTTTTAAATTTTAATTAACATTTAATATACTTGCGTTGCACTGTAATCAAATTAAAATTTCAACTTGCATTATGTTAAGCAATAAATATTATAGAAAATTTTAAGTAACTGGTGAAAAAATACTCGATAAAATAACTTTAAATTCTTCATACATTCTTACTTTTCCATCGACAATCGGTATTTTAAACAACTTCGTAAATGTAGGTTTTATATTCGAGGCGTATGTATGTATGTTTACGATTTATTGAAAACGGTTAAATCGATATGGAGAATACTTATTCATTTTAAAAGGCATTATTTACATGTTCCAGCGTGTCCATTATTTGTTTCCATATTAATTTATGTAAGATTTAGTGATAGGTTACAGAGATAATTCATGAAACCTAACGGGTATCAGCAACTTAGCTATTAAAAATATTTTGCAAGTGTCTTGGGTTACTGTTAATATGTGCAACATAGTACCCAGCATGTCGTTTTCCAAACAGTTCCATAGAACAGTTAATGGAACTCTGGTATACTTTTCCGAAAACATTCTAATGTTAACCTACAATGTATTGTTAACATACTAACATCTCAATATTACACTCTCGTTTTACAGTATTACCTTCGCGCGTTATTCCTTATCAACATAATTGAATGGAACAATGACATTTATTAGCGAGTTGCCAATAAAATTGTTATTGTGATTACATAAAGCAACAATATAGGTATAAAAAGCCCCACTAATGGGTCAAACTGGCGCAACACAAGAGGACAATAAGTCCTCACATAGCAAAGGAAAATCACAACGTATTAAGACGCCATGTTTTTTTATTTAAAGAAAGTAAATTGCGACGAGTGTCCATCAATATGGTATTATTAACACGGTGCGATATTTTGCCATGACAGTGAGCTTGCTTGAAGCGACGTTTATAAGCTATTCATCGCATTCAATGCGATGTCAGTGCGCGGCGAAATGGACAATCGGATCGAACGTTTTGTGCAGACTCGCTACAAATGTAGAAAATATTGCGTTTATGTAAGATTTTGTCGTGTATTGCAACCAGGGTCGTCAATACGGATGTTACTACGTTTGCGTCGCAAAAGTTCAGGATATTCGTTGTTTACACACGTAATAATGTCTGCCGCCGCCGCGCCGCCTGTTGTGGGTTTGATCCCCGCAGGAACCATTTGTGTGATTCACAAATGATTGTTCCGAGTCTGGCTATTCTTTGTGTTCGTTGTTTGAATGTTTGTAAAGTCCCTGTGCTAGAATTATACTCAATGGAGAGGTGAGTTAAAGGGAGTAGTCTTTCTAAAAATAAAAAGTCATTAGATAAGTTATAAAAATACACAAACAAATAAACCATTGAAAATATTTTGGGTCGTCTGTATGTTTGCTACCCTTGTACTATAACAATTTATAGTAAAATGTTTTATGGTAAGAATAGCTTTGCAATTAAAATGCTTTTAAAAGAGTTTTAACACCTCTTTATTTCGTATAATAAAGGACTTATTCACCGACTCGACCATGAGAATCTCGTCCACGTGGCCGAGTCAGGAAGATTAAATACCAATTATTCTATTATTATGTATCTCGGCCGAACCACGTGGTCGAGTCTCTGAAATTATTTTTTCGTTTCTTGTATTCGTCAATTCGACCGACAATGAAAATACAAGGCACTATTGTAAAATGAAGTACAAAAGTGGTTCGCTTTTAATAAATTTTTGTTCTTCCATGGGTAATATAAAAAAAACTGTTCAATTAAAATATGTATATTTCAAAAATCAACATGGACGTGAAGTTGATGTAGAAGTTTACATATAAACGTTATTCAAACAATGATCTATTGATCATTATATTGTCTCTTTCGCGCAACGAAAAACAAAGAGATAAAATATATGTATGTAAGTGCTTCTATTTTACGAAACCGAAGATAGTAATTCCTCTAAATACGATCTTTATGTTAGCACAGCACGCATATTATTCTGGCTAACAAAATAATTGTTTCCATGATATGCCTTAAACAGTTTCTATTAGAATGTACTGTTTGTACTCGGTCGAGATGACGAACAAATAAATTCACAACAAGTTAACTGTATCAACTCGAGCGCGTAGTTGATATGCCTTCGGTCGAGATGCATAATAAAAGAATAGGTAGAATTAATTATTCCCAGCTCGACTACGTGGACGAGGTTTCCGCGGTCGAGTTGACGAATAAGTCTAATAAAGTTTAAAAATAAAGGGTGATCGTACGATAAATATTTTGACATTATATCAACAGTTTGTTTAGTAGCTATACTGTTTACATAAGTTAACAACCTTACGAGAAGTCTTTACATCGTGTACATCGCAAATCTCAATGTAATCGTATATAGTAACTACCACGTACATCCTAAAGGACCGCACTATTCGGCCCCATCTGTTTCTGCTGTACTGTAAACATCTAGTAATCATTATCAGCGCAGATGCCTCCATATTTATTCAATCCCGAGCTCTTTAAGAGACCTAGCTTTTTTAGTCTACGGAACGAATTACGCAATGTCAGAAATAGGGATACTTTGAGACACTTTGATACCTCCAACGACTTATTATCACTTTGGGTACAGACACATCGATAGGTAAAAATAAAATAGCGTCCACCACGTATAACAAAAGGGTATTCTTATATTTATTTTAACTTACGAGTCATACCTTTATGTGTTCATAACAACCAACTTTGTTAGCTTTTAGTACATAACAAGGATGTCTGAGTATGCATGCACACGGTTCAGCCTATATGGCAAAACAGAATATAAACGCGAACTGACTGAGTTTTGACGTATAGTGTGAACACATGCAAATCGTATCTTCTACTACCAGCAATTTAATTATTACAAAGTAAGAGCATTTGTACAATCGTGATGAAGGTAAGATGACGATTTGAGATTCGACTTAATTACTCAAAACTCAAATCTATTCAGGTAATAAGCTTAGAAGAATTTGATGAAAAGAAAATAAGAAATTACATTGAAATTAAACTACTATATACTTATCGCGTTATTTATTTAACATTGTATTACATAATTTTGAAACTGTTACACTACTACTACTATTGAATTTTACTAATTTATAAGCTAATAAAATTATTAAAACTATTTATATTTAGGTTTACACTTTCCCCGACGTTTCGGTTGCTTTTCAGCAGCCATGGTCACGGGGAGTTCAATAATAACATTCGCGTAAACAGAAGACAATATTAAAAAATTACATTACACGACATACATACATATAATGTCTCTTCTCATTTTCTTGTTCAAATGTAACATGTGTGTTACATTGTTACAGTTGTTTTTTTTGTGAGAGGCGATTTGAATGGTACTAGGTTTGCGGCCAATAAAATGTGTTTATTGATGAAAACCTATTTTCGTCGTACGCATTAAGTAACTTCATCCGGCGCATATTCGATGAAAACTACATTATCTGTCGTAAGACACAAAGTCGCCCGTATGTGCGCACATCGCAGACACAACAGAGAGCAGACTGACAAGATGAGCCGTGGCCGGCTGGCACTGACTAAGCGCGCCATCACGGCTCATGATCGATGTCTCGCATTCATATCAACTGCACATGTAATCTCACTTGTACGACATATCCACTACAGCCTTCCTTACTAACAACATATAGATAGATTGACATACAGGATCCGCTAAATCAATATAGGCTTTAATCATTATTGGCCAGTTTCACAAGTATAAAGTAAAAGTTATTCTAAAAATAAATCCCATGCTGTTTCACCCTTGTCAGGTTAAAAAAGAGAGATGGTGAATCTTTTATCTTATAGATAAATGCCATTTGGCGGCGGTGGAAAAGGCCCTAAATATTTTAAAAATAAACTAACGTTCTTGATATAGCTTAGAGATGCTCTGGAGAAACTAGGTTAGGATTATCCACAATTTTATGCACCCTTACAGTCTCCATGAAGGTTCGCGCATAGAGTGATAATAAAGAATGAATCAGAATTGTGAGACCCATCACTTTTATAAATATTTAAATTACTAACGGTAAGTAGTCACAGACTTAGCAACAGTACCACGAAACATGGTATTTGGTATGGTATATATATCAGTTGAGAAATACAACGTCGTAAATACTGTAGCGAGGTGGCTACTAAATGCATTACGTCTTCCATCACTTCAATTAGTCAATAAATTAATTTATTAACATGATTGCACGTTTGGCGAAGTAATTAAGGTGATCTGTTAAAATTTATCAAAGCGGTCAGTATTGCAAATTCGATCCTCGCACGGGATACAAAAATAATGTAAATCACAATTGTTCCAGGTATGAACATTCTTTCTGTCCATTCTTGTAAAGTTTATAAATCCTGAGTGACACTCGGATAATAAGGAGTGAGGGCGTTACTTGATACTTCTACTTAGGTATACGTGAAGAGATAAAAAAGGAAGAAAATTATTACGAGACACTTACTTCTTTTAAAAATAAATGCTTTTAATCAATTATAGCAATACAAGAGTAACGAGTTACAAGTAACACGATTGCAAATAGTAAATTACTTACTTGATTAGACTACGCCATATTTGTGCTACAATCCCCTGTCCAATCGCCATGTGCAATGATAATTGCATTCACAGACAGACATGCAAGTTTTTTATATACTATCGTATATTCTCATACAATGTAACGGAATGAATATAAACTGATGTACGTATAAAACGTTTAGAGAACAATAAACCCGCATTGCCTTATTGCGGTCCTAGTAATAGCCAGCGACGATCTAACCAACTTAACATCCAACGCCTATACAATTATGTCATACTTACAGCGCAGATATTTTCCTTTCAACAATGTTCTCGCACTAGTTATAATGCGTTTATGAATATTTTCTTTTTGATTATTTAAACTGATAAAGGATTCAATTAAGACATGTTCTGATTAAAATTAAAGATACATAATCTCAAGCTATTATAATTTAATATTAAATATTACTATTAAACCTAAATTATTTCATATTTTTAATATTAATAATATTAGATTTTATTCGTCTTTAATTTATATAGTCAGTAATATTCGGGACAATTGCTGCAACTTTTAGTTTAAAAGAGTGACAGTTTCTTGCTAGTAAGTATCTTCTCATAGGCTCAACACATCGCCTGAAGCAGAAAAGGCACTAGCTAGATATTGACGTTCATAAGTGTTACTTTATGGCCTAAATGCGTATATTAAATTTGTGTTGTGTGTTAATGTTAGTCAGGAATATATAGATAACTATTAAATTATTTATTTAAAATGTATGTATGTACATACAAAGAGACTAATTTATACCATTCATATAGCTGTTTACGAACAATTCCAACATTGTGCACTTACGAGTATGTACGTACTCTCAGTATAGGCGTTAATATGAACGTAACTTTGAAAAGTCAGGTGTGTCGAGGGATATTACTCCAAACCTCTTATGTATGAGAGTGTATGATCGTATGAGATTGTAACAGCCACCCCTAAAGCTGTTGCAGGATTAGTTGTCACTAGACGATTTTTGCTTTGTGCACCGACTGAACCTAAAACAGTCAGTGCTGACAGGGTGACTACTCAAACGAGTGCGCATTTGTTACTAGCATCTACCAGCAGTCTAGTCGTAAATTCACAATCATCGCATTGAATAACCTTTTATTTTACAAACTTCCTACTGCTCCTTGGAGTAATAATTTATGGTTGTTATGTAATAGGATACATTGTTGGTAATTATGCGTTGTTATAAGTCAATTCAAATATCGTAACTCAATTACTCTAAACATTCAGGAAACGTCAACGCACGGTAGCGAATACCGCCAGTAGGGTTACCATATGGAATTTGAAGTAGCAATGGGCCTATGTTTAATATATCGACATAAGCTTTAAGAAGATCTAGGTTCAATTTCCATCTAATGTTATATTGTCGAGAACAGCTTATCTCTGCACATGCTTTTTAGCGCTGTTGAAGCATTAACAAGAATACTCATCGTAATCGGCCTGTAGTTAGCCCTAGGCCTCTTCTAGATTTAGCCCAATCTTCTGATCACCTTTTCCAACCACTGCCAACAATTTTACCTATCAACTCCATATAGCGTGTGTGCGTCGTACCCTAAGCTTGATAATGCGCTGTCTCCATTCTAAAAATCGTAGACATCATAAGTTATCAGTTTTCGCCGTATGTATATGAACAAAGTAAAACTGAATTGAAAACAAGGTATCTTGAATTGTTTAACCGGCGACAAAGTAAAATAGAAGATATCTGACAAAAAAAATCGGTTTTATTTTACTCGACATAATTGAAATCTTATATGCAATTTAAGAAGATATCGTATTATGAAGAATATCCAGTCACCTTCATAGTCTAAAAATAGATGTGAGTGAGAGATGTTATCGTTTGGTAACCCTAGGCGGGCGGCGCGAGTGGCGCGTAGGTATGGTGAAGGGCTTGCATAATGCTTCAACAGCCTTAACTGATAGCGGCGCGGCGGCCTATCTACTCGTACAAGAGCGCTGACAGAGGCAGTTAGGCCGTGTTCACACATCGCTTGTTAGACCCCGGCCAACTGCCAATTACCGCGACATACAACCCCTATACAACACTCACTTTCGCCGCTTAACACTGAAGCCACCAATAAGCGAATGTTCGTGGGGTTTTAAATTGCAAACGAGATGGTAATTAGCGAAAACAGACGCTAAAAGACGCGACTAAATGCCACCGACGGACCCGTATGGAAATTAGGAACAAATTACGTCTCCACTCGTACTTTCATTTGTATCACAACTGTTACATAAACCAGACATTATTCATTATTTAAAAGTACTCTTTATTGCCCTCAATAAAGGGTCTGCGTAATCGCTTTACGCATATAAAATATGCCAATACTCAATACTGGATCATTATTCAAGGATATTCAGACGACGGATCTAATACTACAAATGGCGACAAAATGTAAAAGGGCATATCGATTTGATCATTTGAGTTAAAAAAAATCTGCTTGCACTTTCTTTATACCAATATTTTTGTTAAACGTTGTTCCGATGATATAATTAGGTATAATGTTACCAAGTTATTTCTAAAACAACCTTACCTTGGGTATGTTATAGGGATAAACTATGTGGGAATATCTATGGGTAGTCACAATTTTGTTAATCCCAAGCGGTGCTTATATGTTAAAGCGATTAGTAGTAGCGAGACGCGCATCCAAACCATTGCGCTATCCGTGCAATCGGAATATCGATTGTAGCGATCGATCATGACACGAATAGATCAAAACAGTCGGTCAAACGTATTCCATATCTAGCGGCGATAATCGTATGCGTACCGAGCCGGGTTTGCCACTTATGCAACGTATAAAATATTGCGAACTCATAAGCGCAGTGCGCCGCGGCAGCACTGAGATGAAACTTGAGATAGAGTTAATCTAATAAGTCAGATCTGAAGCTAGACGTCGACCGAAGCAATAACTCACGGTTGAGAAGCCAGAGGTTAATTAAAAATAGCGACTTCAATCTTACGTGTCAGAGATGGAGTTAGATTAGCACTCAGCCGATTTATACTGATTCAACCATTAAAGCATCTCCACTGAAGGGCATCTACTCAATTATCATTAAGTTCACTTGCATTATCTAACATTATTTTTGCAAGAAATATGACAGTATAAGACATTTATAAATCATGGAGAGTTTTCAAAACCTTAGGCGCGTATTCATCAGCTGTTCGCACTATACTCACTTTAAAGCGTTCCATCTGCTATCAACATAAGAGACACGCCAGTGGTGGAGACCAAGACCTATTCGGAAGGATGTCTTTTACTATTCATAACTATAGGACGAGACATTATATAGGGCTACCTCACCCGACGAGCATGTCCAGGTTACGAGGTTACGGCTCTACCTAAACTATGCTTTACCACTTATAAAGAATACTGTGCTAAACGGGTAGGGCATCACATAACATGAGTATTACGGATGAGGCACAACAAAGCAAATGTTTAGGTACTTGATCACTAGTATCGACGTGCGCCGTATTGATAGATATTATTGTCTGACGTTTATGGAAAACTCTTTTAAATTAAAGGACCTAAAGATTTTCATCACAATTTACTTTATTTCAAATCATCTCGAATTGTTACATATATTACAGCAAACATGTCAACGCGAATGAGTTTTAATTTAACACCCGTATATAATATGATTCATAGATATTTGCTGTGTATTTAATATAAATATTTGCTAAGTTCTGCGGCATACGGAGATAAATCTATAATGCGGCAATTGATTGTTTAAATACTTTTATAAGTGATAGCCAATGCCTACAACATATCATATACATTTCGGTTTAAATGTGCTTTTTTTTAATTTAAATGTAGGATACGTTCACAATTTCAATAACTCTTTCTAATTTAGAAATTGTTCTCGCGTGCGAAAATTTTTAAGAACAGCCCAAGCACCACATCCTAACATTGTTTTGGTTGAGCAAACAAACAGCAACACTTTTGTAACTCCCATTTACGTTTTACAAGTGTTTATTTCTTAACGTTCTTGTACTAATTACGCAGCGAATAAATCAACTGTGGGTTTTAGTGCCAAATCTCTCGAACGTATCGTGTTGCCGACGTCGTACGTGCTAACCTATCTGCTGTGACGCAACGTTGCACTTGAGAAACTCAAGCGATCAGTTCGCACCGTTCTTAATCGCGGCCGACGTCCAGTCATCACTAATCAATTTGGTGTATGTTCTCAGCGTCTTACACAAACGGCACACTGGAGCCTGCAACGTCTCGTACGCAACACCAATTATAAGTAGTCTTCTGTGCGTATAATGCGTAAATGACGCGTGTGCTTGCATAGCAACGTACTACTGGCGCTGCACGACGTATAACTGACAATTATTGGTCGCATATACTTATTGACTATAGCTACTTATGTTTCGTATCTGAAGAAACGGAAGATTTAAAAGGCACTAAAATATTCTATTACTTTCTTCGCATATATGAAACAACGGTACAATCCTAACCTCTTGACTGGCAGACTACCAGATTCCGGCTAAAACCTCAAAATGCCTTTTCTTGAAGATAAGCACAAGTAGGTACGATATTAATTATTAAGGAGTTAAGAAAGACTGGTGTACTATCATGCACGGGTCTTAAGTTCGAAGTCGCGGTACCCACCTTTGACTTTTCTTATACAATACATATTAGTTGTGACCGCCTCGGTTGCGCAGTGGTAGTGAATACGACTGCTGTGCATGAGGTCTCGTGTTCGAATCACATGTCGGGCCAACAAAATGTTATTGGGATTTTCTGTCAAGAAATTTCCATTTGCAGTATTTCTTCATTATTCATTATTTTACGCGAAATTCAGAACATTTTGCTATCTGCCTAGATGTAATTGTATATTACTGATACAAGCGAGTTTTCTTTCTGGAAATACCTACATATTACATTCACAATATCAGCAAAGTTACAAATCGATATAATCAGTCAATCGATAAATTATCATTTGATTTACCTTGTGTACGTTTTACAAATTATGATATTTTTATTCCAAATCTTTCTGTTACACGATCGTACATTTATATCCAACTTTCAATGCTCTTGTGTTGCATTGCGTTTTCGTTACATGGATCAAGTCTTTTATTATATTAAAAGGCTGCATATTCAACTATCATGACCAAAGTCGAGGGGTGCTTGATACTCTCGATGCACGAGGTCCTCCCAAATTCTGTGTTAGCATTAAGAATACTGTACTGTTATCAATCGAACTCTCAAACTGTAGGTAACCAAGTCATTCGTACTTAAACCATTGTACCAATAAACAGTCAGTATTGTGTATAAACATACCCAAAGAGAATCGATTGTCATACAAGGATGTAAATAAATATGTGGGTTGAATTGTGAAATGAAGTATTTTACGATACGACAAATACGAACTGCACATAAAAAGGATATTATTTTAAATCAGACATCGTAACAAAGTACCGATCATGTAACAAAACTGTTTTATGGCCGAGTTAAATGTAACTGCTATCGATAACTAGTTTTTGAGCCGACATTTAATTGTGTTGTTTAACAAAAATATCGGTCCGCTAAACATTATTGTAACTGTATCTAATACTGATACCTAAACACAACTATCTTCGGCCACTGTAACACGGAGCGTGATGATATATATTGCCTTGAGTTTTGCCGTGGCTTCGCTCGTGGCAATGTAGGTTTGGTTGGGTTTGATTGCTAACAGTACTTTCTCTGGATGAAAAAGACCCTATGTCCGATATAATATTCTATTTCATCACATACACACAACACCATCTAGCCCAAACTAAGCAGAGCAAGTACACTATGGGTACTAGGCAATGGATAAACATACATACCTATATACTTATTTTTGCAAATACATATATCTTATACATAGAAACATCCAGACCAAGACAAAAAGCCAAGTTCATGCACACAAATGCTTGACTTGTGCGGGAATCGAACCCACGACCTCAGGCGTGGCAGTCGGTTACACTGACCACTACGCCATCGAGACCGACAACTTACTTCTGTTCTGACAACGTGTATGCAAAATTTCATGATGATCGATCGACTAGTTAAGGCGCGTAATAGTCTAGTCAACAAGTGCTTTTCTGGTCAATTTTTGCAGCAGTCTCGGCAAAATAGGGAACTAGAGATTCGATTCGAAATCGCATGAAGATGATTTTTGAAAATTCAATTTCCGCTTGCAGGATTTGCAAAAGTTATAAACAATTGATTAAAAGAAATTGGGTTTAGTTTTTTGCAAATATCTCAAAAACGAATTGAGGTTTTCAAATCTAAAAAAGATTCAATACGAGGAGGCAATTTCCTAAAAAAATGTCTCGACTACCGTAATTGTAGGACCAATATTTATAATCAGCACAAATATTTTTTTAATTTGCATGGATAAAAATACGGCCGAAAACGGGTAGGTACTCTGGCTTGCGCAAGCCACGCCTACTTCGGACACTTTAACAATAAAAAATATTTTAATATATTAAGTATAAAATTTAAGAAATGAAGAAAATTAGGGGCATACTGTATAGATGAATGATCAATAATCCGCCGGTATTTTTATCACAATTTTTCAATTTGTTATCCAATAATTAATTAATATTTTTTTGCTGCTTGAACATGAACATTGCAAGTGTGATAATTGTTAAACTATAAATTTGAGATTTTTCGCTTTCTTTGAGCTATTCTTGAAAGGCTTTAGAAAAGATCCCAGTCGAAAAATTAAAAACAATCATTTTCAGTTCTTATTAACAATTTTCTTACTTAAAACGCGCAGAGAGAGAAGTTATGCATTACTTCTAATAGAACAGGCATTTACCATAAGGAAGCATCGAACTAAGCGAAATAATAAAGAATATACTAGTATGACCTTACCTTACCTGTCCTTAGCCCGTTGCTGGCCACGATCCTTTTGCCATAATGAGAGAAGTATAGCTGCAATCGACTCTACACAATTTCTAAGGTATCGAATGTTAGCAGTCCAGACATAAATGAAAAACAATTGCACCTGACCACCATCGAGCTACTGCTGCTCGAAAAGTGAATATAGCTATTAAGTTTTATAATTATTACAGCAGCTACACAACCGTAGCTAGTTAACAAAAGATTTTGACCTTTTCAACCGTTGAAATACTCTACAATAGCCATTTCATAACAGCACACAATATAATAAAAACTATTGCCAAAAATAAATAACTTAGAATAACCTCTTGTGCAAATACCACATGGAAAACTACACAATGCATTCTCATAAATACTTGCACATACAGCGCTAGCAAAGTTTGCTGTAAAATTTGCATTTCACATTATGGTAAACGCATTTTGCCCGTCATCGCACGTCGTCTAACCGAAAGATTACTTCCCTTTTCATTACCACACCCTATTCCGCTGCATGTTTATGTTGGCAACACAGGAACGCAGCCTGTGCTCTCAGGTGAATGACACAATATTCGGATCCTTTTGCATGGCTATCTCACAAACTACACTAATCTTGGTGTTGCTTTTTAGAATCATAGTAAGACCAATAAATAGTTTACCTTTATCCTGTCAATCAATGCGCATCGATACTCTAAAGCCGTGTACCTACGTACTATCGAACACGCGTGTAGCTAACACAGAACATCGATCTATCAAGCGTAATTTAGAATCAACTTCAATCTGGAGAAACATGCTATGTATATTTTTTAATACTTTCTATAGCAACCGGATTACGTTGAATGACAACTATGACGATTGCTTACCTACAAAATTACGAAAATACTGGTTTAAAAAACATACACGTTGTTTAAAACAGGATGCATGCACCTGAATTTAGTAACATACTTAATTTAATAGCAGTGCGAATGAAATGTTATATTTCTCTGTCGCTGCCGTCGCTGGGGACATTACGAACATAGAAACAAAGAGTACTCAGACCCGAAATAACGATTTGTGTATCGCACACCGCTCGGAACACAATCAACCTACTGCGATATCTAATATAATATGCTTGTTAGTACGCATATGGGGTATGAATTGCGTATCATGTAACAAGTGAAATTTATTCAAATATTGAGTACACACGCATCTCCACCCGTCTAGATAAGCAAAACACACTGTATTGTCTATTCCCCATTACCTACGCTACACGACATACGTCCAAAGAATCCTCGTTAAGCATCGACATTCAGCACAAGTTAGTGTACACCTCGCCTAATTCCGGTCAAAGGTTCGAGCCTCAATCAAATCAATGATACTGGGAGAAATGTAACAGATACATTGTAATGTAAACACTAGTGACCTGGTTGTTTCTGTCAATCATACGGGAGAAGGGAACGAACAGTTGCCGTTAGCCAGCTCTTACAAAGTATACCACCACGTTTCGCGCATTAAATAAACTTAGTGCCTTCCCTGGCCCTGATGACTTTAAGTAATATTAGGTACTTAGATTTGTACGTTCGTCTCGTTGAGCTAGTTTCACGGACTTCAATAGTGCACTAAAATATAACCATTAACTATTTTATACGTCTTATAATTGGGCAATAAATTGTGTGCTGAGGGATCATTACACGCTTCGTCAGTACGGGCTGTTGATGTTGTGCTGATTTAAATGTAGACCTGTATCAACCGTTTAATACTGCTTAATGCGCATGCGTTATGTCATGAATAATAATCACTTATTGTTATTTTATTAATATCCGACGTACTCTTAGGAGACAAAACGAGAGAGATCCATAAATATATAGATAGGCGTAAATTAATTATTAAATTAATAAATTATTATTCTATGTTAATACATAATCGCACGCACATGTCCCCGATGTGATAGGCATAGGTGTATATTGACAACATTTTGCTAGATGTAGTTTTAAATCCCACGTAATACTTTGCGAATCTGTTGCCGTCGTCCTGCTCCGACTCCTTACTGAAAATTCCAAATTGAACATTTCTTGATAGCTGCACGGATGACGAAGTGGTTTAAGTGGTCACCTCGCCGTTGCCACTGCGCCGAGTGATGTAGGTTCGTATCCCACACGGGACAACCATTTGTGTGATCAATGTTTATTCCGAGTCTGGATGTTCTTTGTGTCCGTTGTTTGAATGTTTGTAAAGTCTCCCGTGATACTGAAAATATATCTGGAGCGGCAGCTACCGTTTCTTTTTAAATAATTATTTAAGATTTTGAACTTTTTCTCAACCCGGGAACCATACGCTAGACCTCATCGCACAGCAGTCGCATTCACTATCGCTGTGCTAGAGACTTCCCTATGTTAATGATTTTCACGAATTATTTCTTGAAACATATGCTTGGCTGTATTGGATGGGCCATACAGATGCAGCACGTTATAAAGATTAAATACATAAAAAATATATTTAAGAATGGTATGCGAATTGGAAGGAGCGACTTGTGCACCCCAGTGCCGGGCACGCCACGATCGTGGCGGTAAGTCCCGTATTTGAGGAGTGGCTGGAGAGGCGGCATGGCGCCCTCACCTGCCGGCTGACACAGGTAATGACTGGCCACGGTTGTTTTGGCCAGTTCCTGTGTCGTATACGCTGGCAAGAGAAGCCCGGTTGTCACCACTGCGGCGACTGCCGCGACGTTGTTGAGGACACGGCGCTGCACACTTTGGCGGTTTGTCCCGCCTAGGCATCGCAGCGCCGTGAGTTGATCGCGGCAGTCAGATCGGTTGCTCTCTCAGCCGTAGTCCAGTCTATGGTCCGAAGTGAGAGGTCGTGGAATGCCGTCGCCTCCTTCTGTGAGGAAGTGATTTCCATCAAGGAGGCGGCGGAGCGGGAGAGGAAGTGCTTAAACGCAAACCCTCTCCCCAACCGCAGAGCCGGGCGCCGGAGGGCGCGAGATGACCTTCAGCCACCCTAAGGTTTGACCTGGGGGTGGTGGGCTTTGTCGGCCTGCCCGCCATCCGTTCAGCACCAGGTTCGAGGGAGGCGTGCGTGTTCCCACGCGCGTCTCTGTGTCATGATAACGAAAGTGATTCGTGCGGCCCCGTCGATAGTGGTTTTGTCGAGGAACACCGTGGTAGGTTTAGTCGGTATTCCGGGAGGTACCTTATTCTTATTCCATATTTCTTTTACCCCGGCGAGTCCGACATAACCCCTCCGCCTGCCCCTGCAGAGAGGTATGCGTCAAAGCATACCCAGAGGAAAAAAAAAAATAATAAGTTTAAGAATGGTATAGATTTACGCACCGCATAGTCCTTGAACTCCACAAACAAAGACTCCCAGTACAACTGTCTGTAAATTACGCAAATATCTGTTAACTTGTGATAACCTGACCCAGTGCATATGACACATTAGCAGTGCTTAGTGACCACACCATTGCTTCATCAGTGCAGTCATCTCTATTACATATTATAACCGTGATAAATCGTGATAATTAATTACATCCATGACATTTATCAGGCATTCTTAATGATGATGCTTTATACATCGCAAATATATTTCGCAAGGTATCCTCGCGTTACACTAAAAATATAAAAGCGATCGAGTAGCTGTAATTAAACCAAAACTTCACAAGGAAAGTGGGTCGTAGGTATCTGTCACTGAAATAGTTTCACCACTCATCGAGTTAATATTTAATTTTTGTGAGGTGAAGGACCGTGTTGCGTGTATCGGTCGCGTGCATGATCAATACGAGATTCGATTCCGGCACTTATTTACCGACAGGGCCATCAATTTCGGGACACATTCGGAGTTCGCAGAACTTTCGCCAGAAGCACGTACCGCATCTGATATGTATCGACAATGTGGTCGTTAACACGAGCGTGAGCAGGCGCGACCGCGGGGTGGCGCCTAGCCCGCGTGTTGCGACGCGTTACGTACCGAGCAATGTATGCGGTATTCGTCGCGAATTAGGTCACATTTGTGAACTTGACTTTGATAGAATATAGCACCAACCTTCATCACTCATTCTGCTCTTTAAATTATTGTGACACTATCAATCTTACACCGCAGCGATAATTGACAGCGAACATATACATATGTATATTGCCGCAGGAAACAGATTCATAAAAAAGCTTTTTATCTCCAAAACACATTTGTTGAAAGTTTTTACGACCAATAAATCTTCATTTCGACGAAAGTTGACGAATTCCTTCCGGATCATGGATACGAGTAAAGTTTCTAATAATTATTATTGTCACCTGCTCTAGCACTCAAGCCGGGTATTATCGACACCTGTGTTAACTCTCTACTACATCAATAATAGAATTGCCATTTTAAAACTTGATAAAGCGGTTCGAAAGCTTGACAAATTAATTTCACGAGGAGTCAAAAGTAAAAAAACAATGTTGCACTCGTTTGGAAAATTATAAAAATTACTACAGGCATTTCTATCGCTCGAGCTTGTCTAGTCTAGTCTAAACTAGAACGGTCGAAGTGCTTTATTGAATGTACTATACCCGTGCACGTTAGTCCACGATATCGATGTAAACTCACAGATATAACGGTAATAATGAAATGAATATTGGTACAATGTAGTAAATATAAACAAACTAAACACATAAATAGCTAGTGGGAGGCTATTATAATAAATTATGTTAAACAAAAACTGTTCCACTCACTGTTGGAGCGAATATTCCTCTCGATTCGTCTCGGAGCGGCGGCGGCGCCCTGCTGCGCCCATCTCGGGTATATCGCCATCATTGCGCCATTACTGTCTTCCTTCGGCTACTGTACATCAAACTGGTGTGCAACCCGTCACATTCATACTTGTAACGATGCCCAGCCACTTTATCTGAACAATGCAGAGCACACCGGAACTGGGGCGCTACTGCGCCAGGCACTAACAAATCTCCCGAACTGTTTTGCCCGAAGTTTGCGTGTTTAAGACAAATAAATAAGTTTGCCAGTGATTAATAGTTTCACACGTCTCCACGGCGTTCCCATCTGTCCGACGGTTGTGCTACTTATCGATAACCAATCTCAGTATGCACGTGTTGATGATACGTTTCCTTAAACCGACGCGGCGGATGAATGATTGCCTCTGCTTAAAAATTCGCAAACTACAGTTAGCGCGACGAAAGATTTAATTATCCTGAACTACATAACGTGACATTCAATTACCTTTACTTCTTTTGTACAAAACACAGTTACAAAAGATTTTATTTTTTGTTGTCTTGATTTTAATTCAATACATTCATACTGATGATAAAGATTGTATTGTACGCCTCGTTATATCTACATCGATATTATTATATTTAAATTCAATTATAAATGCTTGCTTAAGGACTCACTATTGTAACTACAAGACGGCAAGAGATTAAAGGTTAGAAACTCGCGGCAATTGTAACAAAAAATGTGAAATTTAATAAGTATTGTTGTTAACTACTTTAGATGTATTCCTTTTATACTTTACGAGGCCACTGGTCATTATCATACGTCTGTTTAGAGTAATAAAGGCGTGATTGACAGTTGGAGGTCGGACTCGGCCATTACAGGTAAAAGCTATAGAATCAGGTTAAATGTTATAGAAATTTTTGGCTCATGATGTGTCTGATCAATTTAAGACAGGCCATACTTTGTACAATAGCTTTTACAATTAGAGTTTAAAGTTTATAAATGGTGCTACGGCCTGCTGGTAAGAATCCCACGGGAATCGGAGACTTAATCCATGTTTGTGCCGAGATACATCCAAACCCATTCAACGGTTTACATGTGATAGAGTACCATACATCCAAACATCTCCATAAACTCTCACATTTATATTATTACTAGAAATATGAACGACGCGTTACATGTAAACATAGGACTGATTTGTTAGAAATGGAAATTATTTTGACTTTCTTGACCAATAAAATCATAATTTATCCTAAATTTAGTTTAGGCTGCTTGTTGGCAGATATTTCTGTTATATTTATATTATACATACATGCGTATTGATAATGGGTAGTAGAACAGCTTACTGATGTAACCGATTGTCTCCCACGCGAGAGCTTTGAGCGCTGCACCAACATGCGCATTTGACTCTACGAATTCATGTCCGTGTTAGATTTAAAACTATAAATTCATTTTAAACGCATAAAATACATTTAGTTTACTTGCGACAGAATGTTGACCAAATTGAGTTTACCCAAAAAATTAAGATTGCAATTTAAATATGTAGTACCTACGAATAATTGATTCATATACCAGTGCATCTTTATCTTCTTTTTGGGGGAAAGCTATTCATAATCATAGCTTTTAAACTTTTCTTATACATGTTTGACATAGGTACACTTGAGTAAAATAAATAAATATGCTACTTTGGGATTGACAAACCGAATAATACCGAATATAAACCGAATAGAATGTATTCCTTTTAATTTAAGTTACGTCGTACGTTAAGTTACGTCATTACCGTTTCATTATCCGTGAAGGCAAGCACCTTACCTGTTGAGTCACTGTGGCACACCGGCCTCCATGCACAACAGAGTATTAATTAGATAATTTTGCTTAAAAAATATTTTTTTTTGTTGTCACTAGTATTTTGTTTTGCTGTCTACGCTAAAATACTTATATTAGCAATGGATGGGATTCGAACTAACGACCTTTCGACCGCAAGTTCAACGGCTTACTCATTGGACTAGAGCCAAGTTTTTTAATTCGGAAATATGCAAGCTCTCCTCTTAGATGACGATTCGTGCGACTAGCTCTCTTGAGCCGAGAAGAACCTAAAAGGCGTGGATGGTGCTTAAAACGATAACTTCAGAATTATACAAGTTAATACCTGCCGACCCGAATGATTAAATTATTGTAGATCAGCTTTAACACTGCCAATAACCGTAACTTAATTAAGTATAGCTTTACTTAATTAGCAACAATAAATAATGTACACGGCGCTCGTCTAGACATACGTTCTAATTTCAACACGAAAGGCGCCAAAATCATATTTTACAATGCGTTCACACGTAACCCTGAAACATTAAAAACACAAAGTTATACAATTTTAAGCGCTTACACTTTATTATTTAGGTAACTGGCATTAATCGTTAAAAGTGTGATATTGACACGAAACATACGTTTCGTCATGCTGCAAGTGATTTGAACAATAATCACACACGAAACAGAGATTTGTTCATAAATTGATACACCGTTATCTTAATACCTCGTGTTCGGTTAAAAGGCGAGAAATTTGTAATGTTTTTTGGGCGCGAGTTACATGCATCCATCATGAGACCGTTACCGGTCCGTCAGTACTTCAGCCCGGAGGGAAAGGTCGACAGAATTAATAGATTTCGTACTTCAATTTACGTTCCTTAACCACTTACCTACCTTTTTTATAGCGGCATAAATAACTTAAATCTTGCTGAATATGGGCTCCTCTACAGCGCTGTAATTAATGTCCTTAATAGGTTTTGTCATAAACACCATGGTTGGCGATGATCGTAGCAATTCTCGCGATGATGAGTAATTCATTTCTAAAGCAACATTAGTAAATTTGTTCCTTTAAAGGTCAGGCGATATCCTACTCGTATACACGTCGCGGACTACGTTTCTATGACAGTATAACATATTGAGGCATATAAAACGTGTGGTCACTGACACAGAGTTATTAACAGCTTTCGCGCGCGCGCTTTCCGCGATTGCATTATTTCAATCTGTGGGTCACAGAAGCGGTCAACTTTTTACATTGTGATTCTTTATAAATGTTAAGTATTACGTCAACGTAGGTATTATCATTTTAAAGAGCGTGAATGCAACCGCATTCTGTGCAGACAGTCCATGCCTTTGTCAAAATGCCACTGCGCTCGAGCCGCGTGCCGCGCGCTGCGCGCCATGCGCGGTGTTGTGGTAATCTAGTATTGTTCTCATTACGACTTTATGTAACATAGCATCACGCCTCTACTCGTACATTACCTCAGGGTTCGACAGGGCATGTACTCATGCTCGTGTGGTCGGCTTTGTGAAAACATTGAGCCCGTGTTGTTAGCATTCCCCGTAATATGCCATGCAGCTTTGATTAGATTCCACTTCATACGGTTATAGCTTCACATTATGTACTCAAAATACAAATTTTGACTATATACATTAGTAAAAATAAAAGTTATTGTAGACCAAATATACTGTCATATAAACAGTTTTCTGTCAAATAAATATTATAGACACTATAATAGGACTGTACTATCTTCCATAGTGTCGTATAAATTGTTATATAAATTGCCAAAGACACCGTTATTTGTAAATAAGTTTAAGTGCCTGAATGTATCCATTCAGTACTTTAGTAGTAGATGTTTAGTGCGCAACTAATAGCACCGACGTACGTAAACACATTAAAACCGTAGCATAAACCTTGTTGGAACTAAAAAAGGAACATAAAATAGTTGTTGCTCGCATTATGCACGCCCCTACGATGATTCGCGAAGCAATAAATTTAATGCAGTGGACAACAAAATTGTTGTTTTGACCGCACGACTTTGCAATACTTTAAAAAATATCTTTATGCTTCCTTTTATTTTATTACCTATTGACAGGATACGTTTTGTACGTTGTCATCATTTAAATTATGTTCTGTTTTATGTGACGCTAATTGTTGTGGAGATTTTACGCATTTGTACGAAGATGAATAAGCACTGCCTCGCCAGTGCGGAGATTTAGCTCACTCAGACCATGGAGACGGGAGTTATGCTCGGTAGACGACAATAGTGACATCTCAACGTAATTAGCCGGTAAACGCGGCTGTGATTTACCTTTACCTAATCCGTATCGAATATACATAGCTTGATGATGTATATGTATGTTTGTACAGATATGAACTCTCACTCTTACCGCATTTTAAAGTGAGTGAGCACGATATAGTGATGCAATAAACATCGTAATGTGGAGCGGCGGCAGCAGTAGGTACCACACTGGGGTCTTCTTTCCTAACACGGGCATCGCTGGGAGCGAAATAAAGCGGTCCCTGACGTTCGACGGGATGCTGTTTTACCAAAACGGGGCACTCCGCACTGAATAAGGAACACGGCTTTATTCTTTTTAAACTTACTACTTTCTTACGATTTGTACTTTGTAAAAAGTTTGATGAGGAGACAAACAACGCAGAAAATAAACCTGCTGTTGAGAAGTGTCAACTGTCAACCGTCTCATGATTAAGTTTGAAAGAAATGCGATATTGCGCGAGGAGTATTTGCAATATTTATTCAAAAATCACTACTGCAAGTACCCAATCGAAACGTAAAAACATGTGATTCACGAGGAGTACTGAGTCTGTGTATTCTTTTTTGTCAATTCTCCAGCCACAGTGAGCATAACTTGCGTCGGTGTAATAAAGTTCTAGAAAAATATCTTGAATTTCAGGTGACGATAACACGTTTTCATAAGTTTAGGGAAAATTCATAAAATATAATCTTATCTCTTTGGCATTCCGCAAATCCTGAACGGCATGAACATTTTGTCAAGAAGGGTCGCGTCGAAACGCCATAAAAGTCAACCGGTAGAATGTTCTCGAGCTTTGAGCTGCGCCGGTGCGCGCCGCCGGGCCCTCAGTGACCATAGTACCGATAGTGCACATACACACCGCGCATCTACACCAAACGCATTTATTATTGCCAGATAGACATAATATTCGCTATATTCATACAACTAAACAAGTTTTATTAAGCTTATTTTAGACTGCCTCGTTGGTCAAATAGCGTAAGGTGGGAGCGCATGCGCGACCTGTTGATCGTAAGAGTTCGACTCTTGGCGATTCAGGCAAAGAACTGCTTTCTTCGTTTAGAAAATTCGCAATATGTGAGGTTAGCTTATTACGTAGGTACTACTATTAAACTTAACCGCTATGAGATATTAAAAAAATACATGTTCTAGTAAAGTTTCTAACAAGTATTTACGCATGCATGGAGCCCTAATAATACCAGGATTATGCGACATATTCTACTTCTTTGAAATCTCATTTTAGAGTCACACAATACATCCTCAAAACTCTATAGCAGCCTCCAAATTAGAAAGGATCGATTTAACATTTACACATGACCTCAGCCATTACATTAGTTCTTGTTAAACCGAGAGCATCTATGTAAACTTGTAGTTCAACAAAACAGTGTAGGTAACGATAACAGCTGTTCTAAAAATAATCGTAAAAATGAATGAGTCGTAATTCACTTTCAACTTGTAGTAGCGGCACGAATTCTATATTTGCACAAAAAATGACCTACCGTGCGTCGTGTTTGAACTGTTCTTGGTTAGAAGAATGGGTCAGTGAACACCGCGCCGCGAAAATATAATAAGTAACGGCGAAATGTGTGTGTTTTGTCTTTAGGTGAATATTTTTGTGGAGGATATAGCAGGGTGTGACGCCAATTCATTGTCAACAAAAGTATAATTGACAATACCTAAGCTTGGTTTTAATTTTGTGTACAGCAGATCCGTTTTTTTTAAGTTTTGCAGTTTGGTACCATTTTAATTGGCCCAATAATTGTTTATTTTATTGAATATTCAAATATTTTGTGTAACATCACAAACATTTGGTTTACCCTATAACCGGATACATAACATCCAGATAATTTGTCAAAATGTATATTTGTTTATAATTAATACAATTGTGCTACAATTATATTAATATCTTATATACCAACGTTTCTCATAGACAAGTTAAAATCATTCTGTCGGCAATTATCAAAACAGATTTAAAGAACATTTTCTCTTTGCTTTAATTACATCGCGCTTTGCAATAGTTCCCTATTACAAATAACTCTAGCTCCACAGAGTGCTTTACATTCATTAAAAAAAAGCCATCTTAATAACAAATAGACTGGGTAATAAACTTTCATGCTGTCAAATGTAGCTTTCAACGCTTCTGCATCTGTGAAGTCATTACAGACAAGAAAACACACGCGCCCACAGACGTCAATCAAAGTTTGACGTCGGCGTTTGGTCAGCATTAAATCAGTCATCGACTGCGTATGACCAAAAACTGAGCGACCGTTAGCGTAACGCGCATTCAGTATTACGTTACGTCTAGTCCAAGGGCAGGCTGATGACGATTCTAACTAACGTCGTCTTTAATTATAACCTATACATGAATGGCGCAGTAACTCACATGGTCACCTCGTCAATGTAAATACGTCGGTTGTGTTGGCTCATAAAGAATTGCTCAATAATCAGCACTTACTGTAGATATGATGACGAGTCCTGAAAAAACCTAATGATTAGTTGAATAGAAGCCTAATTTATATAACCGTAATCTAGAATAATGTTTGCGTTTTAGTGTTTTTACATACACCCATAGTCTCATATATTCACTAATAGGTAGGCAGACGTGAACAAGACCCGACCCGCATTTCGCTAGCTACAGTTTGAGGTTTACGTAATAAAGATCTTCCGGACACCGTCCCAGGTTTCATGCTGCTACAGATAATTTCTTAAGGAAAAACATAATATAAGACTTCGGCAGATCAAAGAATTTGACGTCAGGCACAGAAGACGCCTTTAATACAGATGACCAGCAGTTATATATATAATTTAGCCCTTTTTAAAGTAAGTTAGGAACTTAATTTTCCCAAGTTCTTGTCTCAAGATGACCTTTTCAGTTTCATTGCGACATCTCTTTTAGTACGTCAGTACGTGAACACTTCCTTCAGGCCGATGCCAACAGTGAAATTCACGAGCATTTTATATCTTCCGGTGAAACTTTATAGTCGCCGACGTGTATTTTAATATATATTTACTATATTAGGGACCGGCGTCTGGCGGCTGCCTGCACCTTTGTATGCATAAATTACTAGGATAAGATTATCCAAATACAATAGTTTTATTCAAATACATTCAACAGGTCACGCATGATTAGGTAACAAACATCTTCACAAACTTTCACATTTATTATATTAGTAGGTGACTAGGTTTTTATACATACTCCTGTCTCCAAGTGACAGTCTTCATACTTCTTTAAGAATATTATGGAGAACTCTTGTGTAAATAGATTTACTTACGATGTTTCTAAGAAGTGGAACTCGCCACTGATCCTCGGTTTGCCAACAGCAACAATTGCAATAGAAAAGGTTAACAATAGCAAACAACTGTATCGATGGACAGGAGTGTCATGAGATTTAGGTAGAGCCCAACTTGCAGCATTCCACTTTGAAAATAAATAATATGCTTCACTTTCTGCCTCTACACGAACAGCCTAAAGAGCTCAAATTGATAACTAAATACGGCTAAATGCACAGGAATCTAAATACAAATTGGTACAATTAAATTTATTCAAACATTGACAATATTAATGAGCGTGTAAATTGTACAATTTAATTTTAAATAAAAGCAGAAACATATTTGGGAAATGCTGATTTAGCGGCATTCTAATAACCCATATTAAGCACAAGTTGGGCACACGCCAAGATCCTAAATAAATCTATTCGGTCTGACGAGATATATTAAACTTATTATTACTTTATTAATACTGTATTCTTATTCAGGCCTGTCATGCAGATCGATCGATCTCCAAAATTTAAAGAACCCTTCCTTAAATAGCAATAATATTTTCGTTCTTTCTGTTTGGGTAGTCAATACCTCCAATATTGTGTAATGTCCCTTTGGATTGCAGAGGTCTGATAACAGTCGCCTCTTTCAATAGTGTAGTGATGTGTGACCGAAAGGCAACTCTAGTTTCAGCATAATCTACAAAGGCTGAACAATAATGCGAATGTTAAAAGTAATAATTCTTTAACGTTTTAATTATTTTCCTTTGTTACAAAACCCCTTAACCAAAGAACTCATTAAATTGATTTTGCAATTTCAGCCACAATCGCACAAATTAATCGCATCTTGGCAAAGACACTATTTACATTCAGTAAAAAATTCGAACGCTAATATTTGCGCAGCCGTTTCCTTTCAAATTTCGTAACGGGTGACGTAAGAGGGAATTCCTTGAGTGCGTGTGACGTCGGCGTCGACGAAGTCCGGCGCTCACTCCTGCGCAGCGCCCGCGCCCGCGCCCTGCAAATGTCAAGAGTGCATTACGTGAACGGCCCAGTTACCGTCCGACCTTTGCGAACACCTTTGAAAATCGACTCGTGTTTTAAGGAAATCTTGACACCCGTTATAGTTTGCTTGTTATTGGTTCAAAGTTCAAATAATACTTGTTTCTTAGAACTACGTAACCGTTCTACCAAATATAAGCCAGTGGACGGGCTATAACATAACAAATTGTCGTGATTGTATATCCTTAAAGGGTTATAGCTGTTTCGCACACATATCTAACCAGCTATGTTTAAGTCCCATATAAAAACGGTGAACCTATGTCCTTTGAGCGTTTCTCTAGTTAAAAATTGTCTGATAAAAACGTCAAAGAACACTGATGTAGAGACCTGAGAATGAAACTTCACAATCGATAGTTGTGCTAACACTCATACTTGAAGCAACGAGGTTTTGTACAAAAAATGCTTTTGCATTGGTTTAGGCTGTCTGTAAACTATAGTTTAGGCAATATTTAGTAGATGGCACCGAATGGTTGCGATGGTCGGGTTGAGCAAAGTATTATTGTATGTTCTGTTAAGAATTCTTAGTAACAGGGACTCGGTAAGTGTTCGGTATAAATTATACTACTACTTGATAATAGACTCCTCGCCTAGGAACAAAAACACTGGCAGGATTGTGGATGCAACTAAGAGGAGTTAGCCGGTATATTCCCGAAGAGCTACCTACATCTTGCCTTCGAGCATAAGACTATATAATATGTATGGTAGATTCAAAATCTGAACCTGTCGTTAAAGTTTAGGTTTGCGTGCCATTAGTAGAGTTGTTATTTTTAGTGTCAATAATATAAAACCGTCGAAGCGTCTGTCTGCATAAAATGTAGAAACTTGAGAAGTTCTTATCGAATCATTACGAGGTTGTCATTAATATTTAGTATCATTCAAACACAATGTTTAGGAATCGTAAAACATTAATTTATAGTAAGTGTTTAATTAGATACACCCAAATATGTCGACGGTGTCCTAGAAATTGCGACATCCGGGTGCTTAGGACGCCACACGTTGGCAAGTAGGTATGTACTTAATATGCTATAGGTTAGCATATTTAAAAGAAACCCAAAAAGAATATTATTGTACACAAACGAAACTAAAATCGTCACAAATTATCTTCCGACATAAATACCCACATAAATACACACACAGTTACCTAATATAAATCAGCATCTTCGAATTATTATTTGACAATATTTATGATGACAACACTTTTGCTTTAAATCCAAGCAGGATAATACTCTTCCTTTAATTAATAAAAGTTTGATAAAAAATGATTCTCACCTACGATTACAAAAGCTTTTCACTCCAATGTTGGACAAGTCATCCATTACTTCGGTTCCTTTGGATGATCTAACATCGTTCTGTTCACGTCACTGCGCCTTAATATGTCTTACGGGTTTTCCATCCACCTCGTCTAATTAGTGTATGGCCGTCAGATGTTAATATTACAAATAAAAGTCCCAGAACAACAGTAACATTAATTTAGTCAATAGCAATAATTTACACCACGCGAAATATATTACGCAAAACGATCAGCTGCTTCTCTCTCCAAATGTAGCGTGTGTTTCTTTCCGAGATCAATCAGTATTCATAAAATTGCATTTAAATAAATCAAACATGACTTTTAATAAAACAAAACTAGCTATAAACATTAAATTCGAGGCGTGTCTAATGTTTACATAAAATAAATTAGAATAGAACCGGTCCGCGCTTAATTGGAGCATAAGAACATTACCGTGTGTGAGTTTAATTTGTTCGGAGCTTATGTAACGTGCAGTGTGTAATTCGAGACTGGCTGTCCCCAAGCGTTAGTATCGAGGTTTGAAGCCTTATCAATAGACATGTTCACACTTTTGCAACGTCTGTTGTGACCTTTTTAATTGACAGGCTGAAAAAATCGTGCGCCGAATAAGAAATATTGTTAGCGTTATATAATGCGGAAGTAATAAGGAAACGTGAAAAGTGATTGTAAACGCCAGGAGTTTAATCGCGTAGAAAATTAAGAGATGGTGGCTTCGTGGCTTATTGTAACAGTACTGGCCTGTAGGGTGTGGTTACAATGCCGTGAATGATGCTTGAACGGATCTTACATATTCTTCAGAAAAAATAAATGTTATATTTGATATTTTAACGTCTGTTACACATGTCATATGATGTGGAACACAATTAAATCCTAGCAACGAGCTAACATTCCGTGAAACAAAATCGAAATTGAAATCAGTCCAAAACATAGGCACTCGATCAAGTTTCAGTGTTTTGTGCTACAATCAAAGATATAAGTAAAGTATCAAAGTAGCACAATTGAGTTCTAACATATCAAATAAACTTTTATTTTCAACCTCGTTTAACATACATATTCAAATATTAAAAAAACTGCACGCAGTTAAAATTATTGTATTTACAGTTTAGTAAACTGTGTATAAAGCGAATCATATTACAATACTTTATAAAGCGTTTTAAGAGTACCGTTACACTATTAAAATCCAATTATTATCGGCATTATGTATCTTTATTATATTTCATTGAAATTTACCGGGGACTTGTACCGTTGGATACTCGAGGACACTCTCGTTCGATGATCGTACATGCACAGATCTTGAAATGAAGTGTGGTCTTTGTGATCACACACACACCCACTGTAAAGGAAATAATAAAAATGAGTACTTTTAGTAACCATAAACATCAGTAATTATATCTACTTGTAATAAGTACTAGTAAAATTAACAATCCAACCATAATTAGAAACATTAATTACCTTAAAGATATTTTAATTTTAAAAGAGATTTAACGATGCGTGCAATTCGATCCGTAGATACTTGAGCTTGTCTAAATTTAGTCATCGTAGAACACACAATATATAAGGAACCAGAAGTATTAAATTTTCTTAATGTGTGACGTACTCAGAAGTATAAACTAATGGTAAAGTCGCTAGTTCAAATCCCAAGTCATTAAGATGTTCGGTCAGCTATTTCCCGGTAGTAGTATGTAATATGGCATTATTCCCAGCAAACTAACAACCATTCATATAATTATACTGAATTTAACTGATAAAATGTGTGTAACTTTGTGGAGACGAACCGCGAACGTGTAGTTTTATGTCGCTGTCACTAAACTCTATTTGGTCATAAATTAAGCTGCTTGAATATTTAAAACTGCCGCAAACAACTCGTAAAAGCCATAATTACTTCACTTTTTACCATTAAACGTAGAAAATAGAGATTTCTCGCGAACGAGCCGATGGCGCCAATATTCTATCAGTAAATAGGGGTGGTCGGCGCGGGCGCACCAGCCGCGGCGCGGGCGCAGCGCACTAAATCACGCGCTAATAACTACCAACTGTGATACGATCTCAGCTTTCAATAATAAACCTACTCAATTGTGGCCAGTGCCTTTCATAGAAAGCACTTCGTGAAGTTCTTTACCGGTTTCGCTCGACAATTACCAGCAACAATGATATTTCCATTAACTATTATTTAAATGGTACTTGTCTAGATACAGATCGTACTGGGAGATAGGAATGCATTTACCAACGCGTAATAAGTGTAGCAATTAGTTAACGTAAACGACATGTCTCGTGTACTGCTAACACGAACTTCTGTCCGTGGATATGCTCGTCTGTTCTGCTAAAGTATCATATGCTGCAAAATATTAAAATAAAATATTTCATAATAGATTTTGTACGAGGTTTATCTCGTCTAAATGTAGGTTAGGTTAGTAACAGTTCTTTTTGGATGAAGGGTACTCTATGTTATTTTCTGTTCCCCTGACAACGTGTATGCGAAATTACATATTGATCAGTCGAATAGTTAAGGCATGCAAGCGGAAAAACAAACAAATTCACATTCGCATTTATGGTAATTTAGGACATCAGTTACAGAAAACAACGTAAACTCCTCGTTAAATCTCACCAACTCGACCTCCATCTTACAGTAGTTTGCAGTTAAATAGCCCTATGATGTGTTCTTGTAGAGAATAGGACTGTCACAGCTCCTAAACTTCTATGTCAGTAGTGGGGTCTTTTTGGTCAGTCGCCGTTCGCAATAGCAATAACAGCATACCAGTGTCTTATTCAGGATCAGTAACACGCTAACTTCAGCTATGGTATTGCAAGCATCCGTAAACTATCGCCTCGATGGCGCAGCGGTAAGGAATACGACTGGCATGCATGAGGTCTCAGAATCGATTCTCGAATCGGGCAATTTATTATTAGGTTTGCATCTCAATAAATTATCAGTAGCAACACGGAGTTTGGAACTGAGCCCATTATGTGGAATCTTCAACGATTTGGCGAAAGTATTGAATATTACAGTTCTAAATATAGGCTTAAGAATACGTATGTATCATTTTATGATGATCGGTCATACATTCGTTCACTTCTTCAGTCACAACAAATAAACAACAATGGAATCCGCATACTGCTGCTAAGACGGGTTTATAAACAATTAAAACATTATAGTCATGTTTAAATCATTGTTTTACTATCGTCTGTGTGTGCCAGCATTCCTAGGAACCACGCCCTCGGTCTGACAGCCGCAGTGTGTGATATACATCATTATGATTTTCGCTGTACACTCATTTAGCTGGAATTATAACTATTAAACGCAATTAATATAACATGAAATAAATGGATATGTAATATATACTATTACTGTCGTGTTACATCGCGTATAAAAGAGAGTGCGTGAGATCCTTGCAAGCATTTTGAATAGTAAATGTTTTATTTCGTTCCCTAATGTTAAACAAAGGTGAACTTATTGCAAATTAGATCATTGGATCGATTATTGTCGGACACAGCAAATTAGTAGAGAGGAAAAGGACTAAGTAGCAATTAGAATAATTTCCTTTAAAAGTATAGAAAAATATTTTTTTTCTTAGGTATTTAGTAACCTTAATAACCAATAGATTTTGACGATCTCGCGCGCTACTTTGTGACCTATATAAATAAAAATTTTTGACTTCGACTGTATTTTGTGATATATTTAAAGTATAGTTTTATAGCGCACATAAAGAAAACATTTTGACATTCAGAAACTATGAAAATAAGTTCAGTGACCTTTATGGTCATTGAACTTATTTTTACAATACTAAACGGATCTATAACAATTCATTGGCTTCATAAATTCACATAATCGTAATCTTAAAATACACTTGAGATCGTTATTAGCTTCATAATCATAGAGTTTGACATGTTAATTAAGACATTTCCTTTGCATATGAATTATATTCCCTACTCTCTTTCATAGTTAATTGTGAGACGGGTAACATACGTCAACCCAAGTTTCAAAAATAGTCACTTGGTTACCAATGATAATAAACAATTTGGATAATTATGCCGCAGATATTATATATGTATGTGATAAGTGCATTTATTTTGAGTAGGGTTGGGTTTTGGTCACAGTTTAATGACATATTTTTTTCATTTTAATGTGAGCAGCGTTTCACCGAATAAGGTAAGCGTGGGCTGACTCGATGCTAGATTGTGTAGTTACATACCTTACTTAGCGATCATAAAGTTTATTACGATAACATTTACATATTTGCATATTTTAACGTGTTTATATTATCAACAAAAAAGACGCAACACACTAAAAAATATATATGTACCTATCTTCGCTTTCCAACCGTACCAACCGTCTATTTAAAAAAAGAATACCGGGATTTTCTTATAGCCATAAATGTGTTATTTTTTGGATATAATGTTGTCGTCACAACGCGTCGCCTGTCCATCCTATTCCAGGAACGGAAATGAAATAACCGTATAATATTTTAATAGGCCATCAAAGATTCCTGTCTGAGGCGATTCATTACCATGTTATACATGCGCGCATAATAACTCAATAATTACAAACACATTATTATTTCGTAATTTCTAACTGTAATGTATAATGAACAACCTTACTTATGCGAATATAATAGAGCCCGTCCCTCGTCTTCGTACTACCTGATCTAGAAATTTCATATTTTAGCACCAGGACATTGTATATTTTTATAGAAGATAGCTGACGGAATAGAGAGATCTACTCTTTGTCTCTTTTCTTCTCCCTAGCCTTTATTATTCCCAAGTCACTTAGGGTTGACTTTTCTGGTCTAACCAAATTTGACTGGATATCAGTTTTTACACAAAGCGGATGCCACCTAACCTCCGCAACCCGAAGGCTAACGATACCCTAAGGCTAGACCAGTGTCAGGACATTATAGGGCACTGACTGCCCAATAACGACTGCCATAGATATTCATGGCAGCCGGGACCGACGGCTTAACGTGCTCTCCGAGGCACGGAGCAGGGAATATTGGTCAATCAATACGCACATCATTTCGATAAGTCATATAACTTCCGAAAGTCAGAGATGCGCGAAGTGGGTTCGAACCCAAGACCCTCTGCATTGCAGTCTGTTGGTCTCCCCACTGAGCTATCGCTGCTACCCTGTGCCACTACTTAATTTTAAAACTAATTAGTGGCACTAAGTGTATTTACACGCATATATCGCCGAAGAAGTTGGCAAAAGTTTGTTACATGCATATTTGGCCTGCCACGATTTTCGTTATACATGTACCCACTTCATAGAGAGCTATAGCGATATATAGAGAGCATAGCATATATTGGCATCTACCAGAAACAGTGCCAGATTTAGTACGGCCACTGAAAATTTATTGACAAAAGAATTCAATAACACTTAGCACGATAATAAAAACGGCTCATTGACGCTGCCGAGAAAATTCAAAAATAATTATGCTTGGGAATCGCGCGCTGCGTTTTATTTAAATATCTTTATTTAATGACAGTACGTAGGCGTAGCTACGAGCAAATACTTTTATCAAAATTACCTAAATAAGGTTCAACAGCAGTGACCTTTTGAGGTATAAATAAGAGTAACGCGTATTAGGAGTTACAGAAAAACTCGTGACCCTTAATCATGGTATGGTTGAAGAATAAACACTAATACTCTTAATTAAGTTAAAAATTCAAACCATAATTTTTTTGGCGGTATGTCTGGATGTGTCCATATAGCATGGAAACTAATAACCAAATTCTGGTGAGTTCATAACTGGTAACTGGTGTAATCGTTTTCATTTAAACTATGATGATCAAATCCTACGTAGTTAGAACACATAATAACTGATATGTTTATTAAAAAGCCTATGTTATCTTTTAAGTCAGCTATTTATAATTTAGATATAATAATGTAGTTTAGCATTTTTTTAAAGATTTGGTTTAGATACGAAATAGGCATATTGTGTTCACGTATTCTTATTTTATAACAGCTAACACAAGGAACGTCTCTAGTAATATGTACTACACAGACTTTAATCTCGTATATCACACACGATGACTTAAATCGCCGTGATAGTCGTGATATCTTTATATTAGACACCCTAGCAAACGTGATAACTTATTATGATTGTTAGTAAACTATTGAATGACCTATTAAATGAAAGATCTTGCAAGAGTCGCTTGCCGTTTACAAAATTTGACTCCGTACTGATGCTGAGAATTTCATAACAGAAAATCTCGATTTCACATTACCCGACTCGGGTATTGAACCCTTGATCTCACGACTGCAAGCATTAGGAAATAGAGACCAAAATTATATCACGGGACCAATGAGGCAGAGTGATATTGTTCGATGTGACACAAATTGAATGTCACATTAGACCGCTGTCGCGCCGCAGTGATTAATGAAGGACTCCGTTGTTCAATATACGCTCAGCATCGGCTCGGTATGCCCAGCGTATGTCACATCATTGTCGTGCCGCCAATCAGGAAACTGCCTAACTAACCAAACCAAGTAATGTTTATAATTATAACTTACTATCTCTCGGGAACAGAACTTTTTTCTGTATGTACCTACATATGTCCTTTACTGTACCTCTGCCAACGTGTATGCGAAGTTTCATGATCAGGCGAAGAATTAAGGCTTGAAAGGGTAACAAAAAACAAAATCACATTTGCATTTATGATATTATTTAAGGTATTAATGATATGTGCTGCTTTTCAGAGCTGCTAAATGAAAATCGATTAAAAATGCAGCTGAGATCTGATATTGCGATATGTGTAGTTTACGAAGTATGGATAGGATAACGCATGAGTACGTAGTTAGAAACAGTTTAAAAGTGGCACCAGAAGTAGAAAAGTTGAAAGGGAATTGTTTGTTTTGTTATGCATGTTATGACACGATATGTAACGCGCGTGTGAAAAATAGCTATAAATATAAATGTTAATGGGCAGAGAAGTAGAGACAGGCCTAAGAAAAATGGAGGGTGTGTGAAGAATGAAATGAAAGCAATATGGTCATATTCGACATCTTATGAAAAACTCTTCATAGGATGACGATAGATATCTTAAGGATATATGGAAAAAAGAAGACATATTGCGCCGCACTTAATTAAATTTGGATCAGGGTAAATAATTATTAATAATAATATAATAGATTAAGTGGAAAATATTACCTACACCTAATCTAAAATCTGTTTATTCCATAAACACTAACATACTTAAACAGGCCGCTGACCTTTATTCCAGAAGGAATATCTCATCCAGACAGATCGCTTACATTCCATTAAATCGAATATGACAACAGAGCTGTAACATATGCTGTCGAATAGGGGCACTTCGAATGCTGTCAGTTAACTAAAGGCCTCCCGTTTTCTACTATTTAACTACGCGAATGTTCCATTTATTTTTCTTATTTTCTGCTACATATCTGCTGTTACGAATGTAATACAGATTATTTGTTTGTACCGTTTACATATATCTATGTCAACGAATGAGGATTTCGAAGAACATGACTGCCGCACTAAGACTGACTACACTTGTTTTGTGGGTGACTTTACAAACATTGAAACAACAGACATAAAGAACACTCATTAATCAAATTATAATCATCACATACGCTTAGTATGTACGTCATGTCATCTAAGTCAGAAAATTATCGATAACATGTTAACAATGTACGTACATATGTACGTTTGTGTCTCGAGCTTCTCGGCCGATTGATGCTGATATTGGTGATATATTTGATAGATGTTGGTGTCCCACTCTTCTCAAACACTGGATCAACGAATACGGAACACCTAAATTCTCACATTCTAACTGTCTCGAAGCCACAACACTGCGCGCTCAAATCTATTGCAGCATCCGTGCTATCAAACTAATAGATCTTATGTTTAGTCCTTATTGTTAACGTTTAAGATAAAAGAGAAGAAATTATTGTCTACTGAATAGCTAAACCTTTCTAGGTAAGTACAAGTGGCATGAAGAAAATCGTAACTTATAGCAATTATTTGTGATTATACTTAATTTAAAACGTCAGTTAAAACATCTCGTTGCTTGGTAAAATTGGTTTTTAACTGTGGTTGGACTCAGCACAGCACAATTGTGTATTATATTTACAGTAACGGGACCTCCCTCGTCTCGCGGGACTCGAGCTCCGGCTTCCTATTTATTATACAGGAATACTACAACACATTTGTACTATTTAGCCCCCTGCAATTGAGTAAGCTTTTAGAGGACAAAAATGTCCATGAAATATTGCAAAATTATGACATATATTTTCATACGTATGTAGGTATGCAGATTTTTGTCCAATTTGATAAAAGTTAACTTATTCGAGTAATATAATGCTAATTAAACTCTGAAATGTAGTCAACAAACTCTTAGCATTGATATTAGATTATTATTAGTATTTAAAATTAGGTAAGTATGTGCTCCAAATCAAAAGGCCAAGTCAGCCTCAGAAGTGAGAGGTGAGGCACTGGGTCGGGACCCGTTGGTCCCCTAATATTCGTCCCCCAGAATAAAAATTGTAAATTCAGCACCTATATAGGTGCCCATTTGTCCCCTGGTAGGCGACCAATCAATATTAATTTATTTTTAAGGTATCCTCGTCCCTCCGGTATGAAAGTTATAGACTCGGCACCCGCTCAAGTGCCCTTAAATTTGCAGAGTGAATGAGTAATTTAAATGATTTTAAATAAATAATATATCAGGGGACGAGTGGGCACCTCAAATATTCGAGGGAACGAATAGGCACAGGGTGCGAATTTCAGGGGACCAATGGATACTGACCCGAGGCACTACCAGATATAAAACCTGGTAGGTATCTTGTTCGACTTGGAGCAATCCATCTAAGGCGACACCTCCACCCTACAGATGATCACCAGCGAAACAACCTTCTGTTGTATTTGCATTGTTTTTGGGCACAAAGTCTCCATTATAGTATTTTCTTCATAAAGATAACGAAACAAAACCAACATGACAATTATCCGTTGAATTATGAACACTTCAACTCATTAAAACTTTTAACACCTCAGACTTTTCGCGATAATATATTCTGAAACGTAGTTAAAATGTCGATATAAATGTAGATAAGACTTAAAACAAAACAAACTGCTATAATATAATCTGTAAAAGCAGTTTTATTTAATGAAAACTTGCTTTTTTGCTTACGAGTTCTCAAGGTACAAGTTGTATGGCACGCGGTCTCTTTTCAAACATTGAACAGGAATGCATCAACAATCATCATAGTACACGTAGCCTGCCATTCGAGATGCATTTGGCTGCACTTTCCAAACCGTTTATTAAAAACTACGGCTGGTTAATAAATGATAGTCGGCGGGAATGAGCGGCGCGCGCGCATCACACGTCACCGGCCACACGATAAATCTTCTTTTGTTTAGTACGTGTAATACGTCATAAACAAACATGAGAGCAACGAGCCGCATTCTCTATCACTAGTGTGAGCATCCGAAGATGCCTGGCAAAAGGATAAACAATAAAGAGCCACTAATTTACATATATTTCTCTCTTTTAATGTACGACTGTAGGGTTTTATACATTTGATCCTTTTAAAAATATACGCACGACTGCTGGTTAAATAAATTATTTCCTTTTGTTTAAATTCGTAAGGCTTAATAAGCTTATATTTATATTTATATACTAAAATATATTTTAAGGTAGTAGATCCTCGCTGGTTTCAGCATGAATGGGCCGGATCGACCGGGGTAGTACTACCCCTCACAGAATACCGGCGTGAAGTAACGGTACCCGTACTCTTGCGTTTCGTATCGGTGAGTGAGAGAGCCGGAGGCCCAGTTACCCGGATCCTTTTCCTATCCTTTCCTTTGTCCTTTCCCTCCTTTATACCTTTTTAAAGGGCTAGCAACGCACTTGTAACTCCTTTGGGGTTGCGGGTCTTCATGGGCGGCGGTAATCGCTTACCATCAGGCGATACGTCTGCCTGTTTACCAAAGAAAAAACGCCAAAAAAAAACAATCAAAAAAAGTATACGTAACTTAATCGCAAACTCATTTGTCAACCGTATTTAATCAACACGAGTCATTTTTAAACATTAACTTTATTACCATTAACTATTCACTCGATTTTGTCCGGTGCATCTATTCTAAATGTGGGTTATGTAAGTAACAGTACTTTATTCTGGATGAAAGGTGTTTTTCTAATGCTCACCCTATATCCTTTTCTGTTCACCTGACAACGTGAATGCGAAATTTCCAGGTGATTGGCCGAGTAGTTAAAGGTGTGAAAGAGTAACAACCAAATTTACATAATATGCATTTATAATATATAAGTTAAGATATTAACGTCAATATTTTAAAATCACCGAAGTCAATGCGCCAACAACATTTTTAATTAGAAATCAATTTAGAATGAAACATTCAGACAATGTACAACGTTCCACTATAGTGATAAATATTTGTCTTTTTCTTTTTGTTCGCCGTGGAAAGGAGGCGCTTAACATTATGAGCATTAAAAGCTACATTGTACTTGGTTGCGTTTAATTATAATTTGTAATAAGCCTCTCGTTGATAATCGTAGAAACATTATTGAACTATAATTTATGCTTAAGGATATATGAGAGAAATTTTTAATTTTAATATCTTACACAGTCATCTTGTTTATAATCAGAATCAAAATCATTTATTTGTCAAACATAGGTAAATACGATTATTGAAGGTCTTTAATAAATAAATAGTCCACTATGTTTATGTTTTATAGTATAATCACATTTAATTAATATACTGAGTTATGAGACCTGTTTATATAGCGTGTTACTGCAACATATGCTTATATCTAAGCGTTATAACTAGCTCATGATTAAAAATAACTAAAATCTTAAAAGATATTTATCAGTATAACTTTACATCCATATAATATTGTCTTCTGTTTACGCGAATGTTATTCATTGAAATTAAACTACTATATACGGATTTTATCTTATCTTGCTTAGTCTCCCCGTGACCATGGCTGCTGAAAAGCAACCGAAACGTCGGGGAAAGTGTAAACTTAAAAACAAGTAGATTTGATAGTTTTAATAATTTAATTAGCTTAAAATTAGTAAAGTTTAATAGTATAGTATAGTAGTGTAACAGTTTCAAAATTATGTAATAGAGTGTTAAATAAACAACGCGATAAAATCCGTATATAGTAGTTTAATTTCAATAATTTACATCCATATTATCGAATAGACATGAGACTTTTCAACCTTCACCTCAAGCATAACCGATGCGTCACAAAAGTATTTTTACTTGGCAACACATTGAATTCCCAGCACGTTTTCGCCACGCCCTTTGCAATAACTGAAGACAAATTACCCAAACCGAAGAGCTTTCAATAAAGCGAGCCCAGTTTACGCAACAAAAGAATGATAACGCGTCACAATAACAATGGACAATCTTTATCAAGTTCGGCACGTCACGAGGCGCGGGCCCAAAACCGCCCATTTCACAAGCGTTCATTAAATACATTATAATTGCAGCTATTAGGAAGTAAAGGCCATATTAACCGGACTCACCGGTGCCTTACATAAAGCCACTCAAGGAGTACGTTTAGACATTAAAGGATTGAGATAAGAGGCTGGTTTTTAATAAGTGATTCGTTGTTTGTTCTACATGTTGACGTTGAGCAGACAATACACTATAGTGAACCGGTCAGCTTATGAGCTTATTGAGAGCTAATAGTTTACTTAAGATAATATTAATCAATTTAGTCAAATTCACAAAGTTTTCTGATGTCTGCCTGACATTAGCGGATTAATTAACGATGATTTCATAACTTTGTTAGATAGTTTACGTGATGTCGCATCACTAGCATATTTCGCGGGTTTAGACATTTTAATAATAGTTGGAAGAAGGAGAGATATTTATTAATTTATTTGATCTTACAGATACCTTCGGGAAGCGGAGTTTAGTGTGAATCTAGAAAAATTTGTTAGACTAAAAAAAATACTTATCTAAATTCTTTTAATGTAACGGCTTCAATATATTTGGTCATAATAACGTTGCTGAGAGAATTCACAGTCTGACATAATATATTCTAGGAGTTATAATCCGACGAAGTATAAAAGAGTTAGTTTAGTAATGGATTTGCAGTCTTACTTTACCTCCTTGCACTACCGTCGTGAACCCGCTATAACACTAGTAACGACCTAAAATCACTAAGGCCCAGTTCCTATATCAAGATACGAGTCGTTTTATATTATATATTCACATGTTCTATGAAAAATATGTCGAAATTTAACTATCCGTAGCTAAAACGACTCGTTTCTTGATATAGGAACTGGGCCTAATAGGTAGCCTCTTAATGGAAAAATATCACATCATCTTTTACTAATGTAAAATAACCAGCACCTGTATGTATATTTTATACACATGTTTAGATATTTTATAGTAACTTTATCGCCGTGGCGGCGCCGGCCGAACGATTTATGGAAGCACTAATATTTTACTGTAAATTTTTATTCATTTTGTATACTTAACTAGTTTTAAATTAATAGTGTATTCGATATAGTAATTTAGCTACCTACTTAAAACGGATTTTATCGTAGTTCGTTTTTGTTTACCTTTTTCCCGACGTTTTGGTTCCTTTTCAGCAGCCATGGTCTCTCCGTGACCAATCATAATTCAAAAAGAAAACAATATGAACGGCGTTAGAATCGTGTTAATGTATAGCAATCGTGTAAGCAGACTAAAAGTCTAAAGGCAATACAGTGCAATTGATAGACAACTTGTTGTCGTAAACGATTACAAATATAAAAAATAAGGTTGAGTTATTTTTACATTTTAATCGTAAAATAATCCTTCAACTAAGGCACGACTGGCACAAAAAGACGAAAGGAAATCGTGCCTTAGTTGAAACATTATTACGGTTGCGATAGACTACATATCGCCCACGTTGTCCCAACTGCTTCCCTTTCTTTGTAAACGGTAAAAAGGTTATTTTTAGAAAATACTCATAGAATTGCAAATATCATTAAAGTTCATTATAATTATGTCTTCAAAATGTCTCTTAAAATCATTGAATTTTCATTTATCACTTGGGACCGGCCCCCCAAAAAGGTTCTTAAGTAATTATGATTTCCCTCCCAATGCTTTACTGCTCCGAGGGTTGGTTCTACTATACTTCCTATTTTAATAGCCGAACAGATTTGCGAATCCGAGGGAAAGTCAGCACAACGCTTTCTGTTCTACCTTAGGCTTCCGCAGCGTTTTATTTGTTATCAAAATATGTATGATCATGCTTTCTGTTGTTAGTTTCGTGGTAGCCGCTGTCACAGACATAAGTCTGTGTGACAGACTACTGGAGTCATCTCCATGGGCGGCGGTTGCCACTCAACATGGTGAGTGTACAGCTTTATCGTCTGATGATATCGGACGGATGATAAAAAACTCAAAGGCAATCGAGCGAAGAGAATTCATAAAGTTCACAATATATTTGCGGGACTCGGTATACGTTTTTTTAATAAACTACCTATTAATATAATTAATTTACCTTTGCTAAACTTTAACCCTTAAGAACCCAGAAATGACTCGCGGACACAATTTTACGTTTATATTTTCATAAAAACTAAAGTAGGTATTTATTTTTATGAATCGGTATTTTATCTAATTTATCGCCAATGTTTAACGATTCTAAATGTGCAATGAAAATATTTGTAACATGAATAATTTATTATTTATTGTTAATAAACAAAAATTGTATTTTATCAACCCACAAGTGTCCAACAGACACAATAACATTTTATTTGAAGGTAGATTGTTTTTTATTTACATTTACTTATAATCTTATGGTATTGGGTAGGCAATAGTGGCTACAAGAGCTTTGTTTGTGTTATAATCGTAGACTTTGTAATCGTATCACATATCAGTGATTAGAAAAAATTGTCATAATAATGTAGTCGTGTTCTGTATTCGTTTTTATTCAAAGAAATGGCTAAAAGGCAACTAACACAAGGTGAAATTCAACGTGCCCTTGTTGAAAGTAACGATGAAAACATTTTTGTGCGTGAGCCCGATAGTGATGATGAGAATTTTGCTGTTGACAGCTGTTCTGAGAGTGAAAGTAATGTGACAGAACCAGCATCTGAAAACGATGATGTGCTAAGTATTGTATTATATAATGTGTATTATTCCGAATGTTCGATTATAGAATCGTAATAAAGAAGCACATCAACTTTTCCCATTGTAGCTCGAAATATCGGATTGCCAAAGATTGGGTCCCAGTATTCTCTAAAATCTACACTTCCCTGTTTATTGACGCCTATAGTCAATAAAAGACCTAGAAATGCTTGCATTTCGATTTTGTCAGTTGGTTTCCATCCATACCATTTGTAAAACTCTAAGCCCTTCAGTATTGGTACTATTATTTCTAATACGTGGTAAAACTAAGAAATAATCGAAAAAAGGCTGAAACTGTCTATCGGGTCTATTATAGCCTGCCCCGGAGGAAGAATCACCTTATGAATACCACCGCGAATTATGTTGTGTCGAGGCGTTCGGCTTTGCCTGTCAGGTTCTAATTTCCAAATCCTTCTCTTCCTTAATAAGTGTCAGTTGAGACATATTCTTGTAATAGTACATCATCACTCTCACTCCATAATTGATCAGCACATGACTGTATTTCATGCGAAATTAGGAGATTCAATTATTATAGTACTCGATATTATGACAGAATAGTTTTAGAAGTTAAGATAATTAAGTAAAACAAATTTTCGAATTCTTGAACATTATGGTTACTGAAGTTTATAGGAAACATGTAATGGATAATGATTTTAGGACAAACAATTTTAGGAGAACAGTGGGAGTACCGTTGTTATCTTTAGTTTTTTATAGTCAGTAGTACCTATATGGTATAATGGCTGCAACACCTTGTTGATATGAGTTGTAAAAATACTGAAATTATAATTAATTGGCGATTTAAAAGAGTGGCCGTGAGTTTCTTGCAGGTTTCTTCTCATAGGCTCAACCCTTTGCCTGAACCTAGCAACTAACCTAAATGTAGCTTCAGTAACTTAGTAAACTTACTATTCTATATAGTTTGACGTTCATAAGTGTTACTTTGTGACCTAAATGAATAAATATTTTTTTGACTTTGACTTTGAGCAATCATAGTGAATCATCACATATCTTTTATTATTTTGTTTTTTACTTTAAACTTACAAGTCTCTAGTGAAAGTCATCGCTTGAGATGGCATTACAAACTTTGAAACACACTACACATTGTAAAAACATCCATACTCGGCATAATTATTGTGTATAAAACTATTTTATGTAAATTATGGGGACAGATTAAGAGGATTGAACCCTCAACGCTCGGCGCATTGTCACCAGCGAGTCCGGCCACTTAAACCATTACGCCATCTGTATAAGTAAGTTTACAGTTACTACACTAAAGTAAACTAGTTCTAACTGCACTGTCTAATAAACTGAAACTAAATACTCTAAATAAATTAATACAAGTACATATTGATAACATGCTTTACATTCGCAATAAAATTAATGAACGATATATTGGCTAATAGAATGCGATAAAAAGACATCGTCTCATAGCAAGCAATACGTTTAACGGTCTGTACAAATGTCAGCGTGATCAAAGAAGTGAATTGTAAACTGGAGAAATGTAAGAAAGTTGGACAATAAAATATAAAATATAGTACCAGATATGGCACGGCTTACTTTAAGGTACAGGTTTTATTTTTATAGGGCTATAGCAATGTTTCATCAGTTTTAAATTCACAATCAGTTCGTAAGCTGACAAAATACAAAAAATATTGTAATGAGATCAATCGGCGCAATAAATTCTTCGTTCATATAGGACAATCTTCAGCTTTTAAACCACTTTTTTGCCCTATTATAAGTACAGCAGATGCTGTTATTACGAAAACTTTGACCATACTCTACTATATTATGACATATCTATACATTTTTTGTATACCTATATTTTACACGAAATTTTCATCTAAAAATACACAAAAGTATTATACAATGTCAATGACATTAAGTTAACATCACTAATTAAAAATTACTTAAGTCGTTATTGCTGCCAAATATTACAATATTGTAGCAATCAATATAATCAATAAAAAACTACCTAACAGTAGTTCGTAATAACCTAGATATTCTTTTATTTTCAAATATATTCATATCAAAAGCACAGTCGACAGTCACTAAATACATTGACATGTTAATAGTTAATTTTTCGCTGGTTACTTTAGGGTACGTAACCAATTGCTGAAATTGGCACCTGACAATTACATGTTTAGTAAAATTACAATAAAGAATTTAGAATTGGCACTCCATATACCTGCCGACATACAGACACATGTAGCTAAAGAGATACAACATACCGAATCATAATACAATTCTCTATTTCTAAAATCCGTATTAACCCATGGGTGGCTTATAAGGTCACGTCACATTTACTATCATGTGGGTATAATTTATATTTAGTACTTTAACGAATTATGCCCGCAGACCATAAGTATGTAAGTGATATTCCAATAGAATTATATCTCTAATCCTTATTAAGCTATAATTTTATAATTCATATCTGTTCTGTAATTGATAGTTTAGGTTTGTCTCTTTAGATAATTTTTTCATGTCTATGAAGTATTTAATGATAGCTGCCCCGCTTCGCACGCATGATATATGGAGACATACAGGGCCATCACCATATTTTCGTATTTTCTTTATATATTTTCTACAAATGGAATGGAGATTATAATAATGGTAATGACACAAATTCCCACAAAACATAATGATTTAAAGTTTATTTGGAAGCATTATTAATTGACACGTCGACGCTATCAAGACCAATGAGCCGTTTATCGAGAAACAAATTTATCATATCGACACCATGATTACTAAAAACTTGCGTTATTTTATTATGTAGGCTTTGGGTTCTTTTGAAGAGCTTTTAACTCTGAAATAACTTTTGACAAAGATTACACAAAAATTACTGAGTTTTTGAACCTAATTATTACGGTGCAACGATTCGACATGATTTTTGCATAATGATATTAATGTGCCGAACAGTCACACTTTTTACCGACAATGTGCACAGTTACAGTGAGATTATTGCTTTTCCTCCGAATGTAAGAACCAAAGCCACTGCATTATTTATCCGAACACCACATCCTAAACTTGTGCAAACTCTCCGGCTATATTACAAGACATATTCAAACGAGTTGGCTCTAATAAGAGTGTGTTAACCACAAATACTCCAAGTAATGCTGAAATAATCACTAATAAAATACCAGAAATGTGTATTACGGAAAGCAATATAGTTAATAATATTAGTTTAAAGAATCGCGTGCGGTGTAATAGTGGCAGTTAGCCAATTGCCGTCGATCGCTATAATGACGGATTTCACTCAACTGTGGCGCACAATACACGACTGGCTCGGTGGTTCACTATCATATATTTACAGCTGATTGTGCGATCACAGATTTTATTTCTAGAACGGCCGAAAGTGTTCGAGAATTTTTATATTAAACATTCTTTCTATAAGGACATGCCCCTCCATTCAAACAACAGGCACGAAAAGTACCCTTACTTAGGACAATTATCTATGTATCATACAAATTTTGTCTTGTACCGGGATCAAACTCACAGCACACTGAGTGCTGTGAGTTGGATCCCGGTAGAGGACAAAATTTGCACTGGCAAAGTATAGACACTGAAAATGACTCGGTAAAATGCGGGTTTAATTCACTTTGCGTAGACATTTGCGCGATTGTTAAGCTGGTGATAATTAGATACGAAATGCGACAATGGTGACTACGCAGATTATATTTGCGATCACTAAGAAACTATTGTGAGTACATGGTCGCCTTTTCGCTTCCACCGCATCGAGTGTTATGAGTTCGATCTCGTTTTGTTTTTAAATAGAGACTTAAACGTTTGAACATTGAATATTAATTGTTAGAAGAAGCTGTTATACTATGTGACCATTCATTTTAAGTTTTCAAAGAACACTTAGATTCGGCGCAACGATTTATGTATCACGCATGTTTATGTCCCGTATGGGAATCGAAACCTGTTCACTTCTGCTGGCAAGTCATTGAGTCATCTGTGCACTTAAACGTAATAACGATGCGTTTACAAAAAACCTCGTCACTTTACGTCTTGCAGAACTTGTACACTAGACTGGAGTGGCGAGTGTGGAGCCCGATCGATCATCGAATTTGAGCAACGTTGAGTTGCTCAACTCAGCTGATCGATGACGCCGCTAACTTCTAGGTCATTCATTTACTAAATTTCACATCCCTTGATCAACTAATAATGTATTGTACCGCCGGCCGAGACGTATATGACAATGGTGTCTGTACTACAACATTATGCAGTTTAGAATCCGATCAGTACCCACAAATAATCGAACACCTAATGTAACGATAGAATTTGAGTATACCCTGTGTCTCAACGCTCTCACTTCGTATAATAACCATTAAATCAGATGTATAATAAAAAAATATATCTTTTTTTTTGCATTACATGTGTCGTTAGGCTACAAAGTCATTGATGCTTGATTATTAAAAACAAAGCTAAATTTTCTCAACACATCGTTATTACCAAATTAATTATTGATTTATATTCAGTTAAATATCAATACCAATCAACCACTGAATAGGGAATCCTAAAATCGGTGCCACATTGTATTATCTATACAAAACGTTGATGAGAGTCATAATTTATCTCACTGACAAATAACTAATCTTAGATACAGCACCCATTATCTCAGCGCTAATTAGACACATTACATGCCATTAATATCTATCTAATACTTTAACATTATTATTCTATGGAATTTAGAAAATTGCCGACGTTTACTACGAGTAATGACGTAGAATTTTGTCATATAATTTACGAACATGTCCCGTAACTCATACATTATATAGAAAGTTGATAAACATCTGGCTGTAATTAGCCAAGGAAGATGAGCCCTGCTCTCCCTTCCACGTGATCTGACGTACTTCTATAGATTATCATTAGAAAGTTGTCGGCGGCTTGTGCAATACTGCCCTTAGATCGCCTCGAATCCTTTAGCCCCATCATTAACAGACTTTCACCAAGGAAATGCAATTTTCTAGAAAACGGTAGCGCGAAGACTATTGCAGTTTCTGTTTTACCCGTCCGTGAGCCGCCGCCGGCTCTGTTACTGCATAATGTGCCTTAACTAGGCCCTGAGAAGCGACCCACTTTGCTGGGAATGTAAATCGCCCTCTTTATTCCCACACGGCCGCCGCCAGACCCTCAAAAATGTGCAATTCCTACATTCCTCGATCTGAATTAACATAATATCGCATCGCATAATCTGTATGCATGCCTCCATATCAATTTGCATAATAAACAGAGCCATAGAAGATGTTCCGATATCCCACATTCCGCACCCGCACTCGCTCCCGCACCCGGCGCCGGCCTTCACCTTTCGCTAAAGGAAAGGCACACGAGCACACGAACCCTGGCATCGCAAACAATACACTAACTCGACTGTCTACTTACAAAACTTTCCGCGATACTGCGCTCACGTTGTGACACTGCTTTTTGTGATCTCTTATCTCAGCTCCCTCGTGAAATATTGCTCACGGACTAGTTATATGTCAGTTTCGCCACTCGCTGCATCGTCAAAGGTTATCACGGACCTAAATGGGATGATCTGTTCTGTTATGATGTGTCGCGCGTCGTCGCGCGGCGACGTGCGGCGTCGTGCTTATTGGTCGTGAATCAAGTTCATGCGACCGCTACTCCGTTTTTAAGCGTACTACTTAACACTAAGGGATTAACTCTTAGTTACACAAAACAAACAAGGAGACGGAGTCTACGAAAGCTGCACCATGTTTGTCTCGGCGTAAATCAGTCGTGATCCGTTTATAATGACTCCAGTCAACGCCTCGACTCACTGTAATTATGTATATAAAAATCTCGAGGGATTAAACTTCGATTGGCGTAGGCCGCCCACGTGTGTGCCTATGTTTGATTTTAAGCTCACATATGCACATTTTATTATCATTATCGTAATAAGTAACTGACATTTTTATTATGCTGATTTTTCAATATGACTTTCATATTGATAAATCAGCATAATAAAAATGTCAGTTAAACATAAAAGTTGTAAAGGAAAATAAAATATGTGTAATGTCTTTTGTTTAATTTGCGTTGAATCGCCAGTGTGTACGATTCCTTATAAAAGATAATTGTAGTGCTGTTTGGACGGATAATGTATGCAAATCTTAATCCACCCTTTGTAAAACATAAATAATATTTTAATCTAATACAACGGCAGCTTTCTTTTAACAACTTTCATTGGCACCAGTAAATCTTGTGAATGATTTAGTTACATGAGAGGCCGCGGCTGCGGTTTGTAACGCCCGCAACTATTGAGTAATACATTATATCTATAGCCATAAATAATAAAATTGCAAATGCCAATATTTGTTTGTTGTAAGTTATAACATTGAGCGAAATCTTTAATTGGTTTTCATTAAGTTTGTTTATATAATCGACGTTGATACGATCAATCACGTCTGTAGCTACATTCACTGTTAATTTATTTTTTGCTCAGATTAGTAATTTAATGACTTAACTTGTCTAGTGTGTAACTTTAGACGTATATTATATTTGGCATAGGTACTGGTTACGATACGACCGGTATGACTTCATTCATTCACATGCGATATTTTATGGCGACTGCAAGTCTAACTCGAAATCCTTGCTTTAGGCTGTACGATTGTCGGCTAGTATGGTTCTAATATTATCGAACTATACTAGAATAAAACTAGCCAATTTTATACCACTTGACTTCGGTCCTGTCACGCGACATGCGCCCAGACGCTGGCCGCAGAAAATTTTGGCGTCAAATGTCTCCCAATGACCGGTTCGATCAAATGACGACACTTAACTTGATTTTTGTTTTTTAAGGCAATCGCGTGACGGGTTAAGGTATCTTTATTCTCAATAAAAACAAAAAAGTCACTTACTTGAGAACAATAATAACTTAAAGTATAGTTACAAGTTTGCACTTCAACAGTGGGTAGCAATAAAAAGGTTGTGATTTCGAAATCTCACATAACTATTACGTTATTGAAGTAGCTACAATGTCAATTCTGTGAATAGGTGTATCACTTATCAGGAATGTGCATTTATTATTAGTTACCTTGAATGTACGGACGTCGCAATATCAGCAGCCACATCGCAGCTATCAATGCGTCGAGGACTGTATCCTTCGAGACTTGTTTGTTACATATATTTTTTACGTTACCATACGTTTAGAATATAGATATACCTTTTCCATAGCGTACTTATTTCCCGAAGAGGTGGCAAAGGTTAAGAAGAATAATATATTCGCTTGAACGTAGATAGTTGTACTCGTATACTGTTTCACCACCGAGATAGTGTGTTTAGTTAGTTAGTTAGTTGGACGTGTGTTATCCGCACTTAGCCACACAATTGGGCCATTGTGCGTAAGTGATCGACGCGAAAAGTTGTTCGGTCACTCATACCACCCCAGCTCAGTCCAGAAAGACAATAGGGGACCGGTGTTGCACAGTACTTCCTTCATCGTTTCTGGACTGTTTAGTAGTTTCGCCCGTTGGTTGCTCACGCTTTTGCAATGCAGCAGCACGTGAGCCGGTGTTTCCTCGGTCTCCATGCAGCCTCTACATAAAGGGCTGTCAGTGATGCCGATGTTAAATAGGTGTTTGTTGAGTGAGCAGTGACCTGTTATTATACCCACTAGATGACGCAGGTTTTTCCTTGAAGAACGTAGCAGTTTGCGTGACAGATGTATGTCTAAGGAGGGAAGGGCTTCCTTTGTCTGTCTACATTCCTTTGTTTCTGCCCATTGTTTTTCATGTAGTTTCGTGGTTCTGTCACATAACCATGTTTTGAGTTGGCAGAAGGGTATCGGGGCAATTGGTTCGGGTCCTACCATTTTAATGCTCGATCCTCTCTTCGCCAGTTGGTCTGCAGCGTCATTGCCAGTAGAGTTGCTGTGGCCGCGTATCCATTGCAACGTTACCCGATTTTTCGTTGCAATTCTTTGCAGCTCACGGTGACACTCCAGGATGAGTCCACTGTTAAAGCAGTTGCTTTTCAGAGCTTGTAATACCGCGGCACTATCCGAGATAATGCGTATCGTCTTATCGCTTATACCCCTTGATGTAACCGTTGTTGCAGCCCGGGTGATTCCAACACATTCTGCCTGGAAGATAGTGTTGAGGTTTCCCAGGGTTGTTGAGTAATTGATGTTTAGGTCGTGGGAGAAGACTCCGACTCCTGTTCCTGATTTTGTTTTGGATCCATCCGTGTATATTCTCACTTCGTGTATACCAGAGCTATCTTTGAATTCTTCATGAAGTTGGATGTGGTATTTTTTGTCGAAAACAAAAGTTTTTGGGATGATATCACATGTCGCCGCTATCATTGGAATTTCGTTGTATACTAACTCCTTTAGGCGTGCATGAGTTATCCTACTGTCCCGTTTCCAGAGCCCTACCTTTTCAAGCCGTATGGCAGCTGTGACTGCTTCCTGCTGTATGATTAGGTGTAGGGGTCTGAGGTTTAGTATGGCCTCCAGCGCTGCCGTGGGGGTTGTTCTCATACAGCCTGTCGTCGCCAGGCAGGCGAGTCGTTGTAGGCTTTGTAGTTTTTGTATAGCTGTGCTTAGAAGAGTGCGAGGCCACCAAACTATGGCGCCATATGTTATCATTGGGCGTATTATGGCCGTGTAGAGCCACAAGGTTATAGATGGTTTGAGACCCCATTTTCTGCCTATTAGTCTTCTGCATTGCCAGAATATTGTGCATGCTTTGGTTATTTTTGTGTTAAGGTGCTTACTCCAGTTGAGCTTATGGTCGAGTACTACGCCCAGATACTTGACTTCTTGCGATAGGGTAAGGTCCGTTCCAAATAATTTTGGCATGTTAGTTAACTGAGTTTTCCTTTTATGTGTGAAAAGGACCAGTTCTGTCTTCGTCGGATTCACCGTCAGTTCATGATGGTTACACCATTGTTCCATGATCCTGAGGGCTGATTGCATGCGATTACAGATTATGTTTTCTGAGTCGCCTTTGATCAGGATGGTTATGTCGTCCGCATAGCCAACCGTGTAGTAGCATCTGCTATTAAGGCGTTCTAACAGGTCATCTACCACGATATTCCATAGCAGCGGCGAGAGTACTCCTCCCTGGGGACAGCCCTTCGCTACTATGCCTCTCGTGGTAGAGTTCACCGTGAATTGTATGGCCCGCATCTTTAGAAGTTGATCGATCCAGCCACTAGTGGTTCTATCAACTCCAAATGTGATGAGTGACTGGTTAATGCTGTTGAATTTTGTTTTATCAAAAGCTCCTTCTATATCGATGAAAGCCCCTAGTGTCATTAATTTGTCAGATAATGCTGTTTCTATTGTTCCTACAACAGAGTGCAGCGCTGATTCCGTTGATCTGCCTTTTCTGTAGGCGTGTTGTTGGCGGTGTAGTGGCTTGAGTCTTAGAGCACCTTCCCTTAGATACCGATCAGCTAGCCTCTCAAGAGTCTTCAGGAGGAAAGAGGTTAGGCTGATCGGTCTGTATGATTTCGCCTGTGTGTAATCTGACTTACCCGGCTTAGGTAGGAACATTACTTTGACTTCTCTCCACTGGCGTGGTATGTAGTTATGCGCTATCGATGCTCTGTATATGTTGAGCAGGTGTGGCACAACTGTTGTTTGTCCCCATTTCAAGAGAGCTGGGAATATTTCGTCCAGGCCCGCAGATTTAAAGGGTTGGAAGCTATCTATCGCCCATGATATTCGGTCAGCAGTGACCATAGATTTGGCTACTGTCCAGTCAATCTGGGTTGGTTGATTGTAAGGTGTGTCTTCCCAGTTTGGGTTTACCGTTACTTCGCACCCAGGGAAGTGTGTTTCGAGTAGTACCTGACTTATTTCATTGTCTGAAATCGCATAGGTACCATAGTATATATAAGATAGTGTGTTAACATTGCATTTATTAGGTAAATGTGTAAACAGACTTTGGAGGCTACTTCAACTTCTAAAATGTATAAAATGATGTGTCTAAATAAAGTTTAATGAAACGTATCGTACATTTTCTATTACCTGAAATGGATTATGTTTAATTTCATTTATTGTAATAGAACAATTACGAGAAAGTTATAGAGTAAATGATTCGAACTAAAATCTTTTTATTAAGCGGCACAATGGATAAGGCATAGGACTTGCGATCACAATGGATAAGGCATAGGACTTGCGATCACAATGGATAAGGCATAGGATTGGCGGTAGCACAATGCATAAGGCATAGGACTTGCGATCGAGTGCCATCTACCCACTGCACTACCGAGACTACAATAAAACTAGTAATTACAAACCTAAATTGCTAGCAATCTTTACAAAAAAAATATTTACAATATTTAGTTTTATTCACCCTCCTAACTAATATTATACATGCGAGTGTGAGTTTGTTTGTTACCCTTTCACGTCTAAACTACTCGCCTGATCGTCATGAAATATCGCATACCTACACGTCGTCGGGGCTACAGAAAATAACACGTTTCATCCAGAAAAAAGTACTGATTCGATGGATAGAAATTTATTGACAAAATATACATTAACGTAAGCGAAGTTGCAGGCCAAAGCTAATTCTTCATAAACGCTGTACATCTTCATACCTTTAACTTGTCTTTTCTCCAATACATCCCGTGAGCTGACCTAAAATAGACGCCCGGTATATCACTATCAAAATACCCACTTAAAAAAATTAAAAGCTAAAATAAAAAAGTTGTAATAAACGCGATGGCAGTGCATGAGGCTTAGGATTTGATTCCCGGCCAAAGTGATATTAGCTGTTCCTGTCAAGAAATTCTCAGTTCCCCGTAGACTGCAATATTGCAGTCTACCGGTCACAATACCAGACTCCGTGCTATTCCTGAGAATCGTTCGTCTCCTACTACCTCATCATCATCATCATCATCATGGCGGCCTTTTGGTTATCCAGTCTTGGATGTATGCCTCTTCCCTTTTTATCCACTCCTGTCGATCTTGTGTGCGACTCATCCAGTCTCGACCTCCATGTCGTCGCATGTCGTCCACCCAGCGTTGTGGTGGTCTTCGGCGCCCTCGGGTGTCCGCTCTGGGTCTCCGTTCTAGGACTCGTCTTGTCCAGCGGCTCTTATCCATTCTCGCAATGTGCCCTGCCCATGTCCATTTTCTTTGCGCTATTACGACCATAATGTCTCTAACTTTGGTCTTACTTCGAATCCAATCATTCCGTTTCCAGTCTCGTAGGGTGATCCCGAGCATAGCTCTCTCCATGCCGCTTTGCGCGACTCGGAACTTCTCAGCGGACTTCTGTGTAAGAGTTATGGTTTCCGTACCATAGGCATGACACTCCTACTACCTACGTGGGACCTAATATTATAGTTCTAGCGCAACCCTCGATATCCCCCTTCTGGCATAAAGGCGAGGACTCATGTATATATGTGACAATCCTATTGACAAGTGGAGTGAAAATAATGATTGAGTGTAAAAACCATCATACTCTATCAAGCTGTCAACCCCAACTAGTGGAATAAAATATCGTTCACTTATTATTTTAGTACTTGTGGATAATACTACACCTACGCACCACTATCTCTTTTAAAGTCCAGACAATGTTTGTGTTATGTGAGCAGAAAGTCTAAAGCGGCCTTTTGAAGAAAGACTTCATTTTAGTTAAGCATTAAGTTTACTTTAAGTTTTTCAATGCTGTCTACCTGCTAGTGCGTATATATTTGTAATTGTGGTAGCGCATGCACTTTTATAATTGTCAATTATATGTGAATGTCTGTGTTTACCCTGTAAATATGCCTCAATAAATACATTAAAAATCGTACAGTTGTCTGTCTGCAAGTAGTGTGAGCGTCACCGTCAGGCATCAACGGCTCTTACACAATTTGCAACATTTTGTTTCGAAAACGACCTGAATCACTAGATCTTAAAACTCCCAATCAATATCTTATAATGGCTTTTCGTAATTCAACGCCTAATTTAATTTATTAAGTTGAACGTTATAATTATATTCTATTTGTAAGCAGTTGCCGTCATTGATGTCAATGCTGTTTGTACATCTTAAAGACAAAGCTAGTTACTGGCGCATACATTTCGATAACTTAAAGAAATCGATACTAATAAACGCGAAAGTTTGTATGGATGTTTGTTACTCTTTCACACAAAAACTACTGGACCGATGCGATGCGATGCAACTTGGTATGTATATAGCTGGAGACCTGGATTTACACATAGGCTACTCTATTTCCTGATATTCCCTCGGGAACGGTACTTACGCAGGTGAAACCGCGGGGAAAAACTAGTACTTTATAGTACTAAATATTATGGATAACTTCTGTTTTTTTATATTTTCTTTACTATAATTTTTTTTAAAGATCTTTACAAACATTCAAACAACGGACACAAAGAACACCCAGACTCGGAACAACCATTAGTGGATCACACAAAGTTTTGTCTCGTGTGGGATTCGAACCCACAACACTCGGCGCAGTGACAATGGCGAGGCGACGACATAAACCACTACGACATCCATGCAGTCACTGTTACTAAATATCATTCAACTAATTGTTTATAGCATCCCATTTCTATTTAATTATGTTAATGAGTCGATATATCCACATGTATCTAGTCCGAAAGTCGGTATAAGCGTTGAAATGAAATGCGATGCTATTAACAATTAGTTGGAAATAAGATACTTACATCTAATTTAGTATCTAGTTCACCTACTCAGTTGACACTTGACGCTTACAGTATTGAAATAGCCCTGACTTATTTTTTGTTGGGTAAAATAATACTAGCAGCGACATTAGGCTGTCGTTGCTAGTTAATTTAACGTGTAGGAGACCGTTGTATTGCCACACAGAGGTTCTGAGTTCGACAGTCAGAGGCGCGTGCCTTGCTCCTGGCTATTCGAAGTTAAGCGCGTATTAAATAATTAATTATCGCTTAATAATTAATGATGCAGCAAAAATATCATGACTGACAGTGATGCGAAAGCCGCATCTCTGTCAGTTCTACATAATGTTCTGAAGGTTTTTTTAAGTCTGCTGACCCGCACTGGGCCAGCCTTGGTGGACTATAGCCTAACCCAGTATAAGAACTGTAATGTAGGTAGTTACCTTCTGCCGTGATATACTCAACTATGATTGGTTAACATTATACCAATGGCGGTATGTGTAAATATATGTATGTAACTATGTATCTTTGTTCGTATGATAGAATGTATAAGCAGTGCGGAATAAATTCATGAAGCTAACGGACGTTGTTTCTATTGAACTCCCAACGAACATTCTAGAACATTACAGTGGCGACGAGTTAAAAGTAAATTGGGCGTGCATTATTAGTAATTACGATGTCGATCGGAAAAGTAAAGGACTTCGATGTGGTCGCGGGAGTGTGGTCGTCATATATTGAACGGCTAAATATGTACTTTTTGGCAAATGCCGTTAAGGAAGAACTGAAGCTGCCTACATTGATCGCGGTGATGGGTGAGGCGGCTTACGAGTTGTTGGCGAATCTATCAAGCCCGAAGAAGCCCGCGGAATTGAAATATGAGGAGGTGGTCGGTATTATGAAAAACCATCTTCAACCGGTTCCATCGGCGTTGGCAGAGAGGTATCGCTTCAGGCAAAGGCGACAAGCAGCGGGAGAAACCATCGCGGATTATGTGGCGGCGTTGAAAAAGTTGACACGTCATTGTAAATTTGGCAATAGTCTCGATGAAAATTTACGGGATCAATTCGTATGTGGACTGAATGGCGAAATAACTCGACAGAGGCTGTTTACGGAGGAAGATTCCTTGAGTTTTACGGGCGCGGTAAAACTGGCAACATCTCTGGAAGCGGCGGAACGGGATGCCGCGGCAGTTCAGATGTCAGGGACAGCGGGAGTAGCTACAGCGGCTCACAGTGAGGAAACAGCGGGGCTACATACAGTAGCGGTTAGTGGTGACGCGCAACGGCGCGGAGGTGCGATGGCGCCGCGCGGACGCGGTAGGGATGGCCGCGGCTCCGGCGCGGGCGGTGCGTCCGGACATCGGGCGGTGCATCGCGATGCGGGAGTACGCGCACGGCACGGAAACGCGGCCGGGGCCAGCGGCTGTAGAGGGTGCGGTTCAACATCGCATAATTATGAGATGTGTCGATATCGGAGCTACGTATGCAGTCGGTGCCGACAAACGGGCCACTTACGGCGTAGGTGCCCGGGGGGTGCCTCTGGAGGCCAGCAGAACAAGGCCATACACTATGGAACGGTACAGGAGGACTTAAGCGAGTTCGAGCAGGGTGAAGAAGGGTTTCATCACCTGTGTTTAAACGATTACAAACCGGTGAGTTTACCCGTGGCCATTGAAAATGTAATTATTAATATGGAAGTCGATACGGGTACGGCAGTGTCGTGCATTAGTAAAAAAATTTATAAGCAATATTTCAGTGAATTGTGGTTAGAGCCTACCAGTGTCATCGATAAGTTGTCCGAGTTGTTTAGTAGATGGGGCCTGCCTAAACAAATAGTCACGGACAACGGGCCTCCGTTTTCGAGTATAGAATTTAATAATTTTAACAGAAATCAAGGGATCAATCACATTTTTACGGCACCGTATCATCCCGCGTCGAACGGTCTAGCTGAGAATGCGGTTAAGTCTTTAAAGCGAGTAATTAAAAAAGCTATTTCGGAAAAACAAAATGTAGACAAAGCACTCTGTACATACTTGTTACATTATAGGAACACTGAGCACTCAACCACGGGCGAGAGCCCAGCTATGTTATTAGTAGGACGACGGTTACGTACTAAGTTAGATGTTATTAGACCGGATAGAGGAAGTAGGGTTGGAAAGGCTCAGCAGCGGCAGTTAGAATCGGCGAGAGGGGTTAATAGGGAACTTCAACCTCAAGAGGAAGTATGGTACAGGCAGTACTTGAAGGGGGAAAAGTGGGTTCCAGGTCAAATAGTTGACGTCACCGGTTCCAATAATTATAAGGTAAAAAGTAGGGAAGGGGAGTTAGTTCACAGACATATTGACCAGCTTAAAAAGAGATCTTCACGACTGTCATTGGCTAGCTGTGGTCAGCCATCGGTGATAGTGACAGAACCTAGCACAGATTCTCAGATGGAGTTGAACGGTGAACCGAATTCACTGGCGAGTGAGGGTCAGTCGGAGGAAAAGTCGGCGGACCTCGGTAATTCACTCACGAGTAAAGCGGTATCGAAAGGAAGAGGGGTGGATTCAGACATGGCTGAATCTCCGGCTTCACCGGAGTTTCAAGACGCGCAGCTTGAAGCCTCACCTGCCCAAAGCCGACCGGTCAGATTATGTCGAATTAAAAATAAAATTAATTATAAGATGTAAGTGTAGCTAAATTTGTATTCTTAGGTTAAGTTACTTTAAGTGTAAGGTTGATGGAATACCCATGGTATTGGTTGGTGTGGAAGAGTGTAATGTAGGTAGTTACCTTCTGCCGTGATATACTCAACTATGATTGGTTAACATTATACCAATGGCGGTATGTGTAAATATATGTATGTAACTATGTATCTTTGTTCGTATGATAGAATGTATAAGCAGTGCGGAATAAATTCATGAAGCTAACGGACGTTGTTCCTATTGAACTCCCAACGAACATTCTAGAACATTACAAGAACATACTGAGAGGAGGCTTGTGCCCAAACAGAGGGAAAGTTTATATATAGAGCTGATATTGTTTAATTACATTAAATAATAATGTCCTCCTGACCGAATTTCGGTTACCGCGGCCAATCTTAACGGAAACTGGCTATCGGCGCAGGAGATATTATAGTGCACAAGCGTGTGCGCAAACACAAGTGCACTCTCGGTTCCCTAACTCTCATGATCCGATGGGACGAATAATCTGACACGACCGGAGAGAGATCAGGCGCAGGACCAACGGCTTTACGTGCTTTTCGAGGCACGGGGGTGTCTAACACCGCCAACTTCCTAACTCCAGGTTCGTATTGAGATTTCTTAACAGAAAAACCCAATAAGTTTTTGTTGGCCCGACCCAGGATTCGAACCCGAGACCTCATGCACAGCAGTCGCATTCCCTACCGCTGCGCCACGGAGATAATAATATAAATAATTGTAATAGAGAATATATTTTTTACATTTACATATTGTTTTGTATGTTAAACTTCGATCGAATTTATCCAAAAGTATTGTGTTTACCCCTTCCTTGTGTTGTACCTACTAATTAATAACCCGAAACACTTTCTATCACCATCTTTAACATTCAATTATTATCTTATAAGCGTTAGAAAAACAAAACATGCCATTCAAAACATGAAAACACTTTTAATTTAATTTCCGCAACAATAAGACAAGCGAGGAGTGTCGAGGACCACCTCAGTATCGCAGCGGGGCGTCAGCAGACAAAACTTGGTGAAATCAATAACGTAATGAGATAATTGCGCAACAAATCGCGGCTATTCATCGACCGACCATTAATAATACGTGGAGCTACGAAAACAATATCGGTTTAGAGAATGGAAGAGTTATCAGGCATTACGTCAATGCACAGGTAAATATTACTATTGTCTAAACAATAGGTCAATTCTTTAGTGGACACACTTACTGTCCACACAATGGCATAGTTACTCATGCCCTGACGCACTGCTTCATGCACCGCCATTCACCACTTAGGCATTACACCGCTGCTGTTAACCAAGCTAGCTAGCTATTGATATAACAATTATAAGAATACAGATAATTAAATGATGTGACTATTCTTGAAAGTACTAAGATGTGATGTAATTTATACTTACCTACATCTAATAGATCTATAATGACGTGTATGTTTAAGCTGTTACCCTACCAGCTAGCAGCATCGTCATTTGCTGAGGTATGAAGAATTACACTTTAATTAGTAAAAATGAACGCAAGATGCATTTTACTAGTTTAAACGTATAAATACACGTATACCAGTAGGCATTCCATGCTCATGTATCTCATCATTACTGCAGGAAATTTGCAACCAGTGTATCAGAGACGCGTAGCATATATCTTTTTATGTTTTCGAAATACAGATCAGAATTCTTATACGGGTCCCCGAAGGACTCTATCATAGAAAGTAAGTACTTTAACCTATAATTTCGTTAAAGTGATCTAACTGAGATATTATAATATCCATATATTTTATTTCATCTAATATCAGATTAGTACACCAAGCCCATGAAACATATTTTTATTCAAGTCCATTTTGAAAGGCTTATGCCATTTCGATATGAAGACTTTATGTTCCTAAACACATATATAGTAACTCTACACTATATATTGGCACTTTACAACTTCGTCACAATTACCTTTACCTTTGTATTTAATTGTAATAATATGGGAGAAATAAAATAAATTATTATTATATATATAATTAGTTGCTGGAAGGCTTATGTTATCTAGTTCCCATCTTTCGGTTAAAATGAACAATCATGTGTACAAATTATAAATGGCTATGAGTCTAGCTTGGGCCGAGGCTCTTGAACGAGACATCTGAAGTAAAACATATGTAAGTACTCAACACCGAGAAATTAAATTGCAATAGTAAATGCCAATGATGATATGCAGCAAACTTTAATATAATATACACATAAGGGGGCGTCCATAAATTACGTGAGGTGTATTTTTTAATTTTCTGCCCCTCCCTCCCCCCCTTGTGAGATGTCGTGAGATTTTATTCAACCCCCTCCCCCATCTCCCAATCTCACGTGAGATTTTTCAAAATGTGAGTTTCTTACGTAAACGCGTTGGATTGTTATTGTAAAAAGAAAAAAACTAATTTGCTTCGTGCTTTTATTTACGACTAGTTATGACTAGTAATCAATGTTGCTGAGAGTTTAATTATAAGTGTAATAAAAATTTAACAATAGAATACTTAAATCGTAACTACTTAGATTAAAAAAGAGTATCTACTCTAATTCAGTCCATGGAGAATCATGCACGGTCTCAAGAGAGACTATTGAAACCAACATGTCCAAAGCTATTTGGTATAAAACAAATATGGTGGTTTGACAGTAAGTAAATGTATAACGTCGAAGTATGAATGAAATTATTTTCTTTTGAACGAATTCGTGAATGATCTTTATCGTATTACGATTACGCTTAAGATTAAATCTTATGCATGTACAATCTGGATTAAATGGACCAAAATAGTATAATTTTTTTTTTGTTTCAATCAGAAAAAAAAAATTGCGTGATATTTGCCGACACCCCCCCTCTCTCCAACGTAAGATTAGATGAGATTTGACTCGACCCCCTCCCCCCCTTAAACACCTCACGTAATTTATGGACGCCCCCTAACCTACCGACGCGACGTTATGATGCAGGTCATTCTAACATTAAATTTATCGCATATTATGGATAATCGCTAACATACCGGACACTAAGAGTCTGTCCAAGTCAAATATTTAAAAATGTGGTTTAGCGGTGTTTTTCTTTTGACTTGATGATAATTAATACTATCATGCAAAATATTGCGTGGGTAAATGACCTATGTTGCACCATGGAATTAAAATAGTATTATAAATAGAAAATGAGTCGAAGGAATGTCTCATTTTCAGGTAAGGTTACTTAAAAACTACAGTGCTAGTAGTAGACGCAGTAGTACCCCATGTTCAGAAGATCCTATAATAGGATTTTGAAGTTATCGAGAGCATTTCTCTAGAGCGGGTCTATACTTTTATAGATGCAAAGGTATATCATTATTTGATTGATGTAGTATACGGTATGTCAATAAAAGCCTACGTTTACCTTTACTGATAGGAAGCTTGAAACTAGAAAACTAAAATTATAGTGCCAACCTATCCCCAAGGAAAAGGCGTTTATCGAAGATAGCTGATTAAATGAAATCGCCTTTAAATAAAGATTCAAGGTACCTAATTACTATTACCCTGTTCATAAATGATTATATCGAAAGGAAATTAACAAATTATGACTATGCACGGCTAACTATTTATTCTAGCGCAAAAATATCGATACTACAAAACGAATTATATTTTCTGACCTTAAGGTAGGATGTTTAACATAGCAGATAACATGTGTTCGCGCCGGTATATCCCCGAACTAAAATCTATTTGAAAGGCATGACGAACATACGTACATACATACTTGCCTTTCATTCCTGGTGGTGGACTGGGAATCGACGCGCACCTAAAAGGTATTTTGAAAATATAACCTTCACGTGTCCTCTTACAAGGATACAAGTAACATTGACAGCATCGTCGGTGTCCTCTCGTCATACAAGAGAAGTACCACATCCAGTTACATTGAACATCATTGTTATACAGATTGAAGACAATACACATAATAAACTCAAGGTTGGAACTAGAAAATATAGAAAATATTAATAGCAAGACAAATTGCAAAGTCGCGTCGCACAATGCGATGTCGCAACACACAGTTATGATCGTTAGGCTTTCATGAACAGGTGTAATTTAATCATAATGTCATACACTTGTACCGGCGCGCGTCGGCCGTACATACGAGTACATACTCAACGTACTTGGTGCAAACACCTCGCTCTATTCACCTTGACTCGGAAGGTTCGATTGCGTCGAGTACCTTTGTGTGTGTTTGCAAAACATATTGATGTTTACGATTACTTACTCTGCTATTACAGCCATTATGTGTGACGTGACATCACCGCGTAACTTAGTAACGAAATGCTTGATTGGCTTTCATACAAAACATCGTTGGGAAACTTCAATTACGAGTATTGAACTTTGGGAAACGCAATTCATGATTGAACTCATGACATAGCATCATGTTATGGAGTAACTAAAGGGTTAGGTACAGTGTACCATTTAAAATTTCGAAAGCTATTTGTAAACGTACCAGGGAGGGAATGTGCTGACATTGAGTAGTCTATTGTTATCCGAGCTTGACACCTTCATTTCGATTAGTAAACTTCACACACCTAAGATATCATCATAGAAAGACATTTATTAAGTCTACAATTCATGCAATTGTTTGATCTACTAAATATTGAAATTCGACAGAAGCTCCATTACTATGACAAATACCTCTGATAGACCAAAACTGTTCTGACTGACTTGTGAACTCCTTCAGATAAGTTAGACTGCTTGTGTTAGGAGAGGCTTTACGTTAGTAGTGCAATGGGGTAGGATTCGAACCCGCCACCTCTCGATCGCAAGTCCAATGCCTTAGCCATTGGGATACCGCTGCTTAAATTAGTTTTAATATTACCCTTCAGACAGACAGGTTTCCGCAGAATATTGATATTTTTGACCGTTAATTTTGATACGCTTTATTTAGTTTCTTATTCTATCAAACATAAATACGACACTGGCTATAAACCACTAAGTTCGTCTTATCACCAGATCTTATATCGTAATCATAATATAGTAATGTTTACTGACCCGCACCATCCGGACGTTCTATTGTACTAGGATTTTTACGACCTTTATAAGTAAAGAGCCTATTAATAAAGGCTCTATAAACATATTTAAATCTACAATGGCCTATAGAACAAATATCATACAGCTAAATATCTAAATCCTTTCTTAATGCGACGTGCTTCCTAAACTTATATAAATATGTCTTCTCACTTATAATAAACAACAGTTTTAACGGAAGCTCCATCCAACAGGCACAAATAAAAACTATATCGACGTTGTTTTTTATTTCGTTCTTTACACTTGAACGTCAGATACAAGTTAGATGGCAGGAAACACAGGTTGATTCGTATCGGATAGCCGAACTATCCGGGATTGTTATCGCGGGATCTTGTCCCGGACCCCGGAGTTACGGGCCGTCCCGTGCCGCTAGTTATCGGACATCGGGATGTACTCGAAGGTAGGGCTGTACGTAACTGGGATAAAATCTGGTAGGTAGTTGCACATAAAGTGTGTCTTTATTGTTCTTACACTGGAAATCAAGATGTTGCTCTAATGTTTTTTTTTTCTCATGATTATATCCTATAGCTAGATTACACCAACGCTTAGCCAATTCAATGATAATTTTTTAGATCACAACTATATAGTGTTAAACTATAATTAACCTCGTCAAGTTTATCCACTATTACATCAGATAATACCAACATCTGGCACCCCTGGCAGAGCTGCGCTCACACGACAGGTATCATAGCGTCAGTTTTTTTTAAATTATCAGTTGGGATCGTATGATAGGCGAGAAAACCAAATTGACGCAATAAAGTGAAACTAATTAGTGACTGGGAACCTGCGCAGCCATTAGTAGCAGTTTCCTTTTATTATTTTATAATATCTCAAGTCCGGATTTGCATAATATAATTAATTTTTCTAAAATGAATGATGTAATTATTGGCATTCAGTTAATTGTACAAAAAGTTAGTTGTTAGAACCAAAATAATAAATACTTTGAATGAACGATTAGGATTACCAATAGTACCTACATGGATGGTCAGTATAAAAATTGACTTCTTACATAAATTACCTATATTAGCGCCTGTTTAAACTTCCTTGAATAATCACATATATCTTAACATTTTGAAATTACGGTTTTTTTATAAATACTTTAATCCATCGGGTTAAAACTTATATTGCTGGAAAATTAAATGAAAACAACATGAAACAAAAACTTAAGTAAATTACTTACGATTTTTTTTATCAAAAACAAGTTAGATTGTTTTGAATACACAAACAAGAGACTTGCTTAATCCCCAGACTTATTGCGACGGGATTCTAGTTTTACAACAATATTGTATGTACAATGGAGGCGATGACAGCCCTAACATCTATGTCCTGTCGAAGAACAAAAACGATGTTACATACATTACATATTGTGAAAGGATTGCTAACTCGTTTCAGAACAATAAGTGTTAATTATTTTCACTTATACGGAATTGCTATTTGCAAGCTTTGTTCGAACTTTTACCGGTTTTTAAAAGTCATCGGTATGCACAACACTTACCTTCAAGAAACCGTCAATAAACAGTTTTATTTACTCATTCGACCAATTAAGTATTAAAAATCTGTGTCCTACTTTGTCAATAAGTACCTATGCTTAGTATTCTTTTTGGTTAATCATCTTAGAGTAGTTTGTCATACTAATATTTCTTTTCCTTAATTAGGAAAGTATTCAAAACGATTCGATTGCTTGTAGAACTTTCACTATCGATTTGTCATTATCGATTCATGGGTACCAAGTATCGAGATATAATACAAATCAATAAATAAAGCCTATAAATGTCTCGTCGATGTTTCGCTCCACAGAACAGACATGTCGATGCCTAATGACCACTTGATAGACTGACATAATCCTTTTGTCGCCGTTGTAAGCTGGTATTGCTCTCTCTTTAGGTATACATAAAAAATGCAGGTCCCGCACGTCTTGTGGTCTTGTAACATAACGCATATATGAACTTTATTATTTATTACCTTTACTTCTTTGACGGTTGAAAGCCGGATACCAAAGTGTACAACTAACTTTATAATATACAGGCTCACATGGAAAACATCTTACCTCTTCAATTCTGTGTTTTTTAAGTAGAGTATATGAAATATATATCGCATTATAATGAGTACCAAATTCTAAGACCTCGCTTAGCTCTTTACCGTTTAACAACTCGATCAATTTAGCAGACCAAATTATATAATAATACGACCATGTTATTTAATTGCAAGGTTGATTAAGTGATTTTCTTATATTTCTTCGGCTCAACGGTTCTTCTTGTATGAACTACAATACCTATTATTTGCATAATATTCGGCCGTTCTAATTGTGTTCGGAGGTTTCAATTGTCATCTCAGATTGTGAGTAAGATCGCGACAGTATCAAAGATTGTTAGACGTTATGGAATATATTTATTAATATTTATTGTCATAGATTAGAAGCCTGCGATCAACGAGAGCGACGAGCTTACGTGTTCGCCGAACCGACCGTGCGTCGATAATACCTCCCTCTGACAACGTGCTCAAACACAATACTCGGAGCCGAAGCTCAGGCCACGATTGCGAATCGCATTTGTACTTACAGTCCTGGACAATTGTAGGATACAACCAACTACAGTCACTTTCACATCTTTATATGTATTATACCTATTCTATCGCAATACAAAGATGCTCGAGTATATAACCATGCCGTTTATCCATCGGGATTCTGTTTTCAACAACTAGCTACCTTCTTTACTACCGTAGGCAATTAACCAAATGGTACAATATCGTCAATTTTGGATATCCTCAGGTCAGGCATAGGTATATTTTAATAATAATAATAATAATATTCTACCACATACACACAACACTATCTAGCCCAAACTAAGCAGAGCTTGTACTATGGATACTAGACAATGGATAAACATACATATATATTTTTTTTTTTTGTAAATACATACATATTATACATAGAAACACCCAGACCAATTTAATTTCAATTTTAGTTCAGTAATGGACATATGATCATAGAAATAGGTAGCTAAACCTCGGAACTAAACTAGTTCTCTTTGTACCGTGACGCTTTAATTCAGTAAACTGGGTACTTCCATTTTTGTAACAGTCCCCAATAACTATTACGTATTATACGGTATCTTAATTATTAGACTGTTTGCACAGAGCGCAATATCATAAATCATGTTCTAATCTCAACCGGCGAGTTTGATATCTTTGTAACATCTATATTGAAGTTAATAGCATAAACTCATAATAGATACACCATTTACGAGCCTCGGATACCACACAGCTGCAAACTCGACGCTGATACGCAACGTACGTACCACGCCGCGCCCGTGCCGCGTGCTGTGCAAATACACCAAAATTACATTTCTTCAGCTCCACCACCACGCTTTGCGGCGATTTTGAGTAATATTATCAGCTGATCGCAATATATTAATTGCTCGTTGTTTAATTTGAATACGAGCCTAACTCAAAGTGGGTGATTCAATCGGTTTGATCTTTATTGAGTCGCGTAACTGATTAAGCTGTAACATTATCATACTGGATAATAACGGTATTTGCCAATTATGTACATGCTAATCTAAAACGCAGCATTTTGTTTTATTTTTTGTCCAAGCTGCTATGTGTCAGTTTCAGGTTTTGTTGGTACACGTACGCGATGAAATAATAACCTGCTGCCCACTGTTACAAATTTTAAATCCCGTTACGTAATTATCTTGGACGATACAAAATTACCGTACGTATACATAAAGTGCAAGGCATGTCGACTTCTATTTGCAATTCATTTGTGTCAGACGGACTAACAAAACGTTAAGTGCCAACAACAATGTCAAACAAAGTTACTTCTAAAACCATGCGGTCTGTTTTCAGCGAACCTTGTATGATCAATCATAGCAAGCTTTGAGTGATAGCCTCAGATCAGTACGCTACTAAATTGCTGTTATTTCCATCCTACCATATAGTAACCAACAATTCTTATTATAAAATGTGTTGAACAACATTCCAGCACCTTGTAATGAGCGGATGTCGGGAATCGATAGCAAAATTGTGGGCATATTTTATAATTTAATCATTATTTTATAACAAAATTCACCCTATACGCCAAATGTCAAGGTTCAATTTCTATTGATGTCGAAAATACTTTATTGTACATAGAAGAAACCGTAAGGTACGGAGTTGGTTTGAAAGTGGCCTTTATAAACTATGAAATAGGAGCTGCATTTACATCTTCTTCAAGGGAGACTAGCAATAAATATAGGTAATAGAAGCCGGCGCCAGTCGTTTTGAGCGTGTGCGTGATAAAATCGCAGCTGTAGGCGTCGACACTATGTTGCCGCTATTTCAAATTTCACTAATTTGTTCACTCCAGCTATGCTGATACGCATAACATTATAATTCGAATCGTAAATCAATTTTCTTTTTATAATTTCACGCAATACTGTTACAAAACTTCAAAGACCTAGAACTTAAATTCTAAATATTACACAATCTGTAATACATATGAAAAACTAGTTCTCAAAATTGTACAAGTATTTAGGACGCCACATTTCCGTTCAGCCACACTTGAATTCTCACGTTCTAAAACGTCACAAACAACACTTCAAAGGCATAAATCCATCATCAAATTAACACAATAAATAGGTCTTTTATGACATTCACTCAGAATTATGTATTATTGATGAAGACGAAAATAACTTGGAATATACATACGCTTACGACACGTTCACACAGACCAGCTCGACATACAGCTTTTTGTTTTGTGACTTTGCAAGTCTTTTCTAATTATTTGTGTTTAGATAATAATAACTAATTTTCGGAATCGCTGCACTCTTGCTACACCTGTTATGCAAATAAAAACATTGAACTACCGAGGCAAAAGCAAAAATATTATATTTACACTATAATTATATTTACTTACATGTAATGCAATGGAGGGTCATTTCTAAATTAAACTTAATCATTCGGAATAAAGATTAACGCTAAAGAAACTAATTATTCTTCTTCTTCTTCCTAGCCTTTATTATTCCCAAGCCACTTGGGGTCGGCTTTTCTGGTCTAACCAAATTTGACAGGATATCAGTTTTTACACAGAGCAGCTGCCACCTGACCTCCGCAAGCCGAAGGCTAACGATACCCTAAGGCTAGACCAGTGTCAGGATATTATAGAGCACTGACTTCCCAATAACGACTGCCATAGATGTTCATGGCAGCCGGGACCGGCGGCTTAACGTGCTCTCCGAAGCACAGAAAGAAACTAATTATTCTAGCTGAAGTTAAATTAACTGCATGGACTTTCACTGCTGCTTCTATGCTGTGGTGACTAGACAACGTCACATGTCATAATGCTATTTGCTTATTCAAATAGCCCACGGCCACAGGGTAGAGTAACAAAGTTGTGTACGGGCAAGCTTCAAGGCGAGACAAGAGTGCCGTTCCATGTACTGCGAGTGAGTAATCAGCCCTTTGTTTGGTGTCTACACAAGGATGCGCCAACAAAATTAAAACATATCCACTGTAAACACAACGGTGGGTTTGTGTTGAGCAAATTTTGTGAAGCACTGACCTCAATTTTTCACTGAAGGCACTTTTGATTAACAGTTGATAAACTTCCTTATTGCACGTTAATTATGGATTTTAGTTTCGGTTATGATCTGCAAAGTGTGGCTTTTGCTAAACGAATATTTCAATTTCACATCTCATTCGAATAAATTATAATAATAATAAATGCTTTTGAGAGTTAGTCATTTAGTTAAGCTTTGTTTACATTGAGCAAGTGAAGCTTAAAAGTATTCAAAAATCATTCTTACAAAAATATGCAACGATCTCTTATCAAAAATGCAAACTAGACTCGATCTACATCACATAAAGAAACTCCAATGCACAATTCTATTGAAACTAAACAGGCTTTTAGATATGATTAGGAATCAATAGAACATGTATTCATAGAAACGTTGTTAGCGCGACTGACATCGTCCTCGGGCTTCGCTTGAACTCATTATTAGTGGCCATAACTCGCCGCGTCTCGTCCGGGTCCGGTTTATATTGTTCCATACTTTTCACTGTTTATAGGCGATTTATAGTTTCCTACAGCAAATGAATGGTTGTAGGTACTAGTACATACTTTGATGCAATTTGCACGCTGTTAGCGCCATTACGGTTCGAGTTTTCAATATCAATCCAGTTCACTTCACTCTTCCTATCGTGATTCTATGAACTGCTCCTATTACATTTTCATTGGTGTAATAAAAGGGAACTTTATACTTTAACTTTGTAATAAAAGCAGGAATCCAATACTTTAATTTAGATTAAAGAGATAGATCTGGCTAAATGGTATTTGAGATAATATTAATTTTGTTAAATGTATAATGTATAAAGATTCGAATTTCAGTATAACCTGATATATTATGTAGTTCTAAATGCAGTTGCAGCTATAGCGGTCGTATACACTGTCAATATATTGTGTTTATAATATAAAATAAACATGAGTGAGACAAAAGAGGCTCTCAAGTTCGCAGCCCTTAATAGGCTAACACACAAAAATGTTTTGTATATATTGACGTTTTTATCCCATTTCTTCACCTTTTGTTCATAATATCTACTTCTGATACTATATTTTACATTAATTGCAGTACAAGTCTTATTTAGTAATATGCCTTTTTGAGCTTGATCTTCGCTGTAGTACTAATGCTTATAGTGTCGACGCGTTACAACGAAATGCTAATTACTTAATATATCGATAGCCACGAACGAGTAATGAGTTAGATTTGGCTGCCGTCGACGTTAATATATTTTTTTGAAGGCGAAAACATGTTTATATGTTTGCCCTTTATCTTTACTCTAAAAACGATTTACGTGTTTCGCTAAATTACAATTATCTATATTTGGTAGAGACTAGAAAGTTTTTAATCCAAATACATTCTAAATCTGACAGAATGAAAGTTATTTTGTATGATATGGGTTACCAAAACTAAGTTGCTCATAATTTATAGCTCTACGATTAGTTTATCAACGAAAACTCAATTGTGGCTAATTTGCTCTTTAAATATCTGGGTTCACATGTTGTATGTCACACGTCTGGCAAAAATATTATGTCACTTATCTTATCTTGTGTGGGGGCCAGTCAGTACAGACCGGCGACACTTCGACCCAGTGGGATCTTTTGTGTCGACTTCCCCAATAACGACTGCCATAGATGTTCGTGGCAGTCGGGACCGACGGCTTAACGTGCTCTCCGAGGCACGAAGCAGGCGATAATTGTCAATCGATACGCACATAATTTCGAAAAGTCATATAACTTCCGAAAATCTGAGGTGCGCGACGTGGATTCGAACCCGAAACCCTCTGCATTGCAGTCTGTTAGTCTCCCCACTGAGCTATCGCTGCGTTATGTCACTTAGTGCTGTGCAATACACAAAAATGTTGGTACCTAGTGTTATTTTTTTCCGTTTTGGTATCAGTTATTAAAATGCTAAATGTTCAACATTAATTAAGCGTATTGACAATACTTATTGATATCGTTCTAACGATAAATCGAAACTGGACCGACCTCAACCGTTAATTCTTAATTAACTAATATATAATAAAGAGTTTCACATTCGTATTTTGATTAGTTTTGCGACAATGCTCAAATAATAATATTAATATTGTCTTCTATTTACGCGAATGTTATTCATTGAAATTAAACTACTATATACCGATTTTATCACGTTGTTTATTTAGCACTGTATTACAAAATTTTGAAAATATTACACTACTACTACTATTGATTTTATTTTACTAATTTATAAGCTAATAAAATTATTTAAACTATTAAATCTGTTTATTTTTGGTTTACACTTTCCTCGTCGTTTCGGTTGCTTTCCAGCAGCCATGGTCACGGGGAGACTATTAGTCTCAATAGTAGTAGTAGTGTAATATTTTCAAAATATTGTAATACAGTGCTAAATAAACAACGCGATAAAATCCGTATATAGTAGTTTAATTTCAATAATAATATTTAAAAAATCAACATTAAGATCTTTTATTTCAGTTATTTTGAATTATGTTGAACGTTTCGTATTTGTTACATCACCAGCATTGCTTAATAGGAACGTTATTGAAGTATGAGTACCGAGCTATCGATAGATTAAGACATAAGTCGAGTCATGATTCACATGTAGCGTGTTCTGTGTGAGTGACACTATCTGGAGGCTGCGTCTGTACTACCGATGTTAACAAGCAGAGCTCGGTACCTACGCTATAAATAGTTTACAGCTTTGATTTTAAATATAATTATGTACACGGTGTCTGCTTGTAGCGTTTTGTTTTAAGAATTTGTTTTGTAGTTTTACATGAAAGTGTGTAAGTAAATCTTGTAGATTTATTACCTGTATTTCCTTAGTTACATGTCTTGTTGCTTGATTTCATGTGTACAAATTTAAAAGATTACCTATTTGATTTTAATAACAAACGACATCGATTTAAAAAAAAATGGGATACGTAACAGCAATAGTTCTTTGCTTTCATATATAAATAAATTTAAAATTTAAATAACCCCCGACACAATATTCATTTGATACCCATATTGAAAATTGAAATTTGTTAAAAAATATGTAACTTTGTGGTGGCGGCCATCTTGGATTTGAAATTTATCATAGTGTTATAGTAACGCACTAGTCAAGCCCTTTCATTTGATACCCATATTGAGGGAGTTGTTAAAAAATATATAATCCGCTATTTTGTGGTGGCGACGATCTTGGATCGATTTTCATCAAACATAACTAAGAACACTCCCGACTAATTCACCTTTCAAACAAAAAAAAACAAAATTAAAATCGGTTCATCCGTTCGGGAGCTACGATGCCACAGACAGACACACATACAGACACATACACGTCAAACTGATAACACCCCGTTGTTTTTGCGTCGGGGGTTAAAAAAGCAATAGGTAATTCCCACGGAGAAGAATTACCTCCGAATTATTCTTAGCAATACAATCTAGCTAATATTTCATAAACAGCAATTGACTACATTAATGCTAACAAGTGAAAATCTCACGTAATTCAGTCTACACCACAAAGGTCGAAAATATTTTGTAGATTGTATATAACGAAGGTTTTCGGTATTCACTGTTGATAGTATCTATACAATGTACAGGTGTACACCGCCGACCAGCAAATATAGAAAAGAGTGCTAATTACACAACAGAACCAAAGCTTAACCTTAGAATGGTTGAAAACATTCCTTTACTTCAAAGTACTATCTATCATTATCCGCCATACTAATCGTCTATTGATGCAAACATTTACCGTAACTAACGGCTTCAAATGCATTACGTGCACGAAAATAACGTGTTTGTATTATGAGTCTCACTTTCATATCGTAGGTATCACTCAGTTGCAGTCATAACTGTGCTGTCAGATGTATACAGTAGCGGATCAGCGTCATTAGGCGCTCCGTGACTTGATTTACGCAATATGTGCTTTACAAATTAGCCGTTTAGTGTTATCTGCGGTCTCGCTTCGAGCGGTAGATCCGTTGCTTTATTTGTATGTGCTTTCCTAGAAGCGCCACTCAAACTGTTTATTAGTTCGATGTGCACTTTATCAATAACTAGAAATAAGCTTTATGTAAATTTCTTAATTAGTTACATTGTTTTCTGACACTGATAAAACGGTACACTGATCAAATAATTTATACAAATATTATCTCTGTATTTTTTTTATTCTACCAATGTGATGCTGTTCTACGCTCTTTTGCAATGTCAGAAGTACATATAACTTGCTTGTATCCAATATCTAGATCTTAAGACTAAAGAGACATGAATGAAAAGGAACGGTGTAAAGTCAGCTTCCGAACTTCTTACCCTCCGGCAAAACACAGTAACAGTGCTAAGTCTCTTACAACCTTGGGTTTAGGGTATTTCTCCATTCGAAGCGGCTCATTATTTTCGTCACCAAATATTAGCAGCAGGTATTTAAGGTAGGCTGTGCTACTCGTATTACAATATCATGTGCATTTCCCAAAATATGGATAATATAATGCAAGCAGTATCTATTGTTTTCAAAATGTTTTATTATAAATTACAAGCTTATATATTACAAATCATACCATCACAATAAACATAGTCATCTTTAGGATTCAATTTCTAATGTTTATCAAAACATTTCAGTATCGTCTGTATATTGGCCACATTCAGCCACGCTTGTCTTGTCGTATCCAGCGGTTTAGTCTCTCGAGGAATCATTTCACTTTCTCCGATGAGTGTGCCAGGTCCCTAACGACGACTTCTCATTCGTCAACTGGCGGACAGGTGCCTCATTGATTATCAGCATTAGGCTCCATTAAGTGTTTAACTCGATACATTCGCCTTACCGGTTCTAACTTGTACAATTATTCAATGTAATCTCACCATTTTTTACTCGTTATGAAACATGTGCAATATTTATTATTAATGTTACTTTTGTTGGTGGCTATTATGCGTAAGTGGAGATTTGATTTGAGAATTAGATAAATGGATTGACTTAAATTATAAACGAATGTTTGGTATGAGGTGTTATTAGTCATCTTAGTTGCTTTTCGTTTAACCGTGATCGTTCCAACGTCAAGGATAAAATGTCTGACACTGGCTGGATATAGAATGAACCTGAAGTTTAATCGGTCCTGGAATCTAATCGAGTCTCGTTTGTAAATATTTATGGCATTTATGAATGGACTACTCGAGGTTATTTTCAATGTTGTCAGTTGTGGTTTCCGGGTATACATACTAAATTAAAAAACTCATAATGTTGATCCATCCAGGGTATTTCAGGGATACCTGCAATATGGGTTGTTAAAATAACGTTGAAATGTTTGGATTAACAGTGAGTTTACGACATTGTAATGGAGGTGATGATCGAACCTACAAGCTCTTATTTGTGCTTTAATTGCTCTAGCGCTGGTACCTACTAAGTATTTATTATAAGCTTGAAATTTGTTAAAATATATATAACGTTTTTAAAAGAAATAACGCAAGCATCAGGGTTTATCCTTGTCGCGGGATTTTACAATCAATTATACAACGGGCACAATGAATACTCAGACTCAAACCAACTGTTTATGGACTAGGTGCACAAACTTGCGATGGCTCTGGAGATCTACCCCACACTACTCGGCGTCATGACGATGATGAGGCGAGAAAATAAGAAAAGCCACTACACCATCCGTACAATTAAAACTTTTTTTATTTTCTTTAATTAATCTGACTTCAAAGGCAAGTACGATCAAAATGAATATTACGTACAAGAAATCCATTGTGCGTTTTAAATGAAACGAAGTGCGTTACAAGTGGAACTTGCGAACACAACTGGCAAGGACACGCCGCGGTTGTTGCGGCTGCACAGCACACAGCACACAACACACAACACGCACACACGCACACGTTCTACAAACCTACTCTCTTAAATCAAAACCTTGACGTTCGTTAAAATTACAAGAAAAATTTACTTCCTAAGATAAATTCAAGTTTATGGAGACAAATTACAAACAGTCGTATATGCTTAATTTCATGAAATCAAAATTGAGACGGTGTTTTATATGATAGACATTCCGAAATATCGTCCAATTAAAGTATCAGCGCAAAGCTCGTCACGACGTCAATGTTTCCGAACATCGCAGTTCGGCACGCGGCACGTTGAACGTTGCTACTCCTTATCCTTATACAGTAAACAAAATCAGAGATCATCTCGCTGGCAGGGCTATCTATCTCTAGATCCAAATCACGTACCAGTTCGATCCTCAGCCATGCATAAATCTCAATGACCGATTCCATCCGAGACAAACACGAGCAATTAGACGAAACTAGTAATCGTTTAATCTAAAGCGAGAGATGAAAGTGGCTGATAGTTTATCTCCCGGATCAAGAATCCCGATGCACGGACGCCACGACTTACATGTCATAGTCTTGTCACTGCGGTGCCTCATCCGTGCGTCGCGTCGTGAATACTGTCGTTTCTATACGTATTTCGTTTCATCATTACGCTCAATTAAATACGCTTCGGGTACTCTGATTAGATTAAAACGATGAACATGTACGGCAAATATGAATAGATCGGCGTCGGCGAACAGGTTATCTAGAGTCGTCCGTACGTCACTGGCTGTCCGCTCGCGGCGTACAATCATTCCATCGAGTACATCATCGCAATTTTACACAGTATCCTGTCCGATTACATCTAAAGCTTTCACCCGACTCATCGTCCGACGAGGCACATTCATTAAATACTTTAATTGACGTTAAATGCTGCGATGATTGCGAGGGTCACTCGTTCTTGAACTTATCTTTAATGAATTAGTGACAAAGCTTTGACATCTATTGAGGCTTTCATACTTTCTTTGTCAAGAGTTTATTGAATAGATATTCCTTTTGCGACGACCTATTCGATTTATTAATAACTGAATTTATTGTTTTTCATTAACCAATTTTATGATGATCGTTAATGTCGGTACTGTGCTAAAGTCAATTTGTCCGTATGATGGGCAAAGTCATGCTTAAGTAACGGGCTAGTGTATCTCGTATGATAATAGGCGCGGTTCCGCTACGGCCGCGCATGCGCAGCACGGAGCCGGGCCGGCCGAGCCCAGGCGTCTCGATGCAACAGATAGCGATCGCTACCCTCGGCTGCGCGCGCGCTCGCTGTGGCAAGCGGAACGTTGGCGCCACTAATGCGATCAAGGGATCGGATTTATTAGTCATATCTCCGCATCGGCCGATACACCTGTAGTCTGTACGTGCCCGAGTTAATGCCACAGCGGAACAACTAAGGGAACATTTTATTGCCCATTGCGTAACGGCCGCGCTTAACTATTACTCGCCGCTTGTATAACCATTCGTTTCTAAACCATCTACTTTATAAATCGTAACGTATTTATTTATCGGCGCGCTCTTGAACTTGATCGCGTTATCAGCGCTTGTACATCTCTCAGATTATTTCGAGCTCGGTAGCGATACACTTTGTGTATCAGCTGTCTGTGAAGTCCGATGCATAATTTCTCCGAGGCCTTGAGGTTTGCACTTGTTGCTTTCACATGTGTCTGCTGCTGTCACATGCGGTCTTAGCGCGAGACTTATCGGCAGATCGGACGTGGTGCGGGAGTACTCGACACCACGGCGTGCAAGGCCGCGTCACACGTCGTGCTCTAACTCTCTCCGGCTATTGACTACCCTGATCGATATTAGTGCGGCGGCGGCGGCGCAGAGCGATGTCACACCCGGACACTTCGCCAGTGAAAACAGATATCTACTCATTAGAGCTTTTAGCGACATGTATACGATCACGGGATCGATGTGACGCTATCGCTCCGCTATGATCTAAGTAAGCGTCCGACGTATGTGGGCACTCGCCGCCGCCCACCGCTCAACAATATATCAACACAATCCGCTTGGATTTTACGACACCGCCTTGTAGGGCGCGCGGTGCGGCTGCCGCACTTAGCACTCACATATCCACATCGCACCTTGTTACTGTCGCCTCCGACAGATCTACTATCTTTCCTCAAAGCAAAAATGAGAATTCATTACGAAATGGCTCTATGGTGCCTAAGTACACTATATAACATTTATAAATGAGTGACCGTTTTTAACATCCAGTGAGATGGTTCATTCTGCCATGTATAGTGTGAAATACATCAGGGCACCAGTTTTTATGTTGCACCATAAGCGAGACTTGTTTTTGGTCGACACTTTCATATATAACTTTCAAATAGTTTTCTGGAAAATACATAATATATGTATATCTGTATGAGCTTTAAGCTTATTGGAAGCCGGGGTAGATAGGATGGGTTTAACTAAACACGTGTGTATCATTTTCAATATAAAACTTTATTGTAATGAGTTAACTGTAGACCTTCATAAAGGTATTGATGCCTTCTTCGATTCAATATTTACACGTTTATTTTATTTATAATTATAACTCTAATGCGAGGTGCTTCACCTAGGCGTATTTACAAGTATCAAGTTTATGTACATATAAATCATAATATTATATATCATATAGTAGGTATATGGCTGCTGACAAACGTTGCAATATACGACATCTACCATCATGACCACAAGTACGTCGCCATTCATATGTACAGATTAATATTTCTCCAATTTCATTGTATTCATACAGACGTACACATAACAGGCTTACCCTACAAGTAAACTAAATTAAAATTAATTATATACAACCAGTCTGGGGGATTTATAAGTAAGAATTATAATAAATTAAATAATTTAAATGCTGAGCGACGGCCGTTTCTTTCTGACGCTCTTGCTGTTTTTGCCGAATATTGTGCCGATAACCTGCAAACAAAATTATATGTTAGATAATATCGTCAACAACAGAACAAAATGCTTTTTAAATTAACTATGCCCATTAATATCAAAATAACAGGCTTCAGAATTCACAATGTAATGTATAATTATTAGGGATTTGTACGTTAACGACACACATTATGTGTGCTGTGGCTGTGGCATGTGCATGTAGTCGTTACCTTAGACACGGAGTATGCGGCGAGCTTGCGGCGCGGCGCGGGCAGCAGCAGCGCGAGCGCGCGCGCCTCCCGCAGCAGCGCGTGGAACGCCAGCGCGGCGCCCGCGCACGACTCCGCCGCCGACACCTCGTAGAACTGACAACCGAACCGCAGCGACAGCTCTTGACCCTCCTCTGCATGGACCTCCCTGACACAACATACAAGGTACATATTACAGACTGCCTGAGCTGTTCCAACTTAAACGGGGAAATACTTAATAGCGAGCTGATCTCGGGCCTAAAATCTGTCTATAATAAGCATCTTTAAAATAGATTTTCTAGCTTGTTTAGTAAAATTACATGGATCTCTGACACTGCCATATTACCTGATAGGAGACGCTAGTTACTGCATCTTTCATTCTATTGATAACTAAGATATTTAGGACATTCTCATTAAATCTTTTGACAGAATTATAGTGTTTAGGTTGAAGACCTGAACAAAACTGTTTTTGCCAACAGACAGGCACGAAGCTGGTATAGCCTCGCAACAGTATTGAAGTATGAAATCACCTGGCGTGTTCGAGGTCACGCTTGTTCCCCAAGAGGGTGACGGCGGCGCAGCCGGGCAGGCGCGTGCGCTCCAGCAGCGACAGCAGCTCAGCGGCGGCCACGAACGAGCGTCGCTCGCACACCGAGTATACCACCGCGAACGCGTCGCCCCACCGCACGTGCTCCGCGAGGCAGCCGCGGATCTGCACACACAATATTCTATACAGACGACTATTTCTTCAATATCAATTCCTGGTAAAGCAAAATAAATCACGCGTTCGAAATAATCTTTGAGATACACAACTCAAGTATTCTGCCGTCTTAAAGAAAAATACGTATTTGCCAAAAAAAAAGAAAAATATTTGAAATACATAATTTCGAAAAAACATTTGATTATGTATTTTCCCTTATGACGGCAGCAGCAGTTATTATGTTAGGTACTATCGGTAGCGATCTCGATTTGATTTGAATAAATTGATACAACTTTCTTAACAGCAAGCGTCTTCAATTAATTAACATAATTATACAATTAAATTCAGAGCAACAATTTGTTTTCAAAGACTAACTAGCAACTAAATAGGTAATCTACTTAAAATAGATATTTCATATGGAGATGAATCAATAGCTAACCTTACTATAAGTATGTCATGTGGCAATCAGAAATATCTAGAATAAGGTTTATGAGGCGGCTGTCCAAATAGTAAAGGTATTTTTATGTGAATATATTAATTGACACGTATGTTATTAACATGCAAGGGTCCCTGACTAATTGTATATTAAACAAACTTTAAATACCTACTTGTGTGTCCTCTAAACTAAACTAAACATATAATTTGAGAGATCACAATATAACAGTAAAGCCAACCTATTTATTCCGAATTATCATGAAACAAAATATTTTATCAGATATCTATATTTTATATTTCATAAAATGGTTCGATTTTTATTTTCTCTAACGAAACTATCTTATACAATATTCAAATGTCTAAATAATTGCAGCCTTAATTAGAAATGCATAGATAGTGCATTCTCTTTAAGGTTTCTTTGCTTTATTTGTTGCATTACAATAGTCTGAATTAAACTTAAATGTTCCCTCGAGAATTTCAAAATAGCTAAATTGTAAATAAAGTCAGTGAACTTGAGTATAATGAAGTCGCGAGCCACAACTGGTACTCGGAATCTCGTATCGGGGCCACTCGCTGCACCGAATAAAATCGCCGGTTGCGCAATATGAACATCCAATATGTTTTGTTCTTTTAGTTCCGTTATAGATGCATTTAATAAACCATCAGCTTTGTTTAGATGGAAACAAAACGTGTTTAACAATCATGGCGTGCCTTCATAACAATAATAAAACATAACAATTATGTAACACAAGTTTAGTGGCGAGCGCGTATACCGCGCGTAGGTCGGACGTAGGATTGCGCCTGCGGCCTTTCGATGCAGCAACGCGGCAACGCCAACGATCGCATCTGATAAGCCGATACAAGGCACATAAACTTCATCTAATTAAATTGTAGTGAGGCCATCAGCCGCTACCAGCTACACTACAGCCCGCCGCAGATTAACATCTCCATTGTTTAATGGTAAATTAAGTTCGGCCGTCTATCTCTTCGTTTGCCATTCGAGCTTCGAGTTTTAATCTTATCGAGCCTTTTGTTCATGGTGACTGATATCTCGGCGCTAACGCTAAAAGCAACACTGTGTCTGACTCGTTACTTACCGCGCAATTAGATGTATCTAGTATTTCAACTTCTGAAACGGCACCGTCGAAAGCCACTCTGTGTTGATAAAGGAAATCTGCAACAAGAAAGCACGCTGTAGTGCGATACTCGTACGTAACTTTGTGCCTTTGTGCAGATACCGTTGTCGTCATTCGATAACGACAACATTTACTATGACATCGAGCACTGAAAGCTGTTTCCTTAACATTTTAATTTGCCTCCTGACAAATACGGCGTCGGACTGACGCAAACACGTCATATTTAAGGTCGGAAGGAAGCAGACATTTTAATTTAAATGCATAATACAATAAATGCCAGGCTCAATTGAACATTTTATAAGTTGTCACAATTGACGTCATGAAAATATCAATTGTGAAGTTTATCGACAAACATTGTAGTTCACATTGCGACCAACTTGTCCAAGAGTAAAAAAAGAAAACTTTTAACAAACAAATACAAAAGTCAAACAGTGACAGACAATGATGCTTCACTGATGCTACAGATTTCTTGTACTGATGCACTATATCTTGGCATTTGAATACAAACCCATACATTACTAATGTATTACTATGTAAATGGTTAACACTTTTTATAAGGATAACGTGAGTCATTATACCAACCTCCTGTCGAGCTGTATTCTCCGATGTATCGCTTTGTTAGATAACGCACGACCACCGCTGCAACAAAAAGAATACCAAATGAATATCATTATAAGCAGCACGTCTTCATGAACACATTTTGTAAATAAGAGAACAATTAGGAGGTCGTCACTCCCAACTTTCTAGCAGCGAATCAAACATTGATTAGTCCTTTCACTCCTGGAATTTCCATCAAAGGGCTGAACACAATACAAACAGTTATCAACAACAATGACGCAGCACGTTTGTGAATACAAGTCGCTTGTAAGATTTGTAAGCTACCGACGAGATGAAGTGTGGAGAATCCTGTAGCCCATCAAAAGGAGCTAGTGGCGCTATTCACCGGCTGATTGCTTGCCGTGGTACGCCTCGGACGTGATATTACGTCTGTACCTCAGCCCTTTCATGTACCTTATAGCTGTTCATGTTATTCCAATGATGAAAACATGTAATTTGAATTCTGAACACGTAACATAATGTGCGTAGGAGAGCTTTATACATTATGTTCATTGTCGAGTCAGTTAAAATGCTCATTAAGTTGTTAACTGTATTTAATGTGATTCGAGCCAATTCCAAGGTCGAGCTTTATTATGTGCTAGTAATTGTTGCGACTAACGTAACGTAACGTCGTAATAATATCACCTAATGTATGCTGATACATAATAGAACAGTGGTCACGGGAATTTGTTCAGCGTGATAGATGAAGCGCTTGATTTGGGCGAATTGATTGACTTTATCAAAAGAGTTACGAGAGAAAGTAAGAGTTTAGATAACTCTAAAATGTTTTCTCAATTTTCTATCACAAGAGAATCATATATTTACATTCAAACAGACATTTAAGTATACAATACCAAAAACAAGGCTTACTAGTCAAGACTTCAAGAAAATAAACTATTTAGTGTTAGGTCAAAATGTAAATAAATATACTATAATAGTATAATCGTTTATAATGATGTAATCGTTTGAAGACCGCATAATACTCCACATGCACACCTCACTGTAGGTGCTGACCGCACTTATGCACACGACAATTCGATTGACCGGTTGAAAGTGCAACCAAATTGGAGCGTGAACTCGTATTAGGCGCTTTATCAGTGGTACTATTAGCCCCGGAGTCTTGACCCCAAAGCAGTTACACAAGCGTCCACAATGCTTTTATGCAACTGCACCACGTTGTCGCATGACAATGGACTTGGAATGCATTCCGTACGCATTCTGGCACAGACGGTTAAGGCTAGGATAGGAAATCTATTACCTTACAATACTGTGCCATTCCACTGACAGCTTAAAGGAAACGATCGTGCTTCTACTTATAATGTTTCTTTGTTATAGGTTACTTTCAATTAATATTCATTTGCCTCGTGGTCTTTTGATCTAAAACTGCATTTTATTTTCAAAAGCAAGGTATAATCTTACTTGAGTGCCCTCATAGCTAGAGTACGTTTCGTTTTAGAAACTGCATGTAGGTATCTTAGAGTGGACAAATCTAATTGCACGTGGAGAGATTGCGGAGATTACTACAAAAACATTATGAAACTTATTCGAATAGTGTGACTCGTACATTCAACAATAAGGCGTATGATGACATTTATAATTAAGAAAGAAGATCGATATCGGCGAAGTTTGATTGACGAGCGGCAGCCGTCGGCCGTCGTCGATATACCAACGCCGAGTCAAAAAAGCAACGTTGTAAAATGTTTTCAAGCGTTGATAAAGATTACAACAGAACACAATATATCGTAGTTTATGAAACACGATCGAAATTCCACACTCTCATTTTTCCTTTCGATTTTTTCCCCGTGTGCAATGAGTATTAAATGCATTACTTTCTCTGCGATCCGATTACGTACATAATCGCCGTGATAAAGTTTCATCGGTCCACTTTTAACTAAAATATGCGGAATTCAATTAAAAAGTAATTTCTTATTTTGCTTTGCTGTTATGTTATATTAGACTACTGAATTATTCGGATTCTATAAGAGCTTTATAATTTACGTCACATTTACAGCCCATACCTTTAGTCTATTAGAAAATATAAAAACTCGATGTGTACGAGGGTAGTAACAATATAATTTCGAAACATCATCAATTTTAACCACCTAATAAATTAACAGCGGTTATTGAAGATAACTAGGTACCAAATAAAAAATTACGTCAAATTACAATCATCAAAGCGTAAAAGACAAATGACTGAGATCAAACAACACGGCGTCACGTGGGTTGATCGATTGTAAGTTATATATCGACAGGAATCTTTAGAGTAATTAATAAATTAACGAGAACATCGATCAAACCGCGAAGTGATCGTCGCGCGCCCAGGAATCGACTTAAGGATAACATCATCTACATATTTATAAGTATTTTTAACGGTAAAAGTATGATCATAAAAACTTCATCTTAATAACATCCCATCAAATGAGGCGCGAATAAAAGTCATGTCTCCAAAAACCTGCGTCAAATTAGTGATGTAAAAAGTAAATGTTACGGACACATTACAAGTGAATCTGTCAGGATCGGCTGGTGAGGACGACGATGCTTCAATACCTCGGCGCGCGGCGGTGCTCATCCATCACGCGGATCACGCCGCGGCCGAGAGAAGGACGTCGCCCGTCGCTCGGAACACTGCGCTCGCTTCGTGCGTCGACGTTCGCAACGCGCTTCGACGATTAAAGCTCATTTCTCGTTCAACGTACGTGTTAACATCACATTATAGCACCTCTGCGACAATCGCGACAAATACAACCGCGGGCCCTTATAACAGCAATCTTTCATAATATCAAAAAAGTTATGGCTCCTTTCCAAATTAAAGTTCGTTGCTCTCGACCACAATCCATTTCTGAGTTCCAGACAAAAACGGACTCACGTTGACATGTACGCGACGGACTCGTTAAGTCAAGTAAGTTATTTTAACCATTCAAATTAAGTATACATAAGTTTAATGCATTAAATTAACCATTAGTCGGAAAAATAATACAGTTTGTTATTCTCGCGAAAGATGCATTGAACGTGACCCAGATATAATGAAACAATATAAATACAGAGGGCCGCGCAGTGCAATGAGAGTTTGCTCCGGAATCCATTATAATGTGAAAATAAAGAGCGTCAAGAAGAATGAGGTTGGCGAATAATGTCAGTACTTAAGGAATTTAATGAGTAGATATAATGTTCCCGGGGGCATTAAACGACGTCGACGGCGTATCCGTGACGGACGAGAGCCACTCCCACCGCGCCGTTCGTAGACAGGATCTACTTTGAAAACAATTTCGCATGTCGGACGGGCCCGCTCCCGTCCGTAATGAATTGCAAACGCATGCGTGTCGGAACGGTCGCAGACTCGCAGCCGGTCCGTCAGCCGTCAGCCGGCCGACAATTAGGGCGGTGCAATAACAACCAGTCGGCGGCGAGTCGGCCGGTGGGTCAGCGGCGCGATTTCCCGACGGCCGCGACGCCCGGCGCTGGCGCCACCAGACGACGTTGTGTAACTCTTAAACGTCCGATCGACCATTAACGGCGGCGCGGCGCGGTGCGGCACGACGCGGCGTCGAGGTCGTTGCTCCACGCGTGTCGTATGTATATCACACGACAGCAATCAAGCTTAATAAGCTAATTGTATCACAGCCAGCCATTTTATAAATTTATAGCATTTTTATAGCAGCTTAACTACAAGTTGTTTGTCAAGACTAGCTATAATCATATTATCTCAAAGAGTCAACCGTTACAAGTATATTTAAAACACCATTTAAATGGACAGTTTTTTGTAATAAGTTGAAACATGCTCAGGTGGCACAGTATCTCACCTTGCCATTAGCAATTTTCATCGTAATGTGGATTCGATGAAAGGAATCAATAATATAATTAATGTTCCACACTAACTCGAAGAAGATTATCTGCTTTCATTGCATTTGTTCCTGAGTATATTCAAAGTACAGTTGTAGTTATGAGTTAAATTAAGTAAAAACGTTATAAGATCTTAAGAGGCGTCTATCTAGATAGCGCTGAATGTTTACAATGCACTCAAGATAGTCGGTCAGATTGTAAAGTATTCAGCAAATAAATGCAGCCAATTGTTTATACTGCACTGAAACAATGCATTAGATCAATATATTGTGTACGTTCGTATCTCCGTTAAACATTGACTTAGAGAAATGCCATTCAATAGTATAAATATTTGCGCATAAATTCTGAGAATGTTTTAATGACAAATTATAGCAAATGTTTATGTTCCAACAAATACGCGGAGTCATGTGACCTCGTGTCAACCATTCATATCATGTGTCACTTTTACAATTTTCATTAAATGCTCCCAGCGTTTTGTTAGATTCGGCGCAACTTTTTAAAAAGAACATTCATACCACACAGCATGCACACACAGATAACGGATACTACCTACCCTATTGTCACTTTTCATTTCAGCATTTCATTCTATATCTAGATTTGAAAATAATGTCGCGATGGGTTGCGGTCGTTTCATTTGTGTCGTGAACAAAACACATATATTTTATAATGTTAGTGTAAGTCGAACCTATCTGATTGATTATCAATACTATCAGTCGATGTAGTTTTCCCTGCTTAGTCCACAAACAAGGTGATGATATAGACATTCACAGCAGTCAATGTACGACAACTTAAATAAACTGATAAAAATTCTGAGAACATTCAACTTTTTTGTTGAAATGCAATTTTTGTTAAGCTGCAATTGTAAAATTGAGAATCTTTACTAAAAATAAACAAATAATAATTATTAGATACTATTAGCTATATGCCTATTTCTTTTATTTAACATTTCTTTCACAATGGCTAGGCAAGGCACAATATTTTGTCCCTTGTAGACTGTTGGGATCAAACCAGTGCAGCAGACCCGTACAACCATAACATATCGGTACATCACACCTTCATCAGAGTGAAGAACTTGTGAGTGAGATGTTCAAGATCAAGCTTTAACAAACAGCCAAAAATCGTGGCCATACAGCGGTGTTATTGTATTGCTCCTATGAGTAGAGTTTCTCGGCTTTCAGAAGGCGCTGTGCTGACAGCAGGAGACCAGTATAATCGTTGTCTATTATTCTGGTCACAAGACTACTTTTTACGATGACATCGCACGAACAAATATATTCGTGAAGGTACTGTTTACCATAGGACAAACAATATTTGTATTATCTCCTCTAAAGCCACGCTGCTGTTATAAATAAATCAGCGGCATAATTGATATTTTTACTATGAGAGAAAATAGCTTTTCAGCTATATTAGTGAAGGAACCTATATTCGTTTGCTATTTCTAATATAAGCATAATACATAAATAAGACTTTGAATATCATAAGTAGAAGGTACTAAGCACCAGTGGCATGCAGTTAAGTGTACTGTCATTATTATAATAATATATTCATATTTTAATTTTATTTGTAATACTTATAACAAATTAAATAAACTACGCAATAAAACATAGGTAGGTAGGTATTTTATAATATTCATTTACATAATGCATGTTTACACATCACATTATATTTTATATAAATAATAATAAATTATTTATTGATTACAGTGGTAAAACATGAATACAGTCCATAAAGTACTTTATATTTGTGAGCAAGCTGTATTTAGCCTAAATAATTATTTTTATAAATAATAACCTGAATAAATAAAAACTGAAATAACACGACCGAAGTAATTGTTATTATCATGTCCCGTTACGCGGTTCCCTGATATAATAACGACTTAAGAACTCCTTTTGGACGGACAAATTACAGGGCTCGCACCTAAAATCGCACTCGGTTGACTTTAATAACGTATCCCTCACTTTATTACCGATCTTAATAACAAATATTAACTGCATCAGATAAAAAACAGATTTTATAAATTTGACCATTCCAAGGATAAGTAAATCGAATTGAAAATTTGGTACGCATAACAAATTATAAGGTTTTACCGGTTAGATTTATCGAGACCTCCTTGAAATTTTGGAACCATATTAAAATTTTAAATTTATTAATATTTTACTATTCTTAAGCAATATATAAAAAAAATATATAATAAAAATTTAACATCATTCAAACTTGAAAAAGAGAAGAAGTAGGTATATGGTCTGTAGACTCGTATAAAATGCATATCGGTAAAGCGTGTAATGTACTGACCAGACTTGCCACTCCGCGGACTGCCGAGCACCACCACCCTTATACGATTCACAGTCATCTTCATTTAGGCAGCTTTAATTTTTCACAATTTTGCAACTAAAAATGTTTTAAACGGACATTATTGCGGCAGCGTCTGGCAATCACATTAGTTAATGTCACTATTTTCACGGTACACGTCGATATCTTAAGGATCGGTGCGAGTTATCGTAAATATGATCGAGAAATGTGCTACACAGAGGCTCACGGGCCGTTTACTCGACCGAGCGCCGCGAAGTTTCCCGCGCGACTGCCGGCGTCTCTAACCGGTGCTTGGATCAAAAGCGCGTGCGCAGCCTCCGTTCCAACCTCCGAACTAGCCGATATCAAGTATGCATGCGCCGGAATTTGTACTGCGCCCATACATTATATGTGATCACATATTCATATGCTGGAGCTGCGCCAATATTGACTGTCAATATTTCAGGTAGAGACAAAAGTGAGTCAGAATCGTTAGAAGAGGTGACGCTGTGTGCCAAGAAATAATTGACATATTCTCTTTTATTGTCGGTAATAGATAACTGTACGCATGAGGAAAACGATGGAAAGTCGAGGAGTTCGTTACAGAATAGGTCCGTCTACGACATGTCAAGGTGAGAGCGACTCAGACGTTCGCCGCAATAAATTTGTTCGTGCTGAGAGATAATTGGATCCGCCCCGCCCACACACCAGCTACCCTGCTTCCTTTATGTCAGATTGGTACTGCATTTTGTCGACCAGACATTAAATAGGTCATTATGACATTTTTAACTTTATTTGGTATACAGCCAATAAGTTTTCAATGTTCAAACAAAATATGGAAAGCAATAAATATTTTACGGAACGACATAAAAACGACAAAAACAATGTCCAGATATCCTTTGATAACTTTTGATCGTCAGAAGCTACGCCTGTTAGATCTGGGTTACATTTAGATTATCTACATAATAATGTAGACTCCAAATTAAATAGTACACTTGGCATTGGTGTTGGCAGTAAACTGTTGATTAGTAAAGAGGATGAGCTGGACTGTACACCAGATTTAGCAATTTTATTATCCCTTTCGACACCCGCGAACGTGACTACCTCAATCAATCAATGAGTTGAAGCATATTAACAGAAACGCTCTATTTATGAAGAACTTGACAGGTTTCATAACACGCGTAGTATCGCAGCCACAAATATTTCGCGAAGCTCCCAGCTCCCCTGAACTATTCCAGATCTATCCATAAAAGTAAAACTCAATGAATCGGTTATCAGTCTTCATTAGCGATCTCACAATATATTTATATACATGACATACACATACTTTCGAAAATAGAAGAAAATGCATTTGCATAGAAGTCAGTTCGGTGCGGATTTCTCTGCTCATTAAGGAAGGTTGAGACGTTGGAAAAAAAGCGCCGCGTGTCTACTTAACGCAAATTGATCGTTACTTGGGAACAACTTCCTCAAACATGCCACCTTACCGTATTTATGCAATCGGCGCGGCGTCACACCACTAACAGTCAACTCTTCCATTTAGATATACAGATAGCGCCGTACGAGCTCACTTTAGCACCCGACCTGCGCATAATTTATACATACTTAGAAGAACCCATAAAGTAGCGAAGAAGCTTAGAGCGAAAGATTAATGTTCCGCGCATACTTACAGGTCCGGCTCATCGCACAGCGTCGTAAATCGATTAGTCTGCTATATCGAGATTACCACATTTGCATGAAAATGATTGCCTTTGTTATACCTAAATACGTTTTGCAATAATAACAAAGCGGCGATGGCGGCGGCGCGCGGCCGGCGTGGAGCGGTGGAGCGCGGATCTGCGGACGCACGCGCGGATCATAACTCTGATTAATTCGTTACAACAGAGCGAGGTATCGAACACTGCAACCTCCAGCTCGATACTATATCCAATATTCAATTAAGCGCGTTCTAATTAAATTACTTATCAGCTGCTTGGGTAACGATGTAAATAAGCATTTATTTATTTAGTCGTGAGCTGGACATTTCGCAAGGCGTCTCGCGTGTCAAAACTAGTTTGTTAATGGGCTCAACAATGGCAACACTGTTCTGTTCACACTTGCCTATTAAACGATTCATATCTCTACATCTTTTGACCTCTTTGGACTAGTGTTACAAAGTTACCAAACCCCTAATGGTTTCATATTAGGCCCGGCCGGCAAAAATCTAATAGCGCTACATTCTGAGGATTGCTAAACTAAATTGAAAAGTGCTTTGATTGAATTTAATGTGTGATGTTATATAACACGCACAATAAATATCGCAAGTGCCCGATTCACAAGTTCATAGTTCGGATAGGTATCATCAATCACATGGCGGCTATAGTAACTGGAGTATTCAAATCTTTTAACACGTGAATGGTTCGTTAAAGTGTGAACTTTGCGCCATTCTTTATTGCACGCCGCGCGCCGCTGCCTTGCGAGACGCCTGCGGATGATAAAACGACAATGAAACAAGCTTTTCCTCCTTCAGTGTCTGTGTAAACACCAATAAAACACAAACGTAAACTACAATTGCCGATGCGACCTGCTTTTGAAAGATTTTAAATCAATATTTAAATATTCACAATAAAATAACCATAATACTTTTCGTATTAATAGTAAATCATTTACGGTAATAGTAGTTATATTTTATATGAGAGCAAACATGAACGTTTACAGTAACCGTAAACACGTCACTGAACACATTATGAACCGTTACAAAACTCCTCGTATGTATCACAAAGTTGATAATGCAAAGTTCAGACGGAGAGGCGGAGGGCGCAGAGCGGAGGGCGGAGGTTCGAGCACACAGCCGTTAAATAAAACCCAATATGTACCAGCGGCCGCAGATCGGGTCACCTGATTACTACCCGACACTTTGTATTTCGGCCCTTGCACCACTAATTAAAGAGATTCTGACTTCACCAAATTCAGACGCTCTTTTAGTCATCGATCACGCGCAAAATATTCTAATCATGTTGTTAGAACTAATGGTCATCCAGATTACAATGATCAATGATTACAATGGGCGCGTGCAGTTGACAGGGAAAAAGAAGGGCCTTAGATATATACCTATTTAAGCACCGTCCATAATGTTTAAACTAATTACGTATAGGTAAGTGTTGGATGATGTGGATGATGATGATATATCGACAGACTAACAACACTAAAATGACTGTCAACGCGACCAGAGCTCATAATTCACAGCAGGCGTACCAAAACATGAAATATGTGTTGGGTTTCTTTACAAAGATCCTCGTAAAGTTTAATAATCAAGATCTCAACTTGCTCGCGCGATCCAATTAATTATATTAATAGTTTTGTACGTGGCGCCGAGTAATCGTTTTCGTGTTATACCAGAGCGGGAATAATAAAGACATCGATAAATATGAACGTATCTCTCCCCCAGTTTTGAAACCGTCATTTCGTCGAGTTAACGATGGCGATCGACCGAGTTCGCCAAAAATTCACTTAATTTCGTTATCAACTTGCGCAGTTATATAAAGCGCAAACGTATGCAATGTAATGATATGGATGATTTTATTGTTATGTTCGTTTGTTTCTCGATAAAGACATTTAAAAGTTGGGTACGTCGACACCTCGTGTGTTGCGTCTGCGCCGCCACGTCCTTGCGTTGCGTTGCGTAGTGTCGCCGCGCCGCCGCGCGCCGCCGCCGGGGCAACGGAGCAGCCGTCGCGCGCCACTCTACGCGGATTTCACCGTCCACGATGCGTTATGCAATATTGTCAATATAATAATAAATATTAAATAATGTAACATCGGTTGCTCCACACATTGTCGCACACACACAAATATGTATGTCATTAATAAATAATCCGCTGTCGCAAAACTGAGATAACATTCCAGCGCAGTTCGCTGAATTATGAAAATAACGTCGCGTCGTAGAGTACACACAGTAATCGCTCTGGTATTTTACGCGGGATTTAAATAATGCGTTCTTGAAACAACAATGACATTATTAATGAATGACATCAATATGAACAAAGAACATAATGCAGATTAGTACCTAAGTTATTTATACCAACATTATTGGTTTATATGGCAACGTAACGGTTATGTGCCAGTAAATGAATACAGAAGCACAGGGAAGATCAATTAACTGTGTAACTGTGCTATTTATGTCTAGTCGGCTGTTTTATGCGATGCTTCGTGAAGTTGCAACCAGGCCGGTGATGTTCGGACAACAGAGAAAGCATGAATCGTAGTATTAATGGTAGCAATAAATACTCGAACTAAATAAATACAACAAAGAGCGCACGATAATTTGTGAAACGATACGGAACCAAAGGATTGGCGGTAAATCTACAAACATGAGTTCTGTAACATCAACAACATGCTAATTCAGAAAACAGGATATAGGTATTACGAAAAGTACATAAATATTTGTGTAACACATTTTTATCTACACTGCAATAACTAAAGCCGCCATACAACTTTTTACTCAAACAAGTTGTACTAGGTATATTTAGTGTTTCGTCGAGGACCTCAAATACAATTCCATATGTCCCAATCGATCTATGAACTTCAACTTCAGTCAATAGTCATTGTAAAACGAGAATATACTCACAAAATTCAGATCTGTTTATGAATACCTACAGGCTTTCAAATGTTATGAGTTTTAACGGGCGTCAAATACGTAATGGACATTGATGTAATTTAACGATCAACATAAAATGTTACACAAAACTACTCCACGAGCAATAAAATCTAATAATTTGACAAGATTGACGCCGGCCCGTCTGGCTGATTAACTCTTACGAACAAAAACAGGTATATTGGTCTATCATCAAATTGATTATAGTATTCAATGCGGGCACGTTTATTACGTGTCATTTAGACGCTGCAATTGATCTTGATTGGAAAATAATACATCAACAACCAATTGACTTTTCGTTTGAGACTAATAGATGATCATTTGAAAGCATGTTTGGGTCAATTCGAGATTTGTGGTTTACTCTAAATGGTGTAAACAAGATAAGATCCAATGTAGGTTTGTATGTCAAAGGACAGCTGTTACACGATTTGCACAGCGCCAACGGGCAGGCAATACTAAGTGCGTTGAATGCGAAGAACCTCATCATATTTGGAACACAAATAATAAAAATAAACGAAGCCCGGACTTCAGTACGAGTTTTCTCCACATTACTGACGACAGCAATTCATAAAGATAAAGTATTGAAATGCGATTAACAGTTAACGTAATGCCTTTTAACGATGTAAAACCTTACGAGTCTTTACAATAATAAAACATTATTCACCGTTTAATAAATATCCCCACATCTAAATGATAAATTAATTGTGAGGGTAGTGTAAAATTGTGGTTTATAGATGGTGCTTTTAAGTCGAACAAAAGATACAATGTAACTGTTAGGTAAATAAATACGTTTAACCCAAAACCGTCAGCGCGGGCACGGAGCGGCCGCCATCTGATGGCTGGTGGATATATTGTCTCGCGCTTTAACAATTTCACTAGTCAATGATCCATTTAAAGCTCCCCGTGGACCCGACAACAGCGGCTAACTGTTTATCTCAAGATGGACAGATTGCGACCGCATCCTTCCCTACAAGTCTATTACAACACGTTACTTTTTATAATGACTAACTGTAGTTGTGTCGTTCTCCTCGGATGACGTGTCACATGCATGCCAAGTGTTTACTCATTTTATAATATTTCAACTGCACTCACGTCTCCTTAAAAATATTCAAATTGTATTCAATATAGTATATTTTATGTTGCAAGTAAATTTAAAGTTCTGCATTTGATGCGCTGCATATTTTCTCCGAGTTAAATTATAATTGATACTTACACTCACTATCGACAGTGGGGAGCCGATGCCGGTGCGGCACGTGGCGCGGCGGTGGTCGAATTGATATTTGGATGAGAGAGGAGACATTATCAAAAACGATGTGGAATTGTGTTCTAAATAATTTATCTGTACGTTCCTACAACTGCATTGTAGGTTCAGTACAAGGCACCGTCATAAGTAAAGGCGCTTGCATAGATGCCGATCATGAGATCTCGGATCGATTGCTAGTAAACAGTTTCAAGAAAACTATGTCAAAATCGATCTAAAACGCAATACAATTTTGAAGATATGTCAGTTAGTAACTTAGCCTGCGAAGAGGTCGCCCAATTATTACAGGCAAAAAAAATCTCTGGTAGATCCAAGTGGGAAACTTTTGCAGCGGATATTTACATGACTTTTTTAAGGTAGCCACCACAGTATAGATAATATCTACTCTGTACCTAAGTCCGTATGTACGTGTATGTGTGTAGCATTATACGTATCAGGCGCGGACGACGTACGGAGCCGTTGTATCGTAGTACAAGTAACGTTACGTAAAGGTACTATGGTCTCTGCTTACCCTCACGTCAAAAAATAAGTGTTTATCTAATTAAAAACAATAAGGCGTTTCTATACTGAACAATCAACTCAGTGCAAGGAACCCCGTCATCGATACGGGTCTTAAAAATAAAGGTCAGCGAGCAACCACGAACTGAATAGCTAAAGCAATATAAACCTACATATTTATATTAGTTAGTGATGTCAGGTCTCCTTAGAATACGTCGGTAACAATTTATTGTGGATAAACATTAAGTCGTGACGCGACACACCCTCCCGCCTCAGCTCCGATAGCGGGATCCGCAGGGAATATCCGATTTATAAACCTAACTGTGATCCTTACAGTATTCGTCAAATTGAACCCAGTACGGCTAGAATCGACAATTTAAAGGTCAAAGCGTTGAGCTAATAATGAGTTATTTCGAGAGCATAACCGTACCTAAGGCTAGCCGCTCACACACAATAATATTGTCAATGCAAGATTGTCAAAAATCCAAATCAATATATGGTCCCGCACACTACGCAATGTTATTGGCAATTTTTCGTGTTACAATTTAACTCAGTCGCTCCATAGTTAGATTCGTATGCGCACGTTTAACGTAATGGAAAGAAAGAAAAAGTCGTAGCACACAACTATACTAGCAATAGTATGACACTGACAGTAATAAAAATTCATTTTTGTTTTTGTTTACTTGCTTGTTGTAATAATAGTTAATAAACTTATCAAAATATAATACTAACCCCCGTTGTTTTTTATCGATTGTTCATCATTTGTCAAAAACAATATCTATTAAGTTGTAAATTATGATTGTTGCATTGTTTATGTATATATAATTTCATTACAAACTAATTAAATTAAAAACTCATAATTATATCATATGACGCCTCGATGGCGTAGTGGTTAGTGTAACCGACTGCCACGCTCGAGGTCGCGGGTGCAGTTCCCGCACAACATGCACACAAATGTTTGACACATTTGTGTGCATGGACATGGATGTTTGTCTTGGTCTGGGTGTTTCTATGTATAATACATATGTATTTACAAAAAAAAGGTATGTATGTATGTTTATCCATTATCTTAGTACCCATAGTACAAGCTCTGCTTAGTTTGGGCTAGATGGTGTTGTGTGTATGTGATAGAATATTATATTATTATAATACATCCAGGCAGACGGAACGTAGGATCGGGTCCCTTGCCCGATGATTTTGAATTATAAATGTTTTTAAATTCTTTTCGAAAATTTGTTCGTAGAGAATTAAGATGCTATTTGTTTTGATACTTTTATAAATTTCGAGTAATTTATATAGTGCATTATTTTTCTAACTTTATCACGATATGCTTCGCAGGAAGTATTCCACAATTCGGGAATCGTTTCCCAAGTTTTTATAAATACAGACAAATCATGGTTTTCTTGGGAGTATTATTACACTAGGCAACAAAAAAAGTTGTATTTTCTGTGGCATTAATTTTGTTACTGGTTTTAATAAACACCTTTATCAGTCATACCCGAAATGTGTTTACTTTGTATGGATTGACTCAGTTTCTGGAGATATTCAACATAAAGAACGGTTCCATCAGGACATTAGAACATTGAAAGAAAGATACCAAGGCTGATGGGGCAGCCATATTATGATGGCAGACTATTGCTCGAGTTTATTAAGGGATTGTCCTGAACATAAACACAATAGCAAAGCTTATAGATAAAGGTTTTCTAATATTTCTTTTATGATTTTTGTTAATAGCATATGTATGAAGTTTTCTTGTCGTTATTATATAGCAGCTTCTAAAATATATATTTAATATGTAATTGTATTTTTATTTCGACCTTCTTTTAGTCATATAGTTATAAAGTCTTATCTCATAAACTAGAGTTAATTTAACTAATCTATATTTTTCTCGTATTCAGCATACTGAACTTACACAAAACTTTCATTTTACCATGCCGCAAAATGACTGTTTCCCAGTGTTATCAACAGTGTCAACACTGTTTTCGTTATGCATGCTCTTTTCTTTCTCCATTTGAAACAATAACAGGGACGTCTGCCCTGAAATCTTTTTATCAACTAAAATATTGCCTTGAACCCGCACTCCACAATATTATTGACAATATCCCTGCCTCCCCCGATATTGTCGTGACAATATCAAAATTTCTGAAAATCCCCAATAATATTCAACCGCAATACAGACCGCATACACACAATATTATTGACAATAATATGTAGTTTATTGACAATATTATTGTCATGTGTGTGTGCGTGCGGCTAGCTTAAGTTTGTATAATCGAAAACGATAATTATCAAATTTACCGACACCTCAAGTGACCACCTTACGTATTTACTGTACGACAGATCGCTATATAACCATTATTCATTGTTTTTGTTACCTGTCTGAAACGTATTAGTTTAGTTTAAAGGGGCTTGCTGCTGATGCCGCGCTAATAAGTGTTAAGCGTTTGAATCATACACAAACAATTGTGTGAACCACAATTACTTGCTCTTGGTCTAAGTATTCGTTATATCCATGGATTCGTTGTTTGTAAAGTAGGTACGCGATATACATACGGCTTCAACCTTAGAGCGCAAGTAGTCGTTCGAAAATAAGGATAAGAAAAAAGGTCCTGGCATGTGTTATAGACGATGTCCTAATTCATACTATTTTGTCGTTACGCTGTCTTAATAAAATCACATCTCTGTTATTTATATTCACCAAATTATATTTCTCAAAAGACAGCGAAATCAAAGATTTAAATATCGGCTCCTGTCATCGTAAAATTAGAAAGGTAGGTCGAAGATACACGTGCTTACAATCATATTTTTAAATTTATAATGTATATAAGTTATAAGTACATATGTTTAATTTAGGTATGGTTTATAATAATATCATATAAATATACATATCAATGTGTACGCCACTATCGTGTGTGCTATCGTGCACGTATCAATAAGTAACTTTCAATGGCATGTTTCTTCGAAATGAACCTGAATCGTATTTTATATAGGTCCTACAACCTCATCCATATTACGTAAACAATGAAAACTATCGGTCACTACGAAATAATATACAATAACAAACAAAAGGAAACACCTGCAAGGCCCGAGGACGATCAGCGTACACGTTCACCTGCCATGATTTATATAGCAGCACCGCCATTGTCCTGTCGCACTCGCCTGCGCCCGCGCGCCCGCGCCGTGCGCCTGCGGAAACTTATGAACATCTAACCTCAAATGTCTTTTCAAATAACGAATCACTACCACATCGCTATTAAAAGTTATTTATTTACAATTAACTACGGCTGGTACAAATTAATCTGCCTGTCTGCATTAGATAACGGGATTTGATTCCTGGGTGGACAAAGAAATTTAGAGAAAGAAAGTTATTGGAGTTTCTGTTAAGAAATGTTCATATGCAGCACGGGGTCTGTATCTATTCTCGATAAAAAGCAACGGGCTCACCCATCATTATGTGGGGGCTAAAACCATAACTCGCCAGATATGGATGTAAAAAACATCTGCTTATGCCTTTGTGGATATATGTATGTGTGAGACTATGTATGTACTATATTTTAGTAGTAAAACTATAATGAAATCAATAGCAATCTGCTAATTGCCAGCGACCTGCAATTTAGCAATCAAAGATTATTGAATGCGTTTAGTTGATCCTCATTGTCGCTTAGGATTTCCCGTCGCTTTTAATATGTCACGATGTCATCTGGCAGGTGAGTCCACTCCACTAGTAGATATCTGTCGACTCAGAGCCAGTTGCCGGGCAGCATGCCTGTGTGGCGTGGTCCATCTACTAGTAGCGACTATCGTAGCCCGCTGCTCGTACACACGTTGCAACTGTTTCACGATTACTTTTCCGCACCGCGTTAGTAAGAGCTCTATTTGGTTCATCAAAAGATCACAGGTACAACTATAATAGCAATATTTTGCATTTAATTTGATCTCGCTATTATATATGTAGGTATGTTTATCCAGTGTCTAGTACCCATAGTATAAGCTCTGCTTAGTTTGAGCTAGATGGTGTTGTGTGTATGTGATAGAATATTATATATTATTATATAATATAATTATATTATTATATACTTATCCTATACCTTCCAATAGATAAGCTTAAAAGCCGTCAACGGCCTAAAACAAATAAAAATTATACCTCTTAAACCTCGATTGGCACCAGGATTGTTTAAAAAAATTCTATTGATTGAAATTATAAAATTTGTGACAATATTATACAATTCTATTGAGTCACAGAGAGTAGGTATCTTATCAGATAAATTAGTTATTGGTTACAAAACATTACTTCGAAAAGTCAAAGGTTGCCTTGGGATTGAACATCTGCGTGGCCGGCCAACGCCTCCCACTAGTCCAGTAGTGCCCAAAGTGGTCCAGGTGGACCCCCAGGTGTCCACGGGAGACTCGACGGGGGTATACGTTGGCGTGACAAATAAATGGGGTTCACAATTCGTAAGCGTGGGTCCACGAAAATTTATTTGCTTTCGATGAAGAGCTAAAATGTTGGCTTGACTTCACCTATCAATGATATTTTAAGAAGCTCAGCGACTGTTACTTATTTAAACGTCGGTCGACAGATATTTTGAGGTATACCGCTAGGAATATTCGCTGAAGATCCGAGAAATGTCTAAAAAAAACAAAAATCTCAGGACGTAGATACTTGATAAAAAATATAATTTTAACTCAATTTTATACCGATTTGACTTAGCGGATTTCTTGGCGATTTTTAAGTGCAGGTGGTCCACCGGAACTAGCTAAATTTTGGAAGTGGTCTATGACAAAAAAGTCTGGAAGCCTCTGCACTAGTCTATCGCTGCATAATAATATAATAATAATAATATCAGCCCTGTATTAAACTGTCCCACTGCTGGGCACAGGCCTCTTCTCAGTGTGAGAAGGGTTAGACCATAGTCCACCACGCTAGACCAGTGCGGGTTGGCAGACTACACATATCTTCGAGAATATTATGGAGAACTCTCAGACATGCAGGTTTTCTCACGATGTTTTCCTTCACCGTTAAAGCGAGCGATAATTAACTATTTAATACGCACATAACTTCGAAAAGTCAGAGATGCGCGCCTTGGGATCGAACTCGAGACCTCTGCATGGCAGTCCAACGGTTTCCCACTAGGCTATCGCTATGCCAGAGATGGTTTAGAAAAATTGAGTGTAATTGTTGAGTGAACCTTCTGAGACAAGAAGATTTGCGTCGCCAGATTTCAGTGTTTTTAATATCAGAGGTTGAGCCCAAAAAAACCTGTCGAACAACAATAAGATATAAACTAAAATTTACAATAGGTACATAGTTAAATTCATACTTGATCGTGATGAGTAAATCCATATAGGCAGGTAATAGACTCATAATCATAATGTGTATCACATCAATTTGATTTAACTTGTAATAAACAAGCGAATGTGAAACCCGTTATTATAGCGTAATAAAAAGCATTCGCTTGTCTATGATCACGTAACGGTATATCATAGATAATCCTTTAAGCTCACATAATAAGTGATCACTCAATTTATTTCTCCGACGTCTCCGGTCTAATGTTAGATTAGGTTTTTATGTGAGAGAATTCCTTTATAGGGTAGCTTTGACTTGGCGTCATTACCTCAACTCTCGTTGCTACAAAAATGGATGATACCGAACTGCTTAGAATTAATAAGCACTGACGTACAACGTACATATTAGTTCCATGGAAACACAGTTTAATATTAGCTCTCTGGTTAATATAACCACAGAATATGATAAAGTTTAATAGTAGGTATATCTTACATGTACGTATGGCTGCTTTTTTGTACCAGTAGCGCAGGCGGCTGCGCGGCTGCAGTTCATAAGTGTTAAATTCCCGGCATTTTTACGATTTTCTGGCAAACAATACTTTGTGTATGTATATGGTGGCACTATTTGTGTTATCCGGCAGTAGACACTATTGCGGTGGACATTTTATAGCAGCAGCTAACGAAATCCGGTAGAAATACACCTCAGTGTTACCCTTCGGCACAGATGATGCGTTGTAGATGTTTTTACTTAGGAAGATGTGTCAAAATGAGAGCGTTGAAGATAATGCTCTCAATTCGACACGAGCCGCAACGAATTCTCACAAAAGTATTGACATGCACACAAAGAGAAATGCAAATTATTTTTAATTGCCTTCCGGTAGAAAGTGGGTGAACCTGAACACGGAACGGGCCGGGCGAATCAGTTTGATTCTTGTCGAAATAATGACAAACCGGCGACGACCGCTGTCGAATTCGCACCGAGCCTGATAACGAGGTACTTCCTACCAGTCCTGACGATCTACTTTAGTCATACCCTACTCGATTTTCTTCGAATGGGTCCTTGCACTATTCACGGACGGAATCTTTAACTTTATTAAAACTAGCCTTATAACCCTTAGCATGAATTGAGTTCATTAAATAAGTATTTTGCAAAAAAATAAATCATATTGTCATACTATGAATGCCCAATCTGTGCCTCTAGTGAGTTCAAGGTTTTACGCAGTTTTGTCCAGCCTGCTCTCGAATGATCCGTAACAGATGTCTGTAATTATATAAAATGACTATTAGTAGGTACTTACTATGACTGATTAGCTAGAAAAATCTTGACCTATTTATCTTGGGAACTTTTCAATTCTTTAAGAAATATGTCTTAATGGTAGGTATTAAATATTTTAAAGATCTTATCTAGATCTACTAAGTCTATACCTGAGATTGATCAATCATGCTTAAAAGCCTGATCATAAAATACCAAACATCGAACATGTTTTTAACATGTTCGACTGTATAAACCCAAGATCTAGGATCAGTAATGCATTCACTCAGTAGTAGAGAATAGAGAATCGCAATGGTGTTACAAAATGAGACAGTATTCAGAGGTATTACGTTACGTCGTACTTCATCGTCCCAAAAATACTAAACGGAGCCATCCGTCTCTGTAATAATCCACAACCAATAACTAATAATGTGTTCCGCGTGCGTGGGCGGTACCTGACAACTGCCCATTTGTTTTACTTAAACGATAATACTCTTATGCATTGGTGGCGGTGCGCAAGCGCATCCACTCACGGTGATCGACCGATCACATTGTTTAACGGTGATCCTTTCCCGGTTTTTTATCAAGGCTTAGCTCGTGGGCGTTATTTTAAAAATATAAGTGACTCTGGGATCGCTAAAGCTGACGCGATAATATAATATATTAATAATATTATATATTATATAATATAATATTATTACTATTTATTGCATATTTAAACCAAGTGATTCTGAATGATTGTTTCTCGACAATGAAAGCTTTTACCCAGCCAAAGTTCTTTATATCGTAAAGGCATATAAGGTTTTAGATATCTTTATTTCTCATAAGAATTTATATAATCATGCCTCATTATTAAATTAATCATCAATGACATCAATTCATTTATTTTAGATCTTGTTACACAATATGATTTTAATTAATATAGACGTATTATTAATTTTAACTATTAAAATAGACAGATATATCTAACAAAATAACTGAAAGTTGATCATTACAGTTGTATAGATTGGATTGATAACCAATCTTGAAAATGCTGAACAACTGCTGTTCTGTCTTATCCAGAAAGAAATATATAACTAACGATATCGACCGATATTGTAAAGATGGTTTTTGCTTAATCACTTTAATCAGTTAGTAAAAAATTATCCAAAAAGTATTAAATCTGTGTCGCTACCTTAGTGGCGCAGCGTTAATTATTGCGATTGGTGTACGAGGTCTCAGATTAGCTTCTAGGGTCATTGTCTTAGGTCATTTACATTCTAGGGCCAGGTAAAGTATTAAGTAGTGGATTTTCTTATAAGAAGTTCTCAGAAGCAGCATGGAGTCTAGAACTGTGCCTGTATTTGACTTCTTCCTTTAGAAATAAAGGCATAATACTATATAGTCTCAGTCAGTACCTATAATCCTGAAGGAGTAGAATATTTAATAATTACATACATATGTATGTATGTAAGTATTACATCTCTAGAATATAATTCTCTTGTTTACCAGATGTTCATTGAAGCTATAATAAATAAAGTAATGAAAATAGTCAACGTTGTACCTACCTAGCACTAAACTCAAATGTATATGCAATGCACATAGCTGCGTTCCACCGATGAAGTCTCTTGAACACGTTATATTTGTATAAGGTGTTCAGGAGACTTTATCGGTGTGACGCGACGGCGGCGACGCGACGCACGCAGTTACGTTAGCGCACGTCTACTGCAATTTGTGCCGAGACTGCAAACCTCTCTCTAGAGAACCGTCTATTGCAGTTTCAAAGAAAGGTCCCTATGCAATAGATGTTACGGAATAAATATTAAATGGACAGTACGGTCCTATACGGACAATATAGTACCATCAGTACATCTATAGTTATTTTATAAAATTTGTAATATCTGTAGGTAACTTAAACTAGGATGAAGCGATGGTTGCTTGGCGAAGTGTTTGCAGTGAGTGAGGCAGTGCGGGAGGAGACGGGTTGCCGTCCCCTCCCGACAGTGATTGAGTGCGCGCGCAATCGAGCCCATCAGGGCATGATTTTAAAGTGGAAGGCGTGGCTGGAGGCCCTTGGTCGGTTTCAGAACCGTTGGAGCCCTCCAGCCGGTATTGGAGCGGTGGGCAGGGTAGCAGCATGGAACCCTTTCCTTCCGGTAGTGCAGGTGTTGTCAGGGCACGGTTGCTTTGGCAAATACCTGCACACGGTCGCTAGGAGGGAACCGAGTCCCGTCTGCCACCACTGCGATTGTGAGGAGGAAACGGCGCAGCACACGCTCAAGCAATGTCTTGCTTGAGCGGTGCAGCGCCGTGAACTCATTGAGGTTGTGGGTGAAGATCTCTCGCTGCCGGCCGTGATCAAAGCCATGGTCGACAGCGAGAGGAAGTGGGCAGCGGTCGCGTCCTTCTACGAGGACGTCATCTCGCAGAAGGAGGCGGTGGAGTGGATCCGTGAGGACAGTATCCTTGCAGATCCGAGCCGTCGCCGGCGAACCGGGCGAGGCAGGCGCGCTTGCGCGCGCCTAATGCCGCCATAATGAAGGCTGCGGGCGGGAGAACGGGGATCTCCCGTCCGCCAGCCATTGAGTCGGTCCGACGCCCTATGTAGTACCGGGGCGTCGCCGAGGAGTTGTACACTGCTGGGTGGGTCGCTAAGGTAGTAATTTTTGCCAGCGGGGCCCCCACTATACAAGGCAGCGAGCGGCCACACCGTGGGGTTTTGGTCCGTAGGCCCGAAGTACGGGAGAGCCGGACATAACCCTCTCGCCTCCCCTTATGGCAAGAGTGTATGCATCAGGTGCATTTCCGCAGGCAAAAAAAAAGTTTGAAGCGATGGCATTCAATAAGTTAAGTCTGCGTTTGGTTATGTAACCTTTGCAATCGAAAAGTTGTTAGTTCGAATCATATCCATTGCACGGTTAACTTATACTATTTTACATCAACTAAATAATTTTATATTCTGCTCCTAGTGTGTGTAAGGATTCCAGAACAACTTGTGATGTTAGCAAGAAAGCCTTGTAAGTAGTATTTATGCTCTGTGTACCTGCTTATTTTTTTGTAGTGACATCTCTGATACTAAATCGTTTTATGCAAGTTTATATCTGGATATGATCTCCGATAGCAGGCCATATTTAAAATGTTGCAGCATCAACAATAAAATCGTATAATTGAAGCTATGAATTTCTATTATTGTTAAGTCGTCAACCATATTGTCGGACGCGCATACTACGAGTCTTTGCCAGTTAAACTAAATGACATTTGTTTTTACTATCCACCACGTTACTATCAGCAGAGTTCATCAACGTATTTATACCTATATATTTTTTAATCGTTCAAATTGAATGTATGATATCAAAAAATGTATGCTTCTGTGTTTAAAATCGTATCTTTCGTCAGTCATATAATTATGCGTCAGAAATCTTCTCCCCATCTAGCTATAGGTGCTAATAATTACATAAGGCGTGTGTGGTGCAGACTAATTACTTTTGAGTGTTGCACTCACCTCCCGTCGGCGGTGGTACATCTCTGCGCCGCGTCGTTCAAATGTCAAATGCATCAAGTTTCTAAATAAATAACCTTACGGTAGGCAGTAGGTAGCAGTTATAAGTGGGTTAGCACCTAAATTTCGTCACTCAATGAATGTAAAATACATGGTAATTAATAAACGTCAACCACGCGAGTTGTGAGGTCGCGTTCGCAGTGAGCCGTGTGTGGCGGATCATTGTAACGGTACCACTTCTTCTTTCATTAGTGGCTAACCTTGTGTCAGAGTTATTCAAGCCGAGCAAAGCCGAGCCCTCTAACTACACATGTCACGTACTCGAAAATTTTATAGGTACCTATTAGGTACCTACCTTTAATCATTCAATCAGCCATAACATAAACGTATAAAAATTGCTTAGGTAACTATATATACTTACCTACTCATTAAATATAGATTAATACTTCAGAAACATTTAACTACCTCTTATTTTAATACTTTAATAACAGGCTTTTTTCCAATGCAAAATTTCTATTCCCTTCTATTTATTTTTGTAATTATATTCATTAATTTTATAGGTTATTGACGTGTCCAAGAATTTATTGCACATTTTTATGGAAATAAAGATTTTTTGACTTTGACTAATAAATCTGAACAGAGTTCTCTAGATTCAACATTAGTATTAAATGAGGATGCGACGGCAGATCGCCAACTATGAGTTGTGAGTCCCATGTAGTAGGAACCTGGTCCATTGCCGTCTACTGACCATAGTTCTAAACTCCTTGCTGCTACTGAACATTTCTCTAACAGGATTGGGTATTACCTACCCGACTCGAGAATCGAACACGGAATAACGAAATCGAATTATATTCGTTTATTGGCACGGCTTGAATACAGGCATAACTTAGTTTACTGGTAATTGCTGTCTCCCGCGGTTTCACTCATGTTTGTGATTGCATACTGCTCCGCTCCGTGGCTCGTAGCACCACGTTATACTTAAAAAGAATCTATTTTTAAAATCGGTCCAGTTTTTTTTATTTAAGTCATCGCAAACAAAAATCTAGTCTTTATAATTAGTAGGTACAGAGGCATAGATTAACATTTACTGATTTCTTGAAAACTGTGGCAGCTAATATTGTTAGACCTGTAGTTCACAGACTTTTAAAAAATAAGGTGAGGAATTGTGTCTTGTGTAGAATTATTATACGTAGATACAAATAAGGCGATAGTAAACCAATGGCTTAAAGCATCGGACTTGCGATCGAGGGGTCAAGACAGTATATCCCATCCATTGAAATACCAACGTCCGATGTCCTTATACCGTATACACAGGCGTATTAGCTTAGCTGGAGGTATTAACATGAATAACAGTAAGTAGAAATTGTAAACAAAATTGCTAATAACCTTTAGGCAGGTATTTTCTTATTGGTCTGTCAAAATGTTACTCATTTACCGCGCAATACCTTTGTTACTTTACCGAAGATCATATTGTAAAGTAAATTGCATTCTAATCAGTGTTATTTTATTCTATAGATATGTTACTTTCATAGTAATAGACGTCGCAAAACTGCTGCCTAGATTATTTTCTTCTTATTGAGTGTATACCTACGTGTTGACTATGTTAAATAATAAGTAGAGCAATAACATAAGCACAGATGGCGTAATGCTTTAAATAGTACCTATTGCCACTGAGTGCTGTAGGTACGATCACCACATTTTGTAAACAGATTTTATAGTCCCCCGCGACACAGAATTTCTTCTAAGTGCAGGCGATATCTTTAATAAACTTACTACTTTTTTTGATAGTTGCAAGAGTAGATACGCCGATTTGCTTAGTCTCTTACAGATCTCTTCCTTAAGTGGTTTCCAAGTCAATTTATTATCTATAATTATACCTAAAAATGTTGTATTACTAACTTCATCTATTTGGGTATCCTTATAAGTAATATTAATAGGAGCATTTACAAGTCGCTGGTAGAAGTGCATAACTTTGGTTTTGTTAAGATTGATTACAAGATTATTGTCGTTGAGCCAATTAATTAAGTAATTTAGGTAAAGAATTATTAATCAAGTGGATAATTATTTGAATTATTGCATTCTATAATAGCTGTACACTCAAGTGCAAATATGTAGTACAGTTTTGTGTTCTATGATTTTTAGGTCATTGATATAAGTATATCAAGAAAAGCAGGGGCCCCAAAACGCTTCCCTGTGGTACGCCGTATTTTATTTGTCTAGCTGTGAACATACTCGTATAAGTTATTTCTAATTTAGTTATAGGACAAATTCTAGTAATTTCTGTGTTGCAATCTATTACTCAAATAAGATTCTATAAGATTTAGGACGTTTCCCCTAATATCATAGCAATATGTATAATATTAGTAAAGGTATGATTAATTAGTAACAGATGAATGCATATTATTTTGCTACTTGTGTTAGCATTTACTACTTACATTAGAATATTAGTCTTGATTTTATTTGAACACTAGCTGTTACCCGCGACATCGGCCGCGTGGAATTTTACAAAATAAATTCTAATATAAAAGTAGCCTAAGTTACTCTTTATAACATCAGCTATCTGCCAGTGAAAGTCCCGTCAAAATGGATCCAGCGGTTTCAGAGATTAGCCGGAACAAACAGACAGACAGAAAATCAAACATTTTAAATATTTATTATTTATTACATGTACCATAATTGTATACTTTCATATGCATGAAATAAAAAGCTTTTATTTTGAAATTACAAACAAACACTTCAATTTTATTTATTTGTACAGATAATGTTCATTGCACATTTACGCAGAAGTTCCACATGGCAGGTTTAATAGTCCAAGTTCTAAAGAACCCATTCTTAAGTTCTAACCACTTCTGCATATACCTTGTTGACTTGTGTTTCATAACATTATAAGGTACCATTTCAACATCATCTTGATCACATAATCTTCTTTTTAGAGTTGAATTAATATTTAACACATTAATGAATTGTCTATACAGGTTATATTTGCTTATACATAAACTGCTACTTGGTAGAAGAGCTTTTTTCTTGGTCACCCCCAGCTTTCTACCTTGCACTGCCACTTCAAATAACCTGAAATACAGAAAATGAAATCTACGTAATCAGGAACAATACTTACAGGTAGTCAAATTAATTGGAAATTGTGTATTGATAAACAAAAACTAGTTAATTATGAAAATATATTAAACCAGCTAACTCAACTAATTTTGTCCTGCCTGGACAAATAGATTGCAGCACTTAAACATAGTTTCATCTACATAATTCTTTGCACACAAAATCAATCCAGCCATTTAGGAGGAGTTCAATGACATACACACACAGTGAAGAATTATATACAGGGTGTGGCGTAAATAGTGGTCCAACGTAAAGGAGTCGATACACCGTGTTCCTAGCTAACATATACCGGGATATTAATCATTTTAAATAAAAGGTCTCAAAAAAAAACCATTTTTTTATTTTTTTAGAAAATCGTTACCTTGCATTACAAATTTGGCTGTATTTTCGACAAATATTATTATTTTTTCATTTTGTTTTTTTATTATTACTGCTAATTACATAAACCAACTTATCCAAATGTTTTTTATATTATCAAGTTCACAAGTAATAAAAAAAATGAGTTTATTTCCAATTTTCATTACTCACTCTAGCAAATCATGTGACTTTAGGTGCGTGTGGTGTAAAAAAAATGTACTACACCGTCAGTGCCCATTATTTAAAAAAATAGATCACTAAATGCAGATTCTAAAATAGTACAATACTAAGTGGTGGAAGTAAAAACAAGAAAGTTATTGGCATTTAAACAAAAAGGAGCTGAATTAAGGTAAGATTTTTTTTATTAGTAAGGTAAGTTACAAGTATTGTGAAATGTTTTAGATTTAGCAGTAAGTTTTATTTTAACTTTTTAGTTGTTTTAATGGATTTTAAAAATAAAAACTGCAATTTAAAATCAACAAATAAGCATTTATTAATAAAACCATTGATTTTTTTAACTAAATGTTCAAAGTGGCCACCATTAGCGGCGATGCATGCTCTGCACCGCCGAATAAAAGATCGCTTCAGCCTGCGTGCAAATCCGCTGGCATTTATTTCCTCAGCTGCATACTGAATTTTTTGGCGTAAGTCATCGATAGAAGTTATCTCAGTTTTGTAGACTTTTTCTTTCAAACACCCCCAGTAAAAGAAGTCCAGGGGGTTGAGATCCGGTGAACGAGGTGGCCACGACATTGGACCTAGCCGCCCAATCCATCTTTCTGGGTATGTCGCATGCAAATGATCCCGTACAATAACAGCATAGTGAGCTGGACAGCCATCATTCTGCAGCCACATTGTTTCTCGCAGTTGTGGGTCAACGTCTCTCATTAATTCAGGGAGGTCATTTACTAAGAAATTCAAATACCTCTCACCATTAAGAGTTTCAGGTAACTCGAAAGGCCCAATTATTTGCCCACCAATGATCGCCGTCCACAAATTTATCTTAAATTGATATTGGGATCTGGCTGTCCGTATTAAATTAGGATTTTCTAGCTGCCAGCTATGAAGGTTATGCATGTTAAAATAACCATCTTTTTTACACGACGATTCGTCACTCCACAGTATTTTATCGTAAAATTGTGGGTCTTCCCTCATTCTACGAAGCATTTCTCGGCAAAATTGAACTCTTAATGGCCTATCTCGTGGCAACAAACTTTGTACCCTTTGAAAATGATAAGGGTAGAGTTCATGTCGTAGTAGAACTCGATGTACCGTCCTCGTTGATATACCTATCCTCCGTGCTATGGTACGAACCGACGTTGTTGGGTCTTCCTCGACTAATTCCAATATTTCTTCATCATTGTACACCCTTGGTCGTCCCTCACTAGCGCCGCCTACGCCCGTGCCGGGTATCCTCCCCTCGGTATAGGCGTTATGCACTCTAGCAAACACACGATGATCCGGATGTCGACGATTAGGATATCTCTCCCGATACACTCGGGCTGCTTCTCTTCCGACGCATCCACATTTGCTGTAAATAAGATGCATGTCGGCATACTCTCGCGGTGTGTATTCAGACATTGCTAATTCTCCACTACACTGCACGTGTGTCCAAATCGTCAAGAATTTCAAAGTCCAAATAACGTAAGCAAAGTCGCAGGGATCACTAAAACAACGAGTCCATATCCCAAGCAAAACAGAGTCCAGAAAGAAAAAACAAATCGACGGCAGAGATAACACAGATAAAAACGAGGAGCGCATGCGACGTACGGTATTGCACTGGCTAGCTGGGCTATGTTTGTTTCCTGTTTGAGTTGCTATTTTGGTTGTCTCTTTCTCTCTTTAGGAAGACACCGGATTCCTTCCTTTTCACTCCCCATAACGTAATACGCCGATACATTCCAATGGGCTTTTGTTTTCTGCTCTGCTACCCATTTCCTAGAAAAAACTTGACCTTTTTTTACCTGCGGTACGTTTAAGGGTGAGCTAATGTTACACTCTGTTGATGTCAAATGTTTAAAATGTTACAATGAATGATTTCATACAAAATTGCAATACTTTTAAAGCTTAACTAAAAAAATGATGTTAAACTAATTCAGCTCCTTTTTGTTTTAAATGCCAATAACTTTCTTGTTTTTACTTCCACCACTTAGTATTGTACTATTTTAGAATCTGCATTTAGTGATCTATTTTTTTAAATAATGGGCACTGACGGTGTAGTACAATTTTTTTACACCACACGCACCTAAAGTCACATGATTTGCTAGAGTGAGTAATGAAAATTGTAAATAAACTCATTTTTTTTATTACTTGTGAACTTGATAATAAAAAAAACATTTGGATAAGTTGGTTTATGTAATTAGCAGTAATAATAAAAAAACAGAATGAAAAAATAATAATATTTGTCGAAAATACAGCCAAATTTGTAATGCAAGGTAACGATTTTCTAAAAAAAATAAAAAAAATGTTTTTTTTTTGAGACCTTTTATTTAAAATGATTAATATCCCGGTATATGTTAGCTAGGAACACAGTGTATCGACTCCTTTACGTTGGACCACTATTTACGCCACACCCTGTATATTGACATGTCCAAGAATTGCTTTTATGGAAATACATTTTTTTGACTTTGTCTTTGATTACATGTTACGGTAAGTGTAATTAATTGAAAATTATTGAAATTAATCACATTTATCAGTGTTTTTTAATAATTTAACCTCAGTACCGATAAATGTAATAATTTTCAAAAATAACGTAAGCTAAGCAAGCGTCTTTCTGTTCGATCGAACAACAGAGGAGATAATTTTAATTTTATGTTTTTGTTTGTTTTAAGCAGAACCAAATGATAAACGATTTGTATGTAAGTTCTTTAAGTAAAGAAAAGCTTTATTTTTTCATGTTGATTTTACGGTGTCTATGATTGTATAATTTTTATTTTATTTTTTTTGTTTGATTTAAGGTCGATTTTGCAATCGTCAGATAACTTTTATCTAGGAAATATGTTTGACGTTTTAATCACACTTACCGTAACATATATATAAAGATAGTATAGCAAAGTATTGTGAAGAACCTGCATGACTACATGACAAGTTCTACATAAAGTTGTTAAAGATATGTGAAGTCTACGAATCACACTGGGCTAGTATGGTGTGCCCAGCAGAGGGACAGTTTTAATAGGGCTGATATAATTATTAATAAATAGTCATAATGGTCTTTGGTATTTAGGGCAAAGACATGTGATGAAACATAAGGATGTATATATTGTATATAGATGAAACTATGTTTTTGCCAGGATTTATCAAAACAATATTAGGTATTTTATTGGATGATAAAAATCAATAATTCTGTTTGGCCAAACAGACATTATTACATTTACAAGTGTTAAACACAGTAGTACATTTATACACTTACTGAGTGTTACTATTAACCCACACTATACTACCAGCAGCTGGTCGAATATTATCGATGTTTCTTATGTTTGAAAATACTAATGAAGTCTGATAGAATTTAGGATTTACATCTAATGTTATTAAAGATTCAGAGTTTCTTGTCACAAGAGCTCTGTGTAATGATTGTTCGGAATATGGTACTCCACCCCCAAATATGTAATAATTGATGTAAATTGGACCACATATAATATCTATAAGACTGCCTTGTACACCCAATTCTATCCATTTTGCTATTTTATCACTGCAAGAGACAGATAATGTTCTATCACCTCTACCAGGCTTGGTTCTCACTTGACCAAGGAGGTGATAGTTACTGCCAGCCTCCTTAGGATCTTGCTCACAGTTAGGTAGACATTTGGCGCCTGTTCTGTAAATGTCATCATCCAACTTTTGTCTTTTGATTTCACTTTCACAAACATTCTTCTCTGCTAGCCGTTTCTGTGGTTTAAGTATTTCACCATAATGTTCCTCTTCCCCACTTTTAGATAAAATAGAAGCATCGCCACAGGGCAACTGTGATGAATAAAAAATAAACTGTATATTGTCTTTTAATTTAAGCTGTGTATTATCATTATTAAATATTGAAATCTCACCCTTCATAGCCTTTGTTATATTTTCATACAAATAAATTAAAAAGCCTCTTCGCGCAAATACTTCTGCGTGACTGTCATTTAATAGATCTCCTTTAGGGGACATTTTTGTAGCGCCAATACATTTTGATCCAGTTCCTAGTGATACTACTTCAGTACTTTGGCTAGACGTATCATATTTTATAAAACAAGATAGCACTGTCCACTCTTTTTCAACAGGCTTGCCAGACTTGGGTAGTTTATAATACAAATCAAAACAGTTTTGAACTACTTTGTCGACAAAAGTTTTATTGAGGTTATTCATTTTAAATTCATTTCACCATTTCTTCTATCCTTTTCTTGATTAGTATGTATTCACGGATCTCATATACAGAGAATAGTTACACGTATGTAATAAAATAATATATTACAAATGTACATATTGTCAACTAAAATAATATTATCTTGTTGTAAGATGACAGATGCCAGTGTGTGAGTGTGCATTTCGATGACAGACCGGACAAATGTCATGTTGGTAGGTGGTCCGTTTCACGCTACATTTTAATTATTTCTGTAATCTATAATTTACTTGCAGTCATAAATATAAAGTTTTCAGTTACTGTATAACTTTCCAAACCATCACTAGCTAATTATTAGCTATCGCACAATTATGTAGACATCAGGACCTCGATAATTTTTCCACATCAATATTTTTCATAAACATTAATAAAAAAATGATAAGACAAGTATATGAACTTTAGGTTCATAAATCTCCATTACGAAGAATAGCCCATGGTAATATTAAATCCAATATATTATATGTGTAACGTAAGTCTTTGTTAATTTGTCTGTGGCATGGTATCTCCCAAACTATAGAGTAGAGGTAAGGAGAACTATCTAGCTTAGCATATGAAAAAGTGTCATGCGTCAAATTAGGGTGGCGTGGTAGCAAATGGGCAAATTTCATAGATAGCGTTAGATAAAGTTAGTACAGTGAGATAGTAAATTAAACAAGGAAATAATGATATCTGCTTGGTTATAGCTCACTTTTCAAAATAACTAAGACATAGGCATACATCAATATAAAAAATAATTACATATCATTTTCTAATGTTTTGTTAATAGTAAATAGAAGATAATATAAAAAAGGAGACCGTCCATATTCGGCTTGAACGTGGACAATCGTCTTATAAACAAAGTAAAATATTAAAAGCTTTGTTTTAATATATTATAATAAATATTGGTTACTATCCAGTCGTATGAAATTGACGTATAATAAAAATGATTTCTAAAATATTTTCATTTGGTTTAAAACGTGTAATTGAAATGTACAATCCAAATGGCTTGTTTGTGTTGCCTATTAAAGAAACAGTGGACAAAAATCGGAACAAAGTGTTTAAAAAAATCACATTTAGAAATATTAACGAAATCTGAAAATAAATTAACATATTTTCATCATTTACTATATTCATATTTAAAATTCGACAATAATAATTAATGTAAAAATGATATGATATATTTGATAAAATATAACAAAATAAAATTGTAAAGTGTGTTGGGTAATTTATTTTCATATTCTAGCAACACTTGACTTATCTGTCTATTCGGTTTCCGTCATTGGCGTCATTCGCTTTGCGTTTGTTCGCTCGTATAATGAATATGAATGTGATTTTGTGTTCGCTATTTTGTGTTTTATTTTATTATTTAACGAATTTGATACTAAACTTCATAGAATAATATGTTCTAGTTTAGTTTAGGCTACTGAAAATTAATATTGTTATTACAATATAAAATTGTTTACGCTCAGGCCAGGGTCCCATACAAGATGGTCGGTCTTCTTTATGAACTTTAAAAGAAATATTTGTTATGTAATAATTAGGACTCCCTTAAATTTTGCATTTCGTACACAACGACTACACTCATAACATTCCCTCTTACTACGCTAGCGCTATTTTGATAAGTTTTAAAACTATAATTTGCTACTTATAGCTGGACATTTTTCAACTTGTCTTTACTTTAGATAGTTGTGCTATGATGCTCCTTACCTCTACCCTCTATAACAACAAACGGACGGACAATACAAACGGAAGACCGCTTTTAAATTGTTTTGTATTTGAACAGTGGTTTGATCCAAATTGTTCATAGCATGACTTGAGAACACTTTAAGATCATCATTTTATTTTCTAGTTAATGAAGGGTTAATTAAGTGACCAATTTTATTTCCACAGGTATGATTAATTCCAAATTTGGTATCCTGTTGCTTCAATGACTAACTCGAATGTATATCAAGTTGAATATTGAGTTAGTAGCTTTTAAGTAATAATACATATTTCGCGTACATGTCAGCAGAAAGTTGAGTTATTGAATTGAATCCTTGCAAAAATACTATGACAATAATAAAATAAGTCAGTTTTATAAATGATACAAGCCATTGTTAGGATAAGAAGTGGTCACCCAATGGATAAATCATTGGACGGACATTGCGGTCGTGATCACCGGTGGTGGAGGTTCGAATTCGCTCTACCTAAGTGAATCTACACCAAACTCAAACGTATTAGCGTAGATGGATGAGTTAACAAGAATATGATTAATTTGTAACTTGCATCATCAATTCATCACTCATGCTAAAAGCGCTGATAGGCTGTTATGAACAATATGTGTTGTGTGTATGTGATAGAATATTGTTATTATTATGTTTCTCTTATCACAGGTAGTTCACAGGTAGTAGAAAATACCTGGTCCATTGGGAGGCTTACACGGAGACATGGGTTCAACGTGAAGAGGCCTTCGAGAGTTTTAATCAAAGGTGGGAAGGAACACTTATAGCGGCACTAGCCGCAGTAGGCGTAGGACTATTGCTACGTATGGATTCTAATGTATGGGCTATAGGTATGGGTGTTTGGTGGACCGGTATATTGCTAACTATGGACGAAAAAAGACGTCTTCCCTGAATACTCTAATAGCATCAATGCAATGGGCAGACGGTGACTCGCCAACTCACTAGATGGGCCCTCTGAATAGCCACTATAGGCATACAAGCCAGCAGCAGAGGGCAACAAATATTATTATTATTATTATGCACAGATGCGGTGATTGGCGGTAAAACCTTCGTATTTATTTATTGTATTTATGAATCGACACTTAGATCACATAATCAGAGTTCAAGTTTCCAATTGTCCTATAAAAGTTTGGAATTTTCCAATGATCCTTACATTAGCTAGTATGATTGCAAAATTCTGGTATTGTGAAACCATTCTAGGTTTACCGACAAGTGCCTGACATCAAGAGTAAGACCGAGGCCCACCACGCACGATCGCTCTGACCGTATGGCCCTGCTAATGAGATGGATGAACATCATGCCGCGTTTTTCCACAAATTATTAGTGCGACATTTATTAGGTTCAATATGTACCTAGCATTAGTCCTAAACCCGTCGCGGGCGGTGCTACATCTAATTTGAACTATTTACGTAAGATCCATGTCAGCGTGTAGATAAGATCCGGTTATTCTCCCAAAGTAAGATATAATAAAGTAAACCCTTAAACAAATACACAACGTCAAGAATACCTACCTACGTCAAAAACAAACATACAACTAAGCTAGAGCAAGATTTATAGGGAATAAATAAAATATGATATAGGTGTTCTTACGTTCGCCAATCTAAATCGGCTAGGTACCTATCTAGTCCAATTACACATTTACTTTATTCTACATTTTATATTCAAATCACTCACAGACTAAAATTAACTTCCAAGTTAATGTACTTGTGGTACCAGTACTACTACCCCAATTTCACCATAAACCCAGAATATACCTAAATCTCCTCAAGCAATAAAGAGTAAGTGGTCAGTTCTTTTGTAATTTAGGGAGTGCTGTAGAGGGTTCATCAATCACACTGGCACTGATGCGGTTGACTAACGGGAACGAGAGATTATGACAACGGCGCATCATTCGTACCCACGCGGCCACGTGGGTACATTTTTGTAAGTATTCAAGTATGCACAGATAGTCTGTATATTTATATAGGTACCTAAGTACTATGGGTTTTATGACGGTACATAAGTAGCGCTACCGCCTTGCTTACCTTAATATATTCACTATTTATTCGCTGCCGTAAAAATGCGCATGTTTTGTATTTATTTACACCCTACAAATATTACAGTTTCGCTATGATTTCAATAGTACCTAGGTACGCAAGGTAACGCTCAGTCACGAGTAGGTACTAACCGTCTATTATATCGAATATCGGTATAATATGATCGTGGGAAATCCTTCAAAACATAAAAACTGCACAATGGAATAATATGTTGTCAGATACGTACGCGAGCTCGGGTAACATTCTGTGTGTTCGTTATATTGACCATTAGTGGGCGGTGATGAGAGAGGCTAGTTTGTCATTCCACGCCTCATTACTGAGCAAGGTGCGCGATGACGCGCAACATCTCTGCACCAATTTGAATATCAAAGCGTTCCTTCGATGCCTCAGATGAAACAACATCAAAGAACATAATATCCAACAATAGGATGACTTTCAATACTACCTACCCAATCTGTGACGATCGATAAAATTGATATCGTTAAAGATCGCTTTGCATATTTTATAATCCTACTTACAGAATGTTTACGTATAGATGAAAAAGAACGGCGTGTAACCAACATTTTTTAGTGTTTGGAAAGTAAATTTCACGTCCCGCGTAAAAGTTGTATGAAATGATGATTGACATTTTTTATTCAATATTGAGTAGGTACCTACCTATAATAAAATATTGAGTTTAAATCAACCCGTATAGATTGTTATTACTCCCACAACGAATTATAATACTCAAGAACTGATACAGGAATAAACTTTAACAATAATATGCAAAGGAAATGCATTATAGCCGAAGGTAAATGATAACATTACGAGCAATTGACCCCGGCTAAGTACTCGGCGCGGTGACAATTGACGTATCGGCGGTCTTTAAAATGACCCATTACTTTCAATCTCTTTGTCATAAACTCGAGTAATAAAGACATTTGCTTACATTTTACAATTTATTTTATAGATATTTATAATAGGTATTCGAATGTCGAATATTGGCAGACCAGGCGTTCGATTAAAAGCATGTGTCGAATGCCTTAATATTTCGATAACAAATTATAGGTACAGGTTTGAGATACACTGTAAATGTTAAATAGGGTTCAAAATGGTGGTATATTTAAATATCTTAGTAGTTACGGAGTAGGTACATATTAAGGCTCATTATTGAGTCTCAAACACTGGTTCATCAAAATTACACAAGCTAAGGTTCCTGTTTTTGCTTCGTTATAGTCAGCAATCAGCATATTAAATAAGTAGGTACTGACTGACCTAATTTTGATGAAACCGTTAATATTTTAGCGCGTATAATTATTTTTTTTATTAATATTCGATAGGCTTTGGTTTTAAAACTAAACTTTTTAATTTACAGTTAAATCGTATAGTTACTAGTTTAATTCTTAACCTTTTAATATTTTTACTTATACATACTTAGTAATTTAAGACATGGTAGATATATTTTAAACAGCAACATTTTAATACTCAGCTCTGGAATACTCCCTAAACCGGGCATTAAAAATGCCAAGCATATTCTAAGACCATATATCAAGAAGCACTTGGAGCAACTTGGAGAGTTTTGGGTTTGGTAATTTTGAATTTTACCGCAGGCAGCAGATCCAGCCTTTTAAATACACTAGACAAATAAGAAACGGCGAGCTGAGTACTAAACTAAAACCGACACGGTCAAATTAGAATAAATTTAAAATGGTAGGTACTGATCAGCGATGGTTTATCGGAAAACCGGTGGACTGCCACGTATACTTTTTTTATTGTTGTTTTTTATAAGAAAAATTATGTAGTTAGTCTTTGTGGTAATAAAGAATGTTTTCTTTCTTTCTTACAGAAGTCTCAAGTTCGATTCCAACGGGCAACTCTGACTATTCGAAGTTATGTGCGTTTTAAATAGTTAATAAAATCGCTCGCTTTAACGGTACCGTTAAATGAAAGCACCGTGAGGAAATCTGCATGTCCGGTAATTCTCCATAACGTTCTCGAAGATATGTGAAGTCTTCCAACGCGTATTGGGCCAACGTGGTGCCAGCCTAACCCTTCTCACATTGAGAAGAAGCCTATGCCCAGCAGTGGGACAGTGTAATACAGAGCTAATATTATTAGGTACTATAAAATGGTACTTATTGCGAAATAATTTCTCATGACCATTAATATTAGATTTTTTTGCTTTTTATTCTTGTTTTTTTTTGGAACTTTTACGCACAGCGTATGTCAGTTCTAACCTAAACAATAATTAGTTCCATAAGCAAAAAAGATAAGTCAGGTGTTAAAATCAAAACCGCCGCGAGCAGTGAACAGTGAAAGGGAAGGAAACAAAGCAAGGTAGGCACTGAAATGATCGGTTCCTAGAGATTTCTATACGCGTTATGTTGTTTATTTGTTTTATTACCTGACCTGTTATTTCCGTATATTTTGTAATGTTCTTTATAAATTTGTAAGACAAATCGAACCCCAAACTTTGATTTCGACGACTAGAAACATAACCTTTTATTTAATTAAACCTACATTATCAAAACAATTCAACAAATGGGTACCAGCCGCTACACGACTGTATCAATTAACAAATAGACGACAGCTTTCATTCACTTATATAGTCTTCTAAAATACATATAATATGTATACCTATAAAATACATTAAAAACTGTTTCGTAAATATTTATTTTTATCCAAGCATTGTTTAAGTCGTGTGTCTTCAACACAGAAAAATCAAGAATAAAATCTCTTGGACTAGACTTTGGTTAGCCTCGTAGGCCAAGCAAGAGTACCGATAACAATATTTATTAAACTCCAGGCAATTAAAGGGAAGTTATAAAGTCGTGCCAAAACATAAGGTCGTCGATGATGAGATAAACAGCGTGGCTCCAACATCAAAACATTGATTGCAAACTGCAGTACAAGGTCGTACGCTCGTTGCGCAATATTTGGGAAGTTTTATCTAACGTTAACATCTTCAATGCTATTCGAAGTCGTCATTCAAACGCTACATGAATTATTTAGTTCCCCAAAATTATGCAATAGCACGAATTGAAATCGTTTTGGTTCAACACTGACCCCTGCTGTGCGATCGCAGTTCTCCCTGTTATAAAAACGTAAAAATATTTTATAACGGTTCGAATATTGGTTGATAACTTTCGTAACAAAGTACCTCTACGCGAACAAGTAAGCACAGCCATGTACACATACGGTGTAAGTGAGTCGTAAAAGTATTTCAAAACATAAAATGCAAATGACATGTAGTACAGAAATTCATGACATCAAAAATAAATTAAGCTCTTTTGTTATTTATTGTTGAGGGAGCGGCGAAGGGTCTGTTCGAAGGAAACATACTTTAAGATTATGCAACGTCAGCGCCTTGAAAATGTTATAATGGGGAAACAGTCGGTGTGAAATAGCCCGCGGAAAAGTTAAGGGTTAGGTAGGTTTTGCGAACTTCACCTATACCTAATATTATAAATGAAAAAGTTTGTGAAGATGGATGGTTTTAATTCAATCACATGTAAACCGCTGAACGGATTTGTAAGAAAATTGGCACACAGATAGACTATGTGCTGGCTTAATACATAGGATACTTTTACATTACCCTGGTATGCGTTCCCATGGGATTCGAGTGGGTGAAATTGCGGCTAGAATCTCGTAATAAATACAATGATGTCAGTTTACAACTTTAGAATCCACTGGAGTCCAACGAAGTGGAAATGTAATGAAAAACAATAGGAAGTCTTTTGAAAGGTCATTATCATACTTATATATCAACTGAATGTATAGTTGCAAGTTGCTATGAAAAGAAACAACAGCGTTCTGGTCGTGTGGTTACCGTCAATGTTGTGGTTGTCCACAACATTCATTTGACCTTTACAGTAAGGATATACCAACATGTACTCCTTATAAGAAAGCAACGCTCATATGTCATAATAAAAATATTATCTAGAAGAAAGAGAATATCCAAAACTATTAATTTAGTTCTAAGAGCAAACTTTAGTAGTATGTGCCGTGCGATGACACTCAACTAATTGTACACTTGGCGATTAAAAAGAGTGGCTATGAGTTTCTTGCCCGTTCTTCTCATGAGCCCTACACACCCTAGCTTTGCTGAACGTGGCAGTAAATGTAAATTCACTTCAATTAAATGCTTTCGAGATTCGTTGTAAAGTAGCAATGCATTCAGATCATTAAGTATATACAGTTAGTACAACTAAAATGGAATCAGGACTTAAATCTTTCGTTATCTGCCAATGGTTTACACTCACATTTCGCTTATAACCGATTGGAATTTTTAAAGCTCAAAAACAAAGCGTAAAAGCAAAACTCAGATTTAAAAAAAAAACAGGTAGCTGCAAGTCATGTCATGTCCTTAAGACCACTTACCTTACCAAGTTTATACCGCGGAGAAAAAACAGCTGTTCCATACAAAATTGGACTTAGACCTCGACAAAATGTATAGAACAGCTGATTTTTTCGCGTTTTCGGAAATGTTCTAGAACAAAAGTTGTTTATAATAACAACTATAATCACCCCCTGAGAGGTTTACACTATACTAAGAAACACCCAGTTATAGATATTAGCAGTAGCCGTTTTTATAATAATATAATAATAATAATATTCTACCACATACACACAACACTATCTAGCCCAAACTAAGCAGAGCTTCTACTATGGGTACTAGACAATGGATAAACATACATACTTATATACTTTTTTTTTTTCGTAAATACATACATATTATACATAGAAACACCCAGACCAAGACAAACATCCATGTTCATGCACACAAATATTTGTCTTGTGCGGGAATCGAACCCGCGACCTCAGGCGTGGCAGTCGGTTACACTAACCACTACGCCATCGAGGCATATATATAGGTACATCTATATATATATATATATATATATAGGTATATATATGTATAGGTACACCTATTCAAAACGTTGCATGCCAAACGACATCAGTATAAAATCCAAACCATACCTAATAGAACAACCCGCTTAACTAGAAGCGTTTATTGTTTGACATTAAAAATATAATTAAAACAGATTGCCAACTGAACTGTGCAAAATTTCTATGTATTGTTAAACAACACCTGAGTAAAATACTTATCCAGAAAGCATAATTATGTCTACTATTAAAAGAATATTTAGATGTTAAGAATATTCAAATACTAACATATAACATGTAATTGACATGTCTATTAACTATTTGCTATTATTTATATTACATATCATAATTTAGATATATTTAATTTTCTACTAACATTAATAATTTGCCATTGTATTAACATTTGCATATCTACAGGTCGAAAATGGAAATACTTATTCACAATTGTAACACCTTTATATTATTATACCCCTTTTCGCAATAAACAAATTGATTGATTGAATTGCACGCCCGCATTATAATTTTAGATTAATATGCTCGTATTATGTGGAGGATAATAATATTCTCAATTATTATCCTCCACATAATACGAGCGTATGTGCGATGTATTTCGGATCTATCAATTTCAGACATCGTCTTGATAGAAAAACCCAAATAACACTTTGCCCGACCAGGCAGGCGAACCCTAAAGCTATAGTAAGCACGACACAGCAGCCGCTCCGTATTCAGCATCCCTGCGCCACTAAGGCAGTTTATAATCTACTTGTATGTACTTCAAAGATGTGAATACGTCAACCGAAGTAGTTGAGACCATAAAGAAGAACATCACATTGATCAATGTTCGATATTTGCAATAGCCCTCGGTCACGAGTCACGAGCTCAACCCATTCAAAAGCGATATCTTGTATAAAATCGATAAAATATAATCGATTGATGGCAATGGCGTCGTCCGATTAATCGATCCTGCATTGACAATGACATTGATACCAATGATGACAAAGAACTTGGTGATCCGGGTAATGCAGGGGAGCTCAAGTGGGGTCAAGTGGTAATCAGTGTACGAGTACACTCGGATACAAAAACAATGTGTTGATTTAATATCCAATAAACTTACAGTATAAAAAATACTCGATACATGACTAGATTTTGCCTGTGGCGTCGCTCACGTAAATGTAGGTAAGGTTAGATTAATAACAGTATACAAAATTTCATGAAGATAGGTCGAGTAGTTAAAGCGTAAAAGCGAAACAAACAAACTTACATTCGCATTTATAATATTGGTTAGGATTAGAATATGTAATATTTAGTTAAATGTATGTTTATCGCTGTTAGTGGTCGGTGAGCCAACAGCCTACCTGATGGTAGGCGGTAACATGCAGGCGTCACGAACATAGACATGGACGGATCATGCACTTACCAACAAAGCTATTGTTTCTTGGAAGCAATACTAATACAGAATACTAAAAGAAACACATCCATGCTGCTGCCAGCCGTAAAGTAAACAAGTGGCAACAGGCACACGGCTCGCCTGGGAGACTCGACTATCAAGACGTGGAATAACAGTGTCACGATTTAATAACAATTTGGGTATAAATGGTTTTTAAAAGAAGCGATAAAGCTGAAATGATGAAGACTAAGAAGATAAACTCTGTTTCTTCTACATAATATAATGATTGTTTTAGAGCAAGTTAATACACGCTAGATAAGTCCTACATGCAGATCTACATACGAAGACTTTACAACTAGATCTAGTTGTAAAATCTTCGTATGTAGATCTGAATGTCTATATCGACTGTATATCCCATTGTTATGCATATAGATTGCATGAAATGGGAAAATTCATTAAACTCAGCCAGTATAAGATTGTCAGTTGTAAGTAATAATCGAGCAGTTAATCTAAAGACAAATTATACAAAAGCACTAATGTAACGTCTAGCAGAGGTAGTCGTAGGTTGGTTTCGGTTTCAATACAGCAGATAACAAATCAGAATCGTGCCGGGTCCACATTAGCACGCGGCACGTTCCGGCGCGCACGGCATCTGATAGCTTATACACCAGCGCGAGCCGCTAGCCGCGAGCCCGTAATGCGCTCCCCGGTACACTATTTCAAATGTTATTACAGTTGCCATGTTGTTCCTGCCGCGTACACACTTCGTATCAGACGGAATAATCGCAAACCTCGCTCTACCCCATCCGATATGAACCAGCCGATTCCTTGAAACAAGTATTGCGTGAGACGGAAGCACCGCGACCGATGCTAGACCCAACACATTGTTCAAACCTTATTTGTAACATTTTAAGTACAAAACCAAGGAAATATAATATAATATTATAATAATAATATAATATTCTATCACATACACACAACACCATCTAGCCCAAACTAAGCAGAGCTTGTACTATGGGTACTAGACAATGGATAAACATACATATATACCTTTTTCTTTTTGTAAATACATACATATTATACATAGAAACACCCAGTCCAAGACAAACATCCATGTTCATGCACACAAATGTTTGACTTGTGCGGGAATCGAACCCGCGACCTTAGGCGTGGCAGTCGGTTACACTAACCACTACGCCACGCTGAACATCACTAAGCAAACATAATGTACAGCTCAATTTCATAATCAGTAATGTCTTAATGCAAAACCCACAGTTGTAAGCCGATTTATATATAAATTAAGCGCCACTTAATATGACAATTTACGAGCATAGCTAAAACGGCTCCACGTCTTGAAAACGCGAAGCCGGTGGCGTGGACCGCGAAGGCAGCCGACCGGTGATCAATTAATTCTACTCCTAGTAAGGACATCTTTATGTGTCCGCCGTGGAGTTTTAACGGTTCTTAGTAATAAGTGTAGGACTCCGCAACTCGTATGTCAGCCTGGTATTAACGGTTCTGAGATGGCGCTACGAATTACAAAAATACATATATTCAAATTCAAATATTAATCGCAGGATGCCAATTATATATTTTGATATAAATAATAAATTACGAAGTGTCGTTAAACGTTCTAAATATATCAACGTAATATAATTATTTTGGCCGATTCAATATCCCTGACTTTTTAAAGAGAGATTATACTTAATGCAATTTGTATATTTATGGTATTGATGCGTACTATAAAATGCAACAACGTATTTAGCTCCGTATTCGATAGTCTTTAATTGGTTAAACTATAGGTAAACAACGATCTATGCATAACCGTTAGATTAAATGTATGACATTTATTTTTGTTTTCTTTGATGTATTTAGGATCTATCTCTCCGCTTTTATATATTCTAATAATAATCATCCAGGCAATAGATATATACTTACATATAAAAGTCAGGCTTAGGTACTACTATAACATAGAGTAAGTCATAACGTAAAAAACGTTCCCACTCTGTACTTACGTAAATGTTTGATACATTTGCGGCCAAAATCGTGGACTTTATTTAGTGAGCATCAAGATGACGGGATCAATGAATCATAGACAACTTTTGATGTACTTAGATCATGAATATGAAACTTACACATGTTCATGTACTTAGGACTTTGCACGAGTTCTAATGATTTTCGTATGAATTAAGCAATAACATGAATCATCAAATTGAGGCCTCGTTGACGTAGTGGTTAGTGTAACCGACTGCTATGCCTGAGGTCGCGGGTTCGAATCCCGCACAAGTCAAACATTTGTGTGCATAAACATGGATAGTTTGTCTTGGTCTGGGTGTTTCTATGTATAATAAGTATGTATTTACAACAAAAAAAAAGTATATATGTATGTTTATCCACTGTCTAGTTCCCATAGTACAAGCTCTGCTTAGTTTAGGCTAGATGGTGTTGTGTGTATGTGATAGAATATTATTATACATAGAATCACATTGACGGGTCCAATGTTTTAATCACATAACTTTAATTTGGCACTTTGGCACTTTAGGGTGTGAATTACCTGCCTCTGAGTAGGCAGCGCTTTCAGAAGGGCATGACCTTCTGAAAGCGCTACTTTGATGTCAAAGTGATCAGGAACGTCCTAACATACTTCCTTTATCTTTATAAGTACAAATGTCTTATTTAGGGTACAAATAGTACATAATAATATGTAGTACAAACACTTTAATGTGATACATTTTGAATTGGGGACTTGATCTCGTCATCTTGATGCTCACGGACTTTATTAGCAAGATAGCTGTAAAATTAAAAAACGCCGTACTATAAACAATAAATTACATGTAACCGGAGTCGCACTTACCATCTAGTATATATAGGTACCTAAAAATGTAGTTGTTGCATCGGTCCTATAATATCTATATATCTATATATAGTATAATCTATACTTTATAATATCATAAATGTGAAAGTTTGTGAGGATGTATGGATGTTTGTTACTCTTTCACGTAAAATCTACTGAACCGATTGCGATGAAACTTGGTATGTAGATAGCTGGAGACCTGTATTCACACATAGGCTTTTTATTCCGATATGCCTACGGGAACGGGACTTACGCGGGTGAAACCACGGGCAAAATCTAGTATACGTATATATATACAGGGTGATTTTGAAATCGTGTAATTCCTTTTAACCACGCATTCTACTGGTGATATAGAATAACCCTGACAATATTTTTTCTTAATTAGAATAATGGTTTCGGCAAAATTAGAGTACAGATTTTTTTCATGAAATGATTTCAAATAGTCATATTTTAACCACCTGACACAATCTTAATATTTTACTAATTTAAAAATAATAACATAACAATAACTGATGTCGTAAATAATAAGGGGCAATAAAAAGGACCGCCCGTTATTATTTACGACATTAATTATTAATATGTTTTTTTTATTTTAATTAGAAAAAAAATAAAATTGCCTCGGTTGGTTAACATATGACTATCTGACACCGTTTCACGAAAAAAATGGAACAATAATTTTTCAAAAAAAATAATTCTAATTAAATAAAAATAAGGTCAGGGTTATTTTATATCACCAGTAGAATGCGTGGTTAAAAGGAATTACACGATTTCAAAATCACCCTGTATATATATATATATGGTAATATAATCGTGACTGCAACTTAGCTGGTTCGCCCGATCCCATTAGCGCGTCTGAAATAACCTTGTAGGTAGTCAGTATGTGATATACCCTTTTTAAAGGAGAATACAGCCATGACGTAATTTCACGAATTATAAAAAAGAAAAGTATCGTTTAATCAACAGTTGTTCTAAATTGTTTATAGCCATTCTGCATTAGACGGTATCAAATATAATGTGTTAGACACATTACGATGAATAGCAATTCCTTCAACTAGTGTGATGCGAGCAATGAATGCGACAAAGCAGTTGTCTGTAATAAATGAAGTGCGCTCGTAATAAGCCTGGGTGGTCTCATAACTGTGTAGGTACCACTTCACTTACATCTCTGTGACGAAGAGATATAGGGATGATTGATGGCACTTTATCAATTAGGTACGTACCTACTTGAGTCGAGATTGGCTGATGTAATCGGAGAGTAAACATGAAAATATGTAGGTAATATGTATCGATGGCGAGGGTCGAAGTCATGAAGGCAAACTGAGAAAAAACTAAGGCTGATATAAGCAGCGATTTTATCACCTGCTTGAAGGAGTAGCTGTTGCTGGTGAAAGAAACCAGTGTAAGCGGTAGACAAACGCGCATAAACGCATCAGTGACAGTTACCGTAATGAATCATTGTTATGACTAATTCTTCGCCGTACAACTATTGCTAACAATGTTATATTAGCGAATCATATTTAGGCGTATGTAGCCACTTTAACATTATCTTATTTATGACTAGAGTTTGCCGCGGTTTCTCTAGATTCTATCTAGATTTAGACAATAAATTTATAATCCTCGAAAACAATATTTTTTTTCTGGAACAAAGTTATGTCCTTTCTGTCCTGTCCCTATGTCCATTTCAGAACTCCTGACCGTTGTCAGGAGTTCTTAAAGATCTGTATGCGATCAGTTGAGAAGATAAAGCGTAAAAGTACACTTTTACGCCTTAACTTCCTGTGTGAATCCAGGTCTCCAGCTATCTACATACCAAGTTTTATCGCAATCGGTCCAGTAGTTTTTGCGTGAAAGAGTAACAAACATCCATACAAATTTTCGCGTTTATATTATTAGTAAGGATAGTTAGGATTAGGTTTATATTAATATAATTAGAACGTAATTGTGTACTTCACTGGTCTGAGCTTTGTCGATGTCGTGATAAAATTATTCTGTCTAAACATAAACATAGTAGTAAAAATGTAAAATAAGAACAAAAGTGTTTTCTAATTTATTCTACATGCAATTCCTCACGCTCGCTTCTCATCCGGCCAGATGCGACCGCAAACTACGCAAAAGTATACGTAGACAAATAATCTTATTTTGTTGCATTATTCTAGCACTAGTAGGGTTGTTGGCTGGCAATGAAATAGGCAGAGCTCGTAATGACCGCTATTACTCGAAGTAAATTCACATAATAGCGAGGCAGTTTATCGGCCGCTGTGCGATGACGCTCAACCAACCAAGAAATTCGCCATCAACACGGCCGCGGCAGATTGAAAGTTTTCTTAGTAAGTAATTTATTCTAAGTGAGTAATTTATAGTCATAATACCGATATTAAGAACATTTATTTACATAGGTATACAGGCACGTAGTCTCACGCCCCTAAGCCAGAGCTTGTACTATGGGTACTAGACAATGGATAGACATACATATATACTTTTTTTGTAAATACATACATATTATACATAGAAACACCCAGACCAAAACAAACATTAATGTTCATGCACACAAATGTTTGACTTGTGCGGGAATCGAACCCGCGACCTCAGGCGTGGCAGTCGGTTACACTAACCACTGCGCCATCGAGGCCGTTCATTAAGTTTACAAAGAAACACTTATGAACGTAAATATCTTACTTATAAATAAGTAAGTGAGTTGACAAAGTTGCTAAAGCTATGTACATATGGGTACATAAGTTAGTTGCTATGTTCAGGCAAAAGGTTGAGCCTATCAGATGATACCTGCAAGAAACTCACGGCCACTCTATAAAACGTCAATCATAATTAATATTATAAATATAAAATGTTTGTTTGTTACGCTATCATGCCTTAACGACTCAGCCAATCATCATGAAATTTTGCATACACTGTCAGGTAGGTACAGGGGTGGGCATAAGTTACAATTCATATAGTAAAATAAGTACTGCTTCTGAGCGAGTGAAGCCGCGGGCAAAAGCTATATACTTAAAAAAAGATTACGTAATTAAGGTTTAGTACTCTAATATTAATTTATTATAGACAATAGGATGATATGAGTGCGCATAAACTTTCATTTTGTGACAATGCAAAGGCAGCCCGTGATAAAATGCGGTGACGCAATTTTTATTTTTTGACATTCCTATTTTTATTTTTAATTATAATTTAGATACTAGATAACAACACAAATAATTACGAGCTACCTCTACATTACTAAATTACGTACATTATTAAATTGCTTCTTTGTTTGTTATGAATTCATGTCTTATGTAAGTTATGTACTAGACTAATCATCTTAAAACTTCGCATACATGTTGCCTTGGGTACAACAAACAATGTAGGGCACGTGTCATCTAGGTAACATTACTATTCCCGAGGGTCAGCAACTTATTGATAAAGGATGCGTTCCACTAAGCGCTCACAACACTCACGCTCATGACCACGGTTTTTTTCGTTCCACTTGTTTCCGAGCGTTACAATTGTAAATTCAATTGGAACAGATAATGGAGTGTTTTAAGCGTTGATGTAGATAATACAAATGGCAAATTAGAAAAAAAGCGAAACCTCAAAGAGGTTAGGTTACAATTTTCAAGTCTGATCAATAGACTCATATAGTTATTGGTTAACTGGATTTTACTTAAGAAAACCATTAATCTTCTTCTCCCTAGCCTTTATTATTCCCAAGTCACTTGGGGTCGGCTTTATAGTCTAACCGGATTTGACTAGGTATCAGTTTTTACACGGAGCGGCTGCCACCTGACCTCCGCAACCCAAAGGCTAGCGATACCCTAAGGCTAGACCAGTGTCAGGATATTATAGGGCACTGACTTCCCAATAACGACTGCCATAGATGTTCATGGCAGCCGGGACCGACGGCTTAACGTGCTCTCTGAGGCACAGAGCAAGCTATAATTGTCAATCAATACGCTCATAATATCGAAAAGTCATGTAACTTCCGAAAGTCAGAGGTGCGCGACGTGGGTTCGAACCCGAGACCCTCTGCATTGCAGTCTGTTGGTCTCCTCACTGAGCTATCTTTATCGCAATACTAACTATAATTACTAATATTATATATGTGAAAGTTTGTCAAGATAGATGGATGTTTATTACTCTTTCACGCAAAGACTACTGAACGGATTTTGAATAAAATTTACAGTATTATTGTTTATTCATCGGAATAACATAAAGGCTACTAAAAATCTATTTTAACTTAAATCTACATGAAGGCGAGCGAAGCCGTGGGCAAAATGTAGTATTTCGTAATTTTGTGAAGTATTTAATTAATTTACATTCAAATAAGTATATTCAAAATGTACTTATTTTACGGCGACAGTTGGATATTTGGTAGTGCGTCGCAATAATGCTCCAGAAAGTATTACACTGACGGACTCATAAACTGCATCAAAGTTCAGGATTACTTTCGAATTAATATTTTTGATAAGTATGCAAACTTTTTAGATTAAACTAAATGAAAATGTCTCATGAAAATGTCATGAGACTGTCCATTAAACATGAAAACAAACAAAATTTAAAAATAGAACTGCGGTAAAAGATTAAATTATAGCCGGGAAAATAAAATTTATGCAGTCACAAATTCGTGTTTTATTAGAGTAAAGTTTGAAATTTATTATTTTTGTTTATTTTTCATTTGCGATTTAAATAATTGTTACCAATAGTATTGATTATATTTCTTTTAAACTCAACGAAGGTTTCGTAACCATAAATATACTCGTAGATACCTACTTCGTCCGAACAAGCCGCTCAAATTGTGGCATTGGTGCGGAAAGGCTTGGATCAACGAACGATTGCTAGAAATTTAAATTTAAACCAGTCTACGGTGTCTAGAGTAGGTATACCGATGGTTTGTAGAGACAGGTTCTTACAAAAGGAGACCCGGTATCGGTAGAACTCAAACAACCAACCGTCGTGACGACCGATTTATTGTTTCAACTTCCCTACGAAATGAAAACAGAGCTGAATGAAGTGCGTGAAGTAAACGTGAGTGCACGAACAATAAGAAGGAGGTGAAAGGAAGCGGCAAACAGCCCTTTTAGACCAGCAAATGGTCCAAAGCTGTCTGCAGCTGACAGACAGGCTCGTTTAAAATTTGCGCGTGAACATCTTAATTGGACTGAAGAGCAATAGGCCTCCATATTGTTCACCGATGAGTGTAGGACATGTTTAAATGGTGCAGACGGTCGCAGAAGAGTCTATCGTCGATGTGGGGAGAGATATGCTCAATGTGGCATTGATGAGCGTGTTCCTTTTGGAAGCGGTTCGTGTATGGTGTGGGGTGGCATTTCGATGATCGGGCGAATGGAACTCGTGTTCATCGACATTTGACGGCACAAAGTTGTATAACAGAGGTTTTAGAAGCTCACGTGGTTCCTTACATAGGATTAATAGGCGAAAATTTTACTCTAATGCAAGATAATGCCCGACCGCACGCCGCTGCACAAGTTCGACAATATTGCGAAGAGGTTGGGATACGTATCATGAATTGGCCAGCACGAAGCCCAGATCTTAATCCCATTGAGCATGTTTAGGACAGTGTAAAAAAAGCTGTATATGCGAGAAATCCTGTGCCCACAACAGTGGCTGCACTAAGAAAAGCGATTTCATAAGAATGGAACAATATTCCGCAAGACCGTTTAATAACCCTAATCAGATCTATGCGGAACCGATTAGAATCTGTAATAAGGGCACGTGGAGGCAATACATCGTATTAAAAAAGAAAAATCCTATGCTTTAACATTTTTTTTATTGTGAAACTAATTTTTCAATAAACCAACCAAAACCAATATTTGTTACATTTAAATTTATTGTTCAAAAAAATTGAATGGTCCTTTCCAGTATACAAACATACACTTAAGGATATATGCTACGACTCTAACGTGGATCACCTGAAGGCAGCGTTCAACCAAGCCACAAAGGTCTGCAAGAGGGCATACTTAAGAGCGGATGCCCAGCGCGTCGCACGGTTCGGCCAGGAGCTCATGGCCCATCCTACGGGCAGTCGTAGCTATTGGCGCCTGGCCAAAGCCGTGCAGTCCAACTTCTGCCAGACCTCGCTGCCCCCTCTGAGATATCCGAATGGATCACTGGCTCATCGGCCGCAAGAGAAAGCAGATCTGCTTGCAAATCTCTTTGCGGCCAACTCCCGAATCGATGACTGCGGTTCGCAGCCGCCTAACATTGCCAACTGCGGCTACACCATGCCTGGTATACGTATCAGGCAACGTGACGTTCGTGCGATACTGCAGTCTCTCGATGTTCGGAAAGCCAGTGGACCTGACGGCATCCCAGCTGTGGTCCTCAAAAAATGTGCAGCGGAGTTGTCTCCCACACTTGCGCGCCTATACCGTACGTCTTACGCCGCAGGCTTTGTGCCTGAGGCTTGGAAGGAGGCGAACGTTCAACCGATTCCCAAAAAGGGGGACCGTTCCGAGCCAGGCAACTATCGACCCATAGCTATCACCTCAGTGCTCTCCAAGGTGTTCGAGCGGATTATTAACACCCAAATTGTCCGCTACCTGGAGGCTAATACGGCTTTCGGGCTAAACGATCAACGGGGGATCTTCTAGCGTTCGTCACGCACCTCTGGAGTGAGGCTATGGACAAGCACGGTGAGTCTTTGGCTGTCAGCCTAGACATAGCCAAAGCTTTCGATAGAGTCTGGCACCGGTCTCTTCTTTCCAAGCTTCCGGCCTATGGCTTGCCCCCTCAACTGTGCACCTGGATTGCAAATTTCCTGCAGAAGCGTCGTATTCGGGTCCTTTGCGACGGTCGCGCTTCCAAATTTATGCAGGTCAATGCAGGAGTGCCTCAGGGCTCCGTCTTATCCCCTACGCTCTTTCTTCTGCATATCAATGATATGTTAAATCTCGGCAACATACATTGTTATGCGGACGACAGTACCGTGCATGGCCGATATCTCGGACGTCCTGGAGCCAAACAGGCTGAGGTTGTGGGGAAAAGGCAGGATCTTGTCGTTGAACTTGACCAGACCTTGAACCGCATCTCTGAATGGGGTGCCAAGAACTTGGTCCAGTTCAACGCCAAGAAGACCCAGGCATGCGCGTTCTCAACAAAAAAGTCTCCGTTCCTTCCCCTCCCTTTGAAGAACACTCCACTGGTGATACGTGACAGCCTCTCCATCTTAGATATGGATCTTTGCCGCTCCCTTAATCCCAAAACCTATATCGAGAGCGTCATTAGGCAAGCTTCGCGAAAACTCGGAGTTCTGAACAGGGTGAGGCGGTTCTTCGCGCCTGGGCAGCTGTGCCTATTGTATAAGGCACAAGTGCGCCCTTGCGTGGAGTACTGTTCTCATCTTTGGGATGGCTCCGCGCAGTACTTGCTAGACGCTCTTGACAGGTTACAGCGGCGGGCTGTCCGTATCATCGGAGATCCAGAGGTCACGAGTTCACTGGAACCTCTGCAACTCCGTAGGGATATTGCCTCTTTGGCATGTTTCTACAGAATATACCACGGGGAGTCCTCTGAAGAGTTATTCCACCTTATCCCGCCCTCCCCTTTCCTATCCAGAACAACGCGTGCTGGGCTCAGATGCCATCCTTACACGGTGGAGTCGACTAGAGTGCGTACCAACAAGTTTGGGTCCTCATACCTCTGCCGAACGATCAAGGCATGGAATTCTCTGCCAAGGCACGTGTTTCCTTCTTCCTTCAATCCCGGGTCCTTTAAGCGGGGCGTGAAAAAGCACCTTCTCAGGCCGTCAAAGTAGAGACCTCAACATCGCCTCGGCTGCTATGAGGACGATGTGGAGGCCACTGCTCTTGGACCACACGACTGCTTACCATCAGGTGGAGTGTGGTCATTTTGACGAGCAAAATAAAAAACATAAAAAAAAAAATAACAAAAAAATATACTTCGCTGTTATGAAGTTAACGAAACAAACTATAGGTTTCTATTTAAATTTGTATAAAAAGTTTGAATACTTAGTTAAAATGTTTACCTATTTCAAAGGCGTCTTGAACATTGATGCAGTTACTATGAGTCCGTCAGTGTAGTTCATCCAGTTCAGATGAAGAGTGGAATACCATTGTACAAAATCATGATCGTGAAAAACGTAAACTTAGACCACGTATTTACGATTTACATATGTAATTAATCGTTACTCTGATGAATGACTTTAATTAAATGTTTTCTGTTACATGTTACCTACACTGTAGATTATAAAATTATTATTTTATAATCTACAGTTTTCATCAAAATCGTATCAAATAAAGTTATATTTTCGTAGTCGCCATCTTGGTTACTTTATATTTTAAAAAATGGTGCTTAATTTCTCAACGCTCTCAACGACCCACCTCTCGGGATGGGTCATCGTAAGCTTTGCGTGAGCGTGAGTCATGACGTCACGAGTGACGTTTTCGCCGCGACCACAACGATCGCATTCGTCATGTGGAATAGCTAAATGAGCATCTTAGGCGTTGTGAATGCTAAGTGGAACGCACCCAAAATCTACACTAACGCGAGCGAAGCCACGGACAAAACGTGGCCTTGTATAAAACAAGCAAGTTATTCTTTGAGTTTCTGTCATTTAAGTAGGAAACGTATACCAAGCGGGACTTGGACAAATGTATTGTGAACGTAATGTAAACGATGTTAGGGACCTATTATCAGCTTATACCAATTGTTTGTGTTTAAGTTATGACTGTCACTATTCTTATCTAATAGATGTATATTATATTAAATAAACATAATGTTTATAAATATATATTGCGACGCAGCAGTAAGTAGGTACAGTTGCGTCACAATATACAGTATGTATAATAAACCCTGTCCGATCTTTAAAGGTGTTATACAGAGCTTATTATACGTAAGTGACATCCTTTTATAAAAATCGTAAAAACATTACCCCAGTAAATTTCATTTACTTATTTAAAATAATATGTTAATAGATTACCCATGGCAACACTGACAACTAAAGGTAAACAAACTTGATGTATATTTTTTACTAAATACTCAGTTTAAAAATAAAATGCTACTGAAGATCAATGTAAATACAACAATAACGATTACTAAATCAATTGAACTGTGTTTAAGCAGTAGTTTATTTGTTTTATGTGTTTGTGTAAAAAGTCACATCAAGATTTTTTTACCTTTAGTTAAGTACCTAACCAAATGGCGTATAGGTATCACTAAAGATCGTAAAGGTTCATCGAATCCGTGCCGCGCTACGCCACGCCTACCTACCTACACCTTAGAAAAATGTGACCATCAGAATGGCGGGTCACTACTCACTACCCATATTTTACATCGAAATAATTATAGGAAGTGGCTACCTAGTTGTTACTAACCGCCATATAATTGCTACCCCCGTTTTTTTAAAAGTACCTACACCTACTTACTACTTTTAAAGGTGACGGTCTATTCTGACATCAGGATGGCTGTTCACCTATCCAGTGAGAACAAACTGCGCAAATTAAACGAGTTTTTTTTAACCAGGTGTTGCTACTAGACTGCTACCTTTATATACATGGTTTTGAGACTCATAGCTTTTAAGGGTAAAAAGTTATTATCAATTTACTATTTTGATGCCTAAACGCCTGTAGAATTAAAAGAGCATATTTGGAATCAAATACAAAACAGGTATTTTATAAGCAGGCGCTACATACCTCAAAGAATTTATTTTAAAGTTATCTATTATACATATTGTAATTTATGTTTATAATATATTATTATACAGTGCAAATCAACTGATAATAACTTTTTATCCTTAAAAGCTATGAGTCTCAAAACCTTGTATATAAAGGTAGCAATCTAGTAGCAACTATTGGTTTAAAAAACTCGATTAATTTGCGCAGTTTGTTCTCATTGGATAGGCGACCAGCCAGATGTCAGAATGGCCAGTTTTTATTAAAAGTAGTATACTTTTAAAAAAACAATGTGTAGCAATTATATGACGATTAGAAGCAACTAGAAGCAACTAAATAGCAACTGTCTATAATGATTTTGATATAAAATATGGATAGTGACTCGCCATACTGATTATCACAGAAAATGCCACCAAAAGTATGCCACGCTCCGAGTCCTTGTCAAGTTTAGTGGAGTGTTGCTAGATTGTGCGAAATTTTAGTAATTTAAGGGTAAAAATGCTGATCAATACTGTTTTAACGCATTACCAGCCGGCGGGCATACGCCAGGTCCTTAGCTGGTAACCGTTAGGGTTATATTGAAACACGTAGACTGATTAACTGAGAATGTATTTACAATTATTAAGCTATCTTATATCCCATTTATTAGTCATGCAAGTAGCGGTAGCACTAATGTGTACAATAATCATTTCCACCAATCAGCGACAAATTAACAAAAAATCTAACATTTACCAGTCAATTCTTGGAAATCCTTATGCGTGTGTGCGGGCAGCGCGGCGGTCCTTACGCGAGTGACCATGGGTTGGAATACTTGGAATCTTCCCTACATTCATAAAAATCTTCACCGCTAGCACCCTCTGTAAAATGTGCGCGAACTAAATTCATCTATGTTGCAAGTATAAAATATATAATGAATTTCCGTAGAATTTGTATTAATAGTGACCTTTGAATTCTACTAAAAATCGGCAAAAATGATATTAATTCTACAATTAACTGAGATCAGATAATTCTAGTAATTATTTTTTCCGTTAGAAAAGCGTTAAAATAAGCTTCAGGCTTAATTTAAGTTTATTTATTTAAAGAAATGGTACTGGTGTGGTAGAAATACGTTTTATTGGCTGGTGTCAGTTGACATTTCAAATAGATAATGGCGGCCGGCTTGTTTACGTGCTCGTGCGCATTTACTTTTGTATTCCGTGATATTCGCGTTGAGTTGAGCTTTAGTTCCTCCGCGTATTTCAGGAATCCAAACACTTTCATCGGTCTTTCCACAGTTCAATAGGCAGTTATGACAAATCATAATAGCAATATGAAATAAATACCTATTTTGTGTTTATGGCCATTTTTTTATTCTGTAATGTATTGTAAATGTGAGAAAATGATGAAAAATAAAGATTACTTGTTACTATACAGCATAGTTTTATTTTAATACCCAGTTATTTAAATAAAATTAAATTCAGAAGCACAATAATAAACATAAATAAGCGACATCTATTGTCAGAAAAAGATACTACTACTTTACCACACAATTTGTAGGTGGCGATACTATCGCTTAAAATATCGAAGTTGCCACTCTATTACCCAATATATACTTCTCTATGCGAGTGACCGTGAGCATAGATAATATTATACTATATAGGGTATAGATGAGCCACTTTCGTTCAATAATAGAGGACAGAATAACTTTGCTTTTCCGGCTGTCTCAGAGATGGCGTTAGTTATTAGTATTATTTAAATCCGAGGCTCACTAGATGGCGTATCGTGACTATAGCCACAATAATTCTTATATAGGTACTTATTTATGTATATATTTTCATTGATAAATATTTAATATAAAGAAAATGCGTTATATTATTTAAAATTTAAATTTTTACTTTCTTTAAATAATAATAATAATAATATTCTATTACATGTACACACAACACCATCTAGCCCAAACTAAGCAGAGCTTGTACTATGGGTACTAGACAATGGATAAACATACATATATACTTTTTCTTTTGTAAATACATACATATTATACATAGAAACACCCAGACCAAGACAAACATCCGTGTTCATGCACACAAATGTTTGACTTGTGTGGGAATCGAACCCGCGACCTCAGGCGTGGCAGTCGGTTACACTAACCAATACGCTATCGAGGCCGACATAATACGACATGACCTGTACTTTTACAGCATCGCTTGGATCAAATTCTCAATTTAACCTTTTAATATATTATTTACACCTTTACACCAACTGTGAACGACGATATTAATTGCCATTTGTACAATGGACTTAATAAGTAACGACCTATGTGCTTCACATGCAATCATATTAAAATTCACATCCATGTTTGTATAATATTCGATTCTTTCTTTGCAATAGATTTCACATTTTTTTCTGCATTTGTCGCTTTGCCCCATGGCTGAAACAAAATACACTGTACATTAGTAAAATACTTTAAATTATCTACTTTATATGTTTGTCATAGAGCTCAATATGGTCAATTGGACAAAAAATAGCTTCTGAGTTTTGTTTAATGAAAGAACAAATTAAGAGCAAGTTTATTTAGAAAATAAGAGGTTGAGGCTTGTCTCTATAATTTGGTGAAAATAGCAGAGACTTTAGTGCTTCAGAATGGTTTCTGATCTTATGGTATACATAATAATGATAATATTTTTAGTTAAAAAAAACAAAAACAACTCGATGGTTATTGTTGTATTAGGAAGCATTAGATTATGTTAATAATGATTAAGTATTCTAATGTTCTTATATATTGTCTTACCTTCTTCTTTGCATTCAAAGTAATATTTTCTATAGTCCGACATTTTTATATGAGTAACATTACAGTCCATTATATCGCAGCCAAGTCAAAAGATTATCAAAATTCAGGTATGGAAAGCCAAGGTCAATCAGATTAGATATGAAACAAGTCCAAATTCAAGCCAGTCACAAAAAAAACGTGAAATATAAAGTTCAATAGCAAACAACAAATTTTCAAAAACTTGTGGTAAAAATGGCGAGCTTGCACATAGCATAGATATTATACTAAGCAGGAATTCAGAATTTTATGTCAGTGTTGCAAGTTAAATGTATTCTATTTTAATTTTTATACTAAGAATGCGTATGAAAAAATAATGATTTTGTAGCGACTACATCTTATGATAAGTTAAAATGCACAGGCATGCAAATGTATACACGCGCCACACTAGTATATAAGCTTTACTTTTATTGAAATTAAACAGACTATAACACCATCTGAGTCTCGTTATACTTATTGCCAAAACGTAGGCAAAATTTCATCGCTTTCCAATTATTATACATATATCAACTTTATTCATAAAACATAAAAAGTTTAACATGTTTTTAATGAAGTATTTTAAGTGAAGCGCCATCTATTGTCAACTTAGGTAAACAGAGGTTGATTAATCCTTTGGCTGTCTACAAAATGGCGCTAAAAGCAACGGCATAGTTAAATGTTCTTCAGTGACATGCCCCTGGTTCGTGAGTATAAAAATAGTGCCTCGTATAAAAGCAGAAAGAACTAAGAAGTTCCGCGTCGCCAGTTCGTAAGTTGGTATTGTCGCGGCTAGACGTATGATACACCGTTCGATCGCCTTCGCGCGTCGCTTGGTTTTGGCGCGGCTAGACGTATGATGCTCCGTTCGATTCCAGGTTCCTCATAAACTTATGTTGTTTTTGCGTATATACATACGCCACATCACTCCCGCCTAAGCGAAGCGTACGTTTTGTTTCACTGCGCGGCCGCTCTGGTGACGTGGGAATTTCACGGTGAAGGCATTGGTATGGGTGATGTGTCTGGCGTGTTTGTTGATGTTGTGTTTTCTAGCGAATCTTCCTCGTGGAGTAGATGTGCTTTGGTGACATCAATCTGTCAATTGAAATTACTGCAGTGCGTAGCGGAAGTTGTAGTGTGAAGTGCTTGCCGTCGGTACTGCGTTCAAGTATTTGATATGGTCCATCGTATGGTGGTGCGAGAGGTCTGCGCATGATATCGTTGCGCACAAACACATGCGTACATGTCCTGAGTATATGAATGTGTTTGACTTAGATGCTCGCCTTGTTGATGTTGGTGATAATGATGACATTGTTTCAGTCAGCTGACGGACAAATTCCGCGTCTTCAATGTTCGGCTTGGTAGGTGCGAAGAAATCAGATGGGATGCGTAACGTTGATCCAAATGTCATTTTTCCATTAGCTTGTGGGTGAAATGCAGTAGTACGTATTCGAGTGACGCCTATTTTCTTCATTAAAGCTTGAAATAAAGACGATTCGAACTGTCTCCCTTGGTCTGTAGTAAGTCGTAGAGGACATCCAAACCGCGATATCCATCCCTCGTACACGGCCTTCGCGACCGTTTCGGCGGTAACGTCACGAGTAGGTATTACCTCAGGCCAGTTAGTGCAGCGGTCAATCATAATAAGTAAGTATCTATAGTCATCTGATGGCGGGAGGGGCCTAGCTATGTCCACGTGCAGGTGTTCAAAACGGGATGATTGTTGTAACTCGCCGAGCAGGCTAATGACGTGTCGATGAACTTTCGCTCGTTGACAGCTGATGCACGCCTTGGCCCATATACCTACGACTTTGTTTATAGATGGCCAAAAAACTTTGTCGTCATTATTCTTCTTGTTGTACGAACGCCGGGGTGACTTAGTATGTGTTGTGCTTTAAAGGCTGCTACACGGTAAGGCAATGGTAGGTATGGTCGAATGTTCGATGTCGATGTTTCGCACCAAATAGGCCGTTTGACTCCCGGCAGGTTTACGCGGGAAAACTTCAGTCCGCGGTTATTTATGCAATCGCGTAGCTCGGCGTCCGTTTCTTATTCTTGAGATAACTTGTCGTAGTCCATCGTTGCGTTGACTAGTTCGATTTCCGCGATACGTGATAACGCGTCAGCGGCTTCGATCTTATCACCGTGAATGTATTTGATGTTAGTGCAGAATTGGCTTATGAAATGCAATTGTCGTTCTCGACGCGGGGTGTCACTGCTACTCAGCGTTCTTGTTAGTGCGTACGTCAATGGTTTGTGATCCGTACATATGGTGAGTTCGTTGCCCTCTATCAGTCGGCGTAGCATTTTAACAGCTGTATACATTGCTAGAAGTTCGCGATCGTATACACTGTATCATCTCTGCGTCTCGCTCATTGTTTTTGAGTAAAAGGCGAGTGGTTTCCACATGTCTTTTTTCTGTTGTAGGACTGCGCCGAGGCTAGTGTCAGACGCGTCGGTTAGTAAGCATAACGGTGCGTTAGGTATTGGGTGCGATAATTTAGTGGCCTCGAGAATGCTTTGTCGGCATTGTTTGAAGGCTGCTTCAGCTTCATGTGTCCATTGTATAGGTGTTATGTCGTTTTTCTTGCTATTGTGTAGATACTTGTTTAGTAAATTTTGGTATTCGGCTTGATGGGGTAGGCAGCTACGGTAGAAGTTGATCATGACTACAAATCTTCTTAACTCTTTTACTGTAGTTGGTTTGGGAAACGTAAGTATGGCTTAAATGCGTTCTTCTGTGGGTTTGATTCCGTCCGGTGTAACTTCATAGCCGAGGAACTGTATCTTGTTTTTGCCGAACTCATATTTATCGATGTTTTTATTTAGAATGACGCCGTAGTTGTCGAGGCGTTCGAGAACTTGTTGTAAGTGACGCTTGTGATCCTCTGGGTTTTCTAAGTGTACTAATAAATCATCGACGAAACAAAATACGTTGTCGTCGAGCCCTCGTAGTACTTCGTGCATAAAACGTTGAAATGTTTGGCCGGAGTTGCGTAAGCCGAACGTCTAACAGTTGAACTCGAAGACGCCAAAAGGGGTTATTATGGCCGTCTTCGCAGCATCTTCTTTTTCAATAGGTATCCAGAAGTACGCCATTTTGAGATCTAGTTTTGAAAAGATTTTTCCCCATGACGCTAGTACCTAAAATCTTGAATTCTCGGAATAGGGGCTATCGCTAGATCGGGTACTGTAACGGCGTTCAATCTTCTATAGTCGCCACAGACGCGTAGCGAACCACCCATTTTCTTAACGACATGAAGCGGGCTGGCCCATGGACTGTTTGACGGTTTACAGATTTCCATCTCCATCATCTTCACAAATTCTAGTTTCGCAGCTTTGTATTTATCGGGTGGCAGAGGGCGCGGCCTTGAATATATTGGTTGGCCTATTGTTTCTATGCGACGAGTTACGTTATGCTTAGTCGGAGTTTTGAGTGACATGATAATAATAATAATAATAATAATAATGTTTATTCCTCAAAAAATGCACATTATAAACAGAAATATGGCTTTTACAATTATATAATTATTATTATATAATGATGTACTATTATTAAAAACTCTGATCTCTAAATTAGGTATATACCTGTATATAAGACCAGTGCTACCCGTGAGTCTTGTAACAATAAAAAGCCATTATTTTAAAGTAACAGAAGAAAAGAATAATAATGTAACGTTTACTTAAAATAAGAAATTATAAAAGATAGATGGCGCTGCGCCACGCGTAACATCAGCTCTGTGTATTAAAATTTCTAAAAAATAGTTAACTCATAGTTATTAGTAAAATAATTAGTGCATCATTGATAAAACAATATAATAAGTGTGTGATAGTGTTATCTCGACATAAACTCAAGTAAAAGTGCATAAAAAACCATTTCAAAAATTAGTTGAAAAAGTTTGTTTACATTTAAACCAACCGTGAACATTCAGTGAATTAATTATATTACAACAATATACAGTTCATAAAAACAATAATTGTTTACTAAAAAGTGAATAACTAACACAAATAAGTGTATTTATAAAAATTCTAAGTGATAAAAAATAACCGACGGTATCAACAAAATACAAAATCATAACGTCTCGCGCCTTTCAAAAAGTTGTTTACTTAGTAGAAACAGAACAGATATTTAGAACGTCCAAGTAGTTACCATTTGGCTGAATGGTTTCAAAGCGTGACACTGTGTAACCATATGTGCTGTGGTTCAAATCCAGCCTATACTAGATTGGACTTTTTGTAAATGTTCTCAACAAATTGAACATTTCTTTGTAAACATTCAATCTTCATAAATTTGAAATACAAAACTTAGAACACTTTGGAAATAAGTTCCAATTCTTACCGCAAGATGTCACTAGATGCTAATTTGGATACTTCTAAGGATACTAGTTATAATATGCTCAGTGGCAAAACCGAAATAATGGATACACAGATAAATAACGTAACATTAAGAAACAAATGTAAGATAAATATTCCGACTGATAACTCTTTCGAAGCATTATCCGAAATAATGGAAACTGAGGATGAAATTGCATCTCTTGTGTCAACATCCTCTTGCGGTTTTAACCGAAGCTACCCTGAATTACATATGCGCTCACAAGATGATATTACGGAACTTAAAAACAGAATATCTAAACTTGAGGAAAATTTAAAGATCGCTGAACATGAAATAGAAAAATTATTATTAGAAAACAGTGCACAAGCGAAAGAAATTAGTAACTGCAAATTAACAATCGGTCCACCACCAAGCCAAAACGGAAAAACTTAATTAAATCTAAGCTTGATTTTATGAACATGCAAGAAAGCCCAATTATTAAACAAAATAAATTTAAGAAAACGCCACCTGTCGAGGAAGAATGTATCAAAGTTTCCATGAGCCGAAAACCAATCAATGAAGAACCACGTAATTCTAAACAATCATCAGAGGGCACTGCTACATCAGAAATGTGTGCTCCAGAGACATATCGTGCAAAACTGGACAGTGAAACAAACTTTAACAAAATCTGTATAATAAGTGATAATAATGTAAATAATATTTTAGAAACAGCTGTAAATTCCTTTCCGTATGCTAAAATCTGCCATTATTGTTTACCGAACGCGGGGATATCGGAACTCTTAGCAACATTACATTTAAAACTTGCGAATTACTCTCTAAATGACTATTGTATAATTCTAATAGGCGAAAAAGACTTTTTAGTGTCCACTAACTATGAAATACTGGTGAATTATATAAAATGTAAGCTCGAAAAAATAACACATACGAATGTTATCTTATGTTGCCCAAACTTTAAGCTAAATAGGAACGTAATGTTATTTAATACGAGAATAGAAGCCTTTAACCACCGTTTACATTTAAGCAATCAGAGCTATGAATACACTTATATGTTTGATACAAATAAATATCTACAGTACACCTTTAACATGTTCTCCAAATATACTGGTAAAGTAAACAATACAGCTATCGCTAATATATACCAGAATTTAAAAAAATATATAGATTATCTCAATAGTTATTATAAAAATAATTTTAAAAACATATCCTATAAAGAAAGTAAGTGCAATAATATCCAACAATGGAGACCCGGAACTATTCCCTATTATTTTAAGAAAATAACTACCACAAAAAATCGTCATGACCTTGAATCCAATAGTCAGAATCCATGTCTATTAAATGATAGATGTTCTCAAAATGCTGTGGACATAACATCCACACCACAAATACCAAATCAGTTTTTTCGTGTATAAAAACATTACAGTTCTACACCAAAACATTAATGGACTTATATCTAAATCTGGTCTTCTGACACTGGCTCTTGAGAATGAGGTAAGTCCTATTGATGTATTGTGCATTACTGAACACAATATGATTGTAACTGATAAAAGTACCCTTTGCATCACTGGTTATAAGCTGGGCTCTTGTTTCTGTCGGAAAAACCGACGTGGAGGTTCTTGTATTTTGATTAAAAAATCGCTTGCATATGTCCCAATTGACGAAATCACCAAATATTCACAAGAAAACATCATAGAATGCACCGGTATCGAAGTAACTGAACATAAAATATACCTTATATGCATTTATAGACCACCAAGATCCAATGCAGAAGATATAAATAAGTTCTTCTTAACCCTTAACTCCCTTCTAAGTAGATTCTGTTACAGTAAAAAAAGGATTGTAATTTGCGGTGATTTTAATATAAATACACTCAACACCACTTTTGATGCAAATGAATTTAAACAAATTCTTCACAGTTACAATCTGAAACTCAGTATAAAAGAACCAACGCGTTTGTCAAGCCAAACATGCATTGACAACATTATATTTAATATTAGGGGCTGTACAGCAAAGGTAATTGAATTCGCGTTGTCGGATCATACCGCTCAGTTGCTTAGATGCCCAGTCAAACCTACTCTCTTTCTTAAGTCATGGATAATAGAAAAACGAGATTGTTCTAAAGATAATATCAAAAAATTTTAAGAATGTTTGATTTCACTTGCATTTAATAATGTTTATAACAATACAGACCCAAACTTAGCATTTAACGAATTTTATGAACTTTTCACCCTTTTTTATAATCTTTGTTTTCCCTTAGTTAAAATAAAAATAGGAAATAGACACCGGCCTCAATGGGTGACGAAAGGCCTAAAAATATGCTGTAAGCGTAAACGACAGCTTTTATGGGAGTACAGGAAAAAACCAACAGATGAAAATAAAAATAAATTCTTAACTTTATCAGCACGGCTTAATCGTATCATCAGGTTAACTCAAAAGTCTCGTAATGATCATTATATAAATAATGCTAGTAATAAATCACAAGCCACCTGGAAGATAATAAATGCCAATAAGCTAAATGTACCGACCGATCAAATACAACAAATTTTGTTAGACGGTAATGTGATAAATGATCCCAAGCAGATAGCGAGTCATTTTAATAATTTTTTCGTTGACCAGACTAAAAATGCCGTTTCTAACCGATCAAAGTGTCATATTCCATACGAGAAAAATTCAATATTTGTTCGCCCAACCATGCCAAACGATATTTATAGTATTATTAGAGGATTAAAAAATACAAACAGCACTGGGTATGACGACATATCAACTAAAATTTTAAAACATGTTGCCATTAAACTTGCAGATATTCTAAACCACATAATAAACTTATGTATTACGACTGGTATATTTCCAGAAAAACTCAAAGTAACGGTAATTAAACCTTTATTCAAGAAAAATGATAGGAATGACATGAGCTGCTATCGTCCAACAGCGCTTGTGCCAGTCATATTAAAAAATTTTGAGAAAGTTTTTTATGATAGAATTTATAATAACTTTGAAAATAACGCTTTATTTTGTAACGAACAGGTTGGCTTTCGTAAAAAGAAAACGATTGACATGGCCATATATAACTTTCTTCATACTATATTAACTAACATGGATAAAGGTAAACAGGCATGTGCGCTATTTATGGACTTCACAAAGGCCTTCGATTATGTGAATCATGACATACTACTAGACAAACTCTACGCCTATGGTGTGAGAGGGAACATGTATGATTTGATTAAAAGTTATTTAAGAAATAGAAATCAAATAAGTCAGATAACTAGGATATGTCCCATTACAAAACTAATAAAGAAACACTCATCAACATACAGAATAGTTAGATCGGGCGTTCCACAAGGAAGTGTGCTTGGTCCGCTTCTATTTATCATATACGTAAATGACCTTCCTTTAGCCTCGAAACATAACACAGTTCTGTTTGCTGATGATAGTACTATACTGTTCACAGGAAATAATAAATCTGATATGGAAGCAGAAATAAACAAGACTCTGGAGAATATTGTAAACTGGTTGACAAAAAATAATTTACATGTTAATTTAAACAAAACTAATTACATTTAGAAGTAGATCTAATAAAATAACCAATATGAATATTAATTACCAAAACAATAAGATTCGAGAAGTAGACGTAACAAGATTTTTAGGCCTGAACATTGATAATACTTTAAACTTTAAACAACATATTGATTCACTTTGCTCTAGAATTAATAGCTATTCATATGCACTGTATATGCTTAGGCAAACGGTCAGTAACTCAACCCTTCTTACAGCATATCATGGCTATGTTGCATCCATTTTAAGGTATTGTGTTATTTTTTGGGGCAACTCTACCGATAAACAAGTAGTTTTTAATGCGCAAAAGAAATGTATTCGAGCCATATCTAATATAAAGCAGACAGATAGCTGCAAACCATTCTTTATAAAATTAAATATTCTTACATTGCCAATGTATATATATAAATGAAGTTGTATTATTTGTCAGAAATAACATGCAATATTTTTATAAATTAAAAAGTAAGAGACATAATTTTTATATATGTATACCAAAAAATAGAACAGCGCTACTGAATAAAAGTATTTTTTGCATGGCACCACGCATATATAACCATTTGCCTAGATCAGTCCTCGAGATAGCAGATATTAACATATTTAAGAAAAAAGTTAAAACATTGCTATTGTCAAAAGCTTACTATACTGTTAGTGAATTTTTACAAGATAAATTATAATTGTATTTTCAGTTTTGTACCTAATTTATTATATAACATAACCTAACTAACTAACCTCAATTTGTACATTTTAAACTGTTTATTATTAGTTTTGCATGCCTTATGGTAGGATATGGTCAATGCACATTTGTAAACTATGTAAGATCTTCATGTACCCATATTCGCAAACAAATAAATGAATTTGAATTTGAATTTGAATTAAATAAAATTAATGTATCTGTCTATGAAAGCGCATGAGCGAGATCACTTGCGTGTGTGTGTGTGCGTGTGTGTGCGCGTGTAACAATCCTATCGTGAGCGTCCTAGTAGAAGATCGTCAGTATTACGATAATCTAATTTAAGTAGATATTCTTTTATTGTTATTTTAAACTCGTATTTATTTTTTGAATACCTAGAATTTTATTTAAATGATTATATAACTTTATGCCATTAATATGGTTTAGTCCCTTAGCAAAAGAAGTTCTATGTAACTCTACTGGGAAAACCTTATGCTTAAGTCTGCCAACTGGCTCTATGGGAGGACGAGTCGAGTGTTTACGAAGCATAGAATTTAGCACATAAAGCTGTCTAACAGTCAAAAGATTACATTTCGAATAAAGTAGCTTTTTAGAATATCGAAGTGGTCGTGAAAACATAACTTTTAAGACTGCCCTCTGTGCCCTCTCCAGCTGAATAAATATGTTTCTGCGGCTCCACCCTAAACTGGCACACAATAGGTTATAACTGATTGACACAGAGCGAAGTAAACGATTTTGAATGTATCTAGATCAGCAGAATTACGCAATTTTTTAAAGACATAGATTAATTTTCGAGTTCTATTCGAGAGTACATTGATATGTTGACGCCAGTTGAGATGTTGATTTATATATATTCCTAAGTATTGAGCACTATCGGCCTTAGAGATTGTCAGGCAGTTACAGTAAGCAGATGATATACATGTGTGACCATTGAGTGTAAGACAGTTTGAGGGGCATAAATTCGATCTGATGGCAAAGGGTATATGTATGGTCTTATTAATATTAAGGGTAAAAAAATTGTTATTCAGCCATCTCATAACACATGAGAGCGCCGCCTCCGCGTTCTGGTAGCAATGGGCCCAATCCTTTCCATCCACTAATAGAGCTGTGTCGTCAGCATATGTAAGAATTTTACAATGTTGGACAGGGAGTTTACATAAGTCGTTAATGTAGATGAGGAAAAGAATAGACCCCAGAATATTACCCTGAGGCACGCCGTAAGTGACAGGGAGCTCATCACTCACGCATTGCCCTATTTTAACCACCTGGGTTCGATTTCTGAGATAATCAGCAAACATATTCAAAACGAGGCCTTTAATTCCAATGCCCTCCATCTTTATAAGCAAGATCCACACAGGGACGGTGTCAAAGGCCTTAGATATATCTAGAAAAATACCTAGACACTTTTGTTTAATATCAAGGATTTTAACTACGTGTTGTGATAAAGCTATGACAGCGTCCTCAGTGTTCAAACCCGACCTAAACCCAAATTGATTGTCAGCAAGAACATTATTTGACTCGAGGTAGCTGATAAGGCTCTTACTCAATACTCACTCAAGGATCTTCGACATAGCTGAAAGGATGGAGATTGGTCTATAATTATTTACATTATCCCCTCGCCTAGCCTTACACACTAGATGTACCAACGCTTTTTAAATGCATTTGGAAAGATACCAGATGAAATTGAAATATTACACACATGTGTGATTATTGGGACCAATATATTTTTCGTACTCTTGAGAATACTCGCAGGGATACCATCCCAGCCTGTAGCACAGTTAGATCTAAGGCTTAAAACGATAGCTTCAACATCTTCGTCAGTTGTTTCAAGAAGGACCATAGATCCACTTGAGTCAGACGGAGGGATTGGAGGTATTATACTTGTTGTAGTTGCCTGTATATTAGTTGCTAGACGTTTACCAATGTTGGCAAAGAAATCGTTTACTAAATTAATTGAGGAACTTGTAGTATTGCAGAGGTGAAACAGTTCATTTGGAGGAAGACAAGTAGAATGGAGATCAGAGACCTTTTTTATCACATCCCATGTAGCCTTTGGATTATTTTTTGCCTTGAAGAATTCTTCTTTTTCATACGCCCATTTGAGTTTTCCAGTAAGGAATTACGGTAATTACGATATCTGGTATATGATAGTCTAAGTATTTCATTATCTTTAGATTTTTTTAACTTAGCATGCATGCGATCGCGATGTCTAATACATCGTAATAGCCTCGGTGTAATCCACGGCTTGAGGCAACGTTGCTTTCTAGGAATTAAATATGTGAACATTTTTGTACGATGTTAGAAAGCCCTTCAATAAGAGTTGCCGCTGCCCTATTCGAGACTGTCATTTTTAATATTGGTGACCAGTTAAGGTTAGATATAGATTTAGTAACTAATTCATAATTAATTTTAGTTTTGATATGAGGTATATTAAGGTATTTTTTACATGGGTCTCAGTACGTTGGGATATTCTTTCAAGATGTCGATAGGAGTGATGGTGGCTGATAACGTATACGGCCTCGGCTATTCCTCGGTGCTATGTATTTGATGGTGTGAACGCTGAGATTGGTAATGCGGTCGATGAGTTTTCTTTGATGTAGATCGACAAATAATTTGTGCTTCGCTAAGAAATCTGCCTAGTATTGATGTTTTCACGTCGGCCACGGTAAATGTCCATTTAAAGCTTCTACATAGATCTAGGTTGAGTTCGAGTGTGCGCTCGCCGTAGGTACGTATCTCTGTACTGTTCGCAGCCAACAGTTTGTAGGTATTTTCAGTCGGCTTCACGTGTTTCTTATTTCTTGCGGCTAATACGGATATGACGGCACCCGTGTCGAATAGAAACTTCTCTCTGTTGTTAAGATCGATAGCGCAGAGGCGGTAGCTTGGTTTGCTAACATCGACGGATTTTTTCGCATGGTGATTCGCATCTACGGGCTTCATCTACATAGCGCAGGTGGTAATAGCACAGCCAGTCGGGATCGCCGGGTTTGCGGTTTGAGGGGGAACGGTATCTCGAGTTCGATCGCGATCGGTTGTTGCTATGCGAGCGAGTGGCGCCATAGTGATACGACACACGTTGTTGATTGGTTCGAATCTCGGCGATTTCCAGCGTAAGTTTTTTTATTTGTTTATATAATAGGACGAACTGTAGATTTTCTGTAGTTGGGTGAGTTGGGCAATTTAGACACGACGGGCTTGATGTGTGCGCCGGCGTAGAGGTTGTAGTGTGGACTGCGGCGACTGTTGCGGGCTCGAAATGTTCAACCATTTTGTCAGCCATCACGTCTAAACATTCTAGCGACGATTCAGTGTTCACGAAGAGTACGGCGCGGACTTGTGTGGGCAATTGGTTGAGCCACATAACTTTTAGAGCTTCGTCGGTTAGTAATTTACCGCTCAAATCGCGCATCTTACGTAGTAACTGGCTAGGTTTCATGTTGCCGAGTTCTAGGCCGCTGAGTAATTTCTGTAGCTAACGATGGTCTGATTCTTGCTACGTTGATATCAGTCTGTTCTTTAGCGTAACGTACTTGTTGGTCGATGGCGGGTTCAATATGATGTCGCCGATTTGTTCGAGGTCGCTACAGCCTACCAACGGGACGACGAGGTTGAATTTCTGTTCTTCTCCCATCTTGTTGGCGGCGACGCCGGCTTCAAACTGTGGGAACCACAGTCTTAGGTTTTGACGCCAGAATGGTGGTAGACGTGCAAGCAGTGAGATTGTAGCGACATCACCGTGGAAAGGGGTCTTTACTTGCTTGTCGGTGAATTCTTCAGCTTTTTCTTGTGCCAGTTATTAGTTATTTATTATTTTATTTCATAAACATATATAATACATTTGTGTCGAAATATTTGAATACACACATTAAATACATTACTATCGCGATTACACTTTACCAAATACATAAATCCATTTTCATTCATTAAAATAATAATACTATAACGAAAATAGCAAACTTGAAACTGAATATGGCAGTATTACAGACCAAAAGATTATATGTGAAAGTCTCAATTCTTATTTCTCGATTACCGGTTCATCCTTGGCAAATCTGATCGCCAATACATCTATAGGAACCTCGGCTGAAACATATGATCATTATTTATCTGAAGCAAGAGCAAACACCGAAACAGAATTGAGATACATTACACTGGCAACCGAGGGAGAAGTTATTAATATAATAGATAGCTTAGATCCAAACACTGGCTCTGGCATTGACGGCATTAGCACCAAATCTATAAAATGTATCAAAAAGTTTATTGCTCTTAAACTCGTACATTCTATCAACTACTGTTTTGACCAAGGCATCTTGCCCGACGACCTGAAAATAGCAAAAGTAATTCCTATTTATAAATCTAGAAGCAAAGTAGATCCTTGTAATTACCGTCCAATATCTGTCCTCCCGGTTATCTGAAAAATTTACAAGAAAATTCTTTATAACCATCTAGAAACGTTTCTCAACTCGAACAACTTCTTTTACCATAAGCAGTATGGATTTAGACCAAAGTTAAACACCCTTTCGGCCACAGTAGACCTCATAACAAAAATTAAAACGAACATTGACAAAAGAAAAGTGGTCTAGGCATTTTTATTGATCTTAAAAAGGCTTTTGATACTATTAGTCCAGATATATAAATCCAAAAATTATCCGCTATCGGAGTGAAAAACAAAGCACTCAACATTTTTAATTCATACATGACCAATAGGTGCCAAATAGTAAAGATAGGACAACATCAAAGTTCTTTCAGCTCTATAACTTTCGGTGTGCCGCAAGGCTCGATCTTAAGACCGTTATTGTTTCTCATTTACATAAATAATATATCCCAAATTGGCATTACAGCGGATATTTCGCTTCACGCCGATGACACAAGCCTTTTTTACTTTGGTCGTTCTGTTGATAGTATTTTACCCTACGTTAAAACTGACTTGAATTTATTTAACAACTGGTTTAAATCAAACCTCCTTACAATTAACACTACAAAAACTAATTATGTTATATTTGCTGCAATAAATAAAAATATTCCTGACAATATTGAGCTTAAATTCGACGATGAACTAATTCTTAGAAAAACTAGTGAAAGATATTTCGGCCTAATCTTAGATAGCTCCCTGAGCTGGAAGCCTCACATATATAGGGTGATTTTGAAATCGTGTAATTCCTTTTAACCACGCATTCTACTGGTGATATAGAATAACACTGACCATATATTATTTTAGTTAGAATTATGTTTTTGTGAAAATTAACGTACCGATTTTTTTCATAAAATGGTTTCAGATAGTCATAATTATGTTAACCACCCGACACAATCTAAATATTTTACTAATTTAAAAATAATAAAGTAACAATAACTGATGTCGTAAATAATAAGGGGAAATAAAAAGGACCGCCCGTTATTATTTACGACATTATTGTTTTTTTTATATTATTTTAATTAGTAAAAAATCATAATTGCCTCGGGTGGTTAACATATGACTATCTGAAACCATTTCATGAAAAAATCGGTACAGTAATTTTTCCAAAAACCTAATTCTAATTTGAAAAAAATATATGGTCAGGGTTATTCTATATCACCAGCAGAATGCGTGATTAAAAAGAATTACACGATTTCAAAATCACTCTGTATAGCGTCAGATCTAGATTAATATCACTCACGGAGGTACTCCACAGTATAAAAAATTTCTCCCCCATAAAGTAAGATTCTTAATATATAATTCATTAATAAAACCTCACATTGATTATTTAATATAGGTCTGGGGGACGGCGGCTCAAACTCATCTTGAAACTATCCAAACGTCACAAAACTGACTGACAAAAATCTTATATAACTATAAATATCGGACTTCCACACAAAAAATATATAACGACATAAAGATAATGAATATAAAACAAATTTACACATACTATACATGCATACTAATACGAAAAATATTAAATAATGACATTCACACAATATTGTCTTCTGTTTACGCGAATGTTATTCATTGAAATTAAACTACTATATACGGACAGTGTTAAATAAACAACGCGATAAAATCCGGATATAGTAGTTTAATTTCAATGACATTCACACAACTTTGGTCGGCCTCGATGGCGTAGTGGTAAGTGTAACCGATTGCCACGCCTGAGGTCGCGGGTTCGATTCCCGCACAAGTCAAACATTTGTGTGCATGAACATGGCTGTTTGTCTTGGTCTGGGTGTTTCTATGTATAATATGTACGTATTTACAAAAAAAAAAGTATATATGTATGTTTATATCCATTGTCTAGTACCCATAATACAAGCTCTGCTTAGTTTGGGCTAGATGGTGTTGTGTGTATGTGGTAGAATATTATAATTATTATTATTTACAAAAAAACAAGATGCCCAAAAAATCAAGCTACGTAACTCTAACTACCTAGTAACACGTCCACCCAGAACTAACTACGGCAAAAAAAGCATAGAATACGAAGGAGTTAAATTGTACAATGCGCTGCCCTTGATAATAAAAAAATCTGCTAGCATGACTGTTTTAAAAAAAAGGCTTTAATTATATATCTTTGACAAAACATAAAATAAATAATCATAATAAAAAAGAATAAAACATATATATATAAACATTATATAACAATAAACATAAAATTAGGGAGATTTTGAAATCGTGTAATTCCTTTTAACCACGCATTCTACTGGTGATATAGAATAACCTGACCATATTATATTTTTATTAGAATTATTTTTTTGGAAAAATTAATGTATCTTTTTTTTTCGTGAAATGGTTTCACTTAGTCATCTGTTTTTTTTTTTTTACTTCGGTAATGCAATGACGCATATCCCTCCGCGGGGGCGGGCGGAGGGATTATGTCGGACTCGCCGGGGTAAACGAAAGATGGAAAAGAAATAACGTACCTCCCGGAAAACCGACTAAACCTACCACGGTGTTCCTCGACAAAACCACTATCGACGGGGCCGCGCGAATCGCTTTCGCATGCGGTCGCGACCCCGCCGAGGTTACGGCCCGCCGTATGAAACGGCAGGCCACTACGCGAAGAGACCTACCCAAAGGACTCACTTCTATAAATACCCTACTATCTCCCCCCTAGAGGGAAGACGGACTCGAAAGAGAGGCGCGCGTGGGAACACGCACGCCGCCTCTCGGACCTGGTGCTGAACGGATGGCGAGCAGGCCCACAAAGCTCCAAAAGCCATCCCCAGGTCAAACCTCACGGTGGCTGGAGGTCATCGCGCGCCCTCCGGCGCCCGGCTCTGCGGTTGGGGAGAGGGTTTAAACGTTCCCTCTCCCGCTCCGCCACCTCCTTGATGGAAATCACTTCCTCGCAGAAGGAGGCAACGGCGTTCCACGACCTCTCACTCTGGACCATAGACTGAACTACGGCCGAGAGCAACCGATCCGACTGCCGCGATCAAATCACGGCGCTGCGATGCCCAGGTTGGGCAAACCGCCAAAGTGTGCAGCGCCGTGTCCTCTACAACGTCACGGCAGTCGCCGCAGTGGTGACAACCGTGCGTCTCTTGCCGGCGTATACGACACAGGAACCGGCCAAAACAACCGTGGCCAGTCAGTACCTGTGTCAGCCGGAAGGTGAGGGCGCCATGCCGCCTCTCCAGCCACTCCTCAAACACGGGACTTACCGCCACGATCGTGGCGTGCCCGGCACTGGGGTGCACAAGTCGCTCCTTCCAATTTGCCACTAGGACCTGGCGGAGCTCGGACCTTGCCACCTTGACAGCGGGAAGATCCGGTCCCTCGCCCCGAACTAGCGCCTCCTGGCGCCAACGATAGAGCGACGCCAGGAGCAGGAAATATAAATTTAAGAATAAACTAAAAAAATATCTACTCAGTACACTGCCATAACTTGTCTATATGTATATATATGTGTGTATGTGTGTATGTGTGTATATATGTATATGGGTGTGTGTATGTATGTATGTGTATATATATATATATATACCTAACAGTTGTTTTTCTATTACTATTTTGTTTTTATAGATTAATATTACTATACACTTTCATAAATTATATTAAACTATGATTGTAAATCGATCCAACAGACAAACTATGTACATATAGTTTTGTTGGACTTAGTGTTAAATTGTAAGAACTACTATGTACCTTTATTAAATAAATAAATAAATAAAAAATAAAAAAAAAAAAAAAAAAAGGTCCTATGGCATCGATCCGGCGAGGAGGCTCGCAGCCTCGAACGAGATCGTGCGGTATCCTCTAATCAACCTGACGGCCATGGCGCGCTGTGGCGCACGAAGCGCCGAAATGTTTCGGGCCGTCAGGCTGTCCGCCCAAACTGAGGCCCCATACAGGGCCATGGGCCGCACGACCCCCTCATAGAGCCTCCGGTAGGAGGTGTTTGGCCCCCTAAGGTTGGGCAGCAGGCGCGAGAGCGCGCCTGCTGCCTCGGGGCCCAACCGCCGGATACGACCAACGACTTGTGCGACCCCAGCGGTCGCCAGTATGGCCGCCGCCCGATGCCCCTCGCCGTGACAAGCGTGTCGTCGGCGTAACAAATGACGCCGACGCCACGGAGGAGCGCACCTCGCAGCACCCAGTCGTAACCGATGTTCCACAGGAGCGGATCCAGAACCGATCCCTGTGGAACACCGCACGACATCTCTCGCCGACTCCAACCGTCGTGACCCGGGTAGACGACTACCCTCTCCGACAAATAAGCCCCAACTATGCGGCGGAGATAGGTCGGCACTCGATGAAAGATGAGTGCCTCCCTAATACTAATTCAACGGATGCATTGATGTGGGCATTTTTCCAAATTTAATGAAATGTAGCAAAATAATACCATTATTTAAAAATGGATGTACAAGTGATCCATGTAATTTCAGACCGATTTCTATATTACCTGCTATAAGTAAAATATTTGAGAAAATTATATTACAGCAATTAGAGAGCCACTTTAACGTAAACAACTTATTTCATACTCAACAATATGGTTTTAGAAAGGGTCGATCTACAATAGATGCGGGTGTTACACTTTTAAAACATATTTTTGCTGCTTGGGAAAATTCGCAAGATGCCATTGGCGTATTCTGTGATCTCTCAAAAGCCTTTGACTGCGTTGAACATCAAACGTTATTGCGAAAGCTCAGGCATTATGGAATTCGAAATGCTGCACTCGACCTCGTTGGTTCTTACCTAAGCGATAGATTACAACACGTTGAAATCAACGGAAGTAGATCTTCTGGATTACCAGTCGCAATGGGCGTGCCACAGGGCTCAATTTTAGGACCCTTTCTGTTTCTAGCGTACGTGAATGATTTGCCGTTCTTCGTACAGAATTTGTGCGACATTGTATTATTTGCCGATGACACATCACTTATTTTTAAAGTAGACCGTAAGACACCAAATTTACAGGGTGTTAATTCTTCACTCGCGCAAGTCCTGGACTGGTTCACGGCGAATAATTTACTACTCAATTAAAAAAAAACAAAATGTATTAAGTTTACATTGCCTAATATAAAGAGTCCTAGCATAAACGTTAATTTAAATAATGAAACAGTAACATTTGTACAATCCACAGTTTTCTTAGGCATTACTTTAGATGATAAAGTTCAGTGGGGCGCTCAAATATCGTGTCTTGCAGGGAGACTTAGTTCAGCAGCATTCGCGGTTAGGAAAGTAAGACAGCTTACTGATATAGATACTGCGAGACTAGTATATTTTAGTTATTTTCACAGCGTTATGTCCTATGGCATACTATTGTGGGGTAAGGCAGCTGATATTGAAACAATTTTCATTCTTCAAAAGCGTGCAGTACGTAGCATTTATAATTTAGGCCCACGAGTTTCCCTGAAAGAGCATTTTAAAGAAATTGGTATACTTACTGTTGCGTCGCAATATATATTTACGAATATTATGTTTATAAAACATAATATTCACTTATATAATAAGAATAGTGATATTCACAACTTAAACACTAGAAATAAGCATAAGTTGGTAGGTCCGTATCATCGTTTACATAAAGTTCACAATTCATTTGCGGGACTCAGTATACGCTTTTTTAATAAACTACCGATTGATATTATAAATTTACCTTTACTAAAATTTAAAAGTGCTGTTAAAAGTCAGCTTATCCGGAAGGGCTATTATTCAATCAATGATTACTTAAATGATAAATACTCATGGAACTAGTTGCTTGTTTCATACAGGATTCAAACAATGTATGTATTATATAAGTCAATTTAGTTATGTGAAGGTACTTCGTGTTTATTTGGTGGTGTTAAAGTATCTTTCTTTTCTTTTAAACAAACTTTATAAGTATTAACGTAAATTTTGTTTTAACTACATTTAGTCACGAACTACCTTTTCATGTCACAAAGTGTAAGTGTATGCGTCCTCATGCCATACTACTGTCTATTACAAATGGCTACGTACTGATAAATATGATTTCAAATCTCAAATGCTTTTTACATAATATTACCAACTTTTCTTTATTTTAGAATTTAGTTTTATATGGACAGTGACATATGGCATAATGACTGCAACACCTGGTACATAAATGAGTTGTAAAATACTGAAATTATAAGTTGATGGCGATTTAAAAGAGTGGCCTTGAGTTTCTTGCAGGTATCTTCTCATAGGCTCAACCTTTTGCCTGAACCTTGCAACTAACATAAATGTAAATTCAGTAAATATAATAAACTCACTAACCCATTTGACGTTCATAAGTAACACTTTGTGACCTAAGTGAATAAATTATTTTTGACTTTGACTTTGACTTACAACTCCAGGGCAAGGTATTAAAGGCATTCGCGATGTCCAAAGACACCGCGAAGACGACCTCGCCCCGGGACACTGCATCCTCCGCCAGGTACCTCACACGCATGACTGCGTCAATTGTAGAGCGCCCGCGGTGGAAACCGTATTGGTTGTCCGCCAAGTCCGGACCCACAGAAGAAAGATGCTGGACTAGGCGCTCCGCGATGATAAACTCAAACAGTTTAGCCACCTCGTCCAGCAGCACGATGGGCCGGTAGGCGGACGGACTGTCCGCCGGGCGCCCTTCCTTCCTGATCAGGACCAGTTTCCCCACCTTCCACTGGCGCGGAAACTGGCCCTGCACCAAACACTCACTGAGGAGCCCCGTAAGTCGGGGCGTGAGCTCCTCGAGGACCAGGGCCAATGCACGACCTGGAATGCCGTCGGGCCCTGGGGCGGTGTTTTCGAGCGAAGTCTCGACACCGCCGCTCGCAACTCTACCTGGGTCACTTCGGGAACCGCGTCGTCGTCAAAGTCCGCGCTGGACGCCATGGAAGGCGGCACCATCGATGGAGGAGTGTGCTCCGCCCGTAAAGGGAACAGAGCGGCCACCACCTCCTCCACCAACTGTGGCCGGAGACTCTGGGACAAGGGGGCGCCCAGGGGCGAAGCTTGCCCCTTACCATGAGGTATGGACGCCCCCAAGGATTACGGTCCAGAGTCCACAGCAGCTCTTGGCGGGCCTCTTCCTTGGCCCGCTTGATGGAGATCTTCAGTGTCTTCTTAGCCGCTCTGTAAACCTCGTACAATTCCGCCTTCCTGTCGTTGATCGGGAGGGCGGCGACGCCTCCTACGAAGCCGGATGTACTGGCGTCTGGCCACCACGCAGGCGTGGCGCAGGTCGGCAATACGTTCCGACCACCAGTACATCCGGCGCCTAGCTTTAAAAGTTAGAGGAACTCTAGGCATCGCCGCATCATAAGCTTGAGTTACGGCCTCCCGGAACCACTCGGCCTCCATCTCGATATTGTCAGGCCTGGCCGGTGCTGGCATCCAAGCCTGAACGATGGAGGCTTCCAGGAGGACCTCCCGATTTAGCTTCTTTAAAGCCCAACGCGGACCGCCCCTAATCGGGGCCCTTGGGGCTAGGGGGTCGGAGGTCTGTGCGGAGACGTCAAATCGTATATACAGATGGTCCGACAACGTCTCCACCCCCTCAACGACGCGCCAGCCTTGGACACGGCGTGCTAGTGCAGGGCTGGCAAAAGAGACATCGATGACGGAGCCGCCCCGCTGACGCACGCACGTGTGCACTGACCCACGATTGAGGACTAGCAGGCCGTTTTCTACGGCCCACTTCTCGAGCAATTCACCCCTCGCGTCCGTGGTCGCGGAACCACAAGCCGAGGATTTGGCATTGAGGTCCCAGACGAAGAGCACGGGCCGAGGGTGGCTTCGAGCTACGACGACGTTCAGTTCGAGGAGATACTCCTCGAAGTCGGCGAGAGGTCGGTTGGGTGAGAAGTAACCACCCACCACAACCGCTTCTCCTACGAGTGCTGCGACGCAGCCCCTTCCCCGGACGATGTTCTCAAAGGACGGGGCGCCGGCGGCGGCCGGCAAAGTTAACGCCACCGAGCCATCGAGGTCCCCTACCTAGTCAGCCCTGGGAGGGACAAAGGGGAACTGTTTGACGCGTGTCTGTCGTCGAGGAGGTTCCCTGAGTGCTGGAAGGTGGGGAAGCTGGTGCTCCTGCCCAAGCCGGGGAGAGCCCTGGACTCGGTCGCGGCCTACAGGCCTATCGTACTGCTGGACGATTCTCGCTGCCCGCATCGTCCGGCACCTCGAGGAGGTGGGGCCCGATCTGTCGGACGCCCAGTTTGGTTTCCGCGCCGGGCGTTCGACGATCGACGCCATTTTGGCCCTGAGGGCCGCGACCGAGGAAGCCGTCAGGGGAGGCGGCGTGCTGTTGGCGGTATCCTTAGACATCGCCAACGCATTTAATACTCTGCCATTCGGCAGCATCGGGGAGGCACTCCGATTCCATGGGGTGCCCGCATACCTGAGACTGCTGGTGGCAGACTATTTAGAGCGTAGGTCCGTGTTGTGCGAGGACCGAGCAGGCGATGTCGTGCGCAGGGCGATATCGCGCGGTGTTCCACAGGGGTCCGTTCTTGGCCCTCTCCTGTGGAACATCGGCTATGACTAGGCCCTGCGCGGAGTCTTGCCCCCCGGGCTGAGCGTATTTTGCTACGCTGACGACATGTGGTAGCAGCCCGGGGTCGCAACTTTGAGAAGGCGGCTCGCCTGGCCACCACGGGGGTCTCTCAGGTGGTCGGGCGAATCGAGGCGCTGGGGCTTAAGGTGGCCCTCACCAAGACGGAGGCCCTGTTGTTCCATGGGCCCCGTCGCGAGCCGCCTACCGGCGCCTCGATCACCGTCGGCTCGGTCCTCGTACCGGTTCAGGCCCAGATGAGATATCTGGGCCTGGTGTTGGATGGACGATGGCTCTTCGACGAGCACTTCCGACAGCTCGAGCCCAAGCTGGACGGCGCGGCGTCCGCCCTGGGGCGATTATTGCCCAACCTGGGCGGACCCAGTTTAGCGTGCCGGAGGCTCTACACGGGGGTAGTCCGGTCGATGGCGCTGTACGGCGCACCGATATGGGCGGGGTCCCTGAACGCCCAGAACCGCGCGCGGTTATGCCGACAGCAGCGCACTTTGGCGGTCAGGGCAATACGCGATTACCGCACCGTGTCCGCAGACGCGGCATGCGCGCTGGCCGGTACTCCCCCGTGGGATTTGGAGGCGGAAGTGCTCGCCGACGTTTATCGTCGAGCGGCCGAATTTCGGGCAGGCAGAGGCCCTCTGCTCGAGCAGGTGCGCGAGTGGCGCGAGGCCGCTCGACGAGCCATTGTGGCCCGATGGTCAGTCCAGCTGGAGGCTCCACGTGCGGGTTTTCGCACGGTGGAGGCGCTCCGGCCGGTCCTTTCGTTGTGGGTGTGGCGACAGCACGGGACCCTTTCCTTCCGGCTGGTGCAGGTATTATCCGGGCACGGGTGCTTTCGATACTACCTGCACAAGGTAGCGAGGAGGGAATCGAGTCCCGCCTGTCACCACTGTGATTGTGGCGAGGACACGGCGCAGCATACGCTGGAGTTCTGCCCGGCGTGGGCGCAGCAGCGTCGTGCCCTCGTCGAGACCATCGGTGCGGATCTCTCGCTATCTCCTAGAAGGAGGCGGCGGAGCGGGCCAGGGAGGAAAGTCTCCTCGCTGACCCGATCCGTCGCCGGCGAAATGGGCGGCGTCGGCGCGCCGATGCGCGCCTGATGCCACCCTGAGTAGGGCTGAGGGTGGGAGATCAGGGTGGGGTATTTACTCTCCCACCGTCACCCTTCTGCATAGTGGCGGCGTCTCTGGTGCACCCAGACGCCGCCAGTATTGGTGCCCGCGGGGCGTGGGCAGTCACTGGGTGGGTCGTTGATGTCGTATCAGGTTCGAACGGCCCACCCGTCAAGGTGAGGTGACGGTGCACAGGGGGGTTTTAGTTGGTATGCCGGTCGTATCGTCTAGGCCGGTGAGCCCGACATAACCGTCCCACTGCCCTCCGAGTGGGACGGTATGCATCAGGAGCATTTCACCACTCAAAAAAAACAAAAAAAAAGGCGACCTTGGGGGTAACTTTTTGTGGGTGGCAGCGCACTCCTTGCTACCCGCCCGGTGCTTCGCCGCTTTGCCCGCCGCCGCACACAAAATACAGTGCGGTGTGGCCTCACATGTAGCGGCCATGTGACCAGGCTGACCGCAACGGAAACAGCGGCCAGTGCAGTCAGCCTGTGAGGGGCACTTGACGCCCACATGACCGCTGGATAGGCAGCGGTAGCACCGGGCAAGCCTGGGCTCCAGCACTTTAACTTGCGCCGACACCCACCCCACCAGAATACATCGGCCATCGGCCAATTTTTTGGCGGCGGCCACGGGACATCTGATAACAGCCGTCCCCATTCCGGCGCCGCCCTGCTTAACTTCCCCACACTTTACATGTTCCGCAGGGCACCCTCCAGTCTTGGCGACGGCAGCGACGACCTCTTCTTTAGTGATAGAGTCATCCAGGCCCGTTATGCGCAAATCAGTGCATTTTTGCGGCCTGGAGACGCGGACCTCTTCCGGTTGCAAAACCTGGCGGAGACTTTCCGCCAGACGGTCCGCCTGGTCGCCGCTAGCGACTCCCGGCACTTCAATAAGGCGGGCGCCGGTCTGGGTAGTCCGGCACCGCAAGCCCGCCGTTATCCCTAACTTGCCGGGGTCGATCGCCGTCCGCGCCTTCTTAAGGAACTCCGCATAGGTGGTCCCTCGCTCGATGGCAGCCGGCTGCAGCGTAAGGACAACTGCAGTGGAGCGAGGGGCTTGGAGCTTCCTCGCCGCCTTTTTAGCCGCCTGCCTAGCCTTTTTGACCGCCTTCTTCCTCTTTTTGGCCTCCTCCTTCTTCTTGCCGACGACCTCCCAGTTGTCGGCTTTACGTGTGGTGGCAGTTGGTCGTTCCACCGGAGGGGCAGGGCGCTCCTTGGGGGCTACAGCGCCCTTAGCCTGCCGTCTTTTCCTGCCCTTCTGATTGGCAGGAACGCCTGTGGCGGCCGTTGGAATAGCTACTGGGGGCCCCGAGGCCCTTACTTTGACGCATAGGATGTTTGCGGCGCAGGCGTCAGGGGAGAAGGCGGGAGAGGCTCTCTCCGATCTGCCGCTAAAGGAGGGCGCATGACGGAGAGTTTGGCCCGGAACTCTCCGAGCTCCTGTCGGACGAGAGCCACAAGGTCCGATTCCTTTTTGCTGGTGTCCTGGTCTTGCCGCTTCTCGATGTTCTCTTGGCGTCTCTTGAGTTCGGCAACTTCCCGAGCCAATCGAGCGTTTTCAGCCAGCAGCTTCTGCACCTCCTCGTTGGCTGTTCGGCTGAAGGCGACCTCCGCAATGTCCTGAATGGCATCAATCGACTCTTTAAGGGTCTTTTGGCACGTGCCCTTCATACCCTTTGATTTCTTGGAGACCAGACGGATTGCCTCGAGGGCGTCACTTAGCCGGGTCTGCAGCTGGGACACTGGCAGATCTTCGGCTTCTGGCTCCACTGCCGGCTACTTTCTTGCAGCAGCGACTCGCCGGGCTGCCGCAGCAATTAGGTTGTCCTCGGACGTGCGCTCCTTTTCGTCAGCCTTCCTTAACGCGGCGGCAAGTTCGGCCTTTGCCCGTCCCAGACCCACGTACCTACCGTGGGTGGGCGGACGACCGCGTCCACGTCGGGATGTTGGCACTTTCGCCGCCGACACCGCGTCCTCACTGGAGCCTTCCGACTCCTCCGAGAGCTGCGCAGACCGTGAGCGTTTGCGGGTAGCCTTCTCCGGAGTAGCCTCCGAAGTTAGCTCCACGACGTCACTGTCCTGCTCTGACTGCATTAACTCCTCCTCCGCTTCGGAACGCGCAGAACTGGGCGTGCGCGACCTACTCTCTCTTAATATCTTCTTTTTTAAAATTGATTAAGGTGATATATCCATAGTGAAACCCACTAGTATGGGAGAACTAAACGTCAACCCGGGCAGAGATCCCGATACCCTAGCAAGCCTAATACTTCAGGGGGACGGCAGGTACCCTGAAGGGGCCGCACTAGTGACTGAACTACCCATCAGCCATGCATCTCCTCGCCGTGCGGCAGCAACTTGAGATTCGGGGTGGTTTTTATAGAGGGCCACTCCCTCGCAGTCCGGGCGATGAAGCCAAGACCCTCGGTCCCGTCAGCAGCCGCGAGACGTGATCCACGACGCTGCACAATACGGGGTACGATATGATCTAGACGGTGACAACGGGGACAAAAGTCAAAAGAAAGGGGGGACAATAAAACAAAAACAAAAGGGGACAAGAAACAAATTTGGACGCAGAACCAAAAAGGGGGACAATGAGAGGGAAAGAATAAGAGAAGAGACCCCGTTGTCTGTTCAGCGGCAGGGTGAGTGCACGCCGAACCCGTCAAAGGGGCTCTCCCATGTCCACTCTAAGACAGAGCGGTATTGGGAGAGCCGGGCCCAAGGATAGGGCCTCCGGCTTGGGGACGGGACTCACGTCCATCCCCCCGCCTCCGGTGCCAAACGCGACTAGTGGCACCGGTTGTCAGAATATTAGCCACCAGCAACAATGAAAAGCATTGTTGCTGGTGCCCAGGGTGCACCAAGGGGAGGTTTTCTGACACGCACCTCTCACTTAGTCATATGTTAACTACACGAGGCAATTTTACATTTTTACTAATAAAAAAAAAAATAACGTCAATAATTAATGTCGTAAGTAATAACGGGCGGTACTTGCCGTGACCTACATACCCCTTCTCGACGCTCGCAGCGATCGCTAGCCGGCACTGCGCAACCATTTCCTAACCATTAACCTTATCCATTCTCATAACCAATTAAGATAACCAAGAGATCTAACAATAACCTGAGTTACTTACTTTCCTCACTTAGTTAACAAAACTACCTATGATTGGATTTAACCTTATGATTAATAAATCATTGCCTGATACTGACTACCTTTGTTGTACCCAAGATATTTACTTACACAAATATCAACCCAGTAAAACAACAGCTGTTCTGTAAAGAAATAAATCCTATGAATCAACATTTAAAAATATTGGAGGTCAAAGAAGTTCCTAGCCAGCTCTACCGTACCTACCTACCTAATTATCACAGATTACCAGTTTCTACGACCAACACATTCATAATACACACCAACCTATGTTTATCTACATACCTAAATGTTATACCTACGTACGACAAATGAAAACAAACTTTCCTTATCTCGCAAACATTCACCAGAATGATAAATGGATAGTTACTCTTACATGTGTTATTTAAAGGAGATGTTACACTTTTGTATAGGACTCCGGCTATAACTTGTACATCCTCAGGAAACCTGGAAAATGTACCCCTAAATACATTTAGTTACGAAATTCTTTATTAATTTCTAGTAATTTCGTTGCGCAAAATAAAATATAAAATGTTTGACGTTTATCGTACGGACTATCTATGACAAGTTGGTAGATGACATTTATACATAACCTAGAATTGTCAGAAGTAAAAGAACTCTTGCTAGAATAATATTAACCAAAGAATTGATAATTCTTGTAGAAATGAAAGGAAAACGTATGAGTTCAGGAAATTGTAATAAGAAACACCAATACAGCATTGGAATATTTATTATCAGTTAATATGACATTGACAGTTAATGTCAAACATACACAAAATGTTTCGTTCCGGAGTGGCAGAGTGACAGATGGCGCTACCATCCAGTAAAGTGTTCATATCAACGTCTCTGTACTAATAAATATTAAAAAACCATTTAAGTCTACAAATACAATATCTTTTGGTTTAAATATGTATAATACGTGCCAAATATTACCTAAAAGTGTTATCTTCAGTATCAAGTGCGAAATTTAGACAATATACCAAATATAGCAAATCAGACTCCTTAACACAGAAACATAATAAACAGTGCTTACCAGTGAAACCAAACAATAAAATATAAACAATATAATAATAAACAGTGACAATCCTATAAAATTCCTAACTTAAGACTCATCGCAACAGCTGTTCATTGATTATAAGTATTCACGGTCTACATAGAGAACTAATATTTAACACCTATCATCAACGGCAGTCGTAGTACAATGGTTAAGGTGTTTACCGCTAGCTAACTATTCCTTAAGGCGCCAGTTCGAATCTCACTAAGAATTTGACTTTTTGTGAATATCTTCACAAAATGAATTTCTTAGATAATATAACGTTCCGTCGCACGCGAAGATATTCTAACTGTAGTGAGAAAACCTCACAATCTCAGGAATTAATTCTAGATGGCACCACTAGTAGCTTGCCTGACAACTCGGATGACGAAGAACAAGTGTTAATATTAAAGAAACAAATTGATAAATTAACGAATGAACTAAATAGTGCTCATCGTGAAATAGACGTGCTTTCCCTTGAAAATAACAAATTAAGACTGAGAAATGAAGAGTTGATCAAGAAGAACGATTTGTACAAAACTATTATTAGTAGTCCATCAAAGTTAAAAGTACATTCTCTAAAAGTAAAGCAAACTCCGCAGAAAAAAGCTCTTAGCCCAGAAATATGTATAAAAGACACCAAATCACACAAAAATATGACAAAAAGTACCAAAACATTAGAAAAAAAATTTGAATCTCCGGCTAAGATCAGTAAGGCGAAACCACATGCAAATATAAAAACGAGAAAGCTATCTATCCTAAGCACAAATAAACACAACAAAATACTGACTATAGCCCAAAACACCTTTCATAATTACAACACTTGCCATTATCTAATGCCTAACTGCGATATTAAAACTTTGCTGAAGGGATTGAAATCTAAACTAATTGACCATACAATGGAAGATTATTGTGTTATTCTCATTGGATCTGAAGATTTCAAAACCACTAAGGATTATTTTCAACTAATCTTCTATTTAAGAAACATCCTGAAGGATATAACTAATACAAATCTGATTATATGTCTACCTACATTCAAATTCAATAATCAAACAAATATGTACAATTGGAGAATTGAAAATTTTAACAATCTTCTATGCTTAGACTTACTGAATCACAAAAATGCGTACGTACTGGATTCAAACCTTAACCTGAATTACGATGAGAGTATGTTCAATAAGTGGACTGGTTCGATTAACCACAGAGGCTTACAAACAATATTTAAAGATCTTTTCGAATTAATTGAGAACTTAAACATGTACCAAGACGAAGACACTACTTTCATTCAGGTTCATGATGAAAACATAGACGACGATCTGAGTGACACATCGTTTTTTCTGTAATACCAATATACAGATAATGCATCAAAACATTGCGGGCCTTTTGAACAAGTCTGATATTCTTGCAGTATGTTTGCAAGAGCTAACAGAAAGAAATGTTGATGTGGACTTAATTTGTATCACGGAACACTTCATGATGTCAGGAATGGAACAACATCTCACGCTTCCAAACTACCGGCTTGCTGGATTATATAGCAGGAAAGATATTAAGAGAGGTGGTGTATGCATATTGATAAAAAAGGGTCTTGCATGGCAACAGTTATCAGAGATTGCAAGATTATCTGTACCGGGTGTGTTCGAATGTTGTGCAGTAGAAATTAGCAATTGTAACTTGATAGTAGTATGTGTATACAGGGTCCCTAAACCTAGTAACATAAATATATTTTTGATCGAATGGAAACTTTGTTAAAAGCTATGTGTAGTAAGCGAAATAAAAGAGTAGTTATTACAGGTGATTTTAACATAGATATACTAAAAAGGAACAGGGTTACTTTAGACTTTGAAAGTTTGCTGTATCAATATAATTTCAAATTTGAATTCCGGCAGCCCACTAGATTAATAAGTAAAACATGCATTGACAACTGTCTACATAATATTAAACAACAATGTAAATCGCATATATTTGAATTATCACTATCGGACCACACTGCACAAGTAATTGAATGTCCAATAAAAAACAAAGAAGAAATTAGGTTTTGGCGAACAACACAACGAGACTACAGTACAGAAAACTTTAAAAAGTTCTTAGTGTGTATAAAAAGTCTCTCGTTTCATGATATATATACGACTGATGATCCGAATGAAGCATACGATTTATTTATTGAAACTTTTAAATTATTTTATAATCTTTGCTTTCCCTTTAAACAAATTACTTTAAAATCGAGACATAAACCCAGATGGCTATCACGGGGTATTAAACTGTGTAGTAAAAATAAAAAAAAACTTCTGTGGAAATATAGGCTACAACCTAATAATCTTAATAAATTAAATTATAAAAAATACGTTTTACGTTATAGAAATATAATTAGATTAACTCAACGTGCCCAAAATATCCACAGTATTAAAAGCTCTCGAAATATAACTAAAGCTACATGGAAAATCATAAATCAAGCTAATCAAAATCTACCTAAGGATACTATTGCAAAAATAAGACTAGGTGATGAACTATTAACGGATACACAGGACATAACAAACGCTTTCAATGATTATTTTATAAACAAAATTGTAACAGTTCCAAATTATGGTATAAATGTAACAGAGCTTATAAAAAAAAGAAATAAATCCATGTTTATGCAGCCATGTGCACCCTCTGGAGACAATTATAACATCATTAAAAAATACGACTAGTGTGGAGTATGATGACATATCAGCTACGGTTGTTAAATATGTAGGACAAGTTATATCGAAACATTTAAGCCACATAATTAATTTAATTATATGTGCTGGAGTATACCCCAACAAACTAAAATTATCTGTAGTGAAATCACTTTTCAAAAAACTCAACAGAGAGAGTATGGAGTGCTACAGACCAATCACACTAATACCAATCTTTTCAAAAATTTTTGAAAAATTTATCTCTAAGCAATTATACCAATATCTAGAAAATCATAACATTTTAGCCGTAGAACAAAAAGGTTTTCGGCCTAAAAAGAACATAAATAGAGCAATATTTGATTTTTTAAATGTAATCATGACGAAGGTAGACAGTAGAACACCAGTTAGTGCGATCTTTTGTGACATGACACAGGCCTTTGATTATGTCGACCATAACGTTTTGCTAGCAAAGCTTGATGCGTATGGCATAAGAGGAAATGTCCATAATTTAATTAAATCCTATTTAAATAATAGAAGACAATATACCGAGCTCAAAAATATTAACATTATGGAGAAAAAAAAAGAGTCATATGTATCACGTATTCGTACCGTTAATTATGGCGTGGGACAGGGCAGTGTGATAGGACCTTTACTATTTATCCTGTACATAAATGATTTGCCTAAAGTAACTGCCCACCCAATTACCCTATTTGCAGACGACAGTACAGTTGTAATTGACAGTAAAGATGATAACTTGTATGAAATGGACATTAATAAAACATTGTTAAAGATTATTAAATGGATGGATAATAATAACTTAAAAATTAATATTAGTAAAACTAATTTAATAAATTTTTCACAGAGACATAAAATAATGAATTTGGACATTAGTTATAATAATAATAAGATTAATAATATTGACATGACAAAATTTTTAGGATTAACCATTGATAGCAAAATAAATTGGAAAGCTCATACAGAAGATCTATGCAAAAAAATCAGTTCTACAGCTTACGCACTATACAAACTTAGACCTTCTGTCAACGAAGAAACATTACTCATGGCTTACCACGGAGCAACTGCCTCAAAAGTACGATAAGGCATTATTTTCTGGGGCAATTCAACTAACAAAGAAATGGTCTTTAAAGCACAGAAAAGATGCGTAAGAGCAATGTTTAACTTAAAACTATAGACACTTGTGAGCCATACTTTAGAAAGTACAAAATTCTAACCGTGCCGTGTTTATTCATATATGAGGCAGCAAATTTTGTAAAGTCAAACCCTGACCTTTTTGAAAAGTTATCAGACAAAGTCACACGTAATAGGAGACACAATATTAATAAGAGACTTTGCATACGTAAAGCACAAAAAATGCACAAAAGCATATTTTGTATGGCGCCTGTAATTTTTAATAAATTGCCTGATGACATTAAAAGTCTGAACATAAATATATTTAAATAAATGATTTTTTAATTAGCAAAACTTATTACACAATTAACGATTTTTTGGCTGACAAATGAATTTGTAATTTTCAACTATTTTTATTTTTGTTGACATTATTAATTATTATTTTACTTACTTTTTTTGTTGACTTTATTAATTATTATTTTACTTATTATTATATAATGATTAATTTACTTATTTTATTGGCATTATTAATTATTATGCTGCTTATTTATTATTGTCATTTTTTTTTCTATGATTGTATTATAATTATTAATTGGAATTAAATGTAATAAGGTTATGTCAATATAATACATGTTTTGCATGCCTCTTTGGCCGAGCAAAGTGATCAAAACCTCAAGTGCTTGTAACATCCTCTATACCTTTGTTCAGCAAACAATAAATGATTTGATTTGATTTGATTTGGAGTGCACCCTGCAAAGTCAGTATATTATATGTGTATGATAGTTTAAATGAATAAATTATACTCTAAAACATATTTATTATTGATATAATATATATTTATATATTATATACATTAATTATATAGTACTTTTGTACAGTTTTCGATTTGATTTATAAACGCATACAAAATTATATGATCAAGAACCACCGCCATATTGAATATAATGGCAATAATATAAAAACTATTATTTTTATGCGCAAACGTAATTCGACTTAAATTCAGGAAATAATATTCTTCCCCGATTCCTGGTATTTTTTGCTATTTTTTGGCTGATAGTACATTTCATAGCCGAAAATGAAACATCTCCTTTGTGTAAGGAAACTCCAGAATCAGTTCTCAAGTATTTATTTCCTTTAATATTATTGTAACATAATTATATTTTATATGAATAGTTTACATAGTTACACAATATGCATACCTGATTTAATTCAATGCAATATCCGCCACTTAATATACTTTTACTTTACAAACTTATCCGATCGCCACACAACGCACGACTGCCCGTTATAGTTCCGCGCGTTAGTTTCATACTATCAAGCATAGTGGGGCAGTCGAGAAAATCAGTGTTGCCAACAGAAAATAACGGATACAATTAAACATATTCAAATAATGCTTCTATATCGCTACATTTAACTAGATATTTCTATATAATAATTATATTCTACCTATAATTGCTAACAGCTCGGCCATCCTGATGTTAAAGCGAGACCCTTCGCTTTAGATTATGTTTAACAACAACAGATCAAGCGATTCGTGCACAAAATTGTGGCCATGAATCGCTTGAAGTACCGTCGTTTATATTCGTAATAAGTATAATTTAATGTATTTTATTTATGTACTTCTTAAGAAATTATTATGTATATCCTGTTACATAGAGACAATGCTTATTTTTATCAATGTGAATGTACACATTTATAACTTATTATTAAAGATAAATTTATTTGACTCAACATGTATACGATCAGGTGTTACAGATAGGTATTTTTTGTCTCAACATGCTCTGTCTTGTCAGACATGCAAATGTATATGCTTAATAAGAATTTTAAAATTATGCTGGATCTAATATTATAATTAACATGTCAATTAAGCGTCTCTTAACAATGAAGTGAGATATATTATAAATAGGTTAGTTCAAATCCGTACAATAAATATAAAAATTAATTAATTAATAATTCATTTCCAATAATAAAATAGTAATAGATAAGTCAATAATTAAGAACATGCCAAATTAAATTAGATCATGATAGACGATTATTAAAACAAAGAAAACAAATTATATAAGATTATCACATTGGAGATCATTAATATTATAGTAGCATTTATGCAATAAATAATACATTTCTTAAATTACGTTTAAATACGTTAACATTAAGGTCCTTTAATTTATTTGGTACTTTATTGCATATTTTGGGTGCCATGCAGAAAATGCTATTATAATTGTTTTACATAATATGTATGGCATTCATACATTTATTTTAAATCACTGAAATATTATATAATTATTGAAAACAACCAGTGAGAATCACTGTTACAACTATTATGTTATCAATTCATTATTTTAGAAATATCTTCACATCCTTTCTCTGAATTTACTTAACTAGAATCATGATTTCTATCGTATACCAAACATGGTTTTAGTTTATCTATTGATACAATATTCTCATAGCGAGGTCGATGCGCCTTTAACATTACTTAATACATCTAAAACTGTCGAGCCGCGGTTATTAATGAATTTACTTAGTTTATTTAACGGTGCCGAGTTTTGATGTCGCGACTTCCCGTGTTATCCACGTTGTTGCGACACCTCCCTCCTCGGACTATTGCGATTGTGCCGAGTTTTGATGTTACGACTCCCCGTGTTATCCACGTGTCGCAACACCTCCCTCCTTGGACTTTTATTATTATGCCGAGTTTTGATGTTACGACTCCCCATGTTATCCACGTTGTCGCAACACCTCCCTCCTCGGACTTTTATTATTATGCCGAGTTTTGATGTTACGACTCCCCGTGTTATCCACGTTGTCGCAACACCTCCCTCCTCGGACTTTGTGACTTACGATTAAAAGAGTGTTTGTGGATTTGCCTCTCTCGCCGGCTCCCTTCCACTCCCTCACTCTGTATTTGTTTTGAAGTCTACCCTTTTCCGCTTTCATTATCGCGGTTACTTATCATCAGACTCATCCATTGGTCTGAAAATTAAGGAATGATCGGCAGTTTAAATTCATTAATTAAATATTTATCACAGTTAATCTGTCAGGTATACCCGACGTAATAAAAAATATCGAATCATGCCACCAGTATGTCACTGAGACTCAATAGGTTAACTTTAATATTACCGCTGAAACCTGTCAGCTGTTTGTGATTTGGAGTCAGTCAACAGTGATACCATCTCCTCCCCTGATCATGAAGTTATATATCTTTGTCTTATTTGGTTGATAACAATAACAAAAACACATTCATGCCCTGAGACCAAACACCTATTTGGTCTGAAAACATGAATACATCTCTGTAACCCACACCTGTAGGTTTCAGTAGAAGTTAAAAACGACTACATTAAACGCTCAGTCAACAGTCATTTCTTCATGGTGACAGCCTATCTGTCACTAAAAAAGATGCAATCTATTTAGCAGAAGTATAATCATGACATTATAAGGTAGGGTGTAACTTTATTCTGTGTGCATTACCATAGTCCTATGTATTAACAAAAGAACGAAAATAGGAATATTGAAAAACTTAATTTACTTCTTTAAATGCAGTTGTATATGTTATAACAATTTTATTTCATTCTTCGACACTAACAAGTTTATTAGTAGATTTTTATTGACTAAAGATACATTGTTTCTACCTTATTTTTATAAAAAGCAACTTGCTAAACTATTAGCATTTAATATATTATGCAGGGACCCAGTTACCAGTAGAGTAGTGAAAGTTATAGAACATAGTAGTATTATTACTAAAAATCTTAGTGATATATCTAGAAGTTTAAACTGTTAAACGAGACAAAGGACAGGCATACACAGTATTAAACTAATTCATTAAAATATTCAGGGTCTATCCGGCAAGGAGTTAGAATTAGATTTATTTTTAAACATAATATTCAAGTATGTTGCATAACTGAACATTGGTTAAAAAGTATTCAATTAAAATTTATAATGAGTATTATTCAATTGTAAGTGCATTTTTAAAAGAAATCTATATATGGTGGCTCTCTAATATATTTATGTAATGATGCAAAACGTAAAGAACTTAAAGATATAGTAAATCTTTCTATCATACTGATGAATTATCCTGTGTGGAACAAGAGCAACATACCATAGTTTGTGTGTACTGTCCACCGCAGAGTGACTTTAGTGTATTTGAAACAGTAGTACAGGATATTTTAAATCGTTTGAGTTTTAGTAATAGGAATATAGTAGTATGTGGTGATTTTAATATTAATTTTCCTTGAGCAGTCAGCTCTTTCTGTGAAACTAATTAGTTAATTAGAGTCATTTAATTAAAGTATCTATTTTTGGAACCAACCAGGATTATTTCACATTCTGCTATCTGCTTAGATAATGTATTTTGTGACTCAATTTCTAAATACGGCCGGGCCATATTAAGTGAACCGACATCTGACCATTGTGGTCAAAGGGTAGATTTTTCTGTAAATACAATGCTTAAAGAGAATAAGATCACATGTAGACCAATGACCTCTAATCGCTCAAAGAAATTTAATAATAAAGTAAGTGTCAAGATTCTCAATATGGAAGGATATCCTTTCTCAGACGAAGTATACGAGTCTTTACTTAACATAATTACTTTAGAATATAAAAATATTATTAAATGTAAGACCTTTACTAAGAATAATAAGATTATGTTTTGTGATCTAAATTATATGAATTATATGATACGATAAATATTAAATTTTGATCCTAATTTTATTCAATATGTTAAAAATTATTTAAAATGATTTGTGCCACTGCCAAGTCCCTTTATCTAAAAACTAAAATACGAAATTCTAGTAATAAAATCAAAACTACTTGGAATATTAATAACAATGAAACAGGACGCAGCAAGGTGCGTGATAATACCTTTGAACTTAATACAAATAATAACAATAGGAATTCTATGACGCCTATTAGAGGGTTCTAGTTTTCTTCTTTTTTATTTCTGTTTTATAATATTTTAGGTATAAGTTAGTTTTATAGAATTGTGTTTATATTATGTATATAATTAATAATTTGTATTGTGAAAAATAATAACATAATTTCAAATAATTTGGAAATAGCCGACACCTTTAATAACTACTTCGCAAAAATAACTTTAAATACAACTAGTACCCTAAGGTCTTGCCCAGCTCGAGCAGAATACTTGGTTATCGACAACGTGGAAGAGTAAAATACTATTCAGTTTTGAACGTGTACATCCATATCATATAATAAACGTATTTAAGTAACTTAATTAAAAAATATCTGCTAAATTCAGGGGTTCCTATCTCTGTAAAATTTGTTGAAAATATTATTGTCAATGTAGCGCCACACCTAGCTGCTATAATCAACGGGGCATTTTAATGAATATGGGCATTTTTCTTAACTTAATTAAATGTAGTAAAATACTACCTTAATTTAAAATTGGATACCAAAGCGACCCCAATAATTTTAGGCCAATTTCAATCAGTAAAGTATTTGGGAAGATTATATTACAGCAATTAAAGAGCCACTTTAGTGTAAATGATTTATTTCATACAAATCAATATGGTTTCAGGATTTGTGTGAAATTGTTTTATTCGTGGATGACAAATCCCTTATTTTTAAAGTAGACTGAAAAGCACCGAATTTATGTGCTGTTAACGATTTACTCGCGCAAGTCCTAGACTGGTTTACGACGAATAATTTACTACTAAACTTTACACTGCCAAATGTAAAGAGTCCTAACGTAAATATAAATTTAAAAACTTTAGATGATAAAGTTAAGTGAGGCGCTCAAATATCGTGTCTTGCAGGTTTCTTCTCATAGGGCCAACCCTTTGCCTGAACCTAGCAACTAACCTAAATGTAGCCTCAGTAATTTTATTGACCTTTACTAATTTTTAAGCTAATACAATTATTAAAACTATTAAAGCTATTCAAATTTATTATAGTTTATTTATATAATGCTTATTTTTTATATAATACATTATATATTACCATAAACAAAATTCATATAAATACCAAATCATGTCTGCATTGACATAAACTTTATATTTTATCAATTACATTATTTTAAAATAGTTTAACTATGCTTAACAATCGTTCTTCAAAATTATCTGTTATTTGTAGATATACAACCTGTTTACACCAAACTCATTAGTAGATATCGTGCATGTTTTGTTCGCTTAAATATTACAATCAATATTACAAAACTGTCCTTACTCAATTAACTTACAGTTGGTATTTCTAGAGTGAGAATCCTTACCTCGCCGTAACACAATTTGACTAGCATGGGAGCTAAAGAATTTTTATCGGATTACCGCCAATTTTATATGTTGAAGTTAAACAGAATATTTTTATTCTTATTTATACATTAATTTGCTAATGTTCTAAGTTAATATAGTCAAATATGATTAATAGTGTAAATATGTTTAACTGTACTATATTGCATCTGTTTTAAACATGCTGTGCACACATATTTAGAACATATTAAAACAGAACGACATTGTAAACCTAGGCTAACTTTATCTATGAATAAAGTTTTACCTTATCTTATCTTTGTGAACTAAATGAATAAATGATATTGACTTTGACCATGAATTCAGCTCATCCATGAAAGCTTTAATCTTTAAGATAGTATATAGTTTCATTGTGTTTTAATATTGTAGGTATCGATTGAAAATAAAAGTAATAATATATTAATAATGATACCTTCAATCTGTATGTCAGTATAGTGCATATAAACATAGCGCACCAATATGGGCAAAAGCGTTAACAAGTCATTCCTCTTCCTAATACCATTTTTGATGGACATATAGCAGACTGCACCTGATAACACATCCCCAGAGAGTAGCTCTGGCTGGATATAAACAGTGCCGAGAGGAGAAATACCGAGGAGTGCCCCAGCCAAATTCAACCTCATCAACCGCAATAATGCTACATATCCATAAGTACACAGTACATTATCAAGTAAATACGTCGCTTGCCAATAGTTAGCTACCAGGGAGTGCCTTGGCCAAGCCAAACTACGACGCCGACACAACGAGTCCACCTAGCATCCAACACACTTATCTGTAAGTCTCATAATCGAGACGAAAAAACAAACAAACACGAGTGTCGTAGTTGACTTCAACCCATCAGGACGGAAATATAAACAAACCAAATTGATGTTAAATCTGTTAAATTTATTACAATTACTCACTACATGGAATAAGTAACAATTATCCATATTTTCAACGTTTTCACACGATACCTTAATATTTTTTAAAAGCATTTGGCGTTCGATTAATAAATAATTGTTTGATTTAAATAATCTTAGACGAAAAGTGAGGTTATTTGTCAGATGCCAAAATATCTATAATTTGGAGGAATTTAAATTAATCTGTCAGTAATAATTACTAATCCTATCCCTTAGGTTATTCTTTAACAATGTAAAATTATGTACCTACCTTGCATTTTTTGTTTACTGTATGTATCGATCTACTATATTCTGTTTGGTCAAAAGCGGATATCAACTTTTTTAAATTCAAATAAGTAATTAATTGTTTTACAATTGATGCTACACTTGGACATCACTAAAATGTCTATGGTCATGTCAATGAACCGTTTGTATACCTTTTGATTTTGTTGTATTGAAATAGACTATATCGCAATACCCCATACAATGTGTGACAAGTCAAATGTTGAGAACCAATTCTGAACGAAATGTATATATTTTCTTTTATTTGTTCATAAAATTTAAATTTGCACATGGGCTGGGATAAACGAGTGCCTTTTTGAAAAAAAATGACCCGTCTATCCCACTTCTGAATTGTAAGGAAACTCCAGAATCAGTTCTCAAGTATTTATTTCCTTTAATATTATTGTAACATAATTATATTTTATATGAATAGTTTACATAGTTACACAATATGCATACCTGATTTAATTCAATGCAATATCCGCCACTTAATATACTTTTACTTTACAAACTTATCCGATCGCCACACAACGCACGACTGCCCGTTATAGTTCCGCGCGTTAGTTTCATACTATCAAGCATAGTGGGGCAGTCGAGAAAATCAGTGTTGCCAACAGAAAATAACGGATACAATTAAACATATTCAAATAATGCTTCTATATCGCTACATTTAACTAGATATTTCTATATAATAATTATATTCTACCTATAATTGCTAACATTTGTAACTGCGCGGTTACACACGTAAACATGAATGCTTCAAACAACACCGCTACCCACTACCTACACAAAACGCCCAAGGATATGACCAATAACTTACTTACGTTACGTATAACATTTACCTAAGTAGAATATTACAAAGCGACCGTAAGATGCAGTATAATACTTACCAAAACTACGCAAAGAACTTAAAATCAATCCAATCATGTGAACAATATCAGTTCAGTAGGTATGAACCAAACACGTAAGTACATACACAATCACTTCACGCATCAATAAAATAACGTAGCTTTAAGTACAACCTCACTCGTTTAGCAAAATAATGATTATTCCATGTTAATGTCGATAACTAGATAGAAATATCCAATTCCAGCTTATTAAACATTAATAACAAACAAACTATCAGCATCGATATAATCGCGACGCGTGCACACGACAGTATAAAAATAATGAAACTGATATTTTAATACTTGTGTAATTTTTTGTACGGCTTGGTCAAACACATAACATAAACAAGCCATTTTATTACTTGTGCCAGTGGCGCAAGGTTTCCTTTTCAATACAGGCGGTCGCCTTTGTGTCATCCTTTATAATCGCCGACGTGGCCGTAGTTACATAGTTTTAAACTTTATTACTTACATGTTAAGAGTGATTTCGCCATGCATTATTGTGTCGGCAAGTTACTTTACGTATCAAATAATAGGTATAACAATTCAAAACAAGGAAAATGATACGTTACGTTTTGGCTGATCGCGATCATAAGGTCCAGGGCTCGATACCTGGCTCATGCCTCATGATGCTCATTCGTACCGAAACTAAATACCTACCTAACGAGCAACGGTAATATTTAAGTTAACGAAACACTTTACGTATTCTTTGTTATCGAAATACATGTTAAAAATACATAAAAATATGTTATAAATGTTAAAATAATAAAACAAAGACATAATATCACACAAAAAACTATTATTTAAACATAAAGTAACTTGCAGATAAAAATTAAGTCATGGGGTACCAATTAGAACAAAAAGTAAACAGTGCCAAAAATAGATCATAGATGGCACTATGAGTTCCAATGTTAATATTAAGATCAATCAAAATGCTATAATGGAAGAAAATTGAACATAAAATGTTATTATAAATAAACATTGTGCATATTAAATTAACGAGCATCAAGGTAAACGCATTTATTTTATGATTTAAAGATATCGATATATCAGTATTTTTTTCATCTACCTATCATTTTATTTTACCTATAGAGCTAGATGAGACGCTAGATGGCTCTTTTATATGTTTATACAAGTCTACAAAAACATTGTGTTTTAATGTTTTTATTTCATACCCTTCTCTTGGTTTACTTAAATATTTGTTTATTACCTACTGATACTAATTAATAAGAAATTACTTTTATTATGAAAAATATGTATGCTTAACAAATGTCAATATATACGAAACGTTTTGTTGTACTACATGGCATTATATTCAAACACCTGGTCGGTTCTCGTAACTTCTATTGTCAAATTTCATTTACTTGTGCGGCAGTAGATATAGCGCAGTCGTCGGACTCGTCGGCGTTATAATAATCATTATCTCTGTGCTACCTACTTATTCTGAATTGAATTACAAACTTACGATAGACATGCCGCGGCCGATAGAAATGGAGTTTTAGTAAATCATAGCAACATTTTACTAAAAATAGTTAGGTAAATATTAAGTAACATATCATAATAATAAAATTATTCTATAAAATTAAAGATTGTTATTTGTTTATACCGCTTTGTTAGTTTGGTTTTTACGCAATTTCTAGTATTATTTTATCACTAGACGCAACTTGACTAAATTTGTTTCAAAGGGCCTGAAAGCTAGTTAGGCACAGTTGTGATTAGGTTTGCCACCTTTATTTTGAACAAATAGAGTATGTTTACTATCATATGTAAAATAAGTACATGATCTGAAAATAAAGTATTACTTATTTAACCTGCCTTTTGGTAACCATATTTTTGTTGATGCTAGTTAAATCTAACAAATATTTATTATTAAGGAAAGTCGGCCTCGATGGCGTAGTGGTTAGTGTAACCGACTGCCACGCCTGAGGTCGCGGGTTCGATTTCCGCACAAGACAAATATTTGTGTGCATGAACATGGATGATTGTCTTGGTCTGGGTGTTTCTATGTATAATATAATATATGTATTTACAAAAAAAAAGTATATATGTATGTTTATCCATTGTCTAGTACCCATAGTACAAGCTCTGCTTAGTTTGGGCTAGATGGTGTGTGTATGTGGTAGAATATTATTATATTAATGTGATCTTTACTTACATAAGTACCTACCACAATATTCATTAAGTAGGTAGGTACTTAGGTTATCTATTGTTTTGTTACTTGACTTTAAACTATTAATACATATTAATTATTGATTTCCCTACAAAATCAATAATTAATATGGATATAAAAGTAAAAGAATACAATGCCAATAATTATTATGACATAGTTAAAAGATTACGAGCCATGACTAATAAATAAGCGTAAAGCATATCTACTAACTCAGTTGTTTTTTAATCTATTAATAGGTACATTGTATTTTATAAGAGGTATATCAATAATTATATTATAAGCTTAAACTTCTGCTAAAGTATTAAGAAGGTCCAGATAATTAATATTTCATAACAAAACTTCAGTTGACAATCAAGCTTCGACTCTCTATTGAGAATCGACCCGGCAGCGCTCATACACGATATTATACACGAAACATCAGGAAGCTGGCTGGAATAAACCGAACGCCGCCGCCGGGCGATACTCGCGCGTGCGTGTGATTTGATTTCAAGTATGGCGTAGTGGTTTAATCGCTTAAACCGGGTACTTATTGACGTGCGGAGTGTTATGGGTTCGATTCTCACACAGAAAATAAATTATGTTCAACAGATTTTTTGTGTTGTCTATTATATGGCAAAAGAGTAACGGTATGAGTCTTTTTTAAAAAAAAGTGCTGGTTATTACATTTATTTTTCGATAGTTAAATTTAAAATAATCTATGTGATGTATTTTATAAATAGTCATAACTCATTAAATTTCAACAGAGACTAAATACTAGGCATTACACAGTTGTTTTCAAAAATCTGAGCGCAATATTTTATGTTATTTTATATTTACAATTATAGTGAAATATAGATAACTAACTACCAAACTAGAATTCTATATGCCAATGAGTTATTTTCAAAGTACCCGAACATCAATCACAATCGCATACATAATGAAATATATTGTTTTATTAATACTTTTTAAAACGCATTCATTAAAATTATATGAATAAAATATATACGAGGTCAAATTTTGACAGCAACACGATATATTCACGAAAATCCGGCCGAGTAAATGAGAATCACCAAAGTGTGATCGTACGCATTTCGGCACACAACACTATAGGTAGATAACTTTTATTTTCAAGGTTGCGCACATTTTGCATCGGCTCGTTTAGATATTATGTTCTATCCGTGGTAAACAGTCAAGTACCTATTTTACTGTCACAACGCCATCTCTTATGAGCTGTTATCAAATAGGATTCGGAACTTGTGTACATGTTATGGGTAGATGGCAGCAGTGGCGCTAGTTTTGTGCTGCCATCTAGTATAAAAAGATAAGTACCAAAATAGCAAGTAGAATAGCCAGAGTTAGGCGTGTCCAAGATTTTTGTATGGGATTGAGTATCTGTACTAGTATAGTATTATATTATCTGTGGTATCGTGAAGTTCTGTTCGTGATTTTTTATTTGTTTCATTTACACGGAATCGATTAGATTCAACTCCCAGCGAGTGCTATTTTGTTTAATTTTAACAAACTTTTAACAACCGCACCGTGTTAGGCAATTCCTGCCATTACGAAGTAATATTACTAACTTATTTACCTTTTACTTCGCAACCACAGTAACCAACACACCATTACTAAGGTAACCTAAAACGATATTCGTAATTTACATGTAACATTTGCGACAATTGCGACACCGCTGTCTGTGCCGGCAATTGACGAATAAATTATTAAACACCAAGAACTGCACCAGAACTTCATTCCTAATTAAAAGATAATAAAGTTCGAAATGAAAATGTCATCCGTTTAGCGGCTTTATAAAATATCTAATAATCGTTTCATAAAGCCGACTGCAAATAGTGTCTAATGTTAATTGAACTCAAAATAGACGAAATAACAGCTATACTTGTTTGTACTTGTTGAGGTAGTGTCGCTTTTTAGCTAACCGACAAACGATGCCGCTTTTTTAGTTTTCCTAAGAAATAAAACATTATAATTTAAAATAAAATCAGTACCTACATATTTTTATTGTTATTGAGCGCACGTGTCTTTTTCAAGATGTCGTCACTTTCAAATAGAGAATTAGGTGAAATTGTGATGCATTACGCAAGATCGCAAGATTTAAATGAGTCCAGGCTATGGTTCCGACATCGCAACCCGAACTCACCTGTACCATCACCAAGGCAGATACTTGGGCTTGTACAGAATTTATTTGATTATGGACAGTTAAGTGTTCCCAGCCATGCACAAGCACGAGGCATTTTACCGTCTTATGACGAACATTTAAGGCGCCAAATCATAGCATATTTTGCTCGAGAGCCACGATCCAGCACCCGGCAAGCGGCTCGAAGATTTAATGTCAGCCAAAGTTATGTGTGGCAGCTGCTGAACGCGTCTAGGCAGCATTCCTACCATTTCCAATATGTGCAAGACATGACCGTAGCGGACCTTTCAGTCAGGGTGTCATTTTGTACCTGGTTACTAGAATAGGTCTATTATAAGAACATCATAGCCGAGTGGTTAAAACTGTAGATAGTATTTTTGTGGTCGTAGTTCAAAACCCAACGTTTACTCACCTATCTTTTTGTAACTTAATTTTTATCTGCAAGTTACTTTATGTTTAAATAATAGTTTTTTGTGTGATATTATGTCTTTTTTATTATTATAACATTTATAACATATTTTTATGTATTTTTAACATGTATTTCGATAACAAAGAATACGTAAAGTGTTTCGTTAACTTAAATATTACCGTTGCTCGTTAGGTAGGTATTTCGTTTCGGTACGAATGAGCATCATGAGGCATGAGCCAGGTATCGAGCCCTGGACCTTATGATCGCGATCGGCCAAAACGTAACGTATCATTTTCCTTGTTTTGAATTGTTATACCTATTATTTGATACGTAAAGTAACTTGCCGACACAATAATGCATGGCGAAATCACTCTTAACATGTAAGTAATAAAGTTTAAAACTATGTAACTACGGCCACGTCGGCGATTATAAAGGATGACACAAAGGCGACCGCCTGTATTGAAAAGGAAACCTTGCGCCACTGGCACAAGTAATAAAATGGCTTGTTTATGTTATGTGTTTGACCAAGCCGTACAAAAAATTACACAAGTATTAAAATATCAGTTTCATTATTTTTATACTGTCGTGTGCACGCGTCGCGATTATATCGATGCTGATAGTTTGTTTGTTATTAATGTTTAATAAGTTGGAATTCGATATTTCTATCTAGTTATCGACATTAACATGGAATAATCATTATTTTGCTAAACGAGTGAGGTTGTACTTAAAGCTACTTTATTTTATTGATGCGTGAAGTGATTGTGTATCTACTTACGTGTTTGGTTTGTTCCTGACGTCACATCGGGCCGCGCACGGCGCGCGACCTTGTACATTCACCGCCATCGCTGCGCCGGCGCCGAGCCGGCAACCAACCACTCACTCGCCGACGCGCGCATATATCGGCTATCTTATAATCAGTGCCTATACAGTACAATACAGTCTTTTCTCGTGTCGAAGTTGTTTCATTCATTCAAGACCACCAGCAGCACACCTGGAGCTTGATACTCAAACATTGGTCCTTCGAATAAAGAAGATCACCGTCTTTTTGCTGTGCACGCGCGCCTCCTTTGAACTTTGGACTGGCCGTCCGTACCGCAAGCTTAAAAGCTTAAACGCCGTAGAGGACACATCAAGGACAGTCTGCCTAAAGGGACATTCTTTTGAGTGAGTCCGTTCCTTTTTATCCTAAATTTCCAGTCTTTTTGCTTCTTCTTCCAGGTATTTAAAATAGTGCTATTCGGATCGGCATGTTGATCTCTTCATAATAGCTCATCATCATTAGTAAAATAAATACCTACTATATGCAAGGTGCATTAGATTACGTAATCATTCCATTCATTTCGCACGCTAGCTTCCTTTTGTTTTATAATATCTTGCCTTTTGTTTGCTGACCGCACACGTCGATGTCTTTTAAACGTAAACAAAGTCATTAGTGTTTCTTAGAATTTTTATTCATTCATTGAATCAGTTTGCACGCCGTGCTTACCTACAATATCAGCTGTTTTTACCGTTAGTTTGAACAGTTATAATCGTATTAAATAATAACTCGTTAACATTTTATTTAATTCTATAACTTTGTTTGCACTTCGGCCATTTTGTTTTAACTTTATACGAGCTTGCTAACGACACGTTATTATGTCTGACGCAAAAATAAAAGAACTTATTAGGAAGCGTGGTGGCTTCAAGACAAAGCTTACGCATTTTAGTAACTTTTTAAGACTATTACCTAGTACAGAATTAGATAGTTTCCAAGCAGCGGAATTAAAAAGCCGTCTAAGTTTGTTGGAAGCTTTATACAAGGAATTCGACGTGTTACAGACGGATTTGGAGCTGTTGTCGGAGGATGCGGACGACATGTATGCCGAGAGGGAGCAGTTCGAGTCGCAGTATCATGCGCTGGTGGCCCGCGCGAGAATATGCCTCGTTCCCGTGCGTGCCGCCTCGCCCGCGCTAGTGTCTGCTACTTCCGTAGACGATCTCCCACAGAACGGCTATGGCTGCAGACACGACTTTGTCCGGCTGCCTAAGATAGACTTGCCTCACTTCGACGGGGACTATCAGCACTGGCTTGAGTTCCGAGATACGTATATTTCTCTAATTCACAACAACAGTAGTATACAACCAATAAACAAATTTCATTATTTACGTGCGGCTTTAACAGGCAGCGCGTCTTTAGTTATAAAGAGCATTGATTTCACGGCCGATAACTATAATTTGGCTTGGCAGTTATTGTCTGAGAGATACAATAATAAAAGATTGCTTATAAATAATCATGTGCAGGCATTATTTAAATTTGAACATACTCAGTATGAATCATGTAGCGCATTACGGAATATGATAGACGTCACAAATAAAAACCTTCGTGCCTTGTCAACATTGGGACAGCCTACTGAGAATGGTGGTCTAGGTGAAACACTTATCATATACATGATGTCAGAAAAACTTGATAGGTTCACACGAAGAAAGTGGGAAGAATATAAAAATAATTTAGATGCCTTTCCATGTTTAAAAGATTATATTAAATTCTTAGCTACCAGAGCCGACTTATTGGAATCATTAAACTTTAATAAAAATACTACAACTATACATATAAACGAAAATAGTAAATCTAAAAATTATCTTACAACAACAACTAAAACAAAACCAATCAATTCAGATAATTTGAAATGTCCTATGTGTTCTCAAAATCACTTTTTATTCAGTTGTCAGACTTTTAGAAATCTTGAGGTTGATGCACGCATTAGAAAAGCTTCAGAAAGCAATATTTGTTTGAACTGCCTTCGACCTGGTCATACAGCGAAGCGTTGCAGTCTATCACATTGCAAATATTGTAAGGTCAAACATAATACCCTCTTACATAGGGAATCAACAAATGAAAAACCTTTAGGGGAAAACATTGCATTGTCAACAAACGTTATCTTACCTTGTTCGGACAATAATCAAGGTCACATTTTGCTATCCACAGCTTTGGCAAAGGTGAAAGATGTCAATGGAGAGCTTCATACAGCCAGGATCCTATTGGACAATGGCAGCACCTCCAACTTCATCACCCAAGAGCTTTGTGGGAAGCTTGGCCTGGTAAAACGCAGCACTAGCTCCACCGTCTCAGGTATAAACGGTCAAGTTTCTAGTACCTCAGAAATCTGCAGACTTCGTTTGCAGTCTTGTAATGGTGGTTATCAGGCGAAAATAAACTGTTTTGTTATACCAAAGATAACACAATCGCTACCTGGTTCTTACGTGGATAAAAGGTACATTACCATTCCGCCAGGTATTCAATTAGCAGATGCTTCATTTAATATACCTACTGCTATCGATATCCTTGTAGGTGCAGAGGTATTCTGGGACGTCTTAGATACCGAGACCATTAGTTTAGGCAAACATCAACCTAGATTGCAGGCATCCAAACTAGGTTGGCTTATCTCAGGCCGCGTCAATCAGCCTCGTACACAGCCTTCTGTTTGCCACTTTCTTTCACAAGAGGAGTCTGATCAGCTGACTCGCTTCTGAGAACTTGATACTGTGTCGTCTGCTACCTGTTTCTCTTCCGAAGAACAGGCTTGTGAAAAGCTTTTCCAAGGGACCACACGTCGGGATGCGCATGGTCAATTCGTTGTCACCATACCATTGAAGGACTCGCCTGAGTGCTTAGGTGACTCTTATGCCATGGCAAAGCGTCGCTTCCTTTCCCTAGAGCGTAGATTCGAGCGGGACTCCACATTTAAAAACAGATATTTTCAATTTATGCAGGAATATATTGACCTTAATCACATGACAGAATATTCAAGAACAAATCATTCAGAATTTAATTACTTTTTGCCTCATCACGGTGTTGTACGCGAGTCTAGCTCTACTACAAAACTCCGCGTAGTTTTTGATGCTTCGGCCGCCAGCACCTCGGGCGAGTCCTTCAATGATATTCAGATGGTAGGTCCAACTGTGCAAGAGGACTTGCTATCTATACTTCTGAGATACAGACAACACAAATATGTTGTAACGGGAGACATTGAAAAAATGTATAGAGCCATTTTAATAGAGCCTTCTCAGCGCTCCTTACAACAAATTGTTTTTAGGTTTAATTCTTCAGACCCTTTAAAGACATATGCGCTGAATACAGTGACTTACGGCACAGCTTCGGCCCCGTACCTAGCTACAAAATGCCTAGTATCTCTGGCAGATCAATGTTCGGACCCAGAAGTTAGTCAGTCCATCAGACGTGACTTTTACGTCGATGATTATTTAAGCAGTGGGGACTCTATTGATTCTGTTGTAAAGGTATGTAAAGGGGTTATTAATATTCTCGAATCCGCCAAGTTTCACCTTAGAAAATGGCAATCTAATTGTCCCAAGATATTACAATCAATTACAAACAGTACAGAAAATGTAGATAAACAATTAAATCTAAATGACTCGCCTAGCAAAACACTTGGTCTGTACTGGGACTGTAAAACAGATAGATTATTCTTTTCAATAAATTTAAAAAATATTTCAAAAGTCACTAAACGTAATATTTTATCTTTAATAAGTCAGGTGTTTGACCCTCTTGGCCTCGTCGGACCATGCGTAGTTCAAGCCAAACTTATGTTACAGCAGCTGTGGATACTTAAATGTAATTGGGATGATGAAGTACCAACAGAAATAAAATCACAGTTTCTTGACTTCATACAGTCACTTCCAGCGCTTAACTCACTTCAAATTCCTCGTTGGGTATCGTGTAATAATGCTTCTTCAATAGAATTGCACACTTTCACAGACGCATCTGAACGAGCCTATGGCGCGTGTATTTACGTTAGAACGATAGGAGTCGACGGAACAGTTTGCGTTCGCCTTTTAGCTTCCAAGAATAGGGTTGCCCCTATAAAGCCTACAACCATACCAAGGTTGGAGTTATGTGGTGCTTTACTGGGTACAAGACTTTTTCTGAAGGTACGTAAATCACTCACTCTAGAGTTTAATCATTGTTATTTCTGGTGTGATTCGACGATCGTGCTAGGATGGCTGTCTACATTGCCAAATCGACTAGATCAATTCGTTCGCAATAGAGTGAGTGAAATCCAGGAAGCTACGACCGGAGAGACGTGGAGTTATGTGCATTCCAAGTCCAACCCCGCTGATCTCACTTCTCGGGGGGTGAAGGCTGATTGCATCAGCTCGTCCACTCTTTGGTGGTCGGGTCCTGATTTTCTTAATCAAAGAAATATTCAATTTCCAATTAGACCAAATACACAAATTCAATCTTTACCTGAAATATCTTTGCACACTGCTGCTGATACACTCAAACAAAATAATAATAATATAATCTCAAATTTAATTCATAAAAAATCATCATTCACTTCACTTATAAGAATCATGGCATACATACAAAGATTTATTTTTAATTGTAAAAAACAGAATATCAAAAAATCATCGTACTTATCACTATCAGAACTAAAATCATCAGAATATCTTATATTACAGATTTCTCAGCAGGAAATGTTCCCTGAGGAATACAAATGTCTTAAAACTAACCATGCCTTACATAAAAGGAATAGATTAATAAGTCTTTCTCCATTCATTGATTCAGACAATTTAATACGCGTAGGTGGACGTTTAAATAATTCGAACTACAGTTACGATGTTATGCATCCTATTCTATTATGTAGCAAGCATCACTTGACGAAAATCATCTTTGAAAGGGAGCACAAAGCACTATTTCATGCAGGACCTCAACTACTCCTAGCGCATATAAGACTCACGTACTGGCCTTTAGCAGGCAGGAACTTAGCAAAGCACGTAGTGCGCAACTGCGTTCGTTGCACGCGCTTCAAAGCCCAGCTTGTTCAAGTCATCATGGGCAACTTACCTGCCGACAGGACTCATCTTGAGTACCCTTTTTTGAATACAGGGGTTGATTATGCCGGACCAGTGCTGATAGCCGACCGTAGGGGTAGGGGATGTAAGTTGCTTAAGTCTTACATTTGTGTGTTTGTGTGTTTTGCAGTCAAAGCCGTCCATTTGGAGCTGGTTTCCGACCTGACCAAGGAAGCTTTCCTAGCGGCTTTCAGTCGATTTATTAGTCGTCGAGGCAAGCCACAACGCGTGTACTCCGACAACGGCACTACGTTTGTTGGAGCCTTTAATGAACTCGCACGCTTCTTAAAAGTTTCTTCTAGCAGCATAACATCCGATCTTGCAAACAAAGGCATATATTTTAAATTCATTCCCGCTTACAGCCCACATTTTGGTGGGATTTGGGAGAGTGCTGTAAAATCTACAAAGCACCTATTGCGTAGGGTCATGAGTCTGACACATATGACTTATGAAGAGCTCTCAACATGCCTGATTCAGATAGAGGCTATTTTAAATTCCAGACCTTTAACGCCCCTATCCACTGATCCATCTGATCTTTCTTATCTTTCTCCTTCACATTTTCTTATCGGGCGACCACTCACGTCATTCCCTTGTCCTCATATAAGTGACGGCAACATCCAGCGGCTGCAGCGCTACGAGCGTATAGGGAAGCTTCGGCAGCATTTTTGGCAGCGCTTTTCCAATGAATATGTGTCTCTCCTGCAGCAAAAGACCAAATGGCAGGCAACCGGGCAAGACCTGAAAACCGGTACTATGGTTTTAGTGAGAGACCCTAATCTACCTCCTCTTCTATGGCTGCTGGGTAGAGTGACTGCAGTGAAGACTGGGTCTGACGGACATTGTCGGGTTGCCGACATCCTTACCAAGAAGGGCACCATTACACGTGCATATAATAACATATGCCCTCTTCCAGTTTCATCATCATCATGTTGAAGCCTTCCCTTCAACCCGGGGAATATGTTCCTGACGTCACATCGGGCCGCGCACGGCGCGACCTTGTACATTCACCGCGATCGCTGCGCCGGCGCCGAGCCGGCAACCAACCACTCACTCGCCGACGTTTACAACGCGCGCATATATCGGCTATCTTATAATCAGTGCCTATACAGTACAATACAGTCTTTTCTCGTGTCGAAGTTGTTTCATTCATTCAAGACCACCAGCAGCACACCTGGAGCTTGATACTCAAACAGGTTCATACCTACTGAACTGATATTGTTCACATGATTGGATTGATTTTAAGTTCTTTGTGTAGTTTTGGTAAGTATTATGCTGCGTCTTACGGTCGCTTTGTAATATTCTACTTAGATAAATATTATATGTAACGTAAGTAAGTTATTGGTCATATCCTTGGGCGTTTTGTGTAGGTAGTGGGTAGCGGTGTTGTTTGAAGCATTCATGTTTACGTGTGTAACCACGCAGTTACAAATTTAAATAACACATGTAAGAGTAACTATCCATTTATCATTCTGGTGAATGTTTGCGAGATAAGGGAAGTTTGTTTTCATTTGTCGTACGTAGATATAACATTTAGGTATGTAGATAAACATAGGTTGGTGTGTATTATGAATGTGTTGGTCGTAGAAACTGGTAATCTGTAATAATTAGGTAGGTAGGTACGGTAGGTAGAGCTGGTTAGGAACTTCTTTGACCTCCAATATTTTTAAATGTTGATTCATAGGATTTATTTCTTTACAGAACGGCTGTTGTTTTACTGGGTTGATATTTGTGTAAGTAAATATCTTGGGTACAACAAAGGTAGTCAGTATCAGGCAATGATTTATTAATCATAAGGTTAAATCCAATCATAGGTAGTTTTGTTAACTAAGTGAGGAAAGTAAGTAACTCAGGTTATTGTTTGATCTCTTGGTTATCTTAATTGGTTATGAGAATGGATAAGGTTAATGGTTAGGTAATGGTTGCGCAGTGCCGGCTAGCGATCGCCGCGAGCGTCGAGAAGGGGTATGTAGGTCGCGGCAAGTACCGCCCGTTATTACTTACGACATTAATTATTAACATGTTATTTTTGTTTAATTAGTAAAAATGTAAAATTGCCTCGGGTAGTTAACATATGACTCAGTGAAACCATTACACGAAAAAAACGATGTCTTAATTTTTCTAAAAAAATAATTCTAATAAAAAAAAATATGGTCAGGGTTATTCTATATCACCAGTAGAATGCGTGGTTAAAAGGAATTACACGATTTCAAAATCACCCTATATATATAATATATAATATGTCGTCATCGAGTTGATTTTAATCGGAACGCCAACGCAGTCTTTTGGCGTTCAACAGAATCTACGCTACACATTACGGACGCCAAGGGAAGACGGGCCAGCTCAGTGGTTGCGAGCCGTCCTACAAATAACAACGTTTAAGTGGTAGTAGTGCTGTGTGTGTAGAGATTGTCTCGCGTTCCGAGGTAATTTAATAAAACATTGTGAAGTAACCTAATAAGTGGTAGCTGATTGTAAGCTCTTGCCAATTATAATTAAACTGTATTTATGCTGCATTGGCTTTATTATTTGATCCGACACATTCCCACATACGCCCACGATATTTAGCTATACCTAGCTATGGAGAACGATAACGAAGCAATCCTCCCTCATACGTTATATATATATATATATATATATATTACATATACAGAGTGTCCGATAATTAATGGATAACCTGGAAATGAAACCTTCTGAATCAATAATGTCTTGAGTTTATTTATACGAGGGTGCGTTTTTAAGTTCGCGGAATGGAATAGAAGGGGATGAAATAATATTACAAAATTATTTTTCCTTTTCAATATATTCACCTGAAACCCTAATACATTTCTCAGATCTATGAATTAACTTATGAATACCTTCATAAAAAAATGTTTTGTCTTTCTCTGAAAAATACGCCGAAACTGCATCCTTCACTTCTTCATCGGTTGAAAATTTCTTTCCTCGAAGCTCTTTTTTCAGATTTGGAAAGAGATAATAGTCGCTGGGAGCCAAGTCTGGGCTATAAGGTGGGTGATCAATGATATCGAAGCCCACCTTGTGCAAAGCAGCCAACGCAACTCGACTCTTGTGAACAGGAGCATTGTCGTGCAAGAGCAGGACACCTTTGGTCAATTTTCCTCTTCTTTTTTTTCTGATTGCCTCTTTTAACTGCTCTAAAATTGAAGCGTAGTGTTCTCCGGTTATGGAAACACCTTTTTCTTTGTAATCAACCAACAAAATTCCTTCTGTGTCCCAAAAAACTGTCGCCATGAGCTTTCCCGCCGATTGCGACACCTTGAATTTCTTAGGCGGTGGTGTACCCTTTTTATGCCACTGCATGGAATCTTGTTTAGACTCAGGTTCATAGTGATGAACCCAAGTTTCATCCCCAGTAACAATTCGCTCCAAAAAACCATCCTTGTCTTCATTACACTGGCTCAAAAACGCACGCGAACACTCGACGCGCTTCTGTTTTTGAGGCGGTGTGAGCATTCTAGGCACCCATCTTGCACTGACTTTTGTCATGCCGAGATGATCATGGAGAACCTTGAAAATGGTCGTTTCAGATACTCCAACCATCTCTGCGATTTGTTTTTTCTTCAAACGTGCATCCTCCAATATTAATTTTTCGATTTTTTTGATAAGATCTGGAGTGGTGACCTCAACAGCGGTCGCCCAGGCCGGGAATCGTCTTCAATTGATTCCCTGCCTTGCTTAAAGAGGTTGTGCCACTTGTATACCATGGTTTTTCCTGGACAAGAGTCCCCGTATACAGATGACATCTCTTCCAAAATGGTTTGAACATTTTTTCCTTGCTTGGTAAGGAACTTTATAACGGCGCGGAACTCGATTTTCTCCATACTTCACAATTTCTTCCAGATTGAGTTGCTTGAGGGACGATAGTTCAAAGACTAATGACCTCATTATGATAATACTCGGTATATATACTAATTATTAGTTGCTAAACACGTTAGTGACTAAACAAGCACCCCCACCACCTTCCATACCCTCCATTCCGCGAACTTAAAAACGCACCCTCGTAAATATGTTCACATTCACAATATTGTTTAATTCTGGTGGTATTTGTTTAATATATTTACAGACTGAACACTTGATGAGTGCTTTACAACATTAAGCTTTGCTTGGAGGATAGTAGGCAGATCTTTTCTCCAAGTTTTTACCCTAATAATATTCTCTCTCAGTGTCAGTCTCAAGTTTGTTTAGATTTTTATGTAAATGAGTAAGGAGAATTAAAATATAAAGGCAAGGTACTGTTAAAATACTTAACTTGATAAAATGTTCCCTACACGATTCAGTTTGGTCTAAACGAAGCATGGTTCTCAATGCTCTCTTTTGCATAACGAAGGCAGCATTTACGTTATATTGGTAGCTGTTTACCCAAAATTTAATGCTGTACCCAAGTTTAGATTCAACTAGGGCAAAGTAAACTGTACGAAGTTGAACAATTGATAAAACATCTATAAGAGATCTGATAGCATAACATGCACTACTTATTACATTAAATTTGTCACTGAAATTAGCTCTGCCTTCCAGTTGAAGAGAGAATAAATTTGCACTCCTAAAAACTTTAGATTATCTACTATATCAATTCTATTTCCCAAAGATAATACATTCACATGAGCAGTATTTCTAACTGTAGATTTAAAAAGCATGCATTTAGTCTTTTATACATTCAGTTTCAAATTATTTATAGAAAACCAGTTTTCACAGGCAGCTAGAAAGCTATTTACTTTATATTCTAAGGTTATTATATCATGAGCAGTTATAACAGCACTGGTATCATCAGCAAACATAACTAATTTAACATCCGGTAAAACACTTTGTATGTATGCAGTTAAATCATTTATAAATATTAAAAAGAAAATCGGACCCAGCACTGAGCCTTGAGGAACGCCTCTATTAATGTTAAATAATTTTAATTTATGAATTTGTTACACACCTTCTTCGACTGTTTTAATTTCAACATATTGTTTTCTGTTTCTCAGGTAACAATTGAAAAGCTGTATAATATTTTCTCTTATGCCGAAATGGTCTAACTTGTCCAGTAGAATGCAATGATCTACGATATCAAACGCAGAACTTAGGTCTAGGAATAAGCCTGCAACCTTCAGTTTAATATTCAGATTTTTAACGATATCATAAACTAACGAGTCTATTGCATTTAATGTGTCTGTACGTTTTTGATATCCAAACTGATTATAATGTATACTTTTTGATTATTCAAATGTCTGAAAAGTCTGGATTTGATCACCTTTTCAAACAGTTTTCATAAAATCGGTAATAATTAAATGGGCCTGTAATTGCATGGATCTGTTTTAGATCCTTTCTTATAAAGTGGCAGAACTCTGGCTATCTTAAATTGATCCGGAAACACACCTTGATTTATACATTTATATAAATATAATTATTTCAGATATTGGATGTGCTAATATATCTATATTATCCTTAATTATGCTAAGCAGTATTTCATCATGTCCAAATGATTTCTTACTCTTCATATTTTTTACCATCTTGTAAATTTCATCAGGTATAACTGGATCAAAAATCATAGAACTATGAACTCTAGTAGTATGTTCCATAAGATAATTTTTAGCCAGTTCCCGATTACAAGATTTATGCCTTTACTGTTGTCAAATGTTTCTGCAAAAATGTCAGCATTGTCTTTAGAGTTATGAATTATTTTATTATTATATTTAAGTATGATATTATCACTATCAAAATTGTTGTTTCTTCTTTCCCAGTATTATTGACTATTTTCCAAATTTTTTTGCTAGAGTTAGTTGCTTTACTTATTTGATTTATAATCTCTTTTTTCTTAGCTTATCTTATTACTTTTTTATACGTTTTAAGATATAGGCTACGATATTCTAGTATTGATGAATAGCAGTTAGCTTTATTTGTAAAATTTAGTACCCGCTTCATTTTACTAGCTATCCTAATGCCTTTAGTTAGCCACTTTGTTCGACCATTTCTATTCATATAATTTTTTTTTTATATTTAGACGCTTGTAAGGTTTCTAGTTTTCTAATAAATTTGTTTATACCCAATTTCCAATCATGCTCTAAAATGTTTTTTTCAGAAAAACCGTTATTATTTTTTTAATTGTAAAATCTTCGTTTGGCGTATCTAAAATGAACACATTCTTTTGAAGAAGTAACCTTTATTAGACGTGCTGCACAGAAAAGAGCAGCGTGACCATCCGCCAATCCGTTGTGGTCAATGTCTATAGAGATTATACCCACTTTGATCATAGGTGTTGGTTAATATATTATCTATGCATGACTCAGAGTCATTACGCACAAATGTAACTGAGTCAACTAAATATCTAAAATAGTAGCATGTCAAAAGTGATGTAATTTTTTTTTTACTCTCATCTTTCATTAAATTAATAATAAAGTCTCCACAGATAAAACAAATTTTATTAAAAAAATATTGTATTAATTGTTCTAACCTTTCTATGAAATCATCAAAGTTGGTTTATCTGGTGTTCTATAGCAAGAAATTATGTATGAGTTGGTATCTTTGTCTTTTACCCCACATATTTCAAAACTATTTGTTTTATAAAGTCGTTTACAAATGTCTACCTCCTCAACTTGTCTATTTTTATGAGTTAACACAAGTTCCTCCCCTGGTTTTATTCAATCTCGTGTTGTAAGAGCTTAAAATATAATTTGAAAAACTAAACTGTGATATCATTACCTGATTTAAAAAATGACGATAAGGTAGCGTATTCGTACGTTCTAGATTTGGCCGAAAACCAACAAATGTTGGGTGTCGGTTCGGTGAACCGATATTACAACAGCACTAGAACGATGAGAGGTCAGTGGTCACCAATTTAACGCATTGCCAGCCGGCGGGCATAAGCCAGGTTCTTAGCTGGTAACCCTTAGGGTTGTAGATCAGCCGGCAGGCATAAGCCAGGTCCGTAGTTGGTAACCGTTAGGGTTATATTGAAACACGTAGGACTGATTCAGCTGAGAATGTGTTTACAATTTTTAAGCTATCTTATATCCCATTTATTGATCACTAATGTGTACAATAATCATTTACACCAATCAGCGACAAGTACACAAAAAATCTAACATTTACGAGTGAATTCTTGGAAATCCTTATGCGTGTGTGAGTGCAGCGTGGCGGTCCTTACGCGAGTGTCCGTGAGTATAAAAATAGTGACCGTATAAAAGCAGAGGGAAGCTTCGCGCGTCGCCAGCATGTCGCCAGTTCGTAAATTGGTATCGTCGCAGCTTCGACGTATGATGTTCCGTTCGATCCCCTTCGCGCGTCACTTGGTTTCGGCGCGGCTAGACGTATGATGCTCCGTTCGATTCCAGGTTCCTCATAAACTTATGTTGTTTGTGCGTATATACAGTGTGGCGTATGTATATACATACGCCACACTGTACATAATAATATTATGAAAACGATTTACGATGATATAGATATTTCTTATTATTTTTCTTAGCATGTTTGTTAAGAGAGAAACAAGACCTTAATGGATCGGACAGGGTTTACTATACACACTAAATATCTATTTGCTGCGTCGCTTAAGGCTATTACTTTAAATCGCTCTTATATATAAAATCGTGGACGTAAATTATTTTATGGTTTAAGTCCGACGCAATAAAATACGCAAACGTATCTAATGACGTCTACTAGGCGAAGATCCAGACCACGCTACTACGAAAATTTTCTTAACGAAAAACCTAAACATAGTATATTATTAGTGGAAGACACCTCATGCACAGCAGTCGGGGTGGTTTTAGGTTTTCGTTTCGTATTCATATTTTATCAATTATTCCAGAAAAAATCTCGCGCTTTTTCAAGCTATATTCAAATATGGCGACAAATATGACCAAATATGACCCAACCCAGGGGGAGGGATCCCCCTGTAGTTTGTACTACGCGTGGTCACCAAGAGGAGAGCAGGCTTAAAAATTTATAGAATGGTTTATGTAGTATGGGATACGTTCCTTTAGCTATCTGTTGCTAAAATCCCCTTTCAGTGAATAAGGACGTTTTTAATTCTGTGGTACCTATCATACTTTTACCAACGACAGCGTGTTCCGATGAGAAAATTATTATTTCGTGCATTAAATAATTTTATGACTAAAATAGTAGGTACCTACTGCTTAAATGAAGATATGTGCTATGGCGTGAATTATCGGTAAATGTAAATCTAACATAGGATATAAGTAGGCTAAATCAGCAATCAGGATGACGTAGTCGACACGATCAACGAATAAAATAATAAAGAATAACTTTTTACGTAGTATACTTAGAAGGAAAAAGGATAACCTTAAATAAGTATGTAAAGTATTTATTCTCAGAAATTATTAAAGTGCTGAGATAACTGATATCAACCCACCAATCGATAAATAGGCTTTCTTCATGATTATATTTTAGATTTCCCCATTATAAATAGACCAATAACCTAGTTAAGGTTTATAATGGGGAAAATAACTTTGGGATCGGTGTACTATGCCAAATCGAAAGCCAAATAATCGAATATCAATTGATCGACCACTATAAGTCGAATTTTCATAATATCGAATGGATAATAAATCGAAGATTTAATATATCGTACACTCAATACATCGAGTGAGATAAACAACATTTTTTTTTTAAATATCTAATTAAATAGAGGCAAAACTTTATATAAGTTTTTCAAAACTGATAATTATAAAATATTGTTTATTTCACAATTCCAAATTCCTTTATGGCAAACGTAATATAATGTTTAAACGTTATATGTTGATGAATTCTGTGTGTATAATTTGAATATAATGACATATTACGCTTTTTATGACAAATGTATCATTTTTAAATCGATATTCGCTCTTTTACATTATATTCCAACTCCTATAAAATACAATGTGTACAACCCTTTTTTTACGTGGGGGAATGCTGTGTCGCATACCCCTCCGCAGAGGCGGGCGGAGGGGTTATGTCAGGCTCACCCGGGGAAAGATAGAAAGTCCCGGGTCCTACCGACTAAACCTACCACGGTGTTCCTTCACACGGTCAGGGATCGCTCGCGCATTCATCTTGCATCTCCGGCAGATCTTGGCCGCCACTGAATCGTGCACAGGCAACAGCCTGCTCTAAGTCTGTCGCCCTAGGCTAGCGCTCATAGGAACCGGACGTTGTGCAGCGCGTTACGATGCCCAGTGTGTCATCTGCAGGCCGGGAGACTGGTGTTTATCTCCCGTTTCCTTTCCGCCACCTCGTTAGCGAGCATAATTACCTCGCAATAGAAGACGACGGCTACCTATGCGCTCTCGCTCGCAGCCATAGACTTAAGGCCGGTAGCGAGAGAAGCTCTTCCCTGACTGCCACGATGAGGTCACGGTGCGAGCGCTCTTCTGCCCAGGCCGGGCACTCCTCCAGTGTATACTGCGCCATGTCCTCGCTTTTAGAACAATATCTTTGGAATTAGTGAGAATTTACCACAGTCATTATAAGCAGTATTCTACTGGATTTATATTCCGTAAAATAGAGCTTGGGTCCTATGACACTTAATTCGAACAAAAAATTGATTTATTGGTATGTACATTATAAATAAAACGTTTCATCCGGCTTTATGTTGTGTTGTTATTTTAATAATAATATAATTAATTACACATGTAAATATCGATGTATTATATTATGCAAATCGATTAGGAGGACGTAAAGAACGTCACTATTGGAGGACTTTTATCAATAAAGTATGATATTGCTTTTTAGATATAATACGGGATTTCATGGGCGCAGGACTCAATCTATATTTTACGGAGTATAGGTCAAAGAGTATACTAGAGTAGGTACCTAGTTATTATTCCAAGTCATAAGTGTAGTGTTTTGTCTATGGTCACCTCTCTGTAATCCTCTTAGTCTTTGGTCATTATGATCTCTATTTTTGCAATTATTAGAATTTAGATTGTAAGATTAAGAAGATTGTCTAATTAACTCGATCGACAAACAGTTCAACTAAAGTTGTAAAGTACAAAATGGGCAATTGGAAACTGGAAGTCGGCAGAATGGCAATGTACACATCATTCCCAGTGGGACTGTTTTTTTTCTTCAATCAACCAACTTACTTTGAAGAATGGGTAACCAACACTAAGCGGGAAATATTCCCTCCGGAAAATGTTAAAGACAGAGAAGCCATACAGCAACTCATTAAAGATATGAGGAAGAAACAGATGGCGGCTCTGGATAAGGAATAAATTTCGCCATGAATAACAACTGGTGTCAGCTGTTATATTTTGAGGTTATATTATCCAATATAGTTTGATACATAAACAGCGTTTTCGTGATATAGGTAGTGCTAAGTAAGATAATATATGTGCAAATAGGATAAGTCACTAACTTTACGTCGATCGATCGAGCCTTTCGACATGTTAACATTTTAGACTATCTTAACAAAAGAGCATAAAAACAAGATAACATATTTAAAACATTTTTAATTCAAAAAGTCATACCAATAAAAGTTTCTAGATTCATTCTCCTTTTAATTTTCTTTTATGTCTATAACTCAACAGGACTCCTAGAGTAGTTGAAACTAAAGAAGCATATATTGCATACGAGGCTCCTACATATTGTGCAATAAGTCCTGTGACCATCGGAGCAACCACACCAGAAAGAGATCTAACACTATTAGATGCCCCTATCAATGTTCCTGTATGATCTCCATGACTCCTCTTTAGAACCATTTCTAATGTTACTAGCCTACCAATAGCATTACCAACAGCTAATGGAATCAACCAAAAACAATAAATATAAACATTAAATGACAAAATTAATCCTAACAATGCAAGACTTAGTAATAAAAATACATGGAAGTTACGTATACTGTAATCTTTGTCATGAATGTAGAAACTGTTTATATAACCTATGTAGAAACTGGATAAGGAACCTATGACACCCTGGAAAGATATTACATAACCTATATGCTTAGGAGATAATTCATACTGAGTGTCAAGGTACAATTCATAACTTGAATAATATATTCCCATAGCAAAGCCAACTAATGCTTTGAACATAAAGATATCCCAATATTTTGACCATTGTATGTGATACATCTCCACAAATGATTTGTGCACACTCATTATTAAAGTAATGAATATATTGGTGTGAATACTAGTAGTGTAATCTCTTCTTGCCGGTTGCCTTGGTGGATTTGGAAGAAAATATATAATACCTGAAATAAAGCAATCTTATAAGTCATCTACAATAGTCTATATACAATAATTGTATTTTTTGATTAAAGGTCAGACAGAGGTAGGTGTACATGTGGATCTACATTTGACCCACCCTATGTTAAGTGCCATGGGATATTAGATGACCTTATTGTTGTTTATGAAATTCAGTTAGACACTTTTACTAACAATTTTCTAAACTGCAAATAGTCTGACTGAAGATTATACCAATGACAATATTGTTTAAGTCAAAAGCAATAATGTGTCCTATATCATATAACTACATATATCTTAAATAAATAATTAGAGTGACAAATATCTCACATGAATTTATGGCAAAAATAAATCCAACAATAATGCCAATAATTAAAAATCCATGTTCTGGATGGTCTTCAGCAATGTGACCCCCAATCAAAGGACCTAATGTCACACCGGCTCCAGATATAGCTGCCATCTGGCCATAAATAATGCCTTGTTTGCTCTCATTCTTTTCATAATCTGCCACTAGTGCTCTTGACAAAACTTGAGTTTGTTTAAATACACCTGTAAAGGTTAAATTAATAACAATAGAATGTATGTATATTCAACAGTGTTAGTGGTTATCATGTTAGTAATGCCAAATTCTAGTTTTTACATGGATTTACATGAATGCTCTGATAAGGTACAATACATAACCCATAAGAGTTGATACAGCAGACTCGAAGTACAGGCAACTCTAACAACCAACTGTATGGGGACCATCATGTTCAATTAAAATACCACTCATAGTAGAATAAAAACAATATCAAGTATACTGCAAACTAAATGTGAAGAAGGATTTAGAAACAACAACAAATGGTAGTGTGACTTTGCTGTACCAGTCTGCTAGTGACCACAGTAATGCAACCTTGCCAAAATATGAAACTTAAAGATGTGTAAATACCTAGCATAATCCTGTTAATTCCCATTTCCTAATACCTAATTATGATATTAGCCCTAATATCTATTACACCTGCTATACCTACTCATCATATTCTGCCAGGAAGCAGCTAGGGATTAATGAGAATAGCCTATTGGCATCTACAAGGCACATTTCTATTCCCTGTGCTACTGAAAACCCTCCTAAAATGCCCAAACTGTAAACACAGGATTAGCAGGCAACATAAACACAAAGTCATGCCACAAACAGGCTGTCCACAATCCTATACACTAAAAATTTATTGTCAGATAGTCAACTTTTTATAGGTTTTAGATATCTAACAAAATACTTTTTCTACTAGTTATCATGATATCTATTTACTTACATACCAATTAATAAAATAAAAATTAATTGTTTGCTGTATGACAGCAAAAATATTTTAAATTTTGTGGTATAGTTACCTAGTACAGCTCTTATTGCTAGAATTACGAATATAGAATTGGTAGTTCCAAGCCATGTGTATGCTAAGCTGCATACTATCAAAGTAATTGCCATAACTGGTTTTCGGCCTTTTAGGTCACTCAAACTACCCTGTAAATGCAAATTCAAATTATTTATTTGCTAGAATAAATAAATATTCTACCATAAACACACCATCTAGCCCAAACTAAGCAGAGCTTGTATTATGGGTACTACATTTTTTTTTGTAAATACGTACATATTACATAGAAACACCCAGACCAAGACAAACATCCATGTTCATGCACACAAATGTTTGACTTGTGCGGGAATCGAACACGCGACCTCAGGCGTAGTAGTGGGTTACACTAACCACTACGCCATCGAGGCTGACTAGGCCGAGAATATGGTACATATATCAGGTGTTATACATAATAATATATAGGTCACAACATATTCTGTCCAACGGGACATGCAAATGAAAAATAGCATACACAATTATAATTAATAGCACAACATCGGTGTGTAAACGAGAGTAAATTTAGTAATAAAGATAGAACGAAAATAAAATTACAATTAATTTTAGGATCTATCCTCAAAGTATTCCATAACAGTATAATAGTTTTTATCCAATAAAAAAGCTAACAGTTTCTTTTTAAAGTGGGATGTGGGCAATTCTCTAATAGTATGGGGAAGGTGGTTATAAATTTTAATTGCCATGCAGTATGCATGTCTCCTAAATAATTCAAATTTTATTGTAGGTAAAATAAAATATCAAATATCAGACACTTTTTCTTTTATATAATATTCTATTACATACATGCAACACCATCTAGCCCAAACTAAGCAGAGCTTGTACTATGGGTACTAGACAATGGATAAACATAGATATACAGGCTGTCCGGAAATTAATGGATAACCTGGCAATGTCTTATAGTGGAACTGATGGCCGTTCAGAAAAAAATTAAAAATATCTATCCTAACTACTACCTGAGATGTTTTTTTTTAATTACCATGTATAACTTTCTTGTATACTACGACCATAAATGAATGAAATCCATCGGTTTTTTGTTGTTTTATTATTAAACACTAATTATGCTAATAGATAGACAGTCAAAAGTATGGCTAATATAGCTTGCACTTTTTAATATATATATATATTTTATTTTTTTTCCTTTTTTCGTAACGGCCTTCAGTTCTACTGTAAGACATTTCAAGGTTATCCATTAATTACCGGACACCCTATATACTTTTTTTTGTAAATGATTACATATTATACATAGAAACACTCGGACCAAGACAAACATCCATATTCATTGTTCATGCACACAAATGTTTGTCGAACCCGCGACATCAGGCGTGGCAGTCGGTTACACTAACCACTACGTCATCGAGGTCGTCAAATCGTAGGTATGTATGTACTTAAAAACAACATTTACAAGATTTGCTTACAATGAGAGGTCCAGATATTAATTGGCATCCAGCATATATTGATCCTAGTAAGCCTACATATATTTCATTGCCACCCATTTTCCTTAGGTGACCTGGCACTAAAGGTATTATAAGGCTAACCGCCAAAAGATCCTGAAATCGTAAGTAATTTAGCATTATATTTCAAATCTTCCACTGAAATCTATTAGCCGAACAAATAAACAATTCTAACCAGGAAAGCGATGGATTGTATCAAGTAAATTGTTAAAACCATGTTGATTTTTCTATAAAGTAATAGGCACTGAATTTTATATGTATATAGCCGCTTATAGCTTGTTTTTATTTGTAAATCGTATGTATGTACATAATGTGATTAGATATTTTTTTTATTGAACTTTACATTCTTGATAAATTTGACACTCTTGACAGTATCATCTGTAGCGGTATACCAGTATATATATAGGGTGCGTTCCACTTAGCGCTCACGACACTCACGCTCATGACCACGGTTTTTTTCGTTCCACTTGCTTCTGAGCGTTACAATTGTAAACTCAAGTGGAACGCATAATGGAGTGTTTTGAGCGTTGATGTAAATTGAGTGACATAATATTGTCTTATGTTTACGCGAATGTTATAGGTACATTGAAATTAAACACTTTATACGGATTTTGTCGCGTTGTTTATTTTACTTTATAACACTGTTATTACATAATTTTGAAAACTCTTACACTACTATTATTGAACTTTACTACTATTTAAGCTATATGTTTTTAATTAAAACTATTTATATTTGAGTTTACACTTTGCCCCGACGCGGCGACGTTTCGGTTGCTTTACAGCAGCCATGTTCACGGGGAGACTAAGATCTCAACGTTGAGACAACTACCATCTTAAAAATCTCTACCTTGAAACAGATTTTTAAGCATCTCGTAATGAAAAATTCCTTTTTCAGTTTTTTTTACATCAAATTATTCGTGATCAGTTACTTTACTCATTGATAAGTCTTTTTTCTATCAAAAACAAGAAAAACAAGAATGTTTTCAAGAAATAGTATTTTTTGTTTAAATTTTCACAGAACGATTTTCTTTTCGTATAACTTTAACCGACAGTGGTGAAAAAAAAGTATGTGGCAGTTTTGTACAACAAATTTAAAAGATAGCTTGTTTAATGGTGATTTTGGAATATACAATACTAGTGCATTTTCTTTAAAAAAATCCAAAAAAATGCTATTTTAGTTCCAGAGAAGCTGATTTTGTTGAAAATGTAATTAACGTAATTTTGTCAAAAACCACTACGAGAATAAGTAATAGCTGCTCATTTACGCGAATTATTATAGAACAAGTGTCAACAAACTTAAAAATTGCTTGTTTAATGGTGATTTTGGAAAGATAAAATACTAGTACATTTTCATTAAAAAAAATACGAAGGAATGTGATTTTAGTTAAGTTAGTTAAGAGCATTTAACGCGTTACCAGCCGGCGGGCAGAAGCCAGGTCCGTAGCTGATAACCGTTAGGGTTATATTGAAACACGTAGACTGATTCAACTGAGAATATATTTACAATTTTTCATCTATCTTATATCCCATTTATTAGTCATGCAAGTAACGCTAACACTAATGTGTTAAATAATTATTAACACCAATCCACTGATTTTTGTTTACCTGTCACTACAAGTAAACAAAAATTTAACATTTACGAATGATTTCTTGGAAATCTGTTCGCGAGTATAAAAGTAGTGCCACGTATAAAAAGCAGAAGGAAGTTTCGCGCGTCACCAGTTTGAAAGTTGATATCGTCGCGGCTAGACGTATGATGCTCCGTTCGATCGCCTTCGCGCGGCGTTTGGTTTCGGCGCGGCTAGTTGTACGATGCTTCGTTCGATTCTAGGTTTCTCGTAAAGTTATATGTTGCCTGTGCGTATATACATACGCCACAACACTCCCGCCTAAGCGAAGCGTACCTACGTTTTGTTTCACCGCGCGGCCGGATCTGGTGACGTACGAATTTCGCGGTGAAGGTGATGACCGTGATGAGGCTGTCCGCATTGGTGTGGGTGATGTGTCCGGGGCTGGCGTGTTTGTTAATGTTGTGTTTTCTGCCGAGCCTTCCTTGTTGAGTAGATGGGCTTCAATCTGTCGATTGAAATTACTGCGGTGCGAAGCGGAAGTTGCACTGTGAAGTGCTTGCCGTCGGTACTGCGTTGAAGTACTTGATATGGTCCGTTGTATGGTGGTACGAGAGGTCTGCGCACGATGTCGTTGCGCACAAACACATGCGTACATGTCCCGAGGTCTTTCTGTATGTATGTGTTTGACCTTGACGCTTCCCTTGTTGATGTTGGTGATAATGACGACATTGTTTCGGTCAGCTGACGGACAAATTCCGCATCTTCAATTTTCGGCTTGATAGGCGCGAAGAAATCAGATGGGACGCGTAACCTAGATCCGTATGTCATCAGGGCCGGGCTGACGGTTGAGTCTTCACGTAGGGCGGTGCAAAGTCCTAGTAATACTGTAGGTAATTCATTGATCAATCTGTTATCGGTTGCTCTTGCCATCAGTGCCGCTTTCAGAGATCGATGCCATCGTTCGATTTTTCCATTAGCTTGCGGGTGAAATGCAGTAGTACGTATTCGAGTGACGCCTATTTTCTTCATTAAAGCTTGAAATAAAGACGATTCGAACTGTCTCCCTTGGTCTGTAGTAAGTCGTAGAGAACATCCAAACCGCGATATCCATCCCTCGTACACGCCCTTCGCGATCGTTTCGGCGGTAACGTCACGAGTAGGTATTACCTCTGGCCAGTTAGTGCAGCGGTCAATCATAGTAACTAAGTATCTATAGTCATCTGATGGTGGGAGTGGCCCAACTATGTCCACGTGCAGGTGTTCAAAACGAGATGATTGTTGAAACTCACCGAGCGGGCTAATGACGTGTCGATGAACTTTCGCTCGTTGACAGCTGATGCACGCCTTGGCCCATATACCTACGTCTTTGTTTATAGATGGCCAGAAAAACTTTGTCGTCATTATTCTTCTTGTTGTACGAACGCCAGGGTGACTTAGTTTGTGTTGTGCTTTGAAGGCTGCGACACGATAAGGCAATGGTAGGTATGGTTTAATAATTTCTTTTTTATTTTTTTTCACAAAATAACACAAAATACTCATATCCTGATAATTTTTCATTTATGGAATGGCATTTATGGGTTGGGACAAAGATGTATTGTGTAAGTTTTTTTTTAAAGAAGTCGCCGTCCTTTCCGCTTATAATTCCTGAGTCGCGGGAGACTTTACAAACGTTCAAACAATTGACACTATAATCACCCAGACGCGGAACGTTGTGGATGAACTCGCAACACTCGGTGCAGAGGCTATACCACCCGCGCAGTCATACATATAACATTTAAAATTTATTCTTTTAGTGTAAATTATATACAAGGAAGCTTTAGGCATTATCTTGATCAATTTCAGTGTATGTTTATTTTTTTAACTAAATTGTACTCATAATCATGAACAAAATAAGAAACAAAGATACCTATGATAGTAGAAAATGATTATGAGAATTCACAAATTTGTAGTATCTACTTGCCTAAATTCTACAATATGACCTAAATTTTATGGGTTTGCCAAAATGTGACGCATACGAAAAAGTACCTACTCTTTTATTATATGAAGTAAATCATTTTAAGACAAGGTAAACCTTTGTTCGTACGAAATATCAAACATATTTTACTCGTAAACGATTATGTTGTTATACTTTAATCTCTTTTAAATTATGCTATAAAAGGATACTGCGCGGCTAGACTTCTTTATACACTCTCATATTACGGTTTAATAATTATTTATTCTCTAAGAAAACAAATCACTTACAAGGAGAAATAAATTATAAATTGCACATATATTGCACACTAACTGTTAAACATATTATTTTAGCGCTACATCTCATTGTCACCATTTTGTAGTTTTTAGTTTAAGTATACCTACCACTCTCAACTTGTATTATGTAATATGTATTTGTTTTACTCGTGGTAAACGGTGTGGATGTCACAATTAGTTACAATAATAATAATAATAATAAATTAAGGCATACTTAAGTGGACTCAGACTGAACTGGATGCCCTGGACCGGCGGGTCCGTACACTCTTGACGGCATACCGTATGCATCACCCACGTTCGTCTGTGATGAGACTGTACATCCCGCGGAAATGTGGAGGCCGAGGCTTTCTGAATGCCAAGGCCCTTCATAACCGCGAGGTATGCAACCTCAGAGAATACTTTCTTCAGGCAGACGTGGGTATGCATCGGGATGTAGTTGCTGTAGACATCGGACTCACCCCGCTCAGTTTGGCTGAAGAGAACTGGCGCAAGCCTGTAGTACTTAGCACTAACGATCGCAGGGATGTATGGCAGAGCAAGGAGCTTCACGGTAGGTTCTACAAGGCTCTATATGGAGCTGATGTAGACCTGTTAGCCTCCGTGAACTGGCTACGTTTCGGTGACCTCTTTGGGGAAACCGAAGGGTTTGTCTGTGCTATTGCGGACGAAGTTATCAAGACGAATAACTACCGGAGATATATCTTGAGGGATGGTACGGTTGACATTTGTCGGGCATGCCACCTACCTGGTGAGTCCCTCAGGCATATAGTTTCCGGTTGTTCTCGTCTTGCTAACGGCGAGTACTTGCACAGACATAACCAAGTAGCCAGGATTATTCACCAGCAACTTGCTGTGAAATACAAACTTGTAGATGTTGAAGTGCCGTACTACAGGTATGTAGCTGAATCAGTTCTCGAAAATGGTCATGTCACGTTGTACTGGGATCGAACTATCATCACAGATAGGACTGTTGTTGCCAACAAACCTGACATTGTGGTGATAGATCGATCAGAGCGCCGCGCATTGATTATCGATGTCACCATTCCGCATGATGGCAATCTCGCGAAAGCTGAAAAAGATAAGCAAATTAAATATCTCGATTTGGCTCGCGAGGTTGTCGACATGTGGGATGTTGATTCGGCAATTATTGTGCCGATAGTCATATCTGTCAATGGTCTAATAGCCAAGAGCCTCGATCACCATCTAAAGAGGCTCGCGTTGGGTGCTTGGATCAAGGGTTTGATGCAGAAGGCAGTGCTTTTAGATACAGCACGCATTGTGAGGAGGTTCCTATCTCTGGAATCCTAACCACCGGCAGCTTGGACCCTGTTCCCGATGCTGGTGGGGTACCATATATTTTATATTTTTAAATGTATTTTTATAGATAAATGTATATTTAAAAATGAAAAATATATTGAAAATATTTAAATAAAGAGAATAATAATAATAATAAAGATATTTATTTCCTCTTTCACAAAGGTAAGTACTTATTATCTAATACAATACATGTTGAAAAATTGTCATTCCTCTGTGAGAGGCTGGTGTCTATAGTAGGTAAAAACCTGTGTTACAGATCACCAGGCTCCCACCTCCTGGACAAGTCTTAGTGGTGATTTTGTTTTAATATGCCATGTACTTAAATTACCTATGCATAATATTTCGAATTAGAAATAAAATTGTGTGTGTTTGTGTGTGTTTGTGTGTGTGTGTGTGTGTGAGCGTGTGTGTGTGTGTGTGTAGGCGTGTGCGTGTGCGTGTGCGTGTGCGTGCGCGTGCGCGTGCGCGTGCGCGTGCGCGTGTGCGTGTGCGTGTGCGTGTGCGTTTGTGTGTGTGTGTGTGTGTTCATTATATTAACGGAATAAGAAGGGCTTCAGTATCAGAATATGATAGGTCTTGTAACCAAGACGTTAATACTTTTTTAAGATTGAATTTATTTAGGCAGTATATAGAAAGAAGGGAATTAGCTTTGTTGTATAAGTATGGACCCAAGAAACAATGGCACCTATGTGACAGAGTAGTTCTGTATGTCGTATCATTTTGATAAATTTTATGTTTACGCCGTTTTGTTGCGTTAATTGAAGGGTCATAATTAGATTGTGCGTGCGTCATCAAAACTATACGAAGAATAAAAAGCTGACGAACTGTTAGAACATTAAATTCTTGGTACAATTCAGCCGTAGGATGCAAGTAACGAAGAAAAAGAGCCACTTTTATGACCGCTCTCTGGGCGCGCTCCAGTTTTATTAAAATGGTTTTTGCAGCACCTCCCCAGGATGCGATGCAATACGTCAAAATAGACTGGCACAATGCAAGGTAAGCCAGCTTTAGAACATCTTTATCTGCCACGTGACGTAGGTTTTTAAAAACGTGAATCAATTTTCTTGTTCTGGATGTCAATAAATCTACGTGAGCTTGAAAGTTAAGGTTTTTGTCAATGATAATACCTAGATATCTAATTGTGTCTACTGACTTTAGTACTTGGCAGGTACAACAAGCAGACGAAGTATAATTTAGACAGGAATGTGCTAAGATTGGGATAGGTGATTCAGGGTGTGATTTTTTGTTTTTCAAGCTGAATGCAATGTATTTGGATTTACTGACATTCAACGCAAGAAGATTGGAACTCAGCCAATTAGTGACTCTATTCATACCCTCTTGGGCATATCTATATGTGTCATCCCAAGAATCACCTCGGAAAACTAGTGCCGTGTCATCTGCAAAGGTGATAATCTTCCCATTACCCAGGTTTAATTGGCACAAGTCATTAATAAAGATAAATAATAATGTAGGTCCAAGAATACTACCTTGTGGCACCCCTGTATCGATGGGAAGGTCATCACCATGCGCACCATCCAGCTGAACACATTGAGTGCGGTCATTGAGGTAACTCGAAAAAAAATTCCATTGAACGTCACGGACACCCAATCGCTCCAGCTTCTCGAGCAATAGCGGGACAGAGACTGTGTCAAATGCCTTGGCCAAGTCTAGGAATATTGCGATTACTTTTCTCTTTTCGTCCATACTGGTAACTATGGTGTTGGTAAGTTCATAGACTGCGTTATCAGTTGATTTATTCTTTCGAAAACCGAATTGTGAGTTAGATAGAAGACTTTTCTTTTCTAGGTAGTTAGTAAGTCTATTGTTGACAATTTTTCAATAATCTTTGAGAAGGCAGGTAGAATTGATATGGGTCGATAGTTGTTAACACAGTCTCTGTCGCCGCCTTTATGAATAGGATAGATAAGTGCTCGCTTGAATGCTTTTGGGAAGACTCCCGTTGAAAATGCCAAATTACAGATGCACGCAAGAGGTTCAACCAGAATATTTTTATATCTTTTGATGAAGTGGTTAGAAATACAGTCTAAGCCTATAGAACAATCATTTTTAAGTTTATCTATAGCTAAGCCAACTTCATCAGCATCTGTCGGAGAAAGAACAAACGATTGCGACTGATTTGGCATAACAGACAAAGAGGGACAAGGAGGTGAGCTAGGTCTCCGAAAGTTGTCGGTCAGGATTTTCCCAATACTCACAAAATGTCGATTCACTGAATTAGCTGACTCCATAGGGTTGTTGTTAGTAATCAAATCTGACGCTGGGGATTTAGTTTTAGTTGTATGTGTAATATTTTTTATGACCTTCCAAAGCTTTTTAGTATTGTGTTTAGCTTGGTTGATTTCAGACTTTCCATACTGTCTTTTAGCATTTTTTATCATCAAATTACAGAAATTACGATAGCGGGTATAGGTTAATTTGTAGGTTTCATTTCTTGGAAACTTTTTTGTTTTCACATGTAGTTTATCCCTATTTCTTATGCACCTTAGCATGCCTTGTGTAATCCAAGGTTTGAGAATTTGCTGACGCTTGGGAGTATTTGTAATTTTGGTGCAACTGTTTAGCTTTTTATTTAGGGTAGTAATAAGAAAATAAACGGCGTCGTTGACGTCTGCCATAGATAGTATTGGTTCAAGGTCCAACTCGGTAAGACACATATCAAGGGAAAATAACTTGGTTAACAGGTTGAATGTTCGCTGTCGATGTTTCGCACCAAATAGGCCGTTTGATTCCCGGTAGGTTTACGCGGGAAAACTTCAGTCTGGGGTTATTCATGCAATCACGTAGCTCGGCGTCCGTTTCTTGTTCTTGAGATAACTTATCGTAGTCCATCGTTGCGTTGAGTAGTTCGATTTCTGCGATACGTGATAACGCGTCAGCGGCTTCGTTCTTATCACCGTGAATGTATTTGATGTTAGTGCAGTATTGGCTTATGAAATGCAATTGTCGTTCTCGACGCGGTGTGTCACTGCTACTCGGCGTTCTTGTTAGAGCGTACGTCAATGGTTTGTGATCCGTACATATGGTGAGTTCGTTGCCCTCTATCAGTCGGCGTAGATTTTTAACAGCTGTATACATTGCTAGAAGTTCGCGATCGTATACACTGTATCTTCTCTGCTTCTCGCTCATTGTTTTTGAGTAAAAGGCGAGTGGTTTCCACACGTTGTCTATTTTTTGTTGTAGGACTGCGCCGAGGCTAGTGTCAGACGCGTCGGTGAGTAAGCATAACGGAGCGTTAGGTATCGGGTGCGATAATATAGTAGCCTCGAGAATGCTTTGTCGGCATTGTTTGAAGGCTGTTTCAGCTTCATGTGTCCATTGTATAGGTGTTTTGTCGTGTTTCTTGCTATTGTGTAGATACTTGTTTAGTAAATTTTGGTATTCGGCTTGATGGGGTAGGCAGCTACGGTAGAAGTTGATCGTGCCTAAAATCTTCTTAACTCTTGCACTGTAGTTGGTTTGGGAAACGTAAGTATGGCTTGAATGCGTTCTTCTGTGGGTTTGATTTCGTCCGGTGTAACTTCATAACCGAGGAACTGTCTCTTGTCTTTGGCGAACTCACATTTATCGATGTTTAGAGTGACGCCGTAGTTGTCGAGTCGTTCGAGAACTTTTTGTAAGTGACGCTTGTGATCCTCTGGGTTTTCTGAGTGCACTAGTAAATCATCGACGAAACAGAATACGTTGTCGTCGAGCCCATCTTCTTTTTCAATAGTAGTATCCAGAAATACGCCATTTTGAGATCTAGTTTAGAAAAGATTTTTTTCCCATGTAGCTGGTACGTAAAATCTTGAATTCTCGGAACCCTATTCCGAGAATTCAAGATTTTAGCGATCGGGTACCGTAACGGCGTTCAATCTTCTATAGTCGCCACACACGCGTAGCGAACCATCCTTTTTCTTAACGACGTGAAGCGGGCTGGCCCATGGACTGTTTGACGGTGTACAGATTCCCATCTCCATCATCTTGTCAAATTCTAGCTTCGCAGCTTTGTATTTATCGGGCGGCAGGAGGCGCGGCCTTGAATAGATTGGTTGGCCTGTTGTTTCTATGCGATGAGTTACGTTGTGCTTAGTCGGAGTTTTGAGTGACATGGGTCGCAGTACGTCGGGATATTCTTTCAAGATGTCGTGATAGGGGTGATGGTGGCTGATAACGTATACGGCTTCCTCGGTGCTATGTATTTTGATGGTGTGAACGCTAAGGTCGGTAATGCGGTCGATGAGTTTTCTTTGATATAGATCGACAAGTAATTTGTGTTTCGCTAAGAAATCTGCGCCTAGTATTGATGTTTTCACGTCGGCCACGGTAAATGTCCATTTAAAGCTTCTGCGTAGACCTAGGTTGAGTTTGAGTGTGCGCTCACCGTAGGTACGTATCTCTGTACCGTTCGCAGCAAACAGTTTGTAGGTACTTTCAATCGGCTTCACGTGTTTCTTATTTCTTGCGGCTAATACGGATATGTCGGCACCCGTGTCGACTAGAAACTTCTCTCTGTTGTTAAGATCGATAACGCAGAGGCGGTAGCTTGGTTTGATAACATCGACGCCCGCTATAGTCGATGTATTGTCTAGTTCTTCTGCTTCTTTTTTGCGCACGGTGATTCGCATCTACGGGCTTCATCTCCATAGCGCAGGTGGTAATATCACAGCCAGTCGGGATCGCCGGGTTTGTGGTTTGAGCGGGCACGGTATCTCGTGTTTGATCGCGATTGGTTGTTGCTAGGCGAACGAGTGGCGCCATAGCGATGCGATGCATGTTGTTGATTGGTTCGAATCTCGGCGATCTCCAGCGTCAGTTTTTCTATTTGTTTATATAATAGGTCGAACTGTAGATTTTCTGTAGTTGGGCGAGTTGGGCAATGTAAACACGACGGGCTTGATGTGTGCGCAGGCGTAGAGGTTGTAGTGTGGACTGCGGCGACTGTTCCGGGCTCGAAATGTTCAACCATTTTGTCGGCCATCACAGCTAAACATTCTAGCGACGATTCGGTGTTCACGGAGAGTACGGCGCGGACTTATGTGGGTAATTGGTTGAGCCACATAACTTTTATAGCTTCGTCGGTTAGTAATTTACCGCTCAAATCGCGCATCTTACGTAATAACTGGCTAGGTTTCATGTCGCCGAGTTCTAGGCCGCTGATTAATTTCTGTAGCTGACGATGGTCTGATTCTTGGTACGTCGATATCAGTCTGTTCTTTAGCGTAATGTACTTGTTGGTCGATGGCGGGTTCAATATGATGTCGCCGATTTGTTCGAGGTCGCTACAGCCTACCAACGGGACGACGAGGTTGAATTTCTGTTCTTCTCCCATCTTGTTGGCGGCGACGCCGGCTTCAAACTGTGGGAACCACAGTCTTAGGTTTTGACGCCAGAATGGTGGTAGACGTGCAAGCAGTGAGATTGTAGCGACATCACCGTGGAAAGGGGTCTTTACTTGCTTGTCGGTGAATTCTTCAGCTTTTTCTTGTGCCATGATGATAAGGTAGCGTATTTGTACGTCTAGATTTGGCCGAAAACCAACAGATGTTGGGTGTCGGTTCAGTGAACCGATATTACAACAGCACTAGAACGATGAGAGGTCAAGGGTCACCAATTTAACGCGTTACCAGCCGGCGGGCAGAAGCCAGGTCCGTAGCTGGTAACCGTTAGGGTTATATTGAAACACGTAGACTGATTCAACTGAGAATATATTTACAATTTTTTATCTATCTTATATCCCATTTATTAGTCATGCAAGTAACGCTAACACTAATGTGTAAAATAATTATTTACACCAATCAGTGACAAGTAAACAAAAATCTAACATTTACGAATGATTTCTTGGAAATCTGTTCGCGAGTATAAAAGTAGTGCCACGTATAAAAAGCAGAGGGAAGTTTCGCGCGTCACCAGTTTGAAAGTTGATATCGTCGCGGCTAGACTTAAGATGCTCCGTTCGATCGCCTTCGCGCGTTGCTTGGTTTCGGCGCGGCTAGTTGTACGATGCTCAGTTCGATTCCAGGTTTCCGTAAAGTTATATGTTGCCTGTGCGTATATACATACGCCACAAGCATTTTATTTTAAATGCATGTAATGTGACTTTGAGTTCGAATCATAGTAAGTTCGTACTACGCTTCGAATTAAATAATAGTTAATCTACGGCCGACCGGCCGGCCTCTCTGTAAATGACATCTCGAAGGATAAAGTGATAGTAAAAAAAAAGCAGGGAGTTAACTTCAATAAACATTTATTCTGTACGGTTTCGTTACCGTACATACTTATTCTTTCAACGCAGCAGTACTAAAATGGGCACACAAGAGCGTTACAATTTACTTCATATTGCTGTGGTATATAATGATGTAATTCATAATAAGATTCGAGTAAATTTATAACTATAAACGAATACACTTGCCGAGAGCAAGATCACACTTATTAATTAACTTGTAAACATTTTACTTTAACTTTTAACAATATAACTTTTAAAACGTAACTTGTGGTTCTTTCTGTGTACTCCAACAACTTACATACCGCGAGACTTTTTTTACCGTCTTGATAATAATATGGTGTGTTGTGTAAGTGGAATAGAATCTATAGACGATCTTATTTGTGTTCTAGCATTTTGATTACGAAATTTCCGAAAATTTAAAAATATCCATAAAAGATACACACCCTACATGGCGCGTGCATAATAATAAGAAGTCTGTTAGCTCGCAGCTGGCCACAAGGTCACGCGTTTTTTTCCATAATGAAGTAATGTGCTGGCGCATGAATGAACAGTGCGAGCGAGATAGCGTAACTACTTAGGTAAGTACGCATTTCTATCGTAACGGCTTTATTAACTTCGAATTCTCATTTTAGAGATTATTTCGACCTTCCCTTCATACTTTTAAGGGCTTAAGACGTTCTAACATGCTGTAGTTGTTGTTACATGTTAAACTAATCATTAGTCATGATTTCTGTATGAATAAAATAGTAAGCATGTAGGTACGAGTATTACGCGTAAACTACAACATACTAGGCGTATTTAAAAGATTGAAATCAACTTATTTACAAATTACACTGATTACACAATTACAAAATAATTAAAATGTACCTTTTAGCGATATTGCAGTAATTGTTCGAAGTGTCCACCGTTTCTCTCTAAACACAAACTACCACGTCTTTGTAAATTGTTTTTTAAACTAAGAAGGGTGTCTCTATCACTTTTTAAAATATCAAAAGCGTCTATTATTCGCTGTTTTAATGCGCCAACACTGCGAGCTTCGTCAGTGTACACCAACCGTTTTAGCTCGGCCCACAAATAAAAGTCTAAAGGAGTTAGGTCTGGTGATCTGGCCGGCCAGTTTACAGGACCTCCGCGACCTATCCACCTGCTACTGAACTCAGTGTCTAGATACTCGCGCACCGATCTTTCGTAATGTGCTGGGCAGCCATCGTGCTGGAAGTACATTCCTTAATCATAATCATAATCATAATACTTTATTTGTAGAATATAGGTCATATACAGATCTTAATATTATTTTAAAGTACCACTACATCCTACCACATCATGTGGTGTACAAATTATATTTAATACAGACATTGATGGTATACTAATTACAGGTCAAAAAATAATAATTGTATGTCTAGTACTAATAATTTCAATGATAATTATTGGTTACAATAAAAAATAAGAATTAAATAAATATGTCACTAAATAATTTGCAAAATACATGTCAGATTTAAATTAAAGTAAGTAATTAAGATAGGAGGAATTATGTCGTTATTAAAATTACAAAAAATATTACTATTACATTATTTTGTCATTGAGATATTCGTCAACAGAATAATACGCTTTATTTATAAGAAATTCCTTCAATGCCTTTTTAAATATTTGTAAATTGTCTGCAGTTTGAATACATTTAGGCAGCTTATTGTAAATCTTGGGTGCCATCACAAATATGCTGTTGTGATATAAAGCGGTTCTAGCTTGAACCATGTGTAATTTACCAATTCTGCGATTACTAGTGACCTTTGAGAATTTTGACCAGTTTTTTTTAACAAATAGCGCCGTTTCAAATATATACATTGAAGGCATTGTCAATATTTTTAAATTAATGAAGTGTGGTGTTAAGGATTTAAAATGATGAACGACTCGCTTTAGATAAATAATTACTTTAATACAGATCGATTTACAAAATATAATATTTGTGTGAGCGCACAACACGTCCGTCGCTGACCGAATCTGTAGACGAGCCGCTCGGGGTGCGGCGGCGGTGCGCCCGATCAGACGTGTGCGTCCCCCGCCCGCCGCGTCTCCCGCCGCGGTGGTCCACACGTTAGATGCGTGAACATCCTCCGGCGCGTTGAAAGCTTTAGCTTTCAAGAAGTAGACGAGGTCCGGAGCCTGGAGACGACTCCCTCTGGTTCGTTGTCATCTTTCGATTCTGAAGTGGGCAGAAGACATAGTTTATTGATAGCCCTTCGTATAATGCCCCTCGAAGTAGTGACGTCAGCCACCCTACTGACGCCATCGGCCCCCGGGAAGAGGCGACACACACGACCCATCCGCCATTGTAATGGCGGTAAGTTGTCCTCCTTCAATACTACCACGTCCCCGCAGGCGAGGCCTTGTTGCTCGGTGCGCCATTTGGTGCGCTGCTGCAACTCGGAGATGTACTCGAGGCGCCATCGCTCCCAGAAGTGCTGCCTTATTTTCTCAATAAGCTCGTATCTGTTTGGTCTAGTAGCAGTGATGGGCTTCGTCGGAATAGACGTAAGTGGTCTCCCAATTAAGAAGTGGCCTGGGGTCAGAGGAGAAGGATCAGTAACATTGGACGAGAGAGGAGTCAGCGGACGTGAATTAAGGATAGCTTCGATTTGCGCAAATAGCGTTGCTAGCTCCTCAAACGTCAAAGTAGCATTTCCAGCTACACGTTTTAGGTGAAATTTTGCTGATTTAATTCCAGCTTCAAATATACCACCGAAGTGGGGAGAATATGCGGGGCTAAATACAAATTTTATTCCTTCTGAAGTAGCATAATCACTAACAGACTGACGGCTGGATCTAAGCAACCTACCTAGTTCATTGTTTGCACCCACAAAATTCCTGCCGTTGTCGCAAAAAATCTCATTACATTTTCCTCTACGTGATATGAAACGCCTTAGGCATAAAATAAAAGCTTGAGTACTTAGTTCACTCACCAGTTCCAAATGTATTGCCTTTGTACTGAGGCAAACAAATAAACATAAGTAACATTTAGTGATACGATTACCACGTCCTTTCCGGTTACTAATCATGAAAGGTCCAGCAAAGTCAACTCCACACGAGTAGAAAGGAAAACAAGCATTCGTACGCGCTTCAGGTAAATGACCCATTATTGGCTGCATCGTATTCGCTCGTAGGCGAACGCAAATAATACATTGTCTAACTACTTGCCGCGCTAAATATCTTCCACCAATAGGCCAGTATTTATCACGCACTGACGCTAACAGCAGCTGTTGACGTGCGTGGAACAAACGTATATGTTCATTAATCATTAATAACTTGGTAAAATGATGTTTTGAATGTAATAGTATAGGGTGCTTCTTATCGAAATTATAATTTGAGTTTCCTAAACGACCACCCACACGAACTATATCGTTTGAATCTACAAATGGAGTCAACTGTAGTAATTTACTCTTTTGTGGTAATTGTTTTCCTTGCTTAAGTAACCCAATTTCAAATGAAAACGATTGTAATTGGCATTTTTTTATTAGTAACATCACTGAATTATTTATTTCATCTGAACTTATAGGGCCTGAATATTTATGTTTGTTTTTATTGCAATTGTTAACAAAACGTAACACATACGCAAATGTTCTACTTAATTTGTTGAAACTGGAGTACCTTTTGAAATCTATAAATAAACTACCGTCATCAGAATTGTCTACTGCAGTTATCAACGAATGTACCTTTAACTCAGGTAAGTTTTGAACTACGAAAGAATTCTGTGGCCACTCTGAACGTTCCTTCTGTAGGAAAGAAGAACCTTCCCACCACAAAGAAGAAGATAAAAGGTCCTGGGGTTCAACCCCCCTTGAGGCCAAGTCAGCTGGGTTCATATTCGTAGGTACATGCCTGTGTTCAAAACCACTTGTTAGCTCGTTGATTTCATTAACCCTATTGCAGACAAACATTTTAAGATTTCTTACATCAGTTCTTAACCATCCTAAGACAACTGTCGAATCTGTCCAAATAGTTTTGTAAGTTATATTAAATCGTAATGACTGTATAATTTTATCACATAATCTAGCGCCCAGCAAAGTACCGAGTAATTCCAATTTTGGTATAGTAATAGGTTTTAAGGGTGCAACTCGTGCCTTGGCGCATAAAAGCCTAACAGTGACCTCATTTTTGTCATTCATTGACCGTAAGTATACACATGAGGCATATGCTTTCTGTGACGCATCAACGAAACAATGTAATTCTATTGACATAGGGTTATCGCAAAGAACATTTCTGCTAATTTTAATATTAGAAATGTAGTGCAAATTAGAAATAAATTTTAACCACTTATCTAATAAATTTTGTGGTATGGGGTCGTCCCAATTTAATTTAATGACCCATAATTGCTGTAAAAATATTTTAGTTTTAATAATGCATGCACAAATTAATCCCAACGGATCAAATATTTTACAAATAGTAGCTATTACAACTTTCTTTGTAACAATTTGCGGTGGCGATTCCACTTTCGAGGGAAACTGAATGATGTCGAGTTTTGGAGAATAATTCAAACCTAGCACGCTGGATTCTTTAGTCAAATCTACCGGGTCGAATACACTATCATCACAATCAAGTGCCTGCAAACAGTTAGTACGAATTTTTCTTAAGGGAAAACATGCTGAATCCAAAATTTTCTTAACATTCACATATATATGCTGTAATTCACTTTCACTATTCGCACCCGTATTTAAGTCGTCAATGTAAAAATCATTTTTTATTATGTTCGCGATAACGTCATCATTACACTCCTTAGCTAACTGTAATAAACATCTGGTGCTCAAAAACGGAGCGCTGGCCATTCCATACGTTACTGTATTTAATTGTAGAATCTTTAAATTGCCGTTATTATTTGGTTCCGTACTAACGGATGAATCCCTCCACAAAATTAACTGAAGGTGACGTTGAGATTCATGCAAGGCCGTTTGTCGGTACATTTTCTCAATATCTCCTAAGAGAACAAACCTGTGCCCGCGAAATCGTAACAAAATTGAGAATAAATCGGACTGCACTACTGGACCTACAGCCTGTATGTCATTTAATGACTTCCCAGATGAAGTTTTGGCTGAGGCGTCAAACACTACTCTCAATTTCGTCGTTTCACTGTTCTCGCGAAGTACACAGTGATGTGGAAGGTAATTGCCAAATCTTGGGCGATCTACTTCACTTAAATGACCTAATTCTTTGTATTCATTTATAAATCTAGTGTATGACTCCTTAAGTTTCGGATTTTTATTTAATTTTAATTCTAAATTTAAGAAACGTTTTTTAGCCATGTAATATGAATCACCAAGACTAGTTTCAGGTTCCTTTAAGGGCATACGTACACAAAACCGACCGTCGGATAAGCGAGTTGTGTTTTCTATAAAGTCAATTTCACAAAACCGTTCCTCTAATGAGTATGTTTTTGTCTCTGCAGGTAGTTCTTCAATCTCCCAAAACTTCTTCAGGGAATTATCAATATTCGAAAACTGATTAAAATAACAATAGACCTCAGACTTGGATTGACTGTTACCGAGTGGGCCGGCTATTAACCACCCTAATTGTGATTCTTGTAAAGTAGGTTTATTAGACCCTAACTTAATTTGATTTGTCCCAATAATGTTCCAAAAAACGTCAGCTCCTAAAAGCATATCTATAGTGGAAGGCTGGAAGAACCTTGGATCTGCTAGTTGTATACCACACGGAATATCTAACTCGCAAATGTCTATTTCAACGCTGGGTAAAATACCTGTTATCGTGGGCACTAATAAACAAGAGACTGGAGTGCTAAACGTAGATGAACAAGATTTAATCGTTACGACACACTTTCCTAAAATGTTAGTTTTAATATTATTAAGACCGCAAACCTTTAAGGTTTCACTATAATTCTTATTGAACCCTAATTTCTCTCTCATAGCTTCGGTTAAAAATGACGATTGACTACCAGTGTCCAATAATGCTCGCGCCTTAACCTTTTTATTGTTCAACTCATTAACGATTTCTACCTGCGCCGTACACAATAACGTATGAGTCATCGTTGTAGCTGATAACGTAACCGGTTCATTTTGTTGACTATTTGCATTTTGTTCTGAAGAAGTATTCAAGTTATCTTTATGAACCAAAGTGTTGTGTTTACCTTTACATATTTTGCAAGAACCCTTTAAACGACACTGATAACTATTATGGCCACTACGTAAGCACTTAGTGCACAATTTTAATCTTTTTACTTCGCACATTCTATCGTCATAGTTCATTTGTTTGAACTTCGGACATTCATAAACAAAATGATTCTGGCTACAAACAACACACTGATATTTTCCCGTTGAATCCGAAGCAGCCAAAAAAGATTTCACCTGTCTTTTATTTTGAGAGTGCATAATTCGCCAATTATTATGTTCCTGTTTATCGGATCTATTATAATGCGTTGTTTCCAAGATGTCTGCTCGGTTACGTAAGAATGAATAAAATTGATCTAACGTTGGTAAATCCGATAGACCATTTCTATATTCTTCCCATTTTATACCAGTGGTGGAGTCCAACTTTGCTGAAACTATGAATATCAACAAAACATCCCACTGATCAGTAGGAAGCCCGAGAGTGTGCAAAGAACTCAAGTTTTTAGATAAGTGATCAATTAAATATCGCAACGCTTTGAATGATTCCTTCACAATTGGTTCAATACTTAGTAACGACTTAATGTGGTTATTTATTAAGATATTTTTACTATTATAACGGTTACACAAAATTTGCCATGCCTTTTCATAATTGTCAGCGGTAAACTCAATTGATCTTATAACGACAGCGGCACTATTTTCTAAGCTTGATCTAAGATAGTGATATTTATTAATTAATGGAATAGAATCGTTTTTATTAACGAGGGAATCAAAAGTGTCCCTGAACTCAAGCCATTTCAAATAGTTCCCGTCAAACTTTGGCATATTTATAGTAGGTAACTTTATAGAATTCATGGAATGTGAACATTGATTGGACATACTTTCGTCATGTAACGATCCCTTCTCTAAATTCGCACATTCAATCAATTCTTTAGCCATGGAAAGAAGAGAAAAGAATTGTGATTCTATAGAATCCCGCTCATTTAACTGTTCATCGTCATTTGAAGAGAGTAATTCAATATCCGACTGTATGACGTTAAAATCAGACAGTAATTCTTGAAATTTATCAACCCGCAAAGATATTTCTTTAACTTGAATGCTAGTTATCTTTTTCGCACCTACCTGGGTTAAAACATTCACATAATCTTTGAATTTTGTTAGCCTACCTTTGATTATGCTACGCTTTTTGACAAGCTCCTTTAAAGATTCTTTTCCTTCCATGACTAATCAATAAAAAAAGAAATTGAACAATGAACTAGGCAAGATAATGAAATGATCAAACCAGTTATAACGGTTCCGACGCAGTGATCCAGCCGCCCTGCCGTGGTTACCACTCGGATGCTTGATGGATTCGCCAACCACAAGCCAAGCACTACGCAAGAGATAATCTGGAATTTACATAAATGTGTAACGTTAATATTTAAGTATGTTAATAACTTTTTATGGAGGGTAGGCGAACCAAAAAATGACTGGGCAAAATTGAATAAATAGCTACGTTTAGATTTTAAATATTTAACTAGGAAGTAAATAGCGTAACTGGTAATATAATTTTAAGCTAAAACCATCATCCAATGGGGTTTCTAACTTTTAAATTTTTTGAAAAGACAAATAGGAATGAAAATGATAAAGCGATAGGTATGTACCTATAGGCAAGCTTTCGCAATAGCCGAAGCGTAAATTACAACGAAGAATAGAAGTAGTGCACTGGAAATACTATCCTGTAACGCTATCGGAGCGGCAAGCCGTACGCATATCGAAAAGGAAAAATGAGAAATAGTGGATAGGATAAAAGGCCAACTTCCCTTGGGTATTCCGCCAGACGTCCTCCAGCAGTCCTCAGCAAAGTTTTCACTCCACCAGGGCAGAAGGCAGCATAAGCAGCAATCCAATCCAATCTCTTTGTTCCGTAAATTCAAATCCCAGTAACGGTTTTCCGTTGTTCTTCGATGGTTATCCGAAGATTACAGCTTTGAGTCGCGATTGTAAACGGTCGCCACAATGTTAAGGATTTAAAATGATGAACGACTCGCTTTAGATAAATAATTACTTTAATACAGATCGATTTACAAAATATAATATTTGTGTGAGCGCACAACACGTCCGTCGCTGACCGAATCTGTAGGCGAGCCGCTCGGGGTGCGGCGGCGGTGCGCCCGATCAGACGTGTGCGTCCCCCGCCCGCCGCGTCTCCCGCCGCGGTGGTCCACACGTTAGATGCGTGAACATGTGGTTTACACGAGTCAGTAGAATATATTTTACAGATTGCTCTTATGCAGCGTTTTTGAGACTTAAAAACTAATTCTTTACCAGTTGCATTGCCCCAAAATATAATTCCATAACTTATCGTGGCTGCAACTAGCCCATGATAAGCAGTAACAATCGTGTCTTGGTTAACAGTTTTGTTTAACATGTGAAGTGCATATGCATATTGGTTTACTTTACTACATACCTTTTCTATTTGTTTATTCCACTTCAAAGTGCTTTCAATTTGCAAACCTAAGAATTTTGTTTCCTTAATATCACTAATATGTTTGCTATTATAAATAATATTTATATCTTTTGTTTTATTTTCTTTTTGTCCAAAATTCATAACAGTAGTTTTACTGAAGTTGATTTTTAAATTTTGCGAGTCCAACCAACTCACCAATGATACAACATTGTCTTTGATTATAGAGTTAGTGGTATTAACATTGTCATTATTAAATATGACGGTACTATCATCAGCAAACATTACCATTGGAAATGTTGTAGCGGATGGGAAGTCATTAATATAAATAATGAACAGAAGAAGGCCAAGCGTACTACCCTGTGGTACTCCGTATCTTATTGTTCTAGAATTGGACTTGTAAGAAGTTTCAGTTTTAGTCTTGAGACATAACTTATCAATTACTGTGATCTGTTGGCGATTGCTTAGGTATGACTCTATTAGTTTAGATACATTGCCACGAATACCATAGGCATTTAATTTATCAATAAGTATTTTTTGACTCACATAATCGAACGCCTTAGTCATGTCCATATAAAGTGCTTGGACTGGCAGCCTTTTATCCATTCTAGAAATAATTATTTGTAAAAACTCGAAAATAGCCGTATCAATGCATTTATTTTTCCTAAATCCTTTCTGGTTATCTCTGAAGAGATTATTTTTTTCAAAGTAGTTATTCAAGCTGGAATAAATAACTTTTTCAAAAATCTTTGCAAATATAGGTACTAAGGCAATCGGCCTATAGGATTGCATATTTTCTTTGTCATCTTTTTTATACAATGGTTTAACCAGAGATATCTTCAACTTTTCTGGATATACACCCTGCGCGATACAGTTATTTATTAATAAGCTTAGTACAGGAGAAATTGGAACCGACACCATTTTTACTATTTTAGTACTAATGCCGTCATATCCTGTACTTGCTGTATTTTTCAATTTGCTCATTATTCGGTGTACGTCTCGAGGCGTGGTAGGCTGCATAAACATAGATGAAGATTTTTTGCAGAAATCATAACTTTGAAATTGTTTTTGTTTTTTTGAGTTACTGGTTTTAACTAAATCTATATAAAAATCATTGAAAGCCTGTGCAATTGCGGATGGGTGTGTTAAAGTTTTGTTATTCACTTTTATTCGATCAATATTATTAACAGGAAACATATTTTTATTTATTATTTGCCAAGTGGCCTTACTTTTATTGTTAGCAGAACTTATATAATGTGTATTTTGTGTCCTTTGTGTAAGTTGTATTATTTTTTTAAGTCTGCTAGATAATAACCTTAAATTTAATTTATTTTCTGTAGTAGGCCGCTGTCTATACTTCCACAATAATTCACGTTTTCTTTTAGAACACACTTTAATACCACGAGTGATCCATTTTGGTTTAGCTTTGGCTATAATTTTTACTCTAATATTTGGAAAGCATAGATCATAAAAAAGTGAAAATGTATTATGGAAAATGTTAAAGGCTGTATTTGCATCAGTTTCCTCATAAAGTTCTTTGAAACTAAGATTATCAATGCAGCTAATAAATTTATTTATATTTTCATTAGATAAGTCCCGCTTTTTTGTAAACCAATAGTTTAACTTGCATGTTTTCGAAACAGGGCACTGTAATAATTGCGCAGTGTGGTCCGAAACAGCTAGTTCACATATTTCGCTTTTGCATCCTCTTATATTATGTAAAAAGTTATCAATACAAGTGCCACTGCTCAGACGTGTTGGCATATTTATTGCAAATTTCATATTAAAACCTGATACAAAATGTTTAAATTGCTGCGAATATGTAGTATCCTTCATAATGTCAATATTAAAATCACCACACACAATACATTTTTTTCTTACATTAAAAGAGAACAAATTGAGTATATTGTCTAAACTATTAAAAAATATAGCAAGTCTATTTCTTACGTCATGATTTTGTGGAATCCTATAAATACATATTATTATAATGTTATGATCTGTTAACTCTATCCCACAACATTCAATAATATTCGGTACACTATAGCTTTTTATACGGTCAATAACTTTGTGTTTGATACCAGCTCTTACCAATATACAAGTACCTCCATGTCTGGATGTTCTTGAGTAATAAGTGGCTAATTTAAAATTAGAGATAGTTAATATATTTGTATCCTTGTAAGTAACTTACAGGAACGTCCTCTAACATTGTGTCGATGACTGAACGTATCATTTGTAGATACTTTATTCCCGTCAAGCGACTTTCGACCCATATTGGACCAATGATTTGGTCATTAATTATTGCAGCCCATACGTTTACACTAAATCTAATTTGGTGCGAATGTTCCTTGATTTTATGAGGGTTTCGAAAACTCCACCAGTGCTCGTTATGTACATTGTAAATCCCGACGCATGTAAACATGGATTCATCACTCCACAAGATGTTGCTGTGAGTATGTCCCTGCAGCCAGCGACAAAACTCCATGCGTGGTCCAGGGTCCGGCGCATGAAGGCTTGCAGGCGGTTAAAGTGGTATGGATGCATACTCAACGAATTCAGCAGCTTCCACACCGCATATTGGCTTACACCAATTCTTCGAGCGGCTTGTCGAGTGCTTCTTCTTGGGTTACGTTCGAAATATTCTAATATTGCGTTTTCCGTACGATTGGATAACGGTGGCCGGCCTCTAGCGTGGCTTGGAATACGGAACTGTCCATGGTCGAGTAACCTTTGATAAGTATTTAAAATTAAAGTAGTGCTGGGAATTTATGGATTCGGAATACCCTGTCGGCGAAGAGATTGCAAATGTTGTGGTTCTGCATACATTCGCCTTGCACCATCTAAACTTTCACCAGACAGAATGTAACACCGCACCATTGCTAAATACTCCACGTTATTGTATTCGTACATGTTTATGGTTTACGATATCACAGCGACCGACGCGGCGACAAGCGTGACAACTTAAACAATGCGAATAGATCACGCGACGTCACAGTGTACCTAATCGCATGCGACTGAGAATGAGGCGGCGGGTGACTGGGAGAGGGTGGGTGGGAGCGGGTGCGAATGCCCTTGAAGATAGTTTTTGTTTTTTGTAACGAAATCATTCATAATTTGTAGCGCGTTAGGGTGAATATGTTTACGATTTTGAATTATTTTAATTTTTTTTTGGAATTACTTTTTTAAATGTTTTAATATGAAAAATAGATTATAAATAAGGAGTGAACAATGGTAGATTAATTTCAGACTATGTCAGTAAAAAACAATAATTAAATAAAATAACTATGCCTGAGGCTTCTACTCTATTTACCTACCACGCCCTATTTTTTTCAAGACGGTAAAAAAAGTCATCCTGTATATCTTCGAGTGTAGGAAAACTAACTAGCTCCTACATTTTATGATCCTTGGAGCCTTTTACTATTTGGGGTAATAGTGTTTCTTGCTATATCAGTGAATCGGCTTGGCTGGCTTTCCACAAGGGGAACTCACCAGGCAAGTTGAGAAGGCGCGCATATTGTAGCAGAAGTACAAGTGCCCTGAGTAGACATCGAGGAGGGATCCTTTGGAACCTTTAACGTGAAACCAAGCTCTAACAACTATGGAGATACTTCAACTGCAATCAACTTGCTTTGAAAGCATCAAGAGCCTTTGTACCAACTACAAAAAGGAGACAAGAACCTGGACTATTTGAAGAAATGCCTGGAATCTCTGGAAAATCAATGGATTGATTTTGCTACAAGGCATCAGGTATTACTGGAGGAGTTTGAAGATAAATCTGTCAAATATTTTAGTGACAATATTTATGGCAAGACTAAGGCCATGTACGAATCTACGAAAAGCGATATTTTATCCCTGCAGTTTCGTTTTCAACAACAGGAAGCAAATGAAGTGAAAGTTGACCTATCTGATGTAGGTGAAAGCTCTGAAGATTACGTAAAATGCATGCTAACTCGTCAAGAATGCAACTTTAGGGCTATCGACCGAGCAATGTCAAAGATAGACATCAAACAAACCAATAAAAAATGGGAATTAGAGGATCATTTGCTCATAGGGAAGTGGGAGACAATTGATAAACTGCATTGGGAACTAGAAGCTTCACTAAAGGGATCAGACGATAGATACTACGCAATGTTTTTAGACATAGAAAGCAAGTACGACGAGATGAAAAGGGAACTAAACAGCAAGATGTGGTCCACGGTACACTACCAATTTGCGCCGAAAATTGAGATTCCTAAATTCTCGGGTGCGTACACCCAGTGGATTTCATTCAAGGATCTTTTCTTAGAAACTATCCACAACAATCCAGCTATAAATAAAGCGCAGAAGATGCAGCATCTTAAGACAAAACTGAGAGGGGAAGCTGAGAGGCTAGTGCAACACTTGGTAATAAGCGCTGACAACTACAATTCATGTTGGGAAATCCTAACACACCGTTACGACAATCGCCGGCTGCAATTCACATCCTTTATGAACACTATGTTCAATCTTCCCGTCATACATCAACCCGATGCATACAATCTCAAAAGGATGCATGACGTTATTACTGAATGTTTGAATGGACTAACGAACATAGGAGTAGATACCTCAACTTGGGGACCCATGATTGTGCATGTTATGTCGCCGAAGCTGGATAGCACTGAGGCGACTCCACACAGACGAATAAGTTCAGTCTAGATTCAACAGATGGCGATACAATCGCACTTCACACGACATCATACTATTCTGCATCGCACAAGTGAAGTTTACACAGCGACTGAGTATATATACAACCAATGTGGAGGAACAGGGTGTGAAGTCCCTCCAACACAAAGGGAGGATCCTCCGACCAGGCTGGTTGATCGTGCCTGGCGGGCCGCGGCCCGACGGTTGATGTCGGGAGCTTGTATGCTTGCTTGTACTATTTCAAAGTGTGTGGACTAGTAAACTTGCCTGGGATGAAGACTAACGAGTAACATTCAAAACGATTGGGTCAAACTGAAGAATGGAATTCCAGATGTTAAAAAGATAAAACTTTACCGGTGGATTGGATCAAAACAATCAATAGAATTGCTTGGATTTAGTGACGCTAGTGGAAAAGCATATTCCTGCGTAATATACAGCCGAGTTATCGATGAACAACAAAAACAAACGATATCATTACTTGTTGCGAAAACTAGGGTTGCTCCGCTGTCGCAAAAAATTACTCTTCGCAGACTCGAACTGTGTGGTGCACTATTGCTGTCTACACTTATGGAAAAACCATGGAGATTTTTAGTGGCTATAATATAACAGTCAGGGCTTGGTGTGACTCTCAAGTTATGTTGGCATGGCTACAAGGAGATGCATCAAGATGGGACAAACACGTCGCTAATAGAGTGCACAAAATAAAAAATATTATACCTTCCGACACTTGGTTTTACGTTAAGTCAGAACAGAATCCGGCGGACTGTGCATCTAGAGGATTGTTGCCGTGCAAATTTGCAAATTTCCGTCTGTGGTGGAAGGGACCCGAATTTCTGCACACTATGAAAATCGAACATCTTGCAAAGTGAGCATCGTATTCATTTACAACAACTATGGAACAAATTAAACTGGAAGAGGCAACCCAAGCGTATAATAACAATGAACATTTTATTAATTATCTTTTATATAAACACAGTTCACTGACGCAAGTAATCCGAGTAATGGCTCACGTGCTACGCTTTATCGCAACGACACGCGCCAAGATGCAACCTGAAACCAAGTACCTAACTGCAAATGACCAGTCGCTAGCTACTAAACAAATAATAATTTAGATGCAGCGAATAGAATACGGAAATGAATATAAACTACTTTTGGCCAACAAACCTATAACTAATAAGAGCTCTATTTACAAGCTAAACCCATTTTTGGACAGAAATGGTATCATACGCGTCGGCGGGCGGCTGAGTAATTCTAACTTACCATTTGAGATGAGACATCCCATAATTCTCTCTCGAACCTGTCGTCTATCAAAACTTATTATAGACCAGCACATATGACGACTCTTCATGGCGGAGCACGTTTGACATTGGCTCAGATACGACAGCGGTATTGGATTGTTGTCGGCAACAGAGCTGTAAAAACGGAACTTTGGCACTGCGTACGGTGTCAGCGTTATAGGCCGACCAACAGCCATCAACTTATGGCAGATCTACCTCAACAGAGAGCTACGCCATCACGACCTTTCACCCAAACTGGTGTTGACTTCACTGGTCATGTGGACGTGAAACTAAACAAAGGCAGAGGCGTGAAAACAACAAAGAGGTACATCGCTATATTTGTGTTGTAAAGGATGGTGAAATAAAAGATGTTGTTAGTGCGACGATTAGATATATTGTGTCTATATTATAAAGTTTACATTGATTATATACTTAAATGCTCTACACTACACCTCACTTCGTAAATAATAAAAAAAATATTAGATACCTACAATTATTTTTTGTAACTAAAAATAAGCATATTTAAGGCATATACTATATACTATGTAAAAAGAAGATACTTGAAACATATTTCGATTTGATATTACCTATGTCATTATCATGCATAATAAAAAAAATTAATCATAAAAGGACAATGACTTAAAACAAAACAAAGTGCGTTTCTAGGTGGTCTTGCAATTTGATGCAATTCCATAAGCACATTTTTGCCACTCATCAATTTAACACATCGTCTCACATGGTCAACATATCACTGATCACTGGTATTGCTTTTTATCGCTTTTGTATATTTTCACATGTTAGCAACCATCCCTTTTATTACTATTATGTAAGTTCCATCAGATTTAGGACTTACACTTATATCCTATTTCTGTGTAAGATTTAATTGTCAAAACCAGTTCTCCAAGTAGCGGTAAAATAAAATATTTACGAAATGCATTATGTAATAATATTGTCTTCTGTTTACGCGAATGTTATTCATTGAAATTAAACTACTATATACGGATTTTATCGCGTTGTTTATTTAACACTCTATTACATAATTTAGAAACTGTTACACTACTATACTATACTATTAAACTTTACTAATTTTAAGCTAATTAAATTATTAAAACGATCAAATCTATTTGTTTTTAAGTTTACACTTTCCCCGACGTTTCGGTTGCTTTTCAGCAGCCATGGTCACGGGGAGACTAAGATGGTAGTTGTCTCAATGTTCCAGTGTAGTTATTTCAAAGTACCCGAACATAATTTAGTTATTGGTGGTATTCTGCGTAAATAGAAACACATACATTATGTAAATCTAATTAGGGCTTTTTCTTGAATATTATTTATGCTTTTTCGTCTAATCACACTTCGCGATGTTGTCACATGTTGGAATGCACTCACGTCAGCTCGACTCCAGTTACAGGCAGGGTCGCCATGTAAAGGATGGTGAAATAAAAGATGTTGTTAGTGCGATGATTAGATATATTGTGTCTATATTATAAAGTTTACATTGATTATTACTTAGGTGCTAGCTCTATACTACAGTGTGTATGGCTACAAAAGCTGTACACATAGAACTTGTATCGGATTTGAGTACTGAAATGTTCATTGCTGCCTTCCAGAGAATGTGTGCCAGACGCGGTACACCCTAACACGTGTACTCTGATTGCGGCACTAACTTTATTGGTGCTTCAAAATTGTTGCGTAATGAGTTTGAACACTTTCAAGCAGAACTATCACAACAATTCTTCACTGAAGTTGGGAAAATGGAGATCAAATGGCACTTCAACGCTCCCGCGTGGCCGAGTGCAGGTGGGCTGTGGGAAGCAGCTGTCAAGTCCATGAAGCACCATCTACATCGCGTGCTCGGCAACTAGAGACTTACTTATGAGGAATTCACAACGCTACTAACGAACATAGAAGCATGTATGAACTGGCGTCCCTCTGACCACTTACTGAAGACCCTGAAGAATTCCAGAACTATTTATCTCCTGGTCATTTTCTTACTGGCAGTTCTACCATGTCTCTCGCGTTATCGAACTACAATGACGTCAATAAGATGGACTTACGTCAACGCTGGCAGCTAACTGAACATATGCTGCAACAGTTTTGGAAGAACTGGTCAAATGATTACCTGTCACAGCTGCAGGTCAGGAGTAAATGGAATTGTCAAAGAAGGAACCTACAGGAAGGCGACTTCGTTTTGGTCAAGGATAATAACTTACCTCCTGGAAAGTGGGCAATGGGGAGCATACTTGAACTTCACCCCGGTTCGGTTGGCTATGTTCGAGTAACAACCGTGAAAACTCAGTCTGGTATTATAAAACGACCCATCATCAAACTTGCGCCGTTGTCTACCGAAGAAAACTCGCAATTCCAATTAAGAAACGTGCCCGTAAATAACAAGATACGAGGAAACAGATGTTTTTACACATTTATTACAATGTTAATAACCTCGTTAACATTAATATCTGGGTCACAAAGTCAGGTCATAACATCAAGCGTTCATATTACGAACTTAGAACGTGAGCGGCCGGTGTATTATGACACACAAGGTAGTGTTCAAGTTATTCATGATGAGTGAACACTACTTATGTATTATAATCTAACTGATTATTGGAGTGGAGTCAAACACATCGACGCTTATCTGAACAAACTGAATCAACTATGTCAAAAAACGGATCCAAAGTATTGTAAGACGACATTAGAGCAGCTCAATCACGAAATGGAAATGCTTCAGTACTACAATAATGTACGCTTTCCCCGCACAAACATTTGAGTGAACGTAAGAAACGTGGACTGATTGATGGCGTAGGGTACGCCGCAAACAGCCTCTTGGATCAGAGATTCGCAAATAAATATCAAGACGACATACAGGCCATCCATAATAATGAAAACTATTTGCTGGAGTTCATGAAAAATCAAACTTCCATAGTGGACCTCCAAAATGGTGTCCTAAAGAAAAATGAAGAAAATATCAAGCGACAATTTAATATGATAAATGAGTATATGGAACAAACTAACACCAATTTGCACCATGTTGAGTCTGCTATAGAAATTATGACGGCCACAAATTATTTTAACTCTTTGTCGCTTTCTACTTATTTACTGACAACCAACTTAAACAGGTTACAAGAGATGCTGTTTAAAATGTTAACAGATGTTTATAAAGGGCATATTGATGTTCATTTGCTGACGCCTGTAAACTTAGTGAAACAACTGACTGTGATCGCCGGCAAGCTGCGAAGCACCTCATCTTTACCCGTCCGAAATATCAGGGAAGATGTCAAGGATATATACAAGCTCTTATATGTGAAAGCACGAGTAACAACAAACTACTTTCTGTTCGAAATACATGTTCCACTGATTTCCGACGAAGACTTCACTTTACACAGAGTTATTCCGTTACCCATACAAACCAGCAATGGAACGGTCATAGCAGAACTAGGCGCACAGTACATAGCAGTAAATTTCAGAAAGAACACCTACGTTTCTATAAACGAAGTTGGCATTAAGACGTGCATTTCACTTTCACTCGGCAACCTGATATGCAACAAAAATATGCCTATTTATAACTTACATAATAGTAATGCGCCCTGCGAAGCAAAATTATTAAGTCATCAAACGACCTCGTCGTGTAACTTAAGAAAGACGCTTTGCAAAAACGAATGGATCGCGTTACATTCAACAAACAGCTGGCTAGCAATTTGTTGTAGCACTTGCACTTTACGAACTGTATGTGAGAATGACGTCGCTTCACACACTATGACTACTGGGGTAGTGAATTTGGCACAGGGATGTTTACTCCAATCAAAGGAATTGACTATCTATTCACATTACCAGTACAGTAGCAGTATGAAGGCAGACTTGAAATGGACTGAGCCGTCACTTGATTTTGTAGTGAACAAAATAGTGAATATCACGCATCATAATGATGCTCTCCGAGAGCCCGGAAGTAAATAGAATCGAGGAACAGTTAGCCAACATAAAAGAACGAGAACGTCAGCTGCCAGGCAATATTACTTTGCATGACATTCACAAATATGCCATCTGCTATACGATCGTGGGAGTAATTGTCATAGCTATAGTTTGGTGGCTTTTAAATAGATATAGGCCATCACGTTGCTCAAGACATGTGTGACAATGTTTCCATAGCAACTAACAAACCAGAAGAGATTAAACTGCAAGAAATACGGAGAAGAGACCGAAACGAGGGAAAAGCAGTGTCACTGTTTTTCCCTCGAACCCAGTCGAAATGGCTACCAACAAGTTCTCTCCTGGGACCTCCTACTGCGGACAACGCTGCGTTCAATTTTAATTGATTTATTTAAATCATTTATGATTTATTTCTTTGTAATGGTGTATCTTTTTCGGCAATGTGTATTATTAGACAATTTTTTGGGATTGCCAACATGTACGGTTTCGTTACCGTACATACTTATTCTGTCAACGCAGCAATACTAAAATGGGCACACAAAAGCGTTGCAATTTACTTCATATTGCTGTGGTATATAATGATGTAATTCATAATAAGATTCGAGTACATTTATAACCATAAACGAATACACTTGCCGAGAGAAAGATCACACTTATTAATTAACTTGTAAACATTTTACTTTAACTTTTAATAATATAACTTTTAAACGTAACTTGTGGTTCTTTCTGTGTACTCCAACAACTTACATATATCTTCGAGTGTAGGAAAACTAACTGGCTCCTACATATTCATTTAAATAAATCACAATAAATGTTCAAATTGCTTCCCTTGTGCACTACAACACGCTCGGCATCTTCTTAAAAGTGAGCTTCTGAGTTTTCTCAGGCTTATTTCCGATATTTTTCTTGCTGCAATGTTTACCCTTGCTCTCAATTCACTGTCATTTTGGATCAGTTTTTCATAGACTTTGAACTTCAAGGCACCCCAATAAAAAAAATCCAGGGGCTTAGGTCCGGAGACCTAGGTGGCCATAATATCGGTCCCAGTCACCCAATCCACCTACCTGGATAAGCTTCGTCTAAGTAGGCTCTTACTCCCGGCTATAATGAGCAGGGCACCCACGTCGCCTTCTTTATCAGGGATGGTACCAACGCGCGTGTGAAACAGCCAATTAACAACCAGCCGGATATCGAGCAATTATGGCTGTCCACAACAGTAAACGGCCGGAAGTTACTCATTGGCACGGCATACCGTCCACCCTGGCTCGATACCAACAAGTTTTTTGAAGGACTAACCGAGAGTATCAGCGCGTTGGCCCCATATGATAATGTTATGGTTTTAGGAGACTTCAATGTCAACATGTTGGATATTTGTAACCCCAAAATGAAAATTTTCAGTGAATTTCTGAATACTGTTAGTTTAAAGCAGGTTGTTCCAACAGCAACACATTTTGTGGGTGACAGCAGCACATTAATTGACGTTATATGTACTGATATGAATGTTCATAATATAATTGTAGATTACAATAGTGACCTTGGCCATCATGCATTTGTTACATGCGAGTCAATATTTAAAAAATCAAAACCCAGTCCAAGAACTATTGTTTTCCGTCCAATTAAGGATATACTGGAGGAGTATTTCCTGCCTGACTTAGCCTCAATCCCATGGTCAGAAATTAGTAGTATGTGCGACGTTGACTCTATGGTTTATACCTTAAACCACTGGATCCAACTTTTGTACGACCTACACGCACCAACAAAAACATTAATCGTCAAAGCTAGGCCTACACCCTGGATTACGCCTAATATTCGATTGATGTTCAAATTGAGAGATGAGGCGAGAGACAAATATCACAAAGCAAGAGATGACTCTAGTAAAAGACAGTATTACTTAGATTTAAAAAAACAAGCTACTTCTGCTCTTACCTCAGAAAAAAAGGCATTTTTCACCAGGCACATTAACAGCAACTTACATAATCCAAAGCTACTTTGGAAGAAACTTAAATCTGATATATTGCCAGACCACAGCGAAAAATCACTGCCAAAGATCTTCAATGACCCCGAGGCAATAAACATAGCTTTTCTTGATGTGCCTGGTGAGTGTAAGGTGGACATTTCACAGTTGTCGTACTTTGAGCATCATAGACATGGTCCAGCTTCTTTTAAATTGCAGCCAGTGTTGAGCGAGTCCATTCTAAAAATTATAAGAAGTATAAATACAAACGCTCAGGGTATGGACGGCATCAGTCTGGACATGATCTCACTGACTTTGCCAACCACTGTACAAGCTATAACAGACATAATAAATAAATCAATAACTACAAACACTTTTCCTAAACTTTGGCGTTGTGCAGTGGTACGCCCAATTCCCAAGAACAGTAGCCCTCAATCTGTAAAAGATCTTCGACCTATCAGCATACTACCATGTCTATCTAAAGTACTGGAGAGAGTTGTGCATACTCAAGTGGTATCATTCCTAGAGGACAACAACATCCTCCCTGACTTACAATCAGGTTTCCGGAAGAAACATGGTACTGCTACAGCTCTTTGTGATGTTGTGGGAAATATACTTGAGGCTCGTGACAGAGGAGAAGGTACAATTTTAGTCATGTTGGACTATTCCAGGGCTTTTGACGCGATTAGTCCGACACTGCTGCTCTCAAAAATGTCCTACTATGGATTCTCAGTGGATGCGGTAAAATGGTTTGATAGCTACCTATCAAACAGAACTCAAGTTGTCGAAATTCATGGATGTGAGAAAACCTCTAAGCCACATATTGTTCATAGAGGCGTACCGCAGGGGTCAATTCTCGGACCTCTTTTATATTTAATTTACAGTGCTGATGTAGCTCAGTCCTTTAAGAGCTCCAAATACCACATATATGCTGATGATCTGCAAGTATATATTTCTTTTAAACCAGACACAATGTTATTGGCTGTTCAGCAACTTAATGAAGATCTACAAAGAGTCACTGAGTGGTCAAAGCAAAACTCACTAGTTCTAAACCCCCTTAAATCAAAGTTTATGGTGCTGGGTAGCAGACAACAAATCAGGGACATACTCGCTGCCAAGCCCAAAATAACTATTTCTAATGAAGCAATTTATGCAACAGATAGTGTTTGCAATCTGGGGTTAACTATGGACCCAAAATTGCGTTTTGAGGCTCATATAGGAAAGACTCTGAGGAACTGTTTTTATCGGCTAAAAATATTGTACAATATTAGAAACTTCCTCAGTACACCAATCAGGAAGCAACTGGTAGATAGTCTGGTATTGTCCAAGTTGAATTACTGTGATACTGTGTATGGGCCATGTCTGTTATCACGTACTGCACGGCTTATACAACGTATACAACATGCATGTGCAAGATTTTGTGTAACTATACCCAAGCGCAGCCATGTTACTCCCTATCTAAATGAACATAATATCCTTAAGATGGCTGCCAGAAGGAAGTTACACCTAGCCTCTTTACTTTTTGGAGTTATAGAAACAAAAACACCTAGTTACTTGTATGACAAGCTATGTTGGAGAGAATCTCAGTCCAGGTATACAGTGAGATCAGTCACAAATCCACTATCCATTCCTGAGCACAGGACTGCTGCTTTCAGAGGTAGCTTCAGGTATGCCGCATCACACTGCTGGAATAACCTTCCACCACCAATCCGCAGCCTGAAATCCAGAAATTCCTTTGTTTTTCATCTAAAAAAGATTTTGCTAGAAACACAAATAAATACATAATTATATTTACATGTGTATCTGCATATGTGTGTATGTGTGTCTATGTATGTATGTGTGTATGTATGTATATATATATATATATATATATATATATATATATATATATATATATATATATATATATATATATATATGTATATATGTATGTGTATGTGTATGTATGTGTGTGTGTATATGTATATATAAACAAAATTATACCAGTTCAATGAATTAATATTGTAACACTCCTTTAATCTCTATATATTTCTATATATCCTAATCCCCATAAACACCTATTTACCTTTTTGGATTTAGCCGTCAGGTATTGGATGGAAGGGTCTCCAGTCTGTGTTGTTGTTGCGGTGTATTTCAACTGCAGGCATCCTTGAAGTTCCTTGAAGTTGTGCCTTGTATTATTTCCTGGTCCTATAATAGATTTGTTTTTGAATACTTTGAACTTATCTTAAATATATTCTAATTTATGTTAAATTTAACTTTAATTCTTGCATTTCTTTGTTGAAATGCTCTGTGATCTGGTATATATACATAAGCATATGTCTGATGTGTCTGACCTGTCTTGTATATTTTTTTTTTTTTTTTTTTTTGAGCGAGACCCCTACAATTTATTATTATTATATATATATTGCATTCATCTTGCTATAACTTCTTAGAACAGGCAAGGCAAAAGATTTTCTTGAGATCCGCATCTCTCAGTCTATGTCACTGCGCAATGCACATTAGATAATAGACTTGTTTACAATAATTCCGAAGCGACATAAGTATACACTATAGGTACCTATATCACACTGACGCTTGCTTTAAAAACACAATCAAATGTTTCTTATTTTACTCCACACATTTTTACACCATTTAGTAATTATATTTATATGTTATTTACTCGTATATTTACATATTTAAGTATATTTTTATTTTTATTTTTTTTTTATATGTTTAGACACTAGGCGCCGGCGTCACTAAATTGGATTTCGCAGAATATCAGTGTTGCGATTTGACAAATCGCAACGTATGCTGAGCGATATCCAAATTTTGGAACTAATAGGACACACACCTTCATATTACTTTTAAAATTTAAGTCAAATTTATATTTAAACAATAGTTTATTTCTGCTTACTGACATTACTGACAACACAATAACTAGCCTTGACTTGGTGGGAGCCATTGGGTAAGGTGTGGTGTTGCCAGTGAGTAGAAATGAAATGAAATTATAGTATTTAGTATTAGTTTTATTTTTCTAGTTTTATTTATTTTTGTTTTTCCTTGTTTATTGTTCTGCTTTTATTTTGTATTTCTTCATTTTTATTTTTATTTTTTGTTTAATGTGTCCTTTTTGGGTACCAAAATAAATCATTTTTCTTTCTTTCTTTCTTTCTTTCTTCTTTCATTTTGAAGCCACATCACCTCTTTTAGCTCGCTCGGAACATTTTCAAGGAGCGTGGGTAGGGTTTCTCGTAAAAACTCCAAGTAATTATTGGCATTTAATATAGGTGGAAGCTCGACGGGACACACTATATGGCCTGTGTGTGCCGAGCCCCAAATCTAAGCAGCCCCAGGAGTCTCAACAATAATAACGCAGGTTAGCGGACTGTATCTTTAATTGCGACATAAACAATTATATAAAAACCGCGTCACGGTGAGCGTCCGTTTGCTCCTATGACTCGTATGTAGTGTATGGGCCCCTCCGCGCAATGAAGGAACGGCGGCGGCGGCGGCCGAGAACCGGTTGGACGGCAGACGTCACGGCGCATGGCGGTTCGGGTGTATGGAGGACCGAACAGATTCCCCCCGTTGAAGGTAGAAGTCTTCAAGGTGATGGCAAGAGGCACAAGTTGTTATAAGCCCGCTTTATGGTCCCCTTCTTTGTCTTGATGACGGCGACTCTGGTACGACCGTCTGAACCAGGCATGACATCGATCACCCTGTCCATCAGCCACAAGAGAGGAGGTCGGCTGGCGTCCTTACCAGAACCATGCTGCCTATCTTCAGGTCCCGGTGCCCATCAGTGTGCCACTATGACTTCTGCTGGAGGAGTGAAACGTACTCATTAGAAAATCGATGCAAGAAATGCTGTCTCAATTTCTCGATCCTTTGATATCGCTGCAGTCGATTGATGTTGGCGTCGTCAGGTATCTGAGGTTGAGGGACTGACATGAGTGGTCGCCTAATAAGGAAGTGAGAAGGGGATAAGTATGAAAGATCAGAAGGATCAGAGGATAGAGGTGTAAGTGGACGTGAATTTAAAATAGCCTCTATCCTGATAAGGCATGTAGAGAGCTCTTCATAAGTTAGATGAGTTAAACTTAAGACTCTAGGTAAAAAATGTTTGGTGGACTTGACGGCCGCCTCCCACAGGCCACCAAAGTGTGGTGATTAGGCAGGAATGAATTTAAATTGAATGCCCTGTTGAACAATATCAGATTCTACGTCTTGTGAAGAACGCATTAAGAAACGAGAAAGCTCATTAAAAGCTCCGACAAAAGTAGTGCCGTTATCGGAGTAGACACGTTGAGGCCGCCGTAAACAGACTGAAGGCGGCAAGAAATGCCTCCTTCGTCAGCTCCGTCACGAGCTCCATGTGCACGGCTCGGACTTCAAAGCACACAAACATGCAAATATAAGATTTCTGTAACCTGCATCCTCTACCTTTACGGTCGGCTATAAACACTGGCCCGGCGTAGTCTAGACCTCTTTTCAAAAAGGGTACTCCATATTAGTTCTGTCCGCAGGCAGGTTACCCATGATGACCTGGACAGGTTGAGAATTGAAACGAGTACAGTGAACGCAGTTACGTACTATTTGCCTAGACAAATTTCTGCCTCCTAAAGGCCAATAGGCGAGTCTGACATTAGAAAGGAGTAATTGAGGGCCAGAATGTAAAAGAATTTTATGATAATGTTCAAAAATAAGTTTTGAAATAAAATGTTTGCTACAAATAAGAATAGGATGTTTTACGGCAAATGTGTAGTTAGAGTTATGAAGACGTCCACCGACACGAATAAGGTTTTCAGAGTCAATAAAAGGCGACAAACTGATTAATCTATTATTTTTTGCTATTTTATTATTATTTTTTAGAAGTATGTACTCCTCAGGGAACATTTCCTGTTGAGAAATTTGTAAGAGGATAGATGTAGCAGATTTTATCTCGAATAATTGTAAATAAGATTTAAATTGATTATTTTTGTTTATTCAAATATTAATGAATCTTTTAACATATGCAAGAATTCTTATAAGTTTGGAAAATGATGAAATGTTATGTGTTAAAATAGACCCGGGCGCCGGAGGGCGCGAGATGACCTCCAGCCACCCTGAGGTTTGACCTAGGGGTAGCGGGCTTTGTGGGCCTGCCCGCTATCCGTTCAGCACCAGGTCCGAGAGGCGGCGTGCGTGTTCCCACGCGCGCCTCTGTGTCGAGTCCGTCTCCCCTCTAGGGGGGAGACAGTAGGGTTTTTATAATGTCGGAAGTGCCTAGTTTGGGTAGGTATTTTGTGTAGTGGCCTGCCGTTTCATACGGCGGGCCGAAACCTCGGCGGGGTCGCGACCGCATGCGAAAGCGATTCGCGCGGCCCCGCCGATAGTGGTTTTGTTGAGGAACACCGTGGTAGGTTTAGTCGGTATTCCGGGAGGTACATTATTTCTTTTCCATCTTCTTTTACCCCGGCGAGTCCGACATAATCCCTCCGCCCGCCCCCGCGGAGGGATATGCGTCATTGCATTCCCCCACGTAAAAAAAAAAAAAAAAAAAAAGATATAGTATTATTTTTTGCGGTGTTGTTTTTATTGTCAGCAACTGTAGCGGTAGTATGAAGTCAAGATTCGGTGGACTTGTTAGGTGAAGTAGAGAAACGAATCTCAGTTTGACTCAGGAAGTCGGAACCAAACCACCCAAAGAGGAGACGCGCTGATGCAATCAGCCTTCACCCCCCGGGATAAGAGATCCGCAGGATTATATTTAGAGGGCACGTAGCTCCACGTGTGACCGACCGAAGTCTCTTGTATTTCGTTGACTCTATTCCTAACAAAAGGTTAAAGTTTACTAGGAACAGAAGCTAGCCAGCCTAGGACGATCGTAGAGTCGCACCAAGAGTAGCATTTACTAAATGATAAAGTAAAAGTTTTACGAACTTTCGAAAAAAGAAATCTTATATTTGCGTGTTTGTGTGCTGTGCAGTCCGAGCCTTGCATCTAAAGCTCGTGACGGAGCTGACGAAGGAGGCATTTCTTGCCACCTGCAGTCGGTTTACGGCGCGCCGCGGCCTGCCTCAACGTGTCTACTCCGACAACGGCACTATTTTTGTCGGGGCTTTTAATGAGCTTTCTCGTTTCTTGATGCGTTCTTCACAAGACATAGAATCTGATATTGTTCAACAGGGCATTCAATTTAAATTCATTCCTGCCTAATCACCACACTTTGGTGGCCTGTGGGAGGCGGTCGTCAAGTCCACCAAACATTTATCACGTAGAGTCTTAACTTTAACTCATTTTTATGCTCCTCCCACTCACGTCCGGTGACAGCATCTAGTTTCTTTGACATGATGAAAATGGTTAAAGTGTCCCAGTGGTCAGTAGGCTGGCCTAAAGTACCAACAGCCCCTAAGTTTTTATTAGTAATGTCTACCATATGACGTAAACCAATGCTATTCTCCTTTTGAAGGGGCTCAATATTAAACAAGGCTTGCATGTGATTATTCACAAGCAAACGTTCATTGTCGAATCTCTCCGATAATAATTGCTAAGCAATTACATAATTATCTGATCTAAAATCAAGACTTTTGATTACTAGCGCTGCGCTCCCGCTTAGGGCTGCGCACAAATAATGAAATTTATTAATAGATTGATTGCTATCATTATTATTAATAAGGGAAAGATACGTATCTCTAAACTCGAGCCAGTGCTGATAGTCCCCGTTGAAGTGAGGCAAGTTTATCTTTGGAAGTCTGACGAAATTGTGCTTGCAAGCCGAACCGTGCCCCTGTAAGGGGTCGTCGTCGTCATGGGCGGGGCGGTCGGCGGCGGCATGCGCGGACACGGGCTCCAGCAGGCCGCGAGCCAGCGCCAGCAACGAGTAGTATTGCGTCTCGAACACTTCGCGGTCACCGTAAGCCGCCTCCGGGTCCTCCATGATCAGCTCAATTTGGTTCTGTAAGGCATCGTACTCAGTGTACGGAACTTACATCTTATTAAGACGGAACTCGAGTTCCCTTGTGGCAAAGACATTTAGTTCACATGTTTTTAACGGCTGTATAAATTTAGAAAACTGCGTGAGCTTAGATTTAAGACTTCCTCGCTTCTTAATAAGCTCCTTCAGTTCTTTAGGCATAGCCTCTTCTGACATTTTGGAACTGGAGGTATAATAAATAACAAAAGAAATCGAAACAATCTATTAAAAAGAACTATTAAAAGAGATAAATTTATAGATATAATTATTAGGTAGATACTTTAGCGACAATGAATAGGCCGTTATGAAGTTGTAAACAAGTTACGTAATCAGCAAGTCGAGCGAGCTAAATAGGTATAGACTATTCACAATATGATATCGGATTTGCTATTTATAAGACTTTTAAAATAAGCTAATGCTCGAATACAAAGGCACATGTGTTTGTCTAAACAATGTGGTTATCGAGAAATAAAGATAAGCAAATGTTTTTGTATTTTTATGAATGAATTGAAACATTTTAGCAAATTAGCTTATGTGAGAATGCAAAGCAATGCACACAGAATATGTTTCGTTTTTATTGAGGATTGATGCAGAAACTATAGATGCAAGTATAGGATAGATGTATAAGAAAAATGGCTACTTATGAAGAGATCGCCATGCCAGATCCGTATAGCACTATTTAAATTCTTGGAAGCTGTATAAAGATATGTAGGTGGAAATAAAGGAAATTGGAACGAACGCACTCAGTACAATACCCTTTGTGGTGTATTGTCCTCGTGTCCTCGCAAGATGTCGGCGGGTCCACAGTGGCGCAATCACGATGTTCACACGGGTGTACGCGCAACAAGACGGCCAATATATGCTACTCAAAATAAAATAAGGGCTACTAAGATTTTTTGCTGTACCATGAAAACAATAAAAAGACATTAAATTGTTTAACTTATGTAACTACAAAATAATGTTATTGGTTATAATATAGGCTAACAATTGTTTAAAATAATGATCATGAATTGTTTTTTTAAGTTCATAATGAAATTGTCCATTTTGCATGAAAAACATGAACAAAAGAAATCACCGGAAAAAGAAAATACTGTTCTTGTCATTTTTGTTTCTTCTTTTTAGTAACGAGTATGTTCTCCTCTCTTAGCAATACACTCCTAAAGCCTCCTATGCCTACTCTGGATCAAATTCCTCACATTTTCATCTGGAATCTCCTCCCAGGCACGTTTTAAAGCGTTAATAAGCTGCTGTTGGTGTAGACCCCTTGCTCATTCTCTCTAACCCTTCGTTTCAATTGGTCCCACAATTGCTCGATTGGATTTAAATCCGGACTGTTAGCTGGCCATGGTAATACCTCAATATGAGACCCTTCTAGGACAGTTTGGGTCGATCGAGCTGTGTGTGCACGGGCATTGTCTTGCATCAGGATGAATCCAGGCCCCACTCGCTGTGCAAATGGGATCACTTGAGGCCTGATGACGTCCTCGATGTAACGTTCTGCAGTTACGGTACTTGCATTTAAAATGGTGAGCTCGGTTTTACCGTGTAAACTAATCCCACCCCAAACCATTACGTTGGGACCACCGAAATGGTCAACTTCGTGGATGCAGGACTCCGAAAACCGCTCGCCGCGTTGTCTCCAAACCCTAACACGCCGATCATCATTAAAAAAATTTACTTTGCACTCGTCTGTAAAAAGCACCTTGCCTCACTGATTCATCCCTTAGTTCACATACTGACGGGAGAATCTTAAACGGTTTGTACGTTGAACCCTGGTCAGAGGAATTCGAACAACTCGTCGTCTTGACATTTGCTGGTCTTCGTGCAATCGATTACGTACAGTTTGATCACTGACACGGGTACCCGTTGTCAGCCGTAGGTGGTGTTGTAACTTACGGGCCGTTACTGTACGATCACGACGAGCACTTAGTTGGACGTACCGATCCTCGTGCGTTACCCGTTGTTACACGAACTCTACCTGAACCGGGTCCCCTGGCAACACTGCCGGTCTCTTGGAAGCGATTCCATACATTTTGGACAGCTCTTCGAGAAAAACCCAACTGCAAACCCACGTAACGCTGAGAACGTCCTTCTAGAATCATAGTTATGGCTCTGGTTGTTCTAATTGTATCCATGTGCCTTCGTACTGGTGGCATGATTAACGCGAGATGATAAATGAATCAATTATGATTGAAAAAGTAAAACTTTTTCCCTAAAATAACCGAAACAAGTTAAGAAGACAATCGAAGAAAAACATAAGAATAACATCCAATTTTTTTTTCTTAAAATGATAGCTAATACTTTTCAAATTAGGCAGCCTGCTGCTCCGGACCCCAGTAAAACTTTAAACCCTTTTTCGTCAAACCGGCTATGCAAGCAGTCTTCTGAGCGAAACCAGGTTTATATCTTCTAAAATAGCTGGCTAAGCCCATAAACTGACGAACTTGCTTAACGTTCTTCGGTTCGACAGAGTCAACCAAAGCCTTGACTTTATTATGACTCGGCCGCACCTGACCACGACTAATGTGACGACCCAAGTATTCAACTTCCGTTGTGAGGAAGGAACATTTTTTTAAGTTAATTGAAAAGCCTGCCTCAATTAAGACCACAAGCACTTTATAGCTAACCCTTGATCTACAGTTTTACTCAGGATCAATACGTCATCAATGTAGACTAACACGTTACTAGATTCAATAAACTTTCGAAGGGTTTTTGCGATTGTTCGCTGATACACCACAGGCGCATTGGCCAAACCGTATGGCATTTTCAGATATTCATAATGCCCTTCGGGCGTTACGAATACAGTTAGGTGAATGCACTCTTGCTGAAAAGGGATCTGGTGGAAACCAGTCGCCATGTCAAGTTTTGAGAAGTACTGAGCCTGACCTAAACGATCTATGTGGTCGTCGATTCTCGGCAATGGAAAACGGTCCTTTATAGTCACGTCGTTCAATCTGCGATAATCAACGCTCCGTTCCATCCTTCTTTTTCACGAGAAATATAGGACTCGCGTAATCTGATTCGGATTCCTGAATAATTTTCTTATCCAGAAGGTCTTTAATTATATCGCGAACACGAAGAGTCTCGGCGTGAGAAGGCCGATAAGGCCGGTAGTTAATAGGCACGGTATTATTTAATTTAATGGCCATACTGCCTGTGCTAACGGTGGAAACTGCTGTACCGGTAATAAAGTACTGAGAAAATTCTTTAATAATAACTAACAACCGTTGATAGATGATGACCAATAAGAGGCGTGTTAATTGACATCGAAGAGTCAGACTGAATATTCATAACCGAATCCGAGTTATCTACATCCCTAATAAGTTGTTGAGAATCGCTAGTACGAACGTAACGTACACCTTTCCTATTAAGGACATCAGTACCTACTATGATCGGTGTATTCATAAATTCGGACCCCACAACGAACAAATCTACCTCTAAAGTCATTCCGTCAAATTCCACAGGCAAAGTAACGTAAGACGTACTTTCAATTTCCTGACTACCTAAACCTTTCAGTACACGAAATGTTGGCTTTTGCACGCAGCTAAAATGTTTTAACATTGATGACGATACAAGTGAAATAGTTGATCCACTATCAATTAGGATATCAACGGGTACGCCCTGAATTACCGCCACAACGATATCGTTATTGCGGGTACGTGACATTTTTTTACAGAAATTAACGTCATTTTTACTACGCGCGTCGACCTTCAATTTTGCAAAACATGTTTCTATTTTATGACCAGTTTTCTTACAGAACGAGCAAGGTTCAGACTTTGCTGATGCGGCACTAGGCTTAGAACTACCGATATAACTAGAATTAGCAGCAATTGAACCCGTACTAGAGTTATTTTTACGTTTTTTACACATAGTTTGAGTATGACCCTTAAGTCCACACGAAAAACATTTACCGTCCTCAAACTTACGTTTTCTGTTCGGGTTATTGTTATTAGACACTTGTGACGTATTACGAAGGTTAAAAGTATTAGCTGAGCTCGGTTTTACATAAATTGAGAAGAATTTAACTAAATCTTCGGGTAAAAGTTTGGCATTGGTGGCAGATGCTCGAATATGTGGGTCAGTAATACCGCGGATCACGATTGCAGATATTAATTCATCACTGAGTCCCCGCACTATACGCAAACGCAGTAATGAACGACGTGCATAGTCCGCGTACGTAGGGTATTCATCGGAATTTTTACACATCACATCAAACAGAATATTCGCGATATCTGGTGTTTTCGGACACAAAGGTTTAAATTCTCGCTTAAAACTACTCCATGTACGATCATTAGCAGTGATCGGAGTAGGTAGATTGAAATGGGGTCATTGATCCGAAACGTATATATTAATATGGACATTCCTCCGGAATTGGTGGATTATTAAAAAAAAACCGGAACTTATGTAGGAATTTTATTCTGCCAGAGTGGAAGGAGTCATTTGATGATTTGCCATCCTCAAAAAAAGGTAGGAGTTGTAATAAAATGAGCAATATTATTCTTTATTATTCTTCATATTTTTTTTAACGGCACACAGTCACGATTTGACAAAACCCAACGACCAATCAGAACAAAGGATCATGGGTGGTACAATAACCGGTTATCAGAACAATGCGTACGCCCGCCGACGACATGCCAGGTAGCTCACTCGTTTACTTCGGTTCGTAGAGTGCGCATCTTTGTTTGTTACTGTGTTGTGAAAACGTTACTTGACCCTGGCTTGTGTACATACTGACTTCCGGAATCTGCTCTAAACCACGATTTGGCTCGAATATACGGACTCAGATTTTTCACTATTGAATTGGATCTACATATTTAAACCAAGCTTTGGTAAGTAATATTTTACTAGTTACAAGGAGTATAAAGCATGTTTGGATGTACTATAAGAATATTTTTAGTATTGTGTTTGTTCGCTTAACCTGCTGAACATACCATGAGTCTTAATATTGTTAAATCTTTAATAGAGTATGAACCAGTGAGCTTAGTGCGAAACAAAATTATGATATTCTAGTAATGTAGTCGCAATTCAGCTAACTCCACTATTAACCGACATTTTACTGGAATCCGTATATAATTTGAATGCCCTGTGTCCTCTTGCAATGTATTGGTAAAATAAATTACTATAGGCCTTATCTACTTCTCTACAAAATATTCTACGTAACAAGCCCTTTCATTTGATATATATATATATATTGATGGAATTGTAAAAAAAAAAAAAATTGTCCGCCATCTTGTAGCGGCAGCCATTTTGAATTGACAGGAAGAGGGTGAAATTTCAATGACTAAATTTGATCCACGAAAAATAAAACAAACGGAGTAAGCTAAATAAACTAAATAAAATGTAATTTTTTCATGTCTTTGTTTTAGGTGATATATACGAGGTTCCATCTCTAAAACAAAGTTCAGATATGGCAAACGTCAAGGCTGAAACTGTAGAAAAATGGATATCCGGTCATCCCGAACTACTTTACGATCACGCTAGTGGTACAATATACTGTTCAAAATGTGAAAGCCATTTGAAAACCATAAATAAAGGAAACGTTAAAAGACATATCGAAGGAGCAGTACACCAGGGAAAGTTTAAGCGGCCCGAAGAGGAATTTTATTTCGATCTTATAAAATTTCTCATTTTGTGCAATATTCCGTGGTCTCAGATGAAAAATACTACTTTTCAAGATTTCTTTAAAAGATATATGTGTAGTACCTGTTGTTGTACGTGTACTAATCGAACTCTGCCAGATGAATCACAGTTACGGAAAGTTTACTTGGACAAGTTTTTTAAGAATAAAATCAATTCGATTCGGCAAAATTATAAAAATGAGAAACTATGGATATCATTAGATGAAACGACAGACTTTTTAGGTCGCTATATAGTCCATTTTTTAATAAAACCATTACATCCTAGCAATTTGACTAGACCTTATTTGGTAGCATGTAAAATGCTAACTGTAGTTAATGGACAAACAATCACGCAATTTGTGTTAGAATGTTTGGAAAACTTTTGGGAAGATTCTTTTGAATCGAAGGTAGGTAACATTCTTGTCCTCTGCACTGATAGCGTTGCATATATGCTGTCTGCAGGACGAAATTTAAAACAATACTTACCTGAAATGAAGCACGTAACATGTTTGGCGCACTCTCTTCATCGCGTATCTGAGCAAATTAGGTTAGAATATCACGATGTTAACATTTTAATAGCAAATGTTAAAAAGGTATTTTTGAAAGCCCCAAGTAGAGTCAAAATTTTAAAAGAATCCAGATTTGCCGCTACCTCCCCAACCAGTTGTTACAAGATGGGGCACTTGGTTAGAGGCAGCATTTTATTACGCTCAAAACTTTGAAAAAATAAAAGAAGTATTATCTTGTTTAAGCAGCTCTGATGCGGTATCTATTCGAGAGGCAAAAAATATTATAGAAAAAGAAAATTTAAAAGAAGATTTAAATTACATTAAAGACAATTATTTTATAATTCATTTGTCTTTAAAAGAATTGCAAAAGCATAATTTATCGTTGACAGATTCACTTTTAGCATTTGACAACGTCAGAGATGCTATAAATCAGTGCAATTCAGAAAATATAAAAATAAAATAGAACGTGTTATGGAACGAAACCCAGATTTAGACACACTTAGAGAATATAGTGAGGCCATTGAAAAAAATGAAGCACATAATTTAATACCTTTTTTAAAATTTGCTCCTTTGACATCGTCAGATGTAGAACGGTCTTTTTCCATTTATAAATGGACTTTAGATGTTAAAAGAAATAGGTTGAAAATAGAAAATATAGAGAAACTCATAGTTATATATTTTAATTGTAAAGATCAGGATTACCAGGATGCTGACATTGTAATCGATGAAGATTAAAAATGTGAATAAATGTAAAATGTACATATTTAACAATAAACAATCTTGATTTTTATCTTTTTTCTTTATTCTACCCCTTTTTTTTGGTCCTAAAATCTGACTAAAATCAACCTGTTCCTTCGTATGCCCTTTACGTTTCAGAGTCGTGGTGCATCCTTAGAACAGTCTCACGACCCCAGCAGGCATTGGCCCTCTATGGGGCCCCGTCATTTATTCTACCCTTAATGCAAATTACCATGACCCCTATGAAAATATTTAAATTTAAGTGCAACAATTTATGTCTATCTATAAAAGTTCTGGCCATAAAAGGCTAAAAATAAAAATTAAAGCTTCGATCGGAATTCGATTGTTTTTATTATTCAACAGATAAATAACGAATTAATTTAGTTTTGATACCTTCCTTTAAATTTTGAATTGAGTAGGAATAATATCACTACCAACATTAACAATATTTAATTGAATCCGGAAATACCGGAATTACTTTCCGGGAAAATGGCTTATCCATGTTATTCTTTCTGTGTGCATTTATGATACAAGTACCAAAAATCAATCTACCTACTCCGATCACTGATCATTAGTCACCCATTCGCTTAACCATGATCGAGCATCTCCCCTTAAACAATACCCTATTCGTGAAAGACATTCGAAATCACTCCAGCTATTCAAAGATTTCGCACGATCAACTTCAGCACACCAATCGTCAATATTATGCAGATTAGGATCAAACCGTGATATATAAAAATTATGGTTTGAGCTTACCGAAGTGTTGATTGACCTGATGGCATCAACAATCCTATCCGTTTCCGTTGCTTGTGCTGACGTACTCAACTAATAATACTCAAGAAATAAATAAATATATTAACTCCCTGTTGCCACGCGACTCGCTGAGGAACGGCGGCGCGGTTGGCAACAGCGTCTTGATGTCGGCCGCAAGCCGGCCCGGCGCCGATGACTCGTGCCGCGCGGGTGGGGTGCGGGTGCGCCGGCATGGCAACGGCAGCGTGCGGCGCCTCGATGTCGGGGACCGGCGCCGAGGTGGCGGCGGCGATCGACACGCGTTGTCATGCGCTCTCGGCCCGCATTGTTGACGGTCGGACTGCTGATTGCTCTTCTAATGATGTTAGCCTAGACATCATCATCTCCATCATCTGCCTAAACTTACCATCAGGCGTACGGTGGTGACGTCTGGTCGACCGCTGAACCGAACTATCACGTCGGCTGCGACGATATTCGTGGCCTGGCATTTTTCAAAAATCGAATTAACAAAACCAAAAGGCGTGAGAGATAGAATCTCAAGGATCCTATCCCACTTCTGATCTTGTGTACAAAATACTAATTTGACTAAAAAAAACAAAGTTGATTATAAAAATATAAGCAACACTTTAATTTCTTAATTAATATATTACACGTAAAAACGAAACAATAGAATTGACACTGAAAAATGTTAGATACGGACAAGATGATGTCTCCACGATGGCTGGCGGCGGAAAGAGAGGCGACATTCGGTGCGCGCTGGTTTTATACCCTCTGTGATACCAAAGGGCTGTGACCTCCAATACTATATAATATACCAACCGTGTTTAAATAATAATAATCTAGAACACCAAAAATAAAAAACATTATATGAAAATAATATATAGATTGGATTAAATAATTGATAAGTTACATTTGACTGATTCATACATTATTTGTCTTGTAAGGAAAAACTTTTTAATTTATTCTTGAAATTGTTAATATTTTTTAGTCTTCTTATTGGCGGAGGGATGTTATTCCAAAGGAACATGCCCATTTCTGGACCCACGTGTTATAGCCAAAATTTTTACTGCAAAAATCGCGTCATTTCATCACTAAACAAAATAATAAAAAATAAATTGAATTTACAATGGTTAATTGGAGAAATATCTAATCTTAATTTATAGTTAAAGTCATGTGCTACAATCAACATTTTTACTGTAAAGTGTTTGTTATTTTATCAATACACAAAATTACATAGAACTATATTCAATTTACGATGATAAAATAATATTTTATCTTAATTAATGATACTGCATTAATTATATCCAGCTAATAAGACACGGTGTCAGATTTTTTAACATCAAACTTCAAGTTTGATAATGACGTTTAACGTCATAAAATTAAAAGTACATTCTTTCGAGTTTCGGTTGTGCTTGCGCCGGTGATGTGTTCTGTTGTATTATTCGCCTTTTCTGTGATTTTACCATTGGAAAATAATAAACAATAAACAAACAAACAAAAATAAACAATTATATTGACAAAGTATGATTTTGTTCTTGTGCACGCATATCGGTATTCTGTTTTAGGTTGAGCTTGCCCCTGGCACAGGGCGCTGAAATAAACAGCCCTCTGTGTCACAAGCATTCGATTGAACCGCGTTCGATAAGCGTAATATTATCGAAACAAAATGCTATTGATATTGACGATAATGGAACTGATCTGATCCATCCCTGTTATCCCAATATTGTAATAAAAGTTCTGTTAAAGGCTGTTCCCCCAATGTTTTAGTTATCGAATGAAGTCCCTGTTCTGTCAACTTATAAGTACCTAAATTCAACAAAATATGAGGTAAGTATTGGTGCTATTTGGTCCCTGTTTAATTTCTTTATTACAAATAATAATAATATAATAATAATAATATTCTATCACATACACACAACACCATCTAGCCCAAACTAAGCAGAGCTTGTACTATGGGTACTAGACAATGGATAAACATACATATATACTTTTTTTTTGTAAATACGTTCATAATTATTATACGTAGAAAAGCCCAGACCAAGACACATCACACACACATCCATGTTGATGCACACAAATGTTTGACTCGTGCGAGAATTGAACCCGCGACCTCAGGCGTGGCATTCGATTACACTAACTACTACGCCATCGAGTAGTCAAATCAGCTGAAAGAATAATTATTTTTAATGTACCGTGACTTGTAACCTTATCCATTTCCTAACCTTTTTATTTAATTTTTTTTACGTGGGAATGCATTGACACATACCCCGCCGCGGGGGCGGGCGGAGGGATTATGTTGGACTCGCCGGGGTAAAATAAAGATGTTGAAAAGATAATAATGTACCTCCCGGAATACCGACTAAACCTACCACAGTGTTCCTCGACAAAACCGCTATCGACGAGGCTGCGCGAATCACTTTCGCATGCAGTCGCGACCCCGCCAAAGTTACGGCCCGCCGTATGAAACGGCAGGCCACTACGCGAAGAGACCTTCCCAAAGGACTCACTCTATGATATACCCTACTGTCCCCGCCCCCCCCTGAGAGGGGAGACGAACTCGACACAGAGGCGCGCGTGGGAACACGCACGCCGCCTCTCGGACCTGGTGCTGATTGGATGGCGGGCAGCCCCACAAAGCCCGCCACCCCCAGGCCAAACCTCAGGGTGGCTGGAGGTCATCTCGCGCCCTCCGGCGCCCGGCTCTGCGGTTGGGGAGAGGGTTTAAGCACTCCCTCACCCGCTCCGCCGCCTCCTTGATGGAAATCACTTCATCGCAAAAGAAGACGACGGCGTTCCACGACATCTCACTCCGGACCATAGTCTGAACTACGGCCGAGAGCGAGAGGGCAATCGATCCGACTGCCGCGATCAACTCACGGTGCTGCGATGCCCAAGCGGGGCAAACCGCTAAAGTGTGCAGCGCCGTGTCCTCTACAATGTCGCGGCAGTCGCCGCAGTGGTGACAGCCGGGCGTCTCTTGCCGGCGTATACGACACAGGAACTGGCCAAAGCAACCGTGGCCAGTCATTACCTGTGTCAGCCGCAAGGTGAGGGCGCCATGCCGCCTCTCCAGCCACTCCTCAAACACGGGACTTACCGCCACGATCGTGGCGTGCCTGATCCATTTCCTTACCTTTTTTTTTTTTACGTGGGGGAGTGCAATGACGCATATCCCTCCGCGGGAGCGGGCGGAGGTATTATGTCGGACTCGCCGAGGTAAAATAAAGATGTTAAAAAAGATAATGTACCTCCCGGAATACCGACTAAACCTACCACGGTGTTCCTCGACACAACCGCTATCGACGGGGCCGCGCGAATCGCTTTCGCATGCGGTCGCGACCCCGCCGAGGTTACGGCCCGCCGTATGAAACGGCAGGCCACTACACGAAAGACCTACCCAAAATAGGCACTACTTCACGTAAAACCGTACTGTCTCCCCCCTAGAGGGGAGACGGACTCGACACAGAGGCGCGCGTGGGAACACGCACGCCGCCTCTCAGACCTGGTGCTGAACGGATGGCGGGCAGGCCCACAAAGCCTGCCACCCCCAGGTCAAACCTCAGGGTGGCTGGAGGTCATCGCGCGCCCTCCGGCGCCCGGCTCTGCGGTATCCATTTCCTTACCTAACCTAACCTAGTTACACATTCGAATAAAAATATCTCATTATTGCAATTGCTAATTGTAATGAAATAAAGCAGAAGTATAATTTATGTATTTATCTAACAAATGCCATCAATTTTATGACTATAACAAGTGGGCCCAAAGATGTAGGAAAAATGGGGTATCTCCTTTTAGGAAATGGATAAGGTTACAAGTCACGGTACATTAAAAATAATTATTCTTTCAGCTGATTTGACGACTCGATGGCGTAGTAGTTAGTGTAATCGACTGCCACGCCTGAGGTCGCGGGTTCAATTCTCGCACGAGTCAAACATTTGTGTGCATCAACATGGATGTGTGTGATGTGTCTTGGTCTGGGTTTTTCTACGTATAATAATTATGAACGTATTTACAAAAAAAAAAGTATAATATATGTATGTTTATCCATTGTCTAGTACCCATAGTACAAGCTCTGCTTAGTTTGGGCTAGATGGTGTTGTGTGTATGTGATAGAATATTATTATTATTATATTATTATTATTATATGTAATAAAGAAATTAAACAGGGACCAAATAGCACCAATCTTATCTTATCTTATCTTGATCCGGGGGCCAGTCATTGCAGACCGGCGACACTTCGACCCAGTGGGATCTTTTGTGTCGGCCCCGAGGTTTATCCTTGAGCTATCTCCCTATGAATGTACTGCATCAGTCGCAGCGTACACTTCAGAGGGAGAAGCCTGAAGTCTTCAGGGTTCGGATATGCCAATCCCATCAGACCCATCCTTAGTCCGGCCAACGCGTCACATTCACACAGTAGGTGTGATATGGACTCGTCCTGTTCACCACAGGCTCTGCAGATCGAATTGCTTGACAATCTCAATCTGCACAGGAAGTCGTTGGTGCCAAAATGACCAGTAAACGCTCCTGTGAGTAGGCGTATTTGGCCCTTGTTGTACCCGCAGAACTTCCGGGTAAAGCCCGTGGCTCTGTTTGCAATGAATTTCTTGGAGTGTTCCAGACCCCTAAGGGCCATCCACTCCAGCCTGTGTTTATCATTGCCATGTGCATTCAAAGCTGCCTTGACGGTACTCTCAGAGAGACCTACGAATGGCTCGGGGCCCACAAATTGTTGCTCCGAGCCCTTTTTGGCTAATACATCAGCCTCCTCATTACCCTGCACCCCTGCATGCCCCGGAACCCACACCAGCCTGACTGTGTTTTTCCTGCCAAGTTTGTTGAGGGCTTTAATACAGTTCAGGACCAGTGCTGAGTCCACCCTACAGGAGTTCAGAGCCTTAAGAGCAGCTTGACTGTCACTGAGAATATAAACAATCTTGTCAGTGACATTGTTGTTAATATTCTCCTGCGCACAGGCAATTATAGCATAGGTTTCCGCCTGGAAGACCGTTGCATATTTGCCCATGCTTTGGTTCACCTTGCAGTCGTTGGCATAAATACCAGCGCCTGATCCTGTTTCCATTTTGGAACCATCGGTGTACCAGATGAGACAACCCTTGTCAGGGGATCGTAGACCTCGTCTCCATTCGTCCCTTGTGGGGACCTTTATTTTAAAATTCTTTTTGAATATGTGCATTGGTTGCATTTTGTCACATCCCATGCTCATAATCTCTTTAAGATCCTTCGAGATCTCCAGTTTTGTGTGTCGAGTTACTGGCATGTTGACGCTCCACAACCCATGTATAGATAGTCTATGTAGCGCCTTCATCGCCTCTAACTCCACAACAATGTGTAGCGGCGTTAGGTCCAGCAGGATCTCTAACGCAGCCGTTGGCGTAGTAGGGAACGCCCCTGTTATAGCCATGCAGGCTAATCGCTGCACCTTCGACAGCGCTTTCCTGCATGTAAATAGCACCAATACTTCCTCATGTTTGTTGGATTTAGATACTTATAAGTTGACAGTACAGGCACTTCATTCGATAAGTAAAACATTGGGGGAACAGCCTTTTACAGAACTTTTATTACAATATTGGGATAGAACAGGGATGGATCAGTTCAGTTCCATTATCGTCAATATCAATAGCATTTTGTTTCGATAATATTACGCTTATCGAACGCGGTTCAATCGAATGCTTGTGAAACAGAAGGCTGTTTATTTCAGCGCCCAGTGCCAGGGGCAAGCTCAACCTAAAACAGAATACCGATATGCGTGCACAAGAACAAAATCATACTTTGTCAATATAATTGTTTATTTTTGTTTGTTTGTTTATTGTTTATTATTTGCCAATGCTAAAATCACAGAAAAGGCGAATAATACAACAGAACACATCACCGGCGCAAGCACAACCGAAACTCGAAAGAATGTACTTTTAGTTTTATGACGTTAAACGTAATTATCAAACTTGAAGTTTGAAGTTAAAAAATTCTGACACCGTGTCTTATTAGCTGGATATAATTAATGCAGTGTCATTAATTAACATAAAATATTATTTTAGCATCGTAAATTGATATAGTTCTTTGTAATTTTGTTTATTGATAAAATAACAAACACTTTACAGTAAAAATGTTGATTGTAGCAGATGACTTTAACTATAAATTAAGATTAGATATTTCTCCAATTAACCATTGTAAATTCAATTTATTTTTTATTATTTTGTTACTGATGAAATGACGCTATTTTTGCAGTATAAATTTTGGCTATAACACGTGGGCCCAGAAATGGGCATGTTCCTTTCAAGTCTATCTTTATGTGGTTTAAGATGCAATCCTTTTCCTATGCAAAGAGCCTCCGTTTTTTTATTGTGTCTCTTCGATTCATTATACAGTTTTTTAGCCATCTTGAATTTATTTATGGTTTTCGCAATACCAGCTGCACCGCCTACTAAGGCCCCCACTGCTGAAAAACCCGCAAAAATAGGAATCCAAGGTAATACTCCGCCAGTTTTTGGTATCGGAATAACACGAGGAAGTTTAATGGATGAATCATCAGCTAATTCTCTCGCAGCGGCCATAGCTAATTCTATTGCCACTTTCTTGCATTTTGGCTTTAATTTTTTCATACGTTTTTTTGTAATAGTTATGACATCTTTTAATTTCTTTGTAAGCCCTTTGCTGGATACAATTTTTCTCAACCTTTGGCTACGAGTTTTTACACTAGCACCAGTTTTAAGTTTTGCTAACATAGCATTGCTTACGAGATGTGCCGTGTATTTTTCTCCGGCACTTGCATCAGAGAAAACTGCACGCTTTTCGCCATTTTAAACAAATTTAAATCTGCCTTGTATCTTTTAAGTCTAATGACTTGTGATATGCAATATCGTGTTGTGTGTCGTTCTTTACAATATTCGTCTAATTTATTTACACCTCTATCTCCGCGTGCAAGTCGCTTTATTTAATTTTGTACCAGGCCCACAATAATTATACCCCGGTACATGTAATTGAAATGGTAAATGATTTATGAGCCAATTGAGAAGACTACTCTCTCTCAATACACATCATAAGACTGATCAATAAATAACTAAACACTTAATATATAATAATAATAATAATAACTAAACACTTATGTTAAATTAATCAGTTTAAGAGGTCAGCTCATTTTCTTTATTTACTCACAACAAGTTTGATTTATCAATCCAGCTATTTTCGGTGGTAGACAAACCTAACCATTTTACGAAAACTTTATTCCCTTTCCTTCTAAGAACTTTTTTGACTAGGTACATATTATGATGTTTTGTCTTTTGAAGCTCTTGTTCATAGAATGCTCCTAAAATAGGCTGGCCTCTAATCGTATATTCAATTAAGTAAGTCATATGAGTTGTATTCTGTTTGCATCAAATTTTAAATATTTCTATTGACCAATTAGGAGTATATCCTTTCTCAAATGTTCATTTGTACTTACTAATACGAACATAATCACTCACTTTAAACTTGCATTTCAGTTTTTTTACATTATCCACATTTGCTGGAATTTCCTTAATCGTTCAATGGTATGTATAGTTGTATTTATGAATAACATCGTTGAGGTTGTTGTTTATCCAATTATAATTACCCTGTAAACTAAATTCTTTGTACAATTTAGATTTCAATGTTGTGATAAATCTCTCAACTATTGAAGCCTTTTTCGTTGAGAATGTTGAATAATGATTAATATTATGTGACTGCATAAGACATTTAAATTTTATAAAACTCTGTTCCATTATCAGTTTGTAAGTTCTTAGGAACGCGCTTCTTATCCAGCAAAGTTTTAAATACCTTATATACCTTAGCTTAGCTCTTATTTTTCAAGGAAACGCCCAAGTATATTTTGAAAATGTGTCAATAACCGCAAGAATCAATTTAAAGCTTCTATTGTCTATAGAAATAGATTGCATATCGATTAAGTCTGCTTGCCATAAATCATCAATATCTTTCATAATAACACGTCTTCGTGGAAAGTTCACCCTTGCACTTTTACTTTTATGAATTTCATTCACCACATCGGCTTTGGTCATGTTAAACATGGTTTATTTTTATTCAGATTTTGTAAGAGAATTATTCATATATTTTTTTAATACTCTGTATCATAATTATAATATATGTAGGTACATACTTATACCAACTTCATTAATATTCCTAATGAATAACTCTATAATACTGAATCAAAAGCTTTGTATTGTTAGTATTTATTCCTTTATTATGTGAGCTTCTTTTAATTCTTCAATTATTGATAATATTTCATTATCACGTTTGTATTACCTGCATCTCTTGAAGCCACTAATAATTTTAGTCTCTCAACTAATTCGTTGGGATCGTCTCAATATACCAAGTCATTATTCATTTTATATGTTTTAAGCTTAGGCAAGCTTTTCCTGATTATTTTCTGTTGAAGTTTCAGAAAATAATGGCTTGATTATTTCTCGATATTTAATCCCTTTATCACCTCTTATTTGACCTCCGGGATTAAAATCTCTCTTGTGGGCATTAGTATAATGCAACATATCTTTATAGACAAGTTTATCTATGTTTGTTATTAACTTAAAATCAGGTTTCCTTCGAAGTAAGAATTCTTTTAGCCCAGGGATGAAATAGTAAGTTTTATCTCCAATTTTAACCAAAATAAAGTTATCATTATCTAAGCTATCAATTTTTGAAAATGATACAACTGAGTTGCCCATCATTAAAGTTTTATTTTCGGTCCTTATTCCGAATGGTACATTTACACCTTCGTAAATATCATAGATGTCTTCACTTTCCAATGAAGTTTGCAAATTATATTTAACTTCATTTTTAGGAGACCTTGCAGAATGTATATCTGTATCGTAAAAATCATTACACTTAGTAGAATTAATCTAAATCATTACATTTACTATTTTCATCCACCTCGATTGGTGCAGAATTCTCATGTTTAATTTTTGTTTTTAAACTTTTAGAATTCACAAATGTTTTGTGGGGGTCGGATACTGGTTTGAACAATTTATCAAGTGATAAGTCATGTCCTTGATTTTTCATTTGTTTTAATTTACTTGTTATGGAGTAAACAGACTTCATTCATTCAATTTTAATATTTTGCTCCATCTTATTCTCACACTGTTTTCAAGGGCAGAAGTAGCAACACTGAGTGTAATTTATTTGTGACATCAATTTATAACTTTATATGTGAAAAAATATATCGAAATGTTTTCTGTATCGTCCATTATTTAATAACGAATCTTTGTTAATGCATATAAAATTATATGGCTCACTCCAAACGGTATTACAAATACTTTTGAATTGATTCCATGACATGTCAGAACTAACATGTTCTTCGTAAATATGCTTTAAATTTACTTCATCTTAATATTGTCTTCTGTTTACGCGAATGTTATTCATTGAAATTAAACTACTATATACGGATTTTATCACGTTGTTTATTTATCACTGTATTACAAAATTTTGAAATTATTACACTACTACTACTATTGAATTTTACTAATTTATAAGCTAATAAAATTATTTAAATGCATTTATATTTAGGTTTACACTTTCCCCGACGTTTCGGTTGCTTTTCAGCAGCCATGGTCACGGTGGTCATCTTGTTTAAATATTATAGGAAAATTAGCATTGTCTCGCAGTAACTGCTTCGGAATTTTTGAATAGGTTTGAGATAAATAGAAACAATTAATTTGTTTATGTCTACCCATAGAAAAATAGTTACGAATATTTATTTGATTCTCGCAAGCAACGTCATCAAAAATAAATACAGAACTATTTAAAGCTTCACTCGGAGCTACAACATCTTCGTCATCATTAAATTCATAGAATTTCATCTGAGGAACTCTACTTAAGACTTTTTGTAAAAATCTATATTACGGTTGAAAACATGTTTTCGAGTAGAGATAAAGATTTTTAAATTTGAGTCCATTTTCATGTAGGAGCAAACTAATCATAACATTTGTTTTCCCACAATTCGATGGACCACATATTTATTATTTTATTGTATTGGGTAATAATATGCTATGTCTGACCTGACGAACAGACTCACTGAAATTTATATTATTGACATTTAATTTTATAGGTTGTTTTATCAACTTCATTTCGCGCTTATATTTTTATTTGATCTTCACATATGTTTTATTTATAGTTTGATGGCCTGCTCATTATATAACTGAATGTTATTAGGATAAATGTTTCAAATCCAGTGTATTCAGACAGAAGGTCTTTAGTTCTTTTATGCATATAACGACACTGCTTGCTTATTCAAGTTCGCGTTTGCATCTATTGTGAAATAATAATCGTTGTGGTATTTATATGATTTATAAACATAACAAAGTAAATGCAAAGACAAATATTATGAGTAAAATATATATTTATTAGTTTATTAAGTAAATGTATAGATGTAATGTGTATACATTATACGATAAACGGTAAACCTTATCATACTCAAATTTTCAAATCATAAGTAAAATCGCTTTTTCAAATGTGTGAATTCAAAAATAAAATCAATTTAAGAATGTCTTGTGTGCAAGAAGGATGCTATCTTCATCTTACAGATTAAATAGGTAAAATAATAAATACCTAAAATGATTTTTAGTTATTAAATCGGTCAGTAACATAAATATTAGTGCTCGTCACTTATTTTTTATTCTAAATGATAAAAAAATTAAAGTCCTGTTTAATATTTAAATATTTTATTTAAATATAATAAAAACATATTATATGCCAAAAAATAGTAAACCTAGGTATATTAAATTGGGGTGTGTGTCAGAAAACCTCCCCGTGGTACACCCTGGGCGATAGCAACAATGCGGCTAATATTCTGACAACCGGTGCCATTTGTCGCGTTTGGCACCGGAGGCGGGGGGATGGACGCTAGTCCCATCCCCAGGCCGGAGGCCCTATCTTTGGGCCCGGCTCTCCTAGTACCGCTCTGTCTTAGAGTGGACATGGGAGAGCCACTTTGACGGGTTCGGCGTGCACTTACCCTGCCGCAAACGCAAACGCTCGCGGTCTGCGCAGCTCTTGGAGGAGTCGGAAAGCTCCAATGAGGACGCGGTGTCGGCTGCGAAAGTGCCGGTAGCCCGACGTGGACGCGGTTGTCCACCCACCCACGGCAGATACGTGGGTCTGGGAAAGGCGAAGGCCGAACTTGCTGCCGCATTGCGGAATGCCGACGCCGGGGAGCGCACGTCCGAGGAGGACAGCTTAATTGCTGCGGCAGCCCGGTGAGTCGCTGCGGGACGCAAGCAGCCAGCGGTTGAGCCGGATGCCGAAGACCTGCCGGTGTCACACCTCGAGACCCGGCTCTGTGACGCATTGGAGGCTATACGGCTGATTTCGAGGAAGTCGAAGGGTCTAAAAGGCACGTGCCAGAAGACCCTTGAAGACTCCATCTAGGCCATTCGAGACATCGCGAAAGCCGTCTTCAGCCGCACAGCCAATGAGGAAGTCCAAAAGCTGCAGACGAAAAATGATCGCTAGGCGATAGAGCTATCCGAGCTCAAGAGAAGGCAGGAGGAACTCGAAAAGCGACACGACCTGGGCGGGAACAAGACGGAGTCGGAGCTTGTGGCTCTGGTCCGGCAGGAGCTTGGCGAGTTTTGCGCCAAGCTCTCAGTTATGGAGGGCCGGCTACTACGCCCTCCTCTGGCCGCAGACAGAGTCAGAGTGCCTCCCCCTCCTTCTCCCCCGATGCCTGCGCCGCCAACATACGCGACTAAAGTAAGGTTCTCGCAGCCTCCTGCAATTGCTCCAGAGGCTTACACAACAGCTGTCAACCGGAACGGCAGGAAAAGGTCGCAAGCTAAGCGCGCACCCGAAGCTGCCAAGGGGCGCCCCGCAGCTCCCAGAGAACAACCAGCTGCAACCGCACGTGATGCCGACAATTGGGAGGTTGTCAGCAAGAAGAAACAGGCAGCCAAACAAAAGAAGAAGGCGGCCAAAAAGGACAAATTTGAAGAAGAAAAATATGAATCAAAATCTTTTAAATACAAATCCTTTATCATGCGTAAGCCCGGACATAATCGACGAATAATAAAAACATATAATATAATATAATAACATATAAGTACATGATGTAGATGGTCGTCATATAGAAGAAATAGACAGTGACCCCGATAGTGCAAGCGTGAATATACAATATTTAGTGCAAAGTGATATTGATGAAATAATGAGTAAAACTGAGTATTTAGTTACTAAAATAGATAAAAAGTTAAGTTCACCTTCATGTACTTGATATTTAAAATATAATCTTTCTAAATATTATTTTGCTTTTTATTTCTACATCATAACATTTAAAATTAATAGTCACTGCACTATATAAGGCAGCGCGATGGACAATAGCGTGCGCATTCCATTTTCGTTAGGCTGCCGTGTCGAATAGACTCTGTGCTCGAATTTAGTGCGCATGTCATTGAATTGTTGAATGAATATAATAATTTAACGATGAAAATATTAGAATAATGTGAATTCTAATTATGAATGTTGAATTAAGATTTAAATGTTTCACATTTTTGAATATCTAAATTTCTCAAGATATATATTAAAATAGAATACTAAAATGATTAAACAGATGCTTGAATTTTGAGGCTTTTGGTGTTTGAATTACTAGATCGAATAACTGAATGATAAAATGAATCAATTAAATATTATAATACTAGAATGATTGAATGGATGATTAAAATATTAGAATATAAGAATGACTGAATGGTGTAAATTGGGTGTTTCTGGATCAGAGGAGATCCAGAAACACCAATTTACACCTACTAAGGGGGGCGCCTAGGGGTGAAGCTTGCCCCTCACCATAAGATATAGACGCCCCCAGGGATTATGGCCCAGTGTCCCCAGGAACTCTTGGTGGGCCTGATCTTTGGCCCGCTTAGTAGCAATTTTGAGCCGTTTTTCATACAGTGTCCCTGCTATTAAGATCGGGAGAGCGGCGACGCCTCCTCCGAAGCCGGATGTACTGGCGTCGGGCTACCACACAAGAATGGCGTAGTTGGCCGATGTGATCCGACGATCAGTAGTACACCCGACGACCGGCTGGAAAATGACGAGATACTCTAGGCATCGCCGCATCACAAATTTGAGTCATGGCCTCCCGGAACCACTCGGCCTCCATTTCAATATTATCAGGCCTGGTCGGTGCTGGCACCCAGGCCTGAACGATGGAGGCTTCCAGGAGGATCTCCCGATTTAGCTTTTTCAAAGCCCAACGCGGACCGCCCCCAATCGGGGCCCTTGAGGCTGGAGGGTCGGAGGTCTGGGCGGGGACGTCGAACCAAATGTAACGGTAGGGCTAGCAAAGGAGACATCTACGATGGATCCGCCCCGCTGACGCACGTGAAAGATTAATATATTGGGAAGAGCTAAAAATAATAGTCGTACTAAGGGGCAAAGTACTTATTTATTATATACTTGTATTGTACCATTAATTAGTTGAAGTATACACATAAATCACATAACAGAGACATATTAGAAATTATTTACTAAAAATACATAAGAGTTAACCAGCCAGGTAAGGTTACTTAACTTAGGTCCGTTCGATGTGACTGCTCCGGTGCGAATGTGCCGAGTACGGCGGAGCGACGGCTTTTATAGTTGGTGGTAAACAAGTGACGTCACATCGTATGATTTTAATACAGACTCGTTAATACTTGCATTTTAACATAAAACTATTATAAAGATAGAGTAAATATGTTGAAATTAATTAGTTCAATTACATACTTGGTCTTACAATGACATAATTAGTAAATAAGTTACGTTAAACCGTTAAATATGCTGTTATAGAAAACAACAATGAAAGAACACAGTTTAAACTTAGGTTATAAACGTATTTCGTAATTGTATTTATAAGATTTTGATAAGAAACTGTTGTCTCACATGTAGACAAGGTTATAATTATTATAGGGATGTTGTTCTTTGTGTCCAATTAATGATAAAGATTGAAATAATCTATCACACGCACGTGTGCACTGACCCACGATTGAGGACTTGCAGGCCGTTCTCTACGGCCCACTCCTCGAGCAATTCACCCCTCGCGTCCGTGGTCACTGAACCCCAAGCCGCAGATTTAGCTTTGAGGTCCCCGGCGACGAGCACGGGCCGAAGGTGGCTTCGAGCGACGTTAAGTTCGAGGAGATACTCCTCGAAGTCGGCGAGTATCCGCTCACCACAACCGCTTCTCCTATTAGTGCTGCGACGTAGCTCCGTCCCCGGATGACGTTCTCGAGAGATGAGGTGCCGGCGGCGGCCAGCGAAGTTAGCGCCACCAAGCCGTCAAGGTCCCCTACCCAGGGAGGGACGGAATAGGGCTCGGCGACGACGGCGACGTTGATGGACCACTGTGCCGTGCTCTGGAGGAGAAGATCCTGAGCCCTGGCGCAGTGGTTTAAATTGCATTGAAGGAGGCGGAGGTGTGGAGGCATTACGTCTCCAATGAATGTTGATTACCGCACTCATAAAAATCATATGTGGTGTTTGCCTATAAGTGTTTGTTACACTATTGTTATTGTTCGTGCTCCTTTTATTGTGTATAGTTAGTGTAAACAAATGTTGGTGAACCAAATAAATAAATAAATACTGACCTCCGCCCCTTGCCGCCCGCCCGGTGGTTGGCAGGTTTGCCGCTTTGCTTTTCGTACAGCCTCTGAAGTGGGTTTTGGAGGCCGCGAAGTCCTCAGCTTGGCTGTATACGATGGAGCTGATGGAGCTGCCAGAAGCGGCGGGGCAGAGGACTGAAGCTCTTCCCTAGCTTGGCGGTCTGCTGCCAATGGAGTTGTGTTTTTTCTGACCGACTCCAAACATCATTCCTTTACATCTCTGGCGCTTAGTGCCCAAAAGTTGAGCTGCATGTTCGGTTATTAAGGATGCTTGAGAACCTTGATCGATAAGGGCGCGCATGTTGTGTTATGTCCCATCGGCTGCTGTTCCCTTGATGACAGCCGTTGCCAATAGTATTTCGGAACGCTCCGCTTCCTGAAAAGACACATGAGATGAATTTGATGACGTTTCAGGTTTGTTTTTCGAGTACGCACCATGTAACAGGGTGTTATGTTGACCTGAGCACTTGCGACATCGCTTTGTAAACGTGCATTTGTTCCCATTATGGCTGAATAAGTAATTAACGCAAACGTGTAATTTTGTTGAAAAATTGGTTATTCACTGTGCTTAGTTTTGCATCGATCGGCATTTCTAAAAATCTTGAGCTATTATATATGCCATGTTCGTCATTACAGTGTGGACACGTAAATGCTGACACATGAAATGATTTTGTAAATTTCTTGTTACAATATTTATTTGTTGGTTTCCTGGAATGTGATGTTTCTTGATATTGGTTTGACAATGATTTTAAGTTTTGGGATATGTATATAACTTTGTTTACGGCGCGATGCTTCCATTGATGAAAAGGAGATGTTTCATTTTCGGCTATGAAATGTACTATCAGCCTAAAAATAGCAAAAATACCAGGAATCGGAGGAAAATGTTATTTCCTTAATTTAACTCAAATTACGTTTGCGCTTAAAAATAATAGTTTTTATATTATTGTCATTATATTCAATATGGACGTTCTCGTTCATAATTATAATTTTGTATGCGTTGATAAATCATATCGAAAGTACGAAAGTACTATATAATAATGTAAATAATATATAAATATATATATCAACAATAAACATGTTTTAGATTATCATTTATTCATTTCAACTATCATACACGTATGTATTTTCTACAATCAATCAACATAAAAATATATTCATTTAAAATATAATACTGATTTTGCAGGGTGTATTCCGGAACGAAACATTTTGCTTATGTTTGACATTAACTGTCAATGCCATATTGACTGATAATAAATATTCCAATGCTGAATTGGTGTTTCTTATTACACTTTCCTGAATTCATACGTTTTCCTTTTATTTTTACAACAATGATCAATTCTTTGGTGAATATTATTCCAGCAAAAGAGAGAGAGATTTGCTTCCGACAAATCTAGCATAGCATGTATAAATCTCATCTACCAACTTGTCATAGATAATATAATATTCTACCACATACACACAACACCATCTAGCCCAAACTAAGCAGAGCTTGTACTATGGGTACTAGACAATGTATAAACATAAATATATACTTTTTTTTGTAAATACATAGGTACATAATTATTATACATAAAAACACCCAGACCAAGACAAACATCCATGTTCATGCACACAAATGTTTGACTTGTGCGGGAATGGAACCCGCGACCTTAGGCGTGGCAGTCGGTTACACTAACCACAACGCCACCGAGGCCGACAACGATACACGACAAACGTCAATCATTTTATATTTTATTTTACGCAATGAAAATACTAGAAATTAATAAAGAATTGCTTAACTAAATGTATTTAGGGGTACATTTCCCAGATTTCCTCGGGATGTACAAGTTATAGCCGGAGTCCTATACAAAAGTGAAACATCTCCTTTACATTCCAGGTAGTCTAGAAAGTCTTTTAGCACGTGTAACTCTCGAGAATTTTTCAACAAATCTATATTATCTTCGTTCGTTTTAAAATCCAATTTCTGCGACAATAGGTAAACAAGAATCGTATCTCTATCCACACCTAAGTTGTCAATTGCGTGCAATCACTCCCAAGAAACGTCGTCTAAAGTCGTCGTCAAGACAAGTCTCTTTATCTGTGACACCGACGGTCGTTGCATATTTGGTAGGCCAAAGAGTGTCTAGGTGTGCTGTAACTAATCGCCGTGTATTGTTGTAACAGTGATTAAGAATGTCCCAACACACCAAATAGTTTTCTGAACTGATACGTAAATGTTGTATCAACTTATCAGCACTTTCTTGCACTTTCCCCTTTAGAAACTGCATCTTCTGAGCAGGGGAAAGAGATGGGTTGTTATGGATGGCTTCCAAGAACAAATCTGGAAACGAAATTCACTGATTGGAACTCCCGTTAAATACCGGTATCTCCAATTTTGGTGTTGTTTTTTCTCGATAAGCCCCAGACCACATCTTGGTATTCAAAGCCTTCTTAATGTCGATAAATTGAATCTCGAACCTCGCATATCGATCTGCGTATATTGCATACTCGACGGAGAACATGAGTTCGATTTCCGTCGAGTTCACTTTCTAACTCCCAGTGTAGATTATCCACCACTGACCAACGTGTTTGCAGAGTTTGCAAAACGTCTTGAAACTTCCATTTTTCGGTTATAAACTCACCTTGTATGTTAGATGTTGCTCTGATAAAAGCTTTGAAGTTTTGCCGATTGTTTACGCAATATGTCGTCTAACCTGCTATTGCACCCGGTATCCTTTTTTGGGGTGTCTTGTTGATATATGAGTCGGGGAAGTACCTATGTACCTATGAAAACCTATATAATCGTGTCTTTAAAAAAAAATATTAGTGTTGTATCAGCATTCACGAGTTTCATTCAACTCTTATCCCAACATCGTATAGCGACCCTGCCAAGTCAGAAGTGCGCTCGCATCGCGTCCGTATAAGGAAAGCGCTGTATAAACAATCTTCACTTAATTCAACAATTCAAAAATTCACTTAATTTAAAACAACTTCATCTCTTAATTGATCGAAGTGTATTATATATTATAAATTGTTGTATGAAGTTATATATTACAAAATTGTTTTTGTGGTGGACGTCTAACGTTTGACCGTGTTCTACAAAATGGGCAACTCTCAAAATAGTAAGGAGCAGGTGGTGATTGCTCAAAATTCGGCTGGAGGCAGTGATTCCGCACAGGCTGACCAGCTCTTGTTCCACGCCAGCACGACCAATATTGTACTCATCGTGACCATCTTGTTGCTGGCCCTTGATGGAATCGTTCTACTATACCTGATGTATAGAAAATTTCACAAAAGTATTATAGAGAGACATGCCAATGATATAGTCTTGAGGAAATATGGTAGTATTTTTCGGAGACAACGTAAACAGGCAGATTTGGAAAATTATGGCTATGGTAACGAAGATGTGCGCGGCACCCACAGTGAAAGCTGCGTGGTACGTAAGTGATGCGTAGTCGGTTAATAGCTCAAAAGTGCGTAATTAAAAGTTTGAAACGTACGTTCAAGTGCGGTACAAGCAAGCAAGTAAATATATGTGAGCAAAATATTGTGAAGCTGAAGTATTATAACAACAGTTCTGTGGTTATTTAGATGAAATTGGTAAAATTAGGCAGTTCAAAAATAAATCTGATATTGATTTAATTGACAGGTATTGTGAAAGTATTTACATATTATATTCAGATATTATTAATTTAAGTAAGAGAGAACCAATAAACGGTTCCACAATGTCTACATTTGACTGAAAAATTGCGCTAAGCTTATTACCAGTAATGAATGATACAGAATTAGTTACAAAGCAGTTAATTGATGGCATTGAATATTATGAATCTGTTTTAGACCATAAATCGAAAAATCATTTAATAGAGTTCGTTTTAAAAAGTTGGTTATCGCAATCTGCTAAATTAAGGCTTTCTAAGAAATATAGTAATGTATCTGAATTGTTACGGGATATGCAGTTACACTTACTACCAAACTAACTAAAAATCATTTATCTAGTAAATTGCAGTCAGCTAAACAAAATGAAAAATCTATATCTGACTTTGGCCAAGATATTTCCAACTTATTTGTAGATCTCACGATTTCGCAGTCCAAGGGTACCGAAGATAGTTATGATGCTTTAAAACGCGTGGGTAAATGAAAAGTTGGCTATCAAGCGTTTCACCGACGGGTTGCGAAACCGTCGGTTAACCACGATTATTGCTGCGAGAAACTTTAATTCGAGAGAAGAAGAAGCGAAGCGAAGAGCTTTCGTCACCAGTTAACTCGTCTGATATGTTTACAATGCATAAACCAAATAGACAACGTTTCAGCTGTTACAGAGGTAATCAGAGAGGTACGTATTGAACTCCCAAGCCTAGGGATGTCTATCAATGTAGTTTAACGAGTTACCAGCCAGCGGGCAGAAGCCAGGTCCGTAGCTGGTAACCGTTAGGGTTATATTGAAACACGCAGACTGATTCAACTGAGAATATATTTACAATTTTTCACCTATCTTATATCCCATTTATTAGTCATGCAAGTAACGCTAACACTAATGTGTACAATAATCATTTACACCAATCGGCGACAAGTAAACAAAAATCTAACATTTACGAATGATTTCTTGGAAATCTATTCATGAGTATAAAAATAGTGCCACGTATAAAAAGCAGAGGGAAGTTTCGCGCGTCACCAGTTCGAAAGTTGATATCGTCGCGGCTAGACGTATGATGCTCCGTTCGATCGCCTTCGCGCGTCGCTTGGTTTCGGCGCGGCTAGTTGTACGATGCTTCGTTCGATTCCAGGTTCTTCGTAAAGTTATATGTTGCCTGTGCGTATATACATCCACCACAGTGGTAATTTCCAACAGCGGGGTACTGCTCGAGGTTGGAACTACACATCAATCATATCGAGGTCGTTCGCAGGGACATGGATTTAGAGGTAAGTTTAGTCATAATTATAGTCGTGGTCGACAATTACAAAGAGGTGGACAAGTTAGGGCTATGACGAGGAATAACCTGGGGTTCAGCCCCAAGTTCCAAACGAAAATAAAGGTGAGCAAAATGTGTAGCAGTTTTTTCAAGGCTAAAAATAAGTTTATTTTTTCATATGATGAATAATGATTAGCTAGTTTATGCATAAATGGTAAGAATTACTAAGGGCCAATTGATACCGGCGCGTCAAAACATTCCTATCCAAAAGTCAAGTACTACAATAAATGGTATCGGGAGTAAAGTACAGGCTATTGGGTACGCGTGTTTATAGTTAACGACACAGAATTACACCTTTAGTCACGCGTCTTATGTTTTTGATTCGTTGCCATGTAAGGCAGATGGCATCATTGGCTACGATTTCCTAAAGAAGTTTAGATCATGTATAGACTTAGAAAGTAAAAAAAATACACTTTATACTTCGCTTAATAATAAGATATGTTTACAGTTGAGTAACCAAATTAAACACTTGTTTAATATACCATCTAGGACGGAATCTATACATTATATAGATACTAGTATGAACGAAGAATGCGTGGTCTGTGCAAAAGAGTTGTGTGAAGGGATTTTTATGGCTAGTACTCTAGTTAAACCAGTCAATGGCAAGATACCGATAAGGATATTGAACACAACAGAAAATGATTTAACTTTAGACGTAGGTACTTAATACAATTATACATAAGCTTAGTGATTACAATTTATGTTCATTCGATAGTTGCTCACAAATGCTGATCGAGTAAAATCTTTATTATTAATTCTTAATCTAAAGCACTTTAACTTTTTTCTTGGTGGATGCATTGACGCTTACCCCTCCGCGGGGGCGGGCGGAGGGATTATGTCGGACTCGCCGGGGTAAAAGAAAGATGTTAAAAAGATGAAAATCTACCTCCCGGAATACCAACTAAACCTACCACAGTGTTCCTCGACAAAACCGCTATCGAAGGGGCCGCGCGAATCACTTTCGCATGCGATCGCGACCCCGCCGAGGTTTCGGCCCGCCGTATGAAACGACAGGCCACTACGCAAAGAGACCTACCCAAAGTACTCACTCTATAATATTCCCTACTGTCTCCCTCCTAGAGGGGAGACGGACTCGACACAGAGGCGTGCTGAACGGATGGTGGGCAGGCCCACAAAGCCCACCATCCCCAGGTCAAACCTCAGGGTGGCTGGAGGTCATCTCGCGCCCTCCAGCGCCCGGCTCTGCGGTTGGGGAGAGGGTTTAAACACTCCCTCTCCCCAAACCCCAACCTTTTTTTTTTTTTTTTTTTACATGGGGGAATGCTATGACGCATATCCCTCCGCGGGGGCGGGCGGAGGGATTATGTCGCCGGGGTAAAAGAAAGATGGAAATAATAGTAAAGTACCTCCCGGAATACCGACTAAACCTACCACGGTGTTCCTCGACAAAACCACTATCGACGGGGCCGCGCCACTACTCAATAAGACCTACCCAATATAGGCACTGCTCAATAAAAGCCCTACTGTCTCCCCCCTAAAGGGGAGACGGACTCGACACAGAGGCGCGCGTGGGAACACGCACGCCGCCTCTCGGACCTGGTGCTGAACGGATGGCGGGCAGGCCCACAAAGCCCGCCACCCCCAGGTCAAACCTCAGGGTGGCTGGAGGTCGTCTCGCGCCCTCCGGCGCCCGGCTCTGCGGTTGGGGAGAGGGTTTAAACGCTCCCTCTCCCGCTCCGCCGCCTCCTCGATGGAAATTACTTCCTCACAGAAGGAGGCGACGGCGTTCCACGACCTCTCACTCCGGACCATAGACTGAACTACGGCCGGGAGCGAGAGGGCAACCGATCCGACTGCCGCGATCAAATCACGGGGCTGCGATGCCCAGGCGGGGCAAACTGCCAAAGTGTGCAGCGCCGTGTCCTCAATAACGTCGCGGCAGTCGCCGCAGTGGTGACAACCGGGCGTCTCTTGCCGGCGTATACGACACAGGAACCGGCCAAAACATCCGTGGCCAGTCAGAACCTGTGTCAGCCGGAAGGTGAGGGCGCCATGCCGCCTCTCCAGCCACTCCTCAAACACGGGACTTACCGCCACGATCGTGGCGTGCCCGACACATTTTTCTTTTTTTTTTTTTGATTCCCAGGAAAAAATGCTTGATGCACTACCCGCCGGCTAGGGGACGGCACCGGCGGGGCGTGTGGGACTCACCAGCCTAGTGCTGGGATACCCACTAAAAAAACCTGGGGTGTTCCCTCTCCCACCCAATGGGGGGGGGCAGTTGGGAGTCTAAAAAGATTCATCCATAGCAGGCCCCCCCGTGTGGGTGCCGGCCGGGTCAATCGGACCCGACCTCCTCTCGTCCCCGGGGGAGAGCATTTCACTGCTGTTCCCTGCCCGACACATAACCTAACCTAACCATGGACTACATTGCTTTATTTCCTTCGCAATTAATTCAATAAATGTACAATTATTTTTATTTTTTATGAAATATATTTCGTCAATACTTAATTCACCACAAAAAAAATCGAGTTCTCTCACATAAACGCTTGGCGTCAGTTGCGATTGAGATCCTGGTTTAATATATATTGACATATTTTTAGGTACATTTTCCTTTCTTAATTTATTTTGAGTTTTATTACATAAATATATAAATACAAGCTCAAGAGACATTTTCGGCTTACTATATGTTTCCACAACGTTTGGCTGATCAGACCATTCATTAGTAGTAACCATAGAATCCGAAATGTCCTGTCTAGTATACAATTTATTTTTCTGTGCACGTGTAAGTAAATTTACAATACATTCATGCATCTCTTTCAAATTTTCAGATGTTAGAACGACTCGAGACAATGCATCTGCAGCTGGATTATCCGATCCTTTCACATATTCTACAAAAAAGTAATACTCTTCTAATAAAATCCTAAACTTTAATAATCTACAAGATGGATCTGTGATATTAAATAGATATATCAATGATTTATGGTCGATTTCTATCTTAAACGACTTACGACCATACAAATAAGGCCTAAAATGTTTAACGGCCCAGACAATGGCAAGTGACTCTTTCTCGATAGTAGGATACAATTTCTCTGCTTTGTTAAGTGCTCTGCTCACATAAGCAAAGGGTTTTCCGTTCTGATTTGCTAATACAGCTCCTATCGCATACCCCGAAGCATCGGTTTGAAGGATGAATACATTAACATTCGAAAAGTCGGGATATTGGAGAACTGGTGGATTAATTGATAATTGTTTTAAATAATCGAATGACTGCTGATAGTCGTATGTTCATTAAAACCTAGTATTTTTCTTTGAAAGCTATTGCCGCAAAATTATTTATAAATTTCCTATAATAAAATTGGTGAAAGCTACAAATCGCTTTACTTCGTCAGAATTTTGAAGAACCGGGTAATTTTGCTGCATCCGGTAAAACGCCATTTGAAGATATTACATGAGCTGAATATAACATCTCTTTCCTCAAAAAATCACATTTTATATATTTTGTATTCTGTTGTTCTAAGTTGAAGTCCCAGCCGTAGTTCAGTCTATGGTGCGGAGCGAGAGGTCGTGGAACGCCGTCGCCTCCTTCTGTGAGGAAGTGATTTCCATCAAGGAGGCGGCGGAGCGGGAGAGGGAGTGTTTAAACCCTCTCCCCAACCGCAGAGCCGGGCGCTGGAGGGCGCGAGATGACCTCCAGCGCCCGGCTCTGCGGTTGGGGAGAGGGTTTAAACACTCCCTCTCCCGCTCCGCCGCCTCCTTGATGGAAATCACTTGCCCCGCCTGGGCATCGCAGCCCCGTGATTTGATCGCGGCAGTCGGATCGGTTGCCCTCTCGCTCCCGGCCGTAGTTCAGTCTATGGTCCGGAGTGAGAGGTCGTGGAACGCCGTCGCCTCCTTCTGTGAGGAAGTAATTTCCATCAAGGAGGCGGCGGAGCGGGAGAGGGAGCGTTTAAACCCTCTCCCCAACCGCAGAGCCGGGCGCCGGAGGGCGCGAGACGACCTCCAGCCACCCTGAGGTTTGACCTGGGGATGGCGGGCTTTGTGGGCCTGCCCGCCATCCGTTCAGCACCAGGTCCGAGAGGCGGCGTGCGTGTTCCCACGCGCGCCTCTGTGTCGAGTCCGTCTCCCCTTTAGGGGGGAGACAGTAGGGCTTTTATTGAGCAGTGCCTATATTGGGTAGGTCTTATTGAGTAGTGGCCTGCCGTTTCATACGGCGGGCCGTAACCTCGGCGGGGTCGCGACCGCATGCGAAAGCGATTCGCGCGGCCCCGTCGATAGTGGTTTTGTCGAGGAACACCGTGGTAGGTTTAGTCGGTATTCCGGGAGGTACTTTACTATTATTTCCATCTTTCTTTTACCCCGGCGAGTCCGACATAATCCCTCCGCCCGCCCCCGCGGAGGGATATGCGTCATAGCATTCACCCACGTAAAAAAAAAAAAAAAAAAGGTTAGGTTATGTGTACTAAATGACGTAATAAAAATTTAAAATAGGGACGAAAAACGTGTTATCCTTAATGACTTTCATCTCATCATCATGACTGGTCACGGTGGTATTAGACGAATGGTCAATAATATTAAAAATATTATTATTGGTCAGGCCTTGAACGCGATGTCACTGACTATGTAAAACGATGTGACCAATGTCAAAAACAAAAACATTCGGTGCGCATTAAAGAGCCCATGACGATAAATTCAACTGCAACGGAAGCAATCGAAAAAAAAAATTTTTAGACTTTGTAGGTCCATTAGATAGGGATTAGGGATTCACAAGGCTACTCATATATACCTACTAACACTCCAATGCGAGTTATCAAAATATGTTTAAGCATATCCTCTAGTAACGAAAACTAATGTAGAAATCGCTAAAAATTTGGCAGATAATTTTATATTACGATATAGAATACCTAATTACGATATGGAATACCTAAAGAGATTGCATCCGATAGGAGAGCCGATTTTATGTCTGTTACGATGCAGGAAACTTGTAAATTACTCCATATTAACAAAATTAACTACAGCTTACCATCATGAGAGCATTGGCTCACTCGAAAATACACACAAACATATGGGTGCATTTTTGAGGATACAAACAGACAAACATCCTGAATCGTGGAGTACTTGGTTACCTTGTCGGAGCTTTAGCTACCTATAATACTTCCGTACACACAGAATCGATATATACTCGGCCTTGATGGCGTAGTGGTTAGTGTAACCGACTGCCACGCCTGAGGTCGCGGGTTCGATTCCCGCACAAGACAAATATTTGTGTGCATGAACATGGATGTTTGTCTTGGACTGGGTGTTTCTATGTATAATATGTATGTATTTACAAAAAAGAAAAAAAAAGTATATATGTATGTTTATCCATTGTCTAGTACCCATAGTACAAGCTCTGCTTAGTTTGGGCTAGATAGTATGTGGTAAAATATTGTTACGTGCTGGGTTCGACGGATAAGAATACAAAACAATATTACCGACTAAAACACGTTTTATTCTAGTGCACAATTAACTTTAAAACACAATAAACACTATACTACACTTTTCCACTTTGACTGCTTCAAACTCCGTAGTATTTTTTTTTTTTTTTTTTTTTTTTATTTTGCTCGTCAAAATGACCACACTCCGCCTGATGGTAAGCAGTCGTGTGGTCTAAGAGCAGTGGCCTCCACATCGTCCTCATAGCAGCCGAGGCGATGTTGAGGTCTCTACTTGTCGCTTCCGTTCGCTTCGATGAACACTTGACCGCTTACGATAGTAACTTCACTCGGCGGTGCGCGTGCGCTCTATTTATATGCGGGTAAAGTGCTTCTGGAGTTTTCCAGAAAACGTCACACACGGCACGCAACAGCGCGATGTTTCGAGAATGTGCCAGCGCTTTCTCCACTGAACTCGTAGCTACAAATACGTAGTTCCGTAAGATGTCAATAGATGGTGCTGTAATAAATTATTATTAGAAACCGCCGACTCTTCCCCACAGTGCCGACAGAGGGCATTAGCCGTAACACTGCCCCCCTCTTAGACATGTTCGTCCCGAACATTGTTGGATCCGTAGTAGCGTGCCAATCGATCCACATGAACGATCTTTGGTGTACTTCGTGGTCCTTTCTGGATCCGGTAGGTGACGTCATTCATCTTAGTGACTATGCGATAGGGTCCATCCCATTTTGCCTGCAACTTTGGAGATTTCCCTTTGCTGCGTACCGGATTATGTAACCACACCAGCGATCCTTCCTCGAAACGTTTATTGTTCGCCTTCCGATCGTATCGGGTCTTCATCCTCTCAGACATCTGCTGACCGGTCTGTCTGATATGCTCGTATACATCGTTCATCCTGTTGCGCAAATCATTCGCATAATCTGTTATGCTGCGTGGGGATTCAGGTGGGATGCCGGTGATCAAGTCTGCAGGTAATCGTAGTTCTCTTCCGAAGTTAGCGAAAGCAGGTGATATTGATGTGCTTTCGTGAACGGCACTACGGTATGACAGGAGAAACGGTTGAATGTGTTTGTCCCAATCCCTTTGTTTGCTTTCTACGACTTTCGCCAGATATCTTTCCAGAGACTGGTTAAATCGTTCAACCATGCCGTCTGATTGCGGATGATAAGCAGTCGTCCTCGTTTTGTGGGTACCCATCACACGACATGTTTCTTTAAATACTTCAGACTCGAAGTTCCGACCTTGGTCACTATGGATCTCCAAGGGCACCCCGAAACGACAAAAGACTTCATGGACTAGCTTGTCGGCCACCGTAGATGCCTCTTGATTGGGAATTGCGAACACTTCCGGCCACTTTGTGAAGTAATCCATGACCACCAAAAAGTACTTGTTCCCACTTTGGCTTTCAGGAAACGGTCCGGCAACATCTAATGCTATACGTTCCCACGGGGCTCCAACATTGTACACCTTTAATGCACCCCTGCTGCGAGTGTGTGATCCCTTTAGGGCAGCACAACTCGTGCATTTGCGGCACCAGTCCTCAACGTCTTCTCGACAATGGATCCAATAAAAACGTTCCCGGATCTTAATCAGAGTTCTCTTAACTCCCATGTGACCTTCCGAACTCCCATTATGATAGAGTTGTAAAACTTCCGGTACCTTGAGCTTTGGCACGACCATTTGCAGGTGACACTTGTCACCTCGAGCATTCTCCCATTTACGGCACAGAACTCCATCCTGGATAACCAAGCTTTCCCACTGTGCCCAGTAACTCTTGGTGTTAGAGCTCATTGCCGCAAATTCACTCCAGTGAGGTCTCAAAGCACCTGTTTTCTTCCATTCGAGGATGGGTCTTATGTCTTTGTCCTCTTGTTGCGTTCTCTGCAGAGTTTCCTTCCAGTCTTCGCTAAGATCCGTCCTCAACATCCTCACTAGTCCTTCCTGCTTGGCCTCTTGCCTGGTGCAGTGCTTACACTGGTCGGGACACGGTCTACGCGACAGGGCATCTGCATTACCATGTGACTTGCCACTGCGATGCTGTATTACGAAGTCGAATTCCTGTAGTTGTTCAATCCATCTTGCTACCTGTCCTTCTGGGTCTTTAAATTGTAGTAGTCATTTCAATGCAGCGTGGTCAGTTCGCAGGTGAAATTTCCGGCCCAACAAATATTTGCTGAAGTGCTGCAATGTCTTTACGACAGCTAGAAGTTCCCTTCGCGTGACACAGTAGTTCCTTTCAGGTTTGGATAGGGCTTTGCTGAAATACGCTATTACAACCTCATGCTCTCCTTTACGTTGAGATAACACGCCACCAATGCCGGTGTTACTGGCATCTGTATCTACTACAAATTCATGGTCATTGTCAGGATAGCCTAGAATCGGTGAATTACATAGAACATCTATGTAATTCACCGATTCTAGGCTATCCTGGCATTCTAGGCTATCCATCTATGGCTTTCAGCTTCTGAAATGCGACGTTACAGCTCTCATTCCAGCCAAACTTTATCTTGTCCTCGGTGAGCTTATGCAGAGGCCGGGCGATGTCAGCAAAGTTCTTTACAAACCGTCGATAGTAGGAGCACAAACCAAGAAATGCCCTGACTTGGGTCTTGTTCTCCGGAACTGGCCAGTCCTTGACAGCAATGATCTTATCCGGGTCCGTTTGGATGCCTCTTTCGGAGACCACATGTCCTAAGAAGTTCACTTGCCGCCTGAACAATGCGCATTTCTTTGGACTTAACTTCAGGTTGGCTCCTCGAATCTTCGAAAGCACGCGTTCCAGGTTGCGAAGGTGATCCTCAAAGGTGCGTCCTACTATGATAATATCGTCCAAGTAGACCAGGCAGGCGTCTCCAATCAATCCAGTAAGTACCCGTTCCATCAATCTCTCAAAAGTGGCAGGGGCATTACACAATCCAAAAGGCATGACATTGAATTGCCACAATCCTGTGCCTGTGGAGAATGCCGGCTTCTCCTTATCTTGAGGGTGTATCTCGACCTGCCAGTAGCCACTTTTCAGGTCTAGTGTAGAAAACCACTTCATCCCCGTTAGCGTATCCAGAGTGTCGTCAATCCTTGGCAACGGGTAACTGTATTTCTTTGTGATCTCGTTTAGCCGACGATAGTCCACACAAAAGCGCATGCTGCCATCCTTCTTCTTCACCAACACCACTGGTGAACACCATGGACTGGACGAAAGCTCAATCACACCTTCTTTTACCATACCCTCGATCATAGCGTCAACTTCACGTTCTCGTGCCACTGGTACACGTCTTGGTCGCTGGCGGATCGGTATCTCATTGCCTGTATTTATTTTGTGTTGAACTAGGGCAGTCTTGCCTATGTCAGCATCACTTGTCGAGAAGATGTCAGCAAACCGGTTTAACATCGTCTCAGCCTTGTTATTTTCTTCTCTCGACAGGTAATACCGGCAGTCCTTCAAGAGAGAAGACACGTCGTACCTTGCCCCTTGAACTTTGGCGTTGGTAGGCTGTTCATGGCATCTACGCATCCAAACTGCTCCTTCACAGGTGCCCAATATCGTGCCCTTCTTGAGTACCAGCTCCTTATCGCTTCGGTTCAGTGCGCGTACCGATGTAACGTTGGTATCCTTCGCCAGAGAGCGTGCAATCTTCCATGGAGCATCGTTGTCCAACCCTTCTATAATAACACATCGATTTGCCTGATCAGAATTCCTTGGTAGGCAAACCGGTATGATTGTTTCCGACCTCGGACGAAGTATTACTTTCTTTAGGCAGTACACTTTTCCCGATGATGCGCCCTCCATGAATACTTCTTCTGAGCCACACTTCAATACTCCTTGACTAACGTCGATCTCACAGTGATGCTTTCGCAAGAAGTCTAATCCTAGGATGCAGTCGTCCACTATGTCAGCCACGATGACGTTGTGGCGGTAAATTTTATTACCTAGTTTCATATCCACCTCCTTCTCACCTCGGACGGTTATGTGCTGACCGGTAGCTGTTCTAAGATGTACACATTCATGGTTCCCGTAGTAGTCCCCAAGAAACCGTCTTGCTAGTCGGAAACTGACGACTGTTCGAGAAGCTCCAATGTCCAATGTTAATTTGCACGGCGTTCTGTTAATTTCGCCTTCGATAGTCAGGCTGTTCCCGTCACACGATTGTGAGATCGAGATTCTTGGGGCTCTGCTATCACCAGCCAGCACCCGCTCCGTAGTCCTGGCGTCTACTCGTTTCCCTGCTGTTGTTGCACGGCAGGCACATCAGGTTTTCCTCCTACCGGCGACTGATTTCTGCTGCGTGGATTCCTTCGCTTCAGGCAGCTCAACCTGATGTGGCCTCTTTCGCTGCAGCTATAGCACCGGGGTGAAGTCGACACTTCCCTCATACGGTGAGCGCGATCGTCCCGTCGCACTGCTTCCACCTCCAGAGCATGGGCTAGGCCATCTTTCAGGTTTTTGAAGTGTCCGAGTCTCACTGCGGCCCTAACCTCCAGGTCTCGGATCCCGTCGGTGAAAGCTTGAACGAGGTTCCCGTCGATGAGCGCAGGTGAGGACTGGTATGCCTTTCGAACCAGCTTCTCCACCTCCTGAGCCCACTGCTGCAAGGTTTCACCAACACGTTGCGATCGGTCTTTCAGCTGGGCGCGAAACACGTGTTCCAGGTGTGCGTCGCCATATCTCGCTTCCAATGCCTCCAACAGCTTCTCGTACGTGACGTCTTGACCAAGCGCTTCTAACACGGTCAAGGCCTGGTCGCGAAGCCCCAAGGTGAGAGCAGTCAGAGCCTGTTCTTGCGTCCACCCGTTCGATTTCTTGACGGCCTCGAACTGGATCTTATAGGCTGACCATGACGATGAGCCGTCGAATGGTGGGACTTTAAAGCCTCGTGGTGAGGGCGCCACAACTGCAGGTGTCACGATCCCATCTCCAGTCTTGAGCCCACGTATCGTTTTCTCAACCTCGGCGATGCGACTTTCGTGGCGTTGGACTTGCTCTTTCACCTCCTTCATCTCCTTGCCAACCGTTGCGCTGAGGTCTTTTAACATCATCAGCTGCTCCTCTTGGCGGCGCATACCCTCCTCCTTGTCGCGTTGCAGCTGTTCCTCAAGGCGGCGTGCCTGCTCCTCCTGGCAGCATGCCTGCTCCTCCTGGCGGCGTGCCTGCTCCTCCTGGCGGCGCATACTCTCCTCCTTATCGCGTTGCAGCTGTTCCTTGAGGCGGCGTGCGTGCTCCTCCTGGCGGCTTGCCTGCTTCTCCTGGCGGCGCATGCCCTCTTCCTTATCGCGTTACAGCTGTTCCTCGAGGCGGCGTGACTGCTCCTGCATAAACGCCATCAGGGTCGCGAGGTCGGGATTCACCGGCGAGTGAGCTGCACTAGATGGTTCCGCTGCAGCCGCGGAGTCACGTGGTCCCACTGACGTCGGCGAGGGGGCGTCTCCAAAGCGCCTCTGGTCCACATCTTGCTGGCGCTGGTTCCTGGTACGCACCCCTTCCACTTCCTCCTTCGGTAGTACTGGCATATTCTTATCTCACTTCTGACACCAATTTGTTACGTGCTGGGTTCGACGGATAAGAATACAAAACAATATTACCGACTAAAACACGTTTTATTCTAGTGCACAATTAACTTTAACACACAACAAACACTATACTACACTTTTCCACTTTGACTGCTTCAAACTCCATAGTATTGTCGCTTCCGTTCGCTTCGATGAACACTTGACCGCTTACGATAGTAAACTCACTCGGCGGTGCGCGTGCGCTCTATTTATATGCGGGTAAAGTGCTTCTGGAGTTTTCCAGAAAACGTCACACACGGCACGCAACAGCGCGATGTTTCGAGAATGTGCCAGCGCTTTCTCCACTGAACTCGTAGCTACAAATACGTAGTTCCGTAAGATGTCAATAGATGGTGCTGTAATAAATTATTATTAGAAACCGCCGACTCTTCCCTACAGTGCCGACAGAGGGCATTAGCCGTAACAATATTATTATATTATTATTATTATGTTTCTCTTATCACAGGTACTTCCTAATATATTATATTAGAAAATACCTGGCCCTTTGGGAGACTTACACGGAGACATGGGTCCAACGTGAAGAGGCCCTTCGAGAGTTTTAATCAAAGGTGGGATGGAACACATACAGCGGCACTAGCCACAGCAGGCGTAGGACTATTGCTACGTATGGATTCTAATATATGGGCTATAGGTTTGGGTGTTTGGTGGACCGGTATATTGCTAACTATGGATAAAAAACGGCGTCTGCCCTGAATACTCTAATAGCATCAATGCAATGGGCAGACGGTGACTCGCCAACTCACTAGATGGGCCCCCTGAATAGCCACTATAGGCATACAAGCCAGCAGCAGAGGGCAACACCGGTGCGAGTGGCTAGGGGTGTCGAGCGGTGCGGCGCCGGTTTCACCATCACGGGACTCGTGACAACGGAGACGCGGAGCGGGATTCCCCGTAGTTATGCCCTTGAAAATGACACTTCCACCCCCAAGCACATAGCTCTAGCGGCCCCTCTGACCGGCCAACCAAGGCAAGCCAGAGTTGAGAGTCCTACGGGCGCTCTTGAAGTTCCACCCCAGCCAACCAGTAACGGCAAGCAGGGGACGAGGCCCTAACCAACTCTCTGAGGCATTCAGGACCGCAGTGTCGCCACTCACATTCAGCCCGCCACAAGCTGCCCTGCGGTTTGTGCGCTTTAATTTAACCTGGTGATACATTTTTTGTTTATATCACAAGGCGAAGGTGATAGTTTTAAAGCTAGTGTACTGTGCCCTCCGATATCGCGTTAGTCTCATAATGAGATAACGACTGTCCCAGAGGGAGTTATTATTTATTATTTATTATTATTTTTTTATTTTATCCTCGCCCATTACTGGAGAAATTCGCCAGAATTGCGGGCTTTTGGCCAAAACAACTCTGGTGGTGTTGTAATTAATCTATAGATAAAAACTTTCTGACAATTCTGCATGTATTTAAGATAACTACTTTCTGTAGTAGTGTGTATGTGAGAGGATGGATGTTTAGTGTTTTCAGGCTTGTATGGAGTGTTTTAGGTATGACGCCTGTGCTGGATATGATTATGGGGATGGTCTTGACCATATGCACTCGCCACTGGGTTTTGAGTTCAATAGTCAAATCTGCGTACTTGGAAAGTTTGTTAGTATGAGTAGAACTTAAGTTATGTGTGTTGGGTATGGCTATGTCAATGAGATATACAACTTTATTTTGCTTGTCGTGTAGTGTGATGTCCGGTCTATTATGATGTATTGTTTTGTCTGTGAATATAGTTCTGTCCCAGTATATTTTGAAGTTTGGTGAGTCTAATATAATTTGAGGTGTGTATTTGCAATATGGTGTTTTTTCGGATAGTAGTTTGTGTTTGTAGGCAAGTGTTTGGTGTATGATAGCTGCTACCTGGTCGTGTCTGTGCTTATAGTCTGTTTGTGTGATTGATGAGCATGCGCCTGTGATGTGTTGAATTGTCTCAGGTAGTTTGTGACAATGCCGACAATGATCGCTAGTTAAACTGCTGTCGAATGATGTACTTTCTGTAATTTTTTGTGTCTGTTACCTGGTCTTGGATCGCTAGCATAAAGCCTTCTGTTTCAGGAAACAGCTCGCATCGCTTTAGCCATGCGTTTGACGCTATCTTGTCAACATTAGTGCTATTTAAGTCAAGCCGATGACGACCATGTAGAGATTTTTGAGTCCACATATCTATTTTTGTTGTTTAGTTATTGTGTTAATTTGTTTAGTCTGATCAGTGAGAGAAAGTGGTGTGAATGTATCTGCCTGACATATAGCGTTGTGTAGTTGTGAGTGGGGTGAACGGTTGTGGAAGAATGTCCTGAGTAGTGTGATCTGTTTGTTGTGAAGATTTGTGATGTCGATGAGGCCTCGACCACCCTCACTTTTAGGTAAAGTTAATCTTTGAATACAAGCTCTGGGGTGATGTTTCCTATGTTTAGTCAATGTGGTATTAATGATTCTTTGTAGTGTAGTGAGGTCTGTTTGCGTCCAGCGGATGATTCCAAAAGAGTAAGTTAATATAGGAATAGCGAATGTGTTAATAGCTTTGATGGTGTTTCTTGCGTTAAGATGAGTATGTAGTATTTTGTGTAGTCTACTCCTAAAAATTTGCTGTAGTAGTTTTTTGGTATTTCTATGGTGAATTTCTTGTGATTGGTAGTATCCTAAATATTTATATCCTTCCACTTGATCCACGGCATCTATAATTTCGTGATTTGCTAGTTCGTACGGAGTATATTCTACTATCCCTTTGTTAACAGATTGAATTTTGCATTTATTAATTCCAAATTCCATGTGTATATCTGTTGAAAATGCTTGTATGATGTCATGTGTGTGTTCATTTAGTGTACTTGCAAAAAGTTTGATATCATCCATATACATGAGATGAGTGAGAGTTGTTTGTTGTGTGTTGTGTTTAATTTTGAATCCTATATTATTTTTATTTAACATGCGAGAGAGCGGATTGAGTGCAAGGCAAAACCATAGAGGACTCAAGGGATCATCTTGGAAGATACCTCTTTTTATAGGGATGAAATCAGTTTCGGTGATTTTATTCGAATTGCGTATTTTTAATTTTGTATTCCAGTTATGCATATTTTTTTCTAAAAATGAGGTGATTGTGGGATGTATTTTATAATGTTTTAATATATATATTAACCAAGAGTATGGGACTGAATCAAACGCCTTTTTATAATCTATATACATTGTGTGGATGTTGCGTTTTTGGAAATGTGCCTGTTTTGACGCTACAGCATCAATCGTGAGTTGTTCTTTGCAACCTTGGCTGTTCTTGCGGCACCCTTTCTGTTCTTCTGCCAGAATGTTATGTTCCTGTATGTGTTTGTGGATATATTCACTTAAGCAAGATGTTATAATTTTATATATGTTCTGTAGGCATGTATTTAGCAGGGTTTGCTGAGTCTGATAAATCTTTTGGTAGCATGTATGTGATGCCTTGTGTAATATAATGTGGTATCGTATCAGATGACTGAAGGAATGCGTTGATGTGTGTGTTTAATAGTGTGTGAGTGTATGTCAACTTCTTGTACCAAAAATTGTGTATATTGTCGGAGCCTGCAGCTTTCCAATTGTGTGTTTTAGCAATTACTTTCTTTAGAAGGTCTAATTGAATATGTTCGAATTTCATTTCTGATATATCTCGCAACGTTTCTTTATCTTCTTCTATCCAGTGATTTTGTTGATGTTGTTTTGGGTTTGACCAAATGTTTGACCAAAATGTATGTAATGCTTCAGAGGTAGGTAAATTAGGCTCATTTTCATGTAGGTTGTTGTGTTGTTGTGTAATCTGTCTGTAAAATAATTTTTCATTATTGCAGAACTGTTTGTTTTGTATTTTCCTAATCTGCTTATACCTTCTTAGTCGGCTAGCTAGGGTATTGAGTTTTTGTTTTAAGGTGTCTAGAAAGTGTGATATATCAGTGTTTTGAGTTTCGTGTTGTGAGTGTATTTTATATAGCTGTTTTATTTTACATACGTGGTTTTCTAATGCTGGTGACCTAACACCTCTAGTATATTCAGTAAGTCTCCCAATATTTGCTCTGAGATGGCTAATCCTACCTTCTAGCCTTTTCTGCCACCAAGGTGCTCCTTGCGGTTTATAAATGACTGCATTATCTTCTAAAATTCTAGCACCGTTAAATTTGGCTGAAGTGTAAGCCGCAGTAAATAAATGTATGTAATGTTTTAAAGTCTGTATCGATTGTTAATGTTTTTGGGAGTATGTTAGTGTTGATATGGCTAATAATAGATGACAGTTTTTTAGAAGATTTTAGTTTAGGTATGTATGGTCGTGTTGTTCGATTTATTTCGATAAATTTATTAAAATTTTCTAGGTACATTTCCTCTAATTGTTGTAGTAGCTCTATGAAAAGGCTTGGAGTATCGTGTGTTGTTTCTGTGAGATCTGGATGTTGCTCATTGGGTATTGTTGGTGTAGTTTGTGTAGTGTAATAATCATTGATGGCTATATTTTGTCCAGGTGGTGTTATAAAAGATGTAATGTTGACTTCTGTAGGTTGTGTTGTGTCTTCAAGAGTGTTAGTAGTATTTAACTCGGTTCTGACTTCCTCTTTAATTCTGTTTAATTGTTTAGTAGATAAAAGTCGATTATTGACAATAGATCTACGTTGGTCTGCTATTCTTTGTATGGAAAGATGGGCGATTGAAGGACATTTAGAAATAATATCCTGATGTAGTAGTGGTCTATATGTAGTTAAATCGGTTTCAAGTTTTGTGAGTCGGTAATAACTTCTCATTATGATTTCATTAAGGGCCTCTGTCCATCTGATTCTACGGGATTGGATGTACTCTATGGTTGTATTTTGTTCTGATGAAGTTGGTTGGTTTTGTAGTAGGACTCTAACTTCTTCCTTAATTTCAAAAATTTCTTCCTTTTTTAGAAAGTTACGTTGGATAATAGCACGGCGTTCGTCCCCTATTCTTTGCTTTCCTACTTCCATTTCAGGAAATTTAGCTATGAAACGTGCATGTAACGGTGTAAGGTATGTTTTCGTGTTTAGCTCAAGTTGTGTGAGGATGAAATAATGGCGCATGATGAAAATATTCATATCTCTTGTCCACGTTTTACGTGTGCGCCTTCCACTACGGGCGGGTGCAGTAACTTTGGCTAAAGCAGCCATCTGCACAACATCCATGATGGATTGAAGTGATGATGGTGATGAACTTGATGAACTTGGCTCTTGAATATTAAGGTATGACGGTGGTGATGAAGGAATGGATGAAAATAATGATGACGTTGGTGAAACACAAGGTGAGGGTTGAATGTGTTGAACTGCAGCAGTATGAGACTGAGCAGTTTGTTGCGATACGGTGCCCACCCCAGAATACGAAGGGCAGCCCGGGTTGGAAGTCCCGGGGCGGGATTCTCCATCACGGTTAGCTCTGGTACCCGCCTGAGGTATTATTCTATTTCTTAGACGCATCGCATTAAAATTAAGAGAGATGAGTGATGGGCAAGAGTAGAGAAGGTGCAAAAAAATGACGATTTAATTGAGAACAGGTTGAGTAAAGCAAAAGATAAGCAAAAGATGGGAGGAAATGAAAGAGGAAAGGAAATAGCTCTTAGCCTGTGACTGGACCAAAAGCTTTGGTTGTATCCCGCTTTGTCTGACCTCTCACCCTAGACCTGTCCGGTATGAGTAGCTCTACCCAGCATAGCCCTATCGCTCATTAAGGCGCGCAAGCCCCACCACGACGGCAACGTAGGGATACATCGGAGGGTTATTATTATTATCATTATTATACTCCTTTCAAATTAGTATATGGTAGAAAATGTAACTTACCTAGCAACATATGTAAGACTGTAGAACCTTTATACAATTATGATGACTATCCATTACAGTTAAGATATAGATTACAAGTATCCGCTAAGGAAGCTCGCGATAACTTGATACAGTCAAAATTGTCAAGAAAATTAAAATATGATAAGACAATTAATCCAATTGTATACAAAGAGAATGATTTGATCCTCGTAAAAAATGAAACTGTTAATAAGTTAGACAACATTTATTTAGATCCATATATTTGTGGAAAGTTTTCTTGAATGGAACAGTAATCTTGGCACGGTATATCGTATAATAAAATATAAAAATACTTAGGTTAAATACAAACCAACTTTAGTCACACAACGTATATCCATTATACCAGCCTGCCAAAATATAAAATCTACCAATCATAGAACAATCTACTTGGGATGATGGTCGGCCACCGCTGGCACCCATCTCGCTCTCGCACGCACGTGTATGGCGTCGCCTTCTCGCACAGTATAAAAATAGCGGTCCGCTGGTGTTCTGGCTAAGCCCGGTAACCAGAGTAGATACCTCGTAACTGTCGACCACCTAAGGTAGTCGCCATGCCTGTTACCAGGCACACCCACCAAAAGCTTGCTGTATAAAAGCTTATGTATTTAAGATATAGAGTTAGTCTTAAGTTAGTTTACGAACTGAACAGTCGTATACTTGAAATAAATGTATCAAACATTTCAATCGCTTCTTTTTCAAAACTCGCTTCAGCTCCCGCAACGTTTTACTAGGGCTGCGTTCCACTTGGCGCTCACGACGCTCACGCTCACGACCACGATTTTTTCCGTTCCACTTGCTTCCGAGTGTTACAATTGTAAACTCAAGTGGAACGGATAATGGAGTGTTTTGAGAGTTGATGTAAATTGAGTGCATTAGAAAAAAAAATCTAATGCTTAAAGAGTTTTAAAAGGTTACAATTTGTACCTAAGTCCGACCATATAAAATAATTTTCATTGTCGCCATCTTTGTTACCAACTTTATATTGAAAATGGCGCCAAATTTCGCAACGCTCGCGTTGCGTGGGCGTGAATAATGGCGTCATGAGTGACGTTTTCGCCGCGCACATAACGATCGTAGTTGTCATGTGGAACGGCTAAAGGAGCGTCGTGAACGCCAAGTGGAACGCACCCAAAATCTAGTTGTCATAAAACTGACACCTGTCAATTCGCAAATATTATTATCCGTTTAGCGGATGGAAGTCGAAAACGTAGAAAATAGAATTTACAGAAATAGTCACGGCGCAGTTTGTATGTTTTAAATTTACAAGCATATACCTAACAAAAAATACTGCTTATTAAATTTCGTTATTCATTCTTCGAGATCTTGAAAATATGAGTTCCACAAGATTGTTAGTAAGTACTCTATTATAACAATACACCTAATATTTTCCTCTTATACAATATGAACAATGATATCACAGAGCCACCTGATCAAGCAAATTAGCCATATTAAAAAAATAAAACTACACCTGCTCAGAAACAAACATCATTTCTTGTTATGGCTATTCTCAATTTGTTACTAGATCACAGCAAAAATTTAATAACGCCTAGGCTCAGGCATGTATTTATGAATCATTTAAGACAATGAATCAACCAAGTATTCGAAAAACAAAAATAAGATAGAGATATAGTATTACCTACTTACTTGCTTTATTCAATGATATTTTATACAGAAAATCAGCAGATATTTACTACTCCACGAAAAGTGAAGACTCAGAAACATTCCAATTAGATAATTTTTCGATTGTTCCCAAAACACAATTAGTTCATTAAAATCCCTTTTAAGAATGTTATGCACAGTTGTTCTATACTACTATCACTTTCAAGTTCCTTATTAAAAGTGCTATTTTAAGTTCAAATTTCTACCACAAGTGTAGGTAAGCAATACATTTAATAGTACGGATGAGATTTTCTATGTCCATTACTACGAAAGTGACTTATCTATTGTATAAAATTATCATAAAATTGTTTTTAATGTCATAATAAATAACATCAAGACTAGCTTTTGCCTATGGTTTCACATGCAGTACTATAACTTAAGATTCTATTTTTGGGATGAAAGTTATTGTACATGCTTTTCTGTACCCCAGACAACACATATGCATATTTTATGCTGATCAGTTGAGAAGTTAATACATGAAAGCTTAACAAACAAAGACTTACATTTACATTTATAATATTGGTTACGATTGACAATAGTATCTTTTTGCTGAATAACTAAAATAATATTGTATTGCCAGGTACTACACAGTTTTAAGAAGTTACACAGAACTAGAATGAAAGTATTTGCTGGTGATGAAAGGGCATTAACAGCTGGAAGATTAAAGATTAATGATGAATATAAAAAAAATAAAGGTGTTACAAATGAGGATGCTATCAGTGCTGTAAGTTATATTTCTTTTCTTTCTTATCATACACAATAAATTATTTTAAATTGTGTCCATCTGGAAAAATGTATGAAACATTTATGCATTGGTTAAAAGTATATTAAATAAGCCTCGATGGCATAGTGGTTAGTGTAACCGACTGCCACGCCTGAGGTCGTGGGTTCGATTCCCGCACAAGACAAATATTTGTGTGCATGAACATGGATGTTTGTCTTGGTCTGGGTGTTTCTATGTATAATATGTATGTATTTACAAAAAAAAAGTATATATGTATGTTTATCCATTGTCTAGTACCCATAGTACAAGCTCTGCTTAGTTTGGGCTAGATGGTGTTGTGTGTATGTGGTAGAATATTATATTATTATTACTTTGTGGATTGTTCCAAACGGCAACACCGCAAATGTTATATTTTGGGTCTGTGAATCTAATTATTTATTGTGACTTTATTTTCAAAATGTTTTAATACAACCTATCGTCTAGCACACTATGCATCTAAAAAAAGGACTAATATAAGGAAGGACAAATAAAGTTGAGTAAATGTTGTGATAGTATTATAAATTAAATAGCATTGATACAAATAAATTAAAAAAAACTTAGGTCTTTAGGCATTCTCTCTACTACATGGTCAAGGCATAACTTAGCATTTAGAGGAGAAGTGAATTGCTTTGCTGTTTAAAATAGATATATGCACTCTATTGAAATTTCATACATATTATGTGAAATTGGGTGCTTTCATAAATATATTCCTGTCACTTAAGGTTGAGTAAATATTGTTATAGTATTCCTTGGTGGTGTTGATAATGCAAAGATTGATGCTAGTGCTATAAAGAATATTAAGGCTAAAACAAATTAAGATATCAGAATATTGCTGGCAAACTTCAAGATATCAATCTCAATGTTCCTTAGGTCTATTAAATTATGCCATAAATCAGGCAAAAAGAACACAGAAACCGTAATTACGACCTTGAAGTTTCTGGAGCTATATGAAAAGCTATCATCGCTAATGACAGAGTCTTTATAAATTGATCATCCTGTCTTGTGAGGGATTTTACTCTGGTAACGCGCTGCTACAAGTGCCAGCAATATGGGCACGCGGCAAAGACATGTCGTGAAAGCAGTTAAGCCGGGTATCCACTATGTTCGCAAACTAATTGTGCTCCGCGCATCTGCAACCGCTGTGATGGAGACGGTACGCGCATCTCCATAAGAAACACGCATGCTCCACAGTCCCCTTACGAACATTGAGCGAACATGTCATCACCATTAGTGGCTAGTGCAGCATATATTTTATTTCATTTTCTTCTCGAAGACTATAGAAGCCTTCCTCGCTTTTGGGAATCTGACATTTACAAGAAAAGACGTCCGAATTTTATTTTAAAATTCTCATCCTGGGGATCCCACAGCACAGTATAGTTTAGGTACAACTCGATTAGAGTTAAACATTTTTCATCCGACCACTCCATTTATCCGAGCGTGGAGCATGATATACGACACGTATGCACTAAACCTCGTATATTGCTCGCGTCCACGAACAGACTGAGCTCCCTTTTGTGTTCGCCCAAAGACCGCTAGCGATTGGAGCTCTGAGCGCGCAGGGCGCACCGTGCACGCTCCAGGAGCGCGAACGTATCCACTATGTGGAGCATTTGCAAGAGCGCGGAACGCAAGAGATTCACGAACATAGTGGATACCCAGCTTTATACTTGCGGCCATTGTGGTGATCAAGGCCATTCTATAAAGGACTGCACGAAGCGAGAGGGACCTAAATGTGCAACATACTTGCATTTTAAGAAGCCTAGTAATCACATTACAGGCTCTTCTGATTGCCCGGCGAGAGGCATGGCCGAGAAGATGAAAGATGTGATTAAAAGGAAAAAAGAGGAAATTAAAGACGAGTTTGATAAAAGATTATCTGAAGATTTCCGAACTAACGCAAAGTTTTTCTGGAAATCCATTCGCTCGGTTCGAGGTAAAACCCTAACCACAGAGCTGAAATCGATCAGAGACAAGAATGAAAGTTTACTGAATGAAGAAAAGAGCGTACTGAATCGATGGAAGAAATATTTTGAAAGTTTATTTGAAAGAGAGGAATGGCAAGGGCAAAGTTTCGAAATGAATGATAATGATAGGAATGATGAAAGCCCTATTAGTATATATGAAATAATTTAAGCATTGAAAAGCATGAAATTAGGAAAGGCTGGTGGTTATGATAGGATTACAGTCGAAATGCTGACAGCTGGACAGGGTCTCATAGTAAATCAGTTGTGCCGCCTTTTTAACTTGTGCTGGAATACCGGCCATGTACCTAATGATTGGTGCAAGGCCGTCATAGGACCTTTATACAAGGGAAAGGGCTCACAGCAAGATTTCAAAAGCTATAGAGGCATTAGCTTGCTCAGCGTCGTCGGTAAATTGTATGCGAAATTGTTAATTGAAAGGATTGTGAAAGTAACCGACGAGAAAATATGGGATGCACAAACGGGATTTCTAAAGGGTATGGGATGTACGGATCAGGTCTTTTCCTTACGGAGCATAGCCGAGAAAGTTTTGGCCATAGGTCAAAAGGTCTATTGCGCATTCGTGGATCTGGAAAAGGCTTATGATAAAGTGGTGAGGAATGAACTTTGGTCGGTTTTGTCGATGTATGGAGTGAATAGCAACCTCACACGAGCTCTGAAATCTCTTTATGACGATTCCAGAGCTTGTGTTAGGATAAATGGGACTTACACAGAATGGTTTAACATCGAAAAAGGTGTTAGACAAGGATGTGTAGCGTCACCCTGGCTGTTTAACCTATACATGGACAATTGTTTGAAAGATTTAAAATATTGTGAATGGGGATTAAGAATGAATGAGTTACTTGTCAAATGTCTACTTTATGCCGACGACCAAGTAATACTTGCGTCATCGGCAGAAGAGTTGCAGGCGATGGTAACTATTATGCATAATGCTTGTGAGAGTAAAGGAATGAAAATGAATGTAAGCAAGACGAAAGTAATGGTATTTGAAAGGGAGGAGTGCATGACGATGTGCAATATTATGATTGATGGAGAACAAGTGGAGCAAGTGAAAGAGTTTGTATATCTGGGTACTTAGTTTACAAGGGATGGTACACATGAGGGAGATATTGAAAGAAGAACGATTGCTGGCAATAAAGTGAATGCTTTTATGAACAGTCGAAATGTATCCGAAATGGCACGTTTGGCTGTTCATAGAGGACTATTAGTACCTACACTTATGCATGGTAGTGATAGTTGGGTATGGCAAAAGAAGTATGAGAGCAGAATAAATGCTGTAGAAATGAGAGTGCTGAGAAATATATGTGGTGTGACTCTGAAAGATAGAATAAGGAATAGTGTGATTAGAGAGAGATGCGGCATAAAAGTGGATATAGTGACGAGAATAGAAAAGGGTATGTTAAGTTGGTTTGGGCATGTAGAAAGAATGGACGAGAACAGACTGACTAAGAAAGTTTATAAGACTAGTGTGAATGGAACAGTCGCAAGGGGAAGACCTAGGCGAACGTTTCTTAATCAGATCGGAGACGTTCTGGATAAAGGCCAGGTTAAGAGCACCTTAAACCGACGAGCGTGTATGAGGAATGTTATGAAAGTGAATGAAGCCAGAGAAGTGTGTCAGGATCGTAGCAAATGGAAATCCGTAGTCTCTGCCTACCCCTCTGGGAAACAGGCGTGAATTTATGTATGTATGTATGTTATTTCGGCGACGTGTTTAATTTAATTGAGTATTTAAGTTTTTACCTATGGTAATAAGTATATACATAAATAGCACTATACTTGAATATTCTTAAGTCTGTTCCTTGCGATAGTTTACTGAATTTGTTGTAGGCTGTTGAAGGCTGCATCGCCTGTGATACAGTTCTTAACTAATACAGGGATGGGTGACCTTTCTACTATTTTAATAATTTTGTACTTATAATTTAATTTGTATAGGTACCTACCTACATTTACACAATATTTGTAACTATTGATTTTGGAAATAAATTATTATTATTAAATGTAGCAAACAAGGTTATGGCCTGTCTGAATTAGCTGGTTACTGGAGCTTATTAACTCTTACAGTGCCATTCCTTGTGTGTCCCAGGCCCTAGTCAAATTAAACGGAATCAGAAAGAGGATACATTGTCTACACACCTCATTATTCTTACCAACCATCAGGCATAAACAGGGTTACTCTTCTTTCTTAGCACCTAGTGATTAAATATTTTTTTCATTATAGCTTATCTAGTTTTAGGAAGTATCAACAACTTCAATTATATAATCTAGTTATGGGATGATTTAAAAGACACTGATTTCTGTTATGTATAATAGTATTTAATCTAAATTTAATTATCTATTTATAATAATAATATTATTAACTTTTAGATGATCAAGTTGGCTCAAGATGTTGATACAGAGCTCAGAACACAAGTGATACAGGCTCGGGAAGCAAGGCCTGGTGTTTTTGGTATGGCAATCTAATCTATTATAATTTCATAAAGCAAAATAATTATTATAAAAAATAACTATTATTAGTATCGTGTCTTTAACGCTTTCTTTTTCTTTTATTATGTATATACATATTTATTCTCACATTTTTATCCTTGAAGAGGTGGACAGAGGCACATTGCCCAGGTATACTACATCCACATTTTGCTAACAATCTTTTAGGTCTCATGTATTAGAAGGTGAGCTTATTGCCATCTACCAAGCAAGCACAGTTTCAGAGTTCATGCTGCTACTAAGAATTCTTTATAACCCAAAGAGACTCTGCTCCACCCAGGATTTGAATCTGAGAAATCATTGCACATAATTCAAATATGCAATAAGTCACATAAATAATAATATTCTATTCTATCACATACACACAACACCATCTAGCCCAAACTAAGCAGAGCTTTTACTATGAGTACTAGACAATGAATAAACATACATGCATAATTATATTATATACTTCTTGTTTTGTAAATACATACATATTATACATAAAAACACCCAGACCAAGACAAACATCCATATCCATGCACATAAATGCTTAACTTGTGCGGGAATCGAACCCGCGACCTCAGGCGTGGCAGTCGGTTACACTAACCAATACACCATCGAGTCGTCATTAAAAATAAATCTAGTAATATCTCCTCTTTCTTCTTTTACGTATTAAAATTAAAGTAGGTACTTTTAACCTGTTTTGTGTAGGTATGGTTGTTTTGCTACAAATAATTTTGAACTATGACATTATAGATACTTTCCAATAGCAAGATGGCCACACAGGGAAAGTCCACACTCTATAATTTTATATCAATAGAATGAATATGCATAACTGTGCTGTGGATTAAATTCCCAAGATGGACAACATAAAGTTAGCATTTTTTGCTATTATCAAATTTTCAGTACCTAACAACTTTACTGAAGCTCAACTATGCTTGGTTAATGACTTCTTTATGGTATAACAGAGGACCTAAACATAGCAGGCAAAATATGGTGATATACTGTACTGCCTAAACATTTGGGTATATAAGTAGTTACTTGTGTAATTTTAATATTTTGTATATTTATTATTACTTTTTGTTATAATAAGCAAGCCTTTATTTTCTTTTAGAGGCTAGATTAACAGAAGATACAGTTAAGTTGGATAACATACCTTATGACGACAATGCTGTTTTAGAAGATGGGACTGTTAACAAGCCAAGCTGTCAAGACCAAGCTCAAAATAAATAGAAAATCAGAAGAAAAAGGTTTAATCAGATGATAGTGTTTAGGATGATATTGAGATATTTATTAATTAGTTGTAGTTAAAGTTTAATAAATATGTTAAATAACCAGGTGTGTGTTTTATATATTTACATAGCCGCGCACTTTGCGGGCAGGTCTGGCATCAAGCTTAGTACAGCGGTGTCCAGCCAAGTCATGTGAGCTGAATACTGAAAACTGAAAACGATCCAGTCTGCCAAATACTGCCGTGACACTGACTGACACTGACCACCGTGGCCGCGACGGTGCTGATTCGGCTGATAATGTCAGCATCAAAGTTGCACTTAGATATCAGATTGCTCCCCAGATATCGAATATATTGTTACGTGCTGGGTTCGAGGGATAAGAATGTCAAACAATATTACCGACTTAAACGTTTTATTCTAGCACACAATTAAATTTAAAACACATCAAACACTATATTACACTTTTCCACTGTAACTGCTTCAAACTCCGTAGTATTTTTGCTTCCGTTCGCTTCGATGAATGCTTGAGCGCTTACGATTGTAAATTGACTGGGCGGTGCGCGTGCGCTCTATTTATACGCGGGTAAAGCGTTTTTGGGGTTTTCTAGAAAAGCCATACCCGGTATGTAACCGTACGAAGACTCGAGAATGTGCCAGCGTTCTCTCTAGTCTACTCGTACCGACGAAGTAGTTCTGTAAGACGTAAATATTGGCGCTGTAATAAATTATTAGACGGAACTGCCGAGTCTTCCCCACAATGCCAAGAGATGGCAATAGCCGTAACAATATCGACTTGTCTAAGCAGATCGTCCACGAGTGGAATGGCAAGCGTGTAACGACCGTGGAATGTATCTAATGACATCGCCTCCGTCTTTTTGACACTAATCTATAAGCCGTAATTACTACAAAACTTAGAGCCTGACTACTAAGCAGTACCTATGATTATATTTTGTAATTTATAATAGTTAGACAATTATAATATATTTTTAGGATCGGAATATAGGTAAGGAATGTGCGGTAGGTGTGTTTATGTTGGTAGGTCGGTAGGGGGTCCATATTGGCTCACCTAAAGTTCTTTACCCGAAATTGTTCTTCCTAACTATTTGTAATCCTAATGATCATTCTTCCTAAAAAAAATTCATCCTACAGTTTTCATTCATACTATTTGTAGTGCTACCGGCGATGCTCATAACACTGATGTTTCCGAAAATTGTAATTAATAACATCATTAATGTAAATATATTTAAACGCCTACTGTTTTTTATCATAACGCTTTTATCCCTAAACATACTCACCATAATATTTTCACTCATACTCAGAAAGAAACATTTACCAAGTGTAATAAAAAATATATGTGGGTAGAAGATGATATTTATAGTTTTAATGATTATTATTGGGGGTATGCTTTACTTAACGTATTAAGTTGTGTCTATTGCTAAGTTCATGTCGGTGTATTATCATTACGTCCATGTTTGTGTTAATGCTTTATAAATATGGAGGACAATTATTTAAAATCATGTAAAACCAGTCGCGGTGGATTAAAATTAGACGTACCTACATGGATTTGTATTTGAAAAAAACCGAACAACAGTGGATAAACAATATTGGGCGTGTGAATTAAGAAGCAGCAAAAATTATAACTGTAAGAGGTGAGATTAATCACCACTTTCGATAAGGAAGTCAATAATATATATAAGTATAAATTACTGGAAGGACCGCGCCAAGAACATAATCATGAACCAGATGCTTTGAAGGAAAAGGTTTGTTTTTAAACTATTTCTTGTGATTACAAAACAACTTTTCACATTTTTACATTAAACCATTTTATTTTTGGTTATTGTTGGTATAAACTTATTATTACTTTATTTGTTTAACTATACATGGCTGTTTAGAATATTTTTGTCTTAAATGAATGAAATTCATAAAACACGACTCGTTTACGGTTATGCTTATGGCCTGGGAGTTTACCGTAACCGTAACTAAACCAATAACTAAAGGACCAATTCGGTTTCGCTACGCTCGCTCGGCTCGTGCGTTGGGGTCACAGTTCTAACCTAACCTAAACCAATAATTAGGAATAGGACCGATTCGTTTCTGGAACTTGACTGAATGATTGGAGCAGGACTCTGGTTTTGCTCGCTCGGCTCGTGCGTTATAGTCGCAGTTCCAACTTAACTTAAACCAATGACTATAAATAGTACCGTGGTATAAGCGTAAAGTGTTATTGTTTAAAAATATATTCCTAAAGATTTACTATTATCTTTGCAGGTACACACCGCTATAAATAAAATTAAAGAAGATGCTTTAATTAATAAAAACAAAAAACCAATTCATATAATTAGTGAGTGCGAAGCAAGCACTTCCTCAAGTATACGTGCTAATATGCCAACAAACTTGAACTTGAGACAAGTAATATATCGACAAAGAAACAAAAAAGAAGAAATTACAGAACCTGACACTATTAACTTTGAAATAAATCATAATATTCTTCAATTGGACAAAAATCAAGATCTGATCTTAATTGATGAAAAATAGCATGAAAAAAAGAGAATAGTAATATATACAACCAAAAAATTTCTTACTCTTTTATGTGCTTCCACTTATTTAATAATGGACGGAACATTTAAAGTCGCCCCGAAAATATTTTAACAAGTTTACGCAATACACGGCTGTATAAATACGAAAACGTTTCCTTTAATTATAGCATTGTGTACAAATAAAAAAAAGCAAAAATAAAAAAAAAGACAAAAGCACATACGACAAATTGTTCTCATCTTTGATCGAGTATTGTCAATCATTAAATTTGATTTTATCGCCAAAATACATATTAATGGATTTCGAAAAGGCGTCACAGTTAAGTGCCAAGTATAATTTTGAAAACGCAGTGTTAATGGGTTGTTATTTTCACTTAGGCCAAATTTTATATAGACAAGTGCAAAATCGAGGTTTCCAAAAACTATATGGATCAAGCGAATCGTTTTCATCAGAAATCAAATGCATTTTAGCACTTGCATACCTACCAGCAGAAGAAATTCCCCCATATTTTGAAGAATGGCAGCAAAATATCTCTCCCGAAGCAAAAATGCTAGCAGAATGGTTTGGTGAAAATTATATATGGGGTACCTGTTCTTCACCACCTAAATATGACCCATGCTTATGGAGCACGTATGCTTTAATCGAAGAAAACATACCACGCACTCAAAATAGTGCTGAATCATGGCATAATCGTTTTCAACAGTTCGTAGACCAGCACCACGCAGGATTTTATTTGTTATCTAAAAAAATTGTTCTAGAATTACAACATCAGGCTGCAGAAATCCAAAAACACCTTAACGGGGCTCCCCCTGCCGCCAAGAAAAGAAAATACAACGACAAAAATGATAGAATTAAATATATAATGAATTGTAAAGCAAAATACACCAATAAAAGTGATTATTTGAAAGCTATAGCCGCTAATATTAAACTTATTTAATTGAAATGTATATATGAAAACATGTATTTAACTACTTGTACCATGGTACTATTATTCTTATATGTTATACCTACATGTTATGAGAAAACAAAGTTACGCAAAATTAATGTACCTATATAATATTGATTATTATGAATAAAAAGAAATCTAAACAAAAAATATATGACTTTGAATAATAGTATGAACGATGGTTATGTTGAGAAAATATAGGAAAACAAATAAAAGTATAATATATGTTTATTGCTACTGACATTATGAAGTTGAATGCTCCGGAATTATTAACATTAGAGACAAAGTAATTAGGAATTGTGATTGTTAGGATGAAAATGACAGAAAGAATTAAGAAGGATTTCCAATTATCGGAGTTGAAATTTTAGGTGAACTTTGGCGCACCCGTCGGTAGGGCTATGTTCCTTACAATATAGTAAATAGTTTTAAATAATGCTTGTTTACTTAATCTAATTTACGAATATTAGCGGTGCACAATAACAGCGCTAATATTCGTAATAAGCGTGGGCTAGGTGGAGCTTGTCCACTCAAAACCTGGTGCCCGCCGCAGAATGGAGAATTCAAAATTCTAGTGATATATACGTAGACCAACGTCGTTTAGGGCCCGGGGATCTTTCAGAAAAGTCAGGTTTAAGATTATTTATTTCTCATAAAGAATAACATTATTCACTTACCTACATGAGAAAAACAAATAAATAACACATTTAATAATTTGGCGGCGATACAGAAAAAATAAAAGAAGCTTACGATATTATTAGAATTAAGCTAACAACAACAATTTCTTATAAAAATGTAGTGAGGGTATCCTAAAACATACATAACCATTCGAAACATTTAATTGATTGATTTAGTTTGATATTTTAATATTTTAGCGTAGTGTGTTTAGTATATTATTTAATTATGAAGATATAATATTAAAATTTATGCGATAGGTAAAGATTATTATTTAAAAAAGTGTATTTATGCTTGTATTATTCATGATGTGACTTTTTAGTATTTATTAAAAGTTTGCATATTTTTCGTTTCTTTTATCAATTTAGGCAGCTGATTATAGATTTTAGCACCTTTATACATTATACGCGTCTTACCATAATTAGTGCATGATTTTAGCAGATATACAGGTTGTCCGATAATTAATGGATAACCTTGAAATATCTTATAGTAGAACTGACGGCCGCTCAGAAATAAATACCAAAAAACATCTATCCTAATTACTACCTGAGATATGATTTTTTTAATTACCATGTTTAACTTTCTTGTACACTACGACCATAAATTAATGAATTCCATCGGTCTTTTGTTGTTTTATTATTAAACACTAATTACGCTAATAGATAGATAGTCAAAAGTAGGACTAGCTATTGCAAATATCTTAATTTTTTTCTTTTTCCCCATATTTTTCTGTACGACCATCAGTTCTACTATAAGACATTTCAAGGTTATTTATTAATTACCGGACATTCTGTATATCATTCTGACTTCTAAGATCGATTCTATGTACATTATATTTTTTAGTAAATTTTATTTGTGTACCTATGTATATTATTAGTTAATATTTTTCGTATAAGTATACAAGTATAATATTTGTATGTCTGTATAACAATCATGATTTTTGTTTCCTTGAAGATTTTTTGTGATGACGTCAGGAAATAGTAATTAAATATTTTTTTTATTAGTTTAATCTGTGCCGTTTGTAGGGGTGTTAGATTTTTTTTAGCAGCTGTACCCCACACTTCTATTAGGTAGTGTATATGCGGTTCTATAAGTGTATTATATATGGTGTGCCGTAGTTAACGCGGTATGCCACGTACGATGCCACGTAACATTCCTGACAAACAGTTAAGTTTATTGAAATTAAACTTTAATTTTATAAATTAAAAGCTCTATGGGTTACCAGAAAATACACAAGGACAACGCTCCCCTACGTCCTATTGTGAGTCAGATCGACACACCAACTTACAGACTGGCTCACCACTCAGAGGCAACTCGAAAGCATGTAAAGGATTCATACCATTTTGTGAGTGAGATTAAACACCTATGTCTCACTAACAATGAAACAATGATTAGTTTTGATGTATAGTCATTATTTACATGCATACCTGTACATGACTGTATTGAAATAACTAAAAGGAAGCTAATAGAGTACAATATGCCTGAGGAATATGCAGAACTACTTAAGCATTGCTTAACAACTGGCTATCTGTTGTGGGACAATAAATTCTACATACAAGTCGATGGTGTGGCAATGGGCTCCCCAGTATCGCCTGTTGTTGCCGACATATATATGGAGGACTTCGAGGCTCGAGCTTTACAGACTGCCCCCACCAAACTCAGGATTTATAAGAGGTTTGTAGATGATACTTTTACAATATTACCAACAGATAGTGTTAGTGTATTCCTAGAATATCTTAACTCCATTAATAACAACATCCAATTTACTATGGAATTAGAGGCAAATAATTCATTAGCATTCTTAGATGTACTTGTCATCAGGAATCCTGATCATACTTTGTGCTACACTGTGTATAGGAAAAAGACCCATACAAATAGGTACATAAACGGTGAATCTCACCACCATCCTAAACAGTTAGCTACCGTGGGAATGTCTTTGTTTCAGAGAGCCCACGGGATCTGTGACAAGAAACACCTCGACGCCGAGCTTCAACATGTCAAGCAAGACAACAAGCTCCAACAGCCGCGCCGCTGTCACAGATCCCGAGAAAAGCCAGCCACAGTCGAGCGCCAGCCTGCTATACTGCCTTATGTAAGGGGTGTCACTGACAAGATTGGCTATATCTTGAAGCGAGCTTCAAGCCGCCAACGAAGATAAGTAAATTTTTACCATCTGTCAAGTGCCAATTACCTTTACAAGATGCAGGGGTCTATAAAATAGAGTGTGACTGCGGACTCTCATACATAATGCATAAAAGAACACATAGCTGATGTAAAACACAAACGCTCGTTGAAGTCTGCTGTGTGTGAACATGTACAACAGGGGACCAAACCCAAGAAGAAACAAACCACAGCTAGACTTCATGATACTGTGGCAGTCTGCGCACTGTCCTTTGCCTATTTTTGGAACGTAACCACGTCCCTACGGGGAGTTGATTGGGCCGCACTAGCTGTGACAGACAGAGCTCGAAAATCTAAAATACAACTAGCATCTTGTATAATTATTCCATTACAAGTGATCTTATAAGATTGGAGTTTCTTTTCCATCTTTCCAACAACCTCCTGAAGATACGGGTCTGCGGCAACAGAGACCCATAAATGGTGACTACCGACTTAAGTTGGAGTTAAGAGAAGCGCCTACGCCGCCGACGCCATTTTCATCGGGTGCGTGTGCGCGCTACAAAACTTTTCATTGCGCGTCGCATGATAAAAGCTACTGCAAACTCGTCCAACGACGCCCTAACGGTGTGAGGTAAATTCCGCACCGTTTTCACAAGTGCCCCAACAAATCGGCGCCCCCCTTTCCAAGGGCGTCGCATCGAGTGACCTTCGAGTACAACACGACCGTGATCACAGGTCGTAATCTCAAACAAACAAGAAGTAAGCCAGCTCGCTGCTGAGCAGCGTGCTCTAGTGCATATCATCGTGTGACTCGCATGTTTCCAGTGACAATCATAGCTCGCCGCTAAGTGTGTTTGGTACGATTTGGTGCATTTGGTGTTTGGTGTATTTGGTGTTTGGCGCATGTGGTGTTTGGTGCTAGCAACTAACTCGAACTAATACCTTACTATAACCTTAAGATATTTTATTTAAGTTTATTTTTCTTAATAATTGAATTTAAACTAATCACTGACTGCGTGGTAACAGGAGCTGACTTACCAACTTTTAATAATATTTTTTTTCTTTTCTTTTATAAATTCCGTGTTGTTGGTTTATATAATCAAACATGGACATGAATGAGGTCATGGCTGAGCTTGAGAGGCTTCGGGCACAGAATGAGGAATTGGCTAAACAGCAAACTGCGCTCCAAAACAGGCTAGCACATAATGATTCCAATTTTTTTTCAGTTCATGGTGTCCGCCCACACTTAGCTGCCTTCTGGCTGGACCGACCTGCTGGGTGGTTTGCCCATGTTGAGGCCCAGTTTGATCTCTGTGGGATTACAGCAGACGACACCAAATATAACTATGTTATTTCACAGATTGATTCCAGGTTTTCCAGTGAAATGGAGGACTTGGTAGTTAACCCACCACCTAAAGGGAAACGGTACAGCTGGATTAAGCAAGAAATGATCCGGAGGTTCAGCACCTCAGATTCACAAAGGATTCGACAACTTATATCTGGTGAGGAGCTGGGTGACCGCAAACCCACCCAGTTCCTCCGGCACTTAAAGCTCCTCGCAGGTAATTTATCGGATGATTCCATACTTCGAGAACTTTTTATGCAGCGCCTCCCTAAATCAGCCCAGCAGATTCTGGCCACTCAGGCAGACATGCCACTAGAGAAGGTGGCAAAATTGGCCGATGCCATCCTGGAAGTAAATTGCACACCGGCTGTGGCGTTGGTCAATGCAGTAGAGAAGAACGAGACAGCTGACCTTGCTGCCCAGGTACAGGAACTTACACAACAGGTGGCAGCACTGACTGCAAGGCACTCTAGGTCTAGAAGTACATCTAGATCTAGATCCCAGTCTAGACCCAGGACAGTTTCTCCTGATGGTCTGTGCTGGTACCATCGCCGGTTTGCGTTTAAGGCCACCAAATGTACCCAGCCTTGTTCCTGGACTGCTCGGTCATCGGGAAACCAACGGGGCAGTCAGTAATGGCGACCACTGACTGCAACTATACCAGTCGCCGCCTATTTGTCACGGATAAGGAAACGAAATGCCGTTTCCTTCTGGACACTGGCTCTGACCTCTGTTGTTTCCCCAAGTGACTGCTTCCTCCTACGACATGTAAGGCTACCGGTTATGATTTATGTGCTGCAAATGGTACCTCCATAAAAACTTATGGCATTCGGTCACTCACCTTGAACTTTGGCCTTCGCAGAGCCTTCAAATGGAACTTCATCATCGCTGACGTTGATACAGCCATCATTGGTTCTGACTTCCTGGCCTATTTCAACTTACTGCCCGACTGCCGTAACAGGCTCTTACGAGATGGTTTGACAGGACTCTCTGTCCCTGCTTCTGTCTCTAACTTTTATCAGCCTAGTATCCGCACAGTAGCCACAAAGAATGATTCACCTTTTTTAAAAATTCTTTTGGAATTTCCAGCTCTCACGAGACCGCCTGGCATCCACCGAGAGGTGAAGCACAGCACAACGCATCACATCAAGACCACCGACGGCCCCCCTGTCGCGGCGCGTCCCCGATGGCTTGCGCCGGAAAAGTTACGCTCTGCCCAGAAGGAGTTCATCGACATGGTGCAGACAGGTACCGCGCGCCCCTCCAAGAGCCCGTGGTCATCGCCCCTCCACCTCGCCCCCAAAAAGGACTTAACGTGGCGTCCTTGCGGGGACTATAGGGCACTCAATGCCCGCACAATACCAGATCGCTACCCCGTCCGTCACATAGGGGATTTCGGTCATAACTTAGCTGGTGCTACAATTTTTAGCACCATCGATTTGGTCAAGGCCTACCAACAAATCCCTGTAGAGCCGGCGGATATTTGTAAAACTGCCATTATCACGCCTTTCGGCCTTTTTGAGTTCCCCTATATGACGTTCGGGTTGCGAAACGTGGGGCAGACTTTCCAGAGATTTATGGATGAGATTGTCCGAGGACTGGAATTCTGTTTCCCGTATGTCGACGACATTCTTTTGTTCTCACGGGACGCAGAGGAGCACTCGAAACACCTCCACACTCTTTTTGAGAGGTTAGTTGAATACGGCGTCGTCGTTAACCCTGCAAAGTGCGTGCTAGGAGCCAAAGAAGTTACCTTCCTTGGCTACAAAATCTCGAGGACCGGTATACGTCCCCCTGAAGATAAAATCTCCGCGCTGCAAGAATTCCCGCTTCCTAAAACGGCGCAAGGCTTGAGGAGGTTCTTAGGTATGATCAATTACTACCGACAGTTCCTACCTAATGCGGCCAACACGCAGGCGCCGCTTGTTGATTTCTTGGCTGCTTCTAAATTGAAAGATAACAAGCCCATGCCCTGGACACCAGTACTGGAGAGCGCTTTCCATGCATGTAAGGACAGCTTATCCCAGGCTACTCAGCTCGCTCACCCAATACCTAACGCCCGTTTAGGGTTGTATACAGACGCATCCGGCACGCACGTGGGAGCATGCCTGCAACGGTGGTCAAACCGGGGCTGGCAACCCTTGGCTTTCTTTAGTAAAAAACTGACCGCAAGTCAGTCTACCTGGCCCGCCTACTACCGGGAGTTGTTGGCTGTCTATGCCGCGGTGCAGCACTTCCGTCATATATTAGAGGCACAACACGCCACTATATATACGGACCATAAACCTTTACTCTACGCATTCATTCAACGCAGAGAGAAGTATATAATATCGAACCTTGCGGCACCCCTAGCTATACAGGTAAGCTATTTGATTTTGAACCATTGACATCTACACACTGAATCCTGTTATTCAAATACGACGTAATTACATCCAGTGCATTACTCTGAACACCGTAATGCCTTAGTTTCCGTATGAGCGTATCATGACAGACGCAGTCAAATGCTTTTGAGAGGTCGCAAAAAACACCAATAGCATTTTGTGAGTTTTCCCACGCTCTGTATATATGTTTGAGTAAAGCTACTCCTGCATCCGTTGTTGAACGACCCTTAGTAAAGCCATATTGGTTGTCGTGAAAGAGGCTATTTAAATTAAAATGTCTAAGTAATTGCTTGAGTATTAATTTTTCAAATATTTTGCTAAAAGCTGGTAGAATTGATATTGGCCTAAAATTACTAGGATCAGTTTTACTATCGGATTTAAATAAAGGTATGATTTTACTATTTTTCATCAAGTCTGGAAAAGTTCCCGAATCTACACACCTATTAAATAACCCACTTAAATAAGGAGCAACTATATCTATTATACTTTTTACGACCTTAACGGAGATACCCCAGAGATCCCCCGTATTTTTAGATTCTAGAGATTGAAAAGCGTTGATAATATCAGTTGCGTTAACATAATCAAATCTAAATAATACTCTACATTTTGTTACGCTGGAATGTAATAACCTCTCTGCGTCTATAGATGAAGAATTTAATGCGCTCGTGGTGGTAATCGGTACACTAGCAAATAAATTATTGAACACGTATACTATCGGCATTATTTTTGATCATTTTATTATTATCCATCAGACTAATGCTATTGTCTCTTTGAGTTGTCTTGCCACTAGCTTCGTTAATAGCTCGCCAGGTAGCCTTAACTTTATTAGAGGACTGTTTGATTTTGTTACTGACGAACTTGGACTTAGCTAAGACGAATACATTTTTAAAATTTTTGGGTAATTCTTAACATATTCAGTAAAAGTAGGATCAAAATTATATTTCTTCATACTATATGTACCGGACGGGCGAGCTCGCGGTTGAGGTTACTGTAGCGATGGTTACAAGATCAACCGACAAGTCGCTGACGTCCTATACACGATGTGTGGACTGTACTGTAGCGGTTACTGGTTACGGTGCGGAGGCTCTGAAAACGTGTCATACGGTGCGGGGTTCTGGGCTTCGAAATAATACACATCTTGACTGTTCGTTTCTTGAGGTTTCTGGCTGGCTCCGTTCGGTTCTTGAGGCTTGAAGATGAGGTTTCTTGAGCACCTATAAACGACCGATACTGTGTCGCTTAGGTACCTCGGCACTTTACCGTAACGAGAGCCGGCCAGAAATCCCTGTTAAACAAGTTTATTTTTTACTATAAAATTATCACATTTCTGCTTATAACTATGGAACTATACTAGCTAGCGTGATGGTATAACCAGTGCCGCGTAGGGCACGAAAAGACCTAGCTAGTAATACATATTTTATCTGTCGGAAGTTAGGTCTAGGTATAGATATTCTATGTTATGTGTTAAAAATCTAATTTGCGGTTACGTTTATATAAGGATAAAGTTTAATAACTTTATAACTATACTATATAGGAATATAATTCCTTCAGCATCTTGTAGCGCCTTTCATTGCGGACAAAATAAAATACACAGGTGAAACCTTTTATTAAAACCTTAGGACTTAGGTACCCTAACATTCCCAACTTCAGGAAAAAATGCATATTTTTATTAATAATGTTTGCGTTTAACATAATATTCTTATAAACTATAGAAAATGTATTATTATGTTATTTACACTATTTAACTATACAATTTAGGTCTATATGTGACCTAATTCGGCACTATTTCAGAACTATAAACTTTATTGATACGGTATACTTAAATAACATGTATTGAATTTATGAATACGATTCTTAAACTAATGTTAACGTTGTCGCGAACACTATATAACTCATATATGTATTTTCACTCTGCTCTTATAAATACCTACGGTTGCCCATTCGTTAAATGACCTAGTTCCTTTAATAACTTTTACTTTAAACCTAAACGTATTATCAAATTCTTTCTTAACAATACCAAAAAAGCTGTCATACTCCTTATTAGGAGATTTATCTTCCCTTGTATTAGAGTACATATTACATGAAATTTTATTTCTAAAATGTTTGAAGCGATTATTTGTTAAAGGCCTAACAAGTATCTTTTGTTTAATATTATTATTATTAATGTTTGGAAACATTGCTAATTATCCACAGTGATCTGAGGTTAAGTCAGTGGTAACTAATTTGTATGAAGCGCTACAATCACTGAAAATGTTATCTAAACAAGTGGAAGACGTGGCAGTTATTCTTGTTGATTCCAAAAACAAATTCGTTAAATTAAATGATTTAAATAAGTTTATAAGTCTATTACCCAAGGCTCTTCCATCTAGTATATTAATATTAAAATTACCGCATACTAATATGTATTTCTTAATAGTTCTGATTTTAGTAATTGCATCTTCCATCACTGATTCAAACAGATTAAAGTTACTCAATGGGGGGCGATATACACAAATAATTATATACCATTCAAGCTCAACACAGGACAGTTCTATGGTACGCTCTATAGACAGACAAGTTATGTCTTTACGTTCCGTGCAAGTTATTGTGTTTGCAACAAGTATTAAAGAACCACCGTGAATGGCTTGTGTTCTTGAAAAGGTGATATGTACCATATAATTCATACTATTTAAAAAACTTACTTCATAGCTTTTGAGCCAATGTTCTGTTATACACATAACCTGAACATTGTGGGTCTCTAGAAATAAACTTAACTCTAAATCTTTGCCGGATAGTCCTTGTATGTTTTGGTGAGCAACACTCAATTGATAACCTCTATCCTTTGTCCCAACCTTAAGTTTAAATCAACTTTGTCATTATTTATTATAGAAGAATTGATTGAAATAGAGTTATTTACATAAATTAAATTCATGAATATCCTACAGGTACCTGTGTCATTTTGTATATTATATGCTAATAATTTAGCAAGTTGTCGTTTGTAATATAATGAAAGATACATATTATCTTTTGTCAAAATAAAATTACTAATAAGTATATTAGTATCAAAACATAAAATATTCTTAAATTGACATGTCAGATTATACATACATAAATTCATGTCATGGATATATTTATTTTCATGATAATTAAATTTATTTGAGTTAGGTAATGCACATGTTATAAATTTACATCCTAATTTATTTTGTATTGACAGCATTATTACCTCTGTCAGATTGATAATATCGTTTTTTGTGACTAATAAGATATAGAAATACTACTCCCGCACTAGGAATAATGCATGTGTCGCGGGGGGATTTACAAACATTCAAACAACGGGCACAAAGAATATCCAGACTCGGAACAACCATTTGTGGAGCACACAAATTTTTGTCCCGTGTGGGATTCGAACCCACAACACTCGGCGCAGGGGCAGTGGTGAGCGACCTCTTAGACCACTGCGCTATCCGTGCAGTATTTTTATTTGGATTTAATAATCATCAAAATGCTTATTATGCTCCTTGATTTATCTACCTCAAATACCCCTAAACTGGTACCCATTCACCTATTTGTCTTTAAATAATAATAATAATAATAAATAATATCAGCCCTGTATTAAAATATACCACTACTGAGCACGGGCCTCTTCTCACTGTAAGAAAGGTTAGGTCATAGTCCACCACGCTACCCCAGTGCGGGTTGGCAGACTTCACATATCTTCGAGAATATTATGGAAAACTCTCAGACATGCAGGTTTGCCTACGATGTTTTCCTCGACAAGCGATAATTCACTATTTAATACGCATATAACTTCGAAAAGTCAGAGATGCGCGCCTTGGGTTCGAACTCGAGACCTCTGCGTGGTAGTCCAACGGTTTCCCAGTAGACTATCGCTATTAAATGTTTTATTAGGATCTCTTAATCTTAAGTCTATCTAAGTAATTTGTGTTTTGTGGGTACAGTTAATTTAACTTCGTGCATTGACATATTGCCACAAAATATAAACACAAAGGAATTCATAAAGGTACAAAACCATGGGTTGGAATCTTCCCTACATTCATGAAAATCTTCACCGCTAGCTCCCTGTGTAAAATGTGCGCGAACTAAATTCATCTATGTTGCAAGTATAAAATATATAATGAATTTCCGTAGAATTTGTATTATTAGTGACCTTTGAATTCTACTAAAAATCGGCAAAAATTATATTAACTCTACAATTAACTGAGATCAGATAATTCTAGTAATAATTTTTCCGTTAGAAAAGTGTGAAAATAAGCTTCAGGCTTAATTTAAGTTTATTTATTTAAAGAAATGGTACTGGTGTGGTAGAAATACGTTTTATAATCTGGTGTCAGTTGACATTTTAAATAGGTAATGGCGGCCGGCTTGTTTACGTGCTCGTGCGCATTTACTTTTGTTTTCCGTGATATTCGCGTTGAGTTGAGCTTTACTTCCTCCGCGTATTTCAGGAATCCAAACACTTTCATCGGTCTTTCCACAGTTCATTAGGCAGTTATGACAAATCATAATAGCAATATGAAATAAATAAGTACCTATTTTGTGACATTGGCCATTTTTTTATTCTGTAATGTATTGTAAATATGAGAAAATGATGACAAATAAAGATTACTTGTTACTTTACAGCATAGTTTTATTTTAATACCCAGTTATTTAAATAAAATAAAATTCAGAAGCACAATAATAAACATAAATAAGCGACATCTATTGTCAGAAAAAGATACTACCACTTTACCGCACAATTTGTAGGTGGCGATACTATCGCTTAAAATATCGAAGTTGCAACTCTATTACCCAATATATATACTTCTCTATGTACAAAACGTTGTGCAAATGTGATATTAACTTTAGCAAGAGGAACTCTGTAGATCCGTCTTTTGATCATATCTCCATAACCGCTAGAATTGATAATTAGCTTAGTAACGAGTAATTTTTAAAATGTGACACCAGTGTGACCAGATTAAATTTCACAAAAAAATCGAAGCACCTTAAAAAAACACTATACCAACTTGCACAGGGAAATTAAAAGCATGGCCAAAACTATTCAGTGTGACCAGATTTAGTATTTTAATACTTTTTCGGTATATTTTATTGACTTTGCCGAATATCAGTATTTTTGTAGGTACAATGAGCTGCAAAAATGCATACCCATGTCAAAACAAAAAAAACGGGCATAACGATCTGACAGTGGAAAAACAAAACTAACATTGGTTTAACATAGCATAATATGATAGAAATAAAAATTAATTTTTGTTTTTTTTATTATTTACATGATGGTAAAAATATTCCCTTTGCCCGTGACGCTCCATCGCTTGTCATTATATATTAGTGTATTTTTTTTTAATAAATAACTATTTTCAAATTTAGTTGCTTTATTTTATCATATAAAAGTTAAAAATTAATGAGAACATACAATAAGTAGGTATATGCTATTGCTACTGCCGATGGTGAAATGAATAAAAACAAGGGACAATACACAGTGGCATTTCACATTTTTGGCACATTATTTTAGTGCGCTTGTCCTTCGCTTTCGCGCTACAGTAGCGGCACCGTTTGTACGTTGAGAGTGGTCAGGGCATATGGTCTCCCACGTTTGTGTAACGCCTCTCTTCAGCGACTAAATGAAGAGATTTTTGGCGCGTTGTGTCGGCGAAGGCAACTTTTTTCTGACTATAGTCGGCCATGACGGAACGTCTCTTGGGGCTACTGAAGCAACCCACAAGTCCTCTTGCTAATGCGATCCTGAATTAGAATTGCGACAAGTTTACGCCATTTTTACTGCTCAGAATAAAAGCATTCGTTATTCTAGCATCCATCAAAAAGTAAAAAATTCGAAGCCACCACTTCTTACTCCTTAGCCCGACAATGTAGGTACTTTTTAGTTGATCGAATCTATTTACTAGAGAATGGGAGAGATTCTCTGCATGTACTCTTTCGTGACGAGAGGGCACTTCACCGACATTTTTGAGCCATCCTTTTGTGTTCTCGTAACTGCTGTTTGACCAACCTTTGGGTGGAAAGCATTGGACATCACAAGCACCTCTTTGTTGTCTTGCCACACAACAAAACTAACATTCCCTTTTACTCTCCACTTAAAATCACTCTTATTCAGCTTCAATTTCTTTCCTTTTGGACCTTTTATAAGCAGCGGCAAATCAGCTCTGTGCCTGCGCACTGTACCAGTGGCATAAACACCATTTTGATGTAAGTAATCTAATATTTTATAGTCGCAAAAAAAGTTGTCAAATGTGACATACACATTTTTTAATTTTTGCTATAAGTTTTTCAGTCAATCTTTTTATTACGTTAGCTCCTAGTCCTTCTTCTACAGAATTTCCAGTTTTTCCAGTGTAGATTTCAAACTCATAAAGGTAGCCCGTTTGACTATCGCATCGACACCAAACCTTGTAGTCGCGCTTGACGGGTTTCAACGGCATGTATTGTTTTAGTGACGAGCGGCCTTTGAATAGAATCATAGATTTATCGATGCTTTGGGACGAAGAATCTTCAGCATTGTTTTGACTAGCTTCGTTTATCATAGTCAGCAGTGGTCGTACTTTGAACAATTTGTCGTAGTCGGGACTATTTCTCTGAGGTTGTTTTGTATTATCATTTAGATGAAGGCATTGCAAAATTTTTTTGAACCGTTTTATAGGCATTACTTCTGCTATTTCATTTACTCTGAAGCCTGGATCAGAAGACCAGTATAACTCTATTGAGGGTAAAATATGGTAACCCATTATTATTGTTATAATACCTAAAAAGGCCTTTAGCTCTTCGAGTTCCAGTGGTGTCCATGATGCAATTTTTTCTTGAGTGGCATATAAATTTGTTATAAAAATATAAGTTCGTATACTTCTCTTGTAAAGAATTTCTCAAAAAAGCATTGTGGTCTTGTTTTATTTGTGACTCGTCGTTTTGGGCACAATGGGTTTTGGTCAAAAGTTTCAGGTTTTGGCCGATGAGTCCACATAACTTTCTTCCAAACATTTTCTTCGGCGTCCGATTGATCCATGTCAGATTCAGTACTCATGTCCTCGGAAACAGGCTGAGCAGCAGTTGGTGATGCCCGTATTACAGCACTATTAGATCGAAGTGGAGTGGTCCGTGGTCGAATTGCCCGTCTTGTGCTCGAACATCCAGAGATTGGGCTACTATTTACATTGTCTTGAATTGCAGATTAAGGGCAGCAGTCAGATCCTGTGACAGATGGTTGTGGGCTAGGCTGATTCTCTAGTAAAGGTGCACAAGTAATAAGGTCCTCGTCAAAGCCCTCTAAAATGCTTTGAAGTCTGGCAGAACTAAAATGAGATTCTTCATCTTCTGCTTCCAAATCGTCCTCAGATTATTCTGGGTCGTCAAGTAAGTCAAACAGATCTTCAAGGACTTGCTCGACATCTGAATCATTCAAAATTTTCCGACTCATCATGCAAAATCACACCCACGCTGCAAAAGAAAGCAAAAGCGGCGTTCAATACCCAGAAATCAAATAAAATGCACAACTGCCTAACGGACATAGGGAATATGTTACCCACCATAAAAAATCAAATTTGTAAGCAATCAGGCTGCGTGATGAATAAAATATTAGTCATATGTTGCAAAACAAATAATAATACACGAAAAAACAAATACATACCTTTTAGCATCCGCTGATTTTTGGGATCAACAAAGATTTTTAGTTACTTATAAAAAATCACTACTTTCGAACATTCATCTGACGACCATAAAAAAGACACTTGACAGATGACAACCTATGAATGTCAAAACAATGAAAGATATCTGTTGAAGTTGCCAGGGCAAACAAATAAGTGAAAAAGTAATGTTATTGTATTTTTTTGTAACAGTTAGTATGGTGGGAAATATATTCCCTTTGCCCTATAAAGGGATAAACCGGTAATTGACGCCATCTAACGGAAATCGATACACGAACTGTTAAGTAGTTTAATTATATCGCAATAGATGGCGGTGCACTACTATAAAATAAAAAGTAGATTTCTTAATAACTCAATTTTGATAAATTTATTTCATACAATTTTTAATCTCGATTCACAATAGTTTATTTAAAAAAGAACACATTTGAGGGCAAAACAAGAAGCAAATAATTACAAATGTATTTATAAATTTATAGTGGGTAGTTTATTTTATAGATACTTTCGATGACTCGCTATTCTGTTCATACTCAATCATTATTTTGTCCCTGTGTTTGAGTGTCTTTTCGGTCATGTCACCTATTTGCTAAAATGAGTACGCGTTGCAATATTTACAAAACAACGCCATCTAGTTTATTTATATTCATTCTAATTCGAGTGTTCACAGGATTTTGGACCTTAAAGTATCCATGCACTATTACAGGTGACTGTACATCGTCGGAAGTTGGTATTTTTGGGTATATTTTGGATAAAAAGTTATGGTAACACCGTAACGATCGTCTCGTCGATGTGATGGGGTTCGCTGCTGATACTACGAATGTGATGTATGGTCAACCCTCTGGCATTGTTGCAAAAATTAAAGAAATGAACCCAAAGTGCTTTTTCGTAAAATGTGTTTGTCACTCTGCAGCATTAAGTGTTAGCCATGCTTGCAAAATACTGCCTAGAAATTTAGAACAGTAGGCTAATTCACGTAATTAAATAAGTTCAGTTGCAGTGCAGTTGCAGTTAAGTTTCGATCAAAATAGCCCTTTTCGTATTCTCGTAATTTTGACAAGCGCTGTCAGATACGCTCACGTCAAGTTCGCGTCACGCGAGCGCTTTAGAGTATTCTACTGCTGCGCGTTTTATGTGCGTGATTCAGATCGCAACTTGATCGGTATTCACCTATTCATTTGACGTCTCAAATGACAGTTTAGTACGATCAACGTGAAACGTTATACGTGCGATTCCATACGATTACTTAGTGAGTAAATTAATTTCCCTCATGTGGCCACACCGTGGGTAAATTTAACTGATGTAATGGAGCAAAAGCCTGAAAGCCATGTCAAAAGTATTACATACGACTGACGTACAGTTGACGCGCATCACACGCGCAGTTTACGTGCAGCTCACGCGCAGCTAAACAATTACAAGAATACCATTTGCATTAAGACGTAAACTTCATTGCAACTGCACCGCAACTTGATCGGCGCGTCACGAAATTACGTGAATTAGCCTACAGATTTAATCTGTAGGCTAATTCACGTAATTAAATAAGTTCAGTTGTAGTTAAGTTTCGATCAAAATAGCCCTTTTCGTATTCTCGTAATTTTGACAACCGCTGTCAGATACGCTCGCGTCAAGTTCGCGTCACGCGAGCGCTTTAGAGTATTCTACTGCTGCGCGTTTTATGTGCGTGATTCAGATCGCAACTTGATCGGTATTCACTTATTCATTTGACGTTTCAAATGACAGTTTAGTCCGATCAACGTGAAACGTTAAACGTGCGGTTCCATGGGATTGCTTAGTAAGTAAATTCATTTCCCTCATGTAGCCACACCGTGGGTAAATTTAACTGATGTAATGGAGCAAAAGCCTGAAAGCCATGTCAAAAGTATTACATACGACTGACGTACAGTTGACGCGCAGCACACGCGCAATTTACGTGCAGCTCACGCGCAGCTAAACAATTACAAGAATACCATTTTGCATTAAGACGTAAACTTCATTGCAACTGCACCGCAACTTGATCGGCGCGTCACGAAATTACGTGACTTAGCCTACAGATAGTAAAATAAGTATATGGATATTTTTCTCAAAGCAGCAAGCGTCGTAGGGAATTTGTTGAGTTCCAAAATTTCACTGACACTGAAAAACATAGACTATTGCGTCATTATGATATAAGATGGCTATCGCTCATTTACTGGCGTAGGATCAGGCCAACCGAGCGAATAAATGGCACCAGTGCGCTGGCCCTAAAATGTCTGTTTAGGGCCAACGGTGACTTAAGGCTGGTTTACACAGTGCGAGCTGCTGCCTAGCCAGTAGGCAGCTACTCGGCTTGACTACTCGTACGCCAGTAGCTCGGCTCGCCTTTGCTGTCTACACCACACCAAGTAGCTGCTGTCCAGGCTTGCGAGTTGTCGCGATGGCGAGTGAATGTGTTTTAATAAAAAAAAACGGTGATACGCTCTATAACAACAATATTAAATCAGGAATTGGAAAATGTCATCAAAAATCTTCCAAAAAAAGAGCGAATTAAAAGGATTTGGATTAGAGATTGGATGGCTAGAAGATCTTTAGGGGCAACACATACCATTTTCAACGGGCTTTGCCATGGTAACCTCCGAGAATATAAAGCAGTGATGAGAGTGACACCTGAACAAGTCGAAAGAATTTTAAATTTGATAAAATCAGAAATAGAACGTCAAGACACATTGATGAGAGATGCCGTACCAGCAAGGGTAAAGTTGGAAGTAACCCTGTGTTTCCTAAGCTCAGGAATATCATACAGACTGCTATCAATATTTTTCAGGATTTCTAAAGCTTCTATATCAAATTTTATACCAGAAGTTTGTGACGCTATTTCTGTAGCTTTGGACGAACATTTTCAAGTAAGTAGAAGTGTGGTGAAAACTTCACGAGTAGGGTATGCTCGAGTGAATTAACACCACCCAGTGAATGAATAAAATGTAGATTTTTTCCAAATAATAGGTAAAACTAAGTAAAACTATACAGTTATCTGAAAATTCAAAACATATTTGACACGGATTTTCAATTTTGAGAATTTCCTTAGCGTTTCATGCACTTACCCTATATAGTAAAGGTTTAATTAACTGATACACGACGTGTGACTCATTCGTTTATTAAACAAAGACAAATTAAACCATATAAAATTACCAAGTAAACATTAATACAAAATAAACATTATTGCATATTATTCACATTAGCATTTATCATCGCTTTGAGTATTGGATCAGTAAAGTTTATAACGCTGTATGATGCATTTGATGATTGTTCAACGACTGATTGAACTGGCTGCTGCATAGAAACTGTTTCTGTAAAGTTGACAACCTCGTATGATACATTTGATGATTGTTCAACAACTGATTGAAGTGGCTGCTGTACGGAACTGTTTCTGTAGGCCGATAAGGTGTGCCATAGCAACTCGCACATGGTAGCAGCTCGGCCGTCGGTCGCATTATTTGTACGCGTTTGGTAGTAGCTCGCCAGTGCCAGCCGGACAGTTGTGAGTGGAACCCGTGTTTTTTTGTGTGCTGCGCCTACGTACGAAGCGCGCTTATCGGGTTCAAAATAACTGCGGATAGATGGTCTTTTGACAATAATATTTCATTCATGAAACTACAAAGAACAAGAAAACCTATGGAATTGTCTCGACAAAAACTATCGAATTAGAGATATGTGAAAAGCATCTTTGAAACATATCGCAAAAGAAATGTCTCTAGGTAGCACCAGCGAGGTAACCAAGACAATAAAAAGTTTACGATCTACCGACAATCAAGAAGTGAATAAAATCGAACAAAGTAAGAAGAGTGGAACTGGCTCAGACGACGTGTACAAACCATCCATAAAGTGGTTCGATATAATGGATAATACAATACTTTGTTACCTACGGACAAAGAAAGATCTAACAAAAATACGTTTGTCACCGCATGCAGCACCATAAAGTATTTAGTTTAACTTATTTGAATATACATATGTACCTAGTTATTTCATTATTTGATAAAGTAACCTTAAAAAACAATGCATTAGTCAGTCGAATTTTAAATAGATATTGTGATACTTGTTTTTCTCTTTTTAGTTCATTACTTTTAAGCAGTCGGGTTCTTTGTTTTTATAATAATTGGTTGTATAAAGAAAATTTATGTAAATTGTTCAGATGGGCGTATCCTTTTTTTTGAAATCATTGCTATCGCTTCATGCTTGTGTTAGTAGAATAATTGAGGAATGGTAGTATGTACTTATCGATTTTGGGTTGCCTTATGAAAACTAATTAGGCATATAAAAAGCACGGACAACGTATTTACATTAGACCCAAAGTCTAGTGTGAATTATTTGCCATTGAATGATATGTAGATACTTAGGGATCCAAGTGGGTCAAGAATTAATTAAACACAGGGGAAACAAACATGAAAGAACAAATTGCTGATTTTTCAGAAGATGCCAATCTTTTTTAATCGAGTTGAACACACAATTGAAATCACGTTTGCCTTTTGAGAAACAAATATTCCGAGAACTAAAATTTCTTGACCCACACACTGCCAACGCGGTGAATAAAGAATTTAGCAGTTTAAGAAATGTAATAAAAACTTTCCGATACGAAGTACAGCCAGAACAAATGCAGTTAATTGACGAAGAATATAGAACACTCAAACTTGATCGCGAAGTAAGTAATTTATTACAATCTTCGAGTACTGGCTCACGCCTTTCTTGTGAACAATTTTGGGTGGAAGTTGGGAATATTTCTAAGAGTGATAGTACACACGGCTACACATCAAGTTAGACACCCTATATACGCATAACTACGCTACATACAAAATAGAGAATTGTCGGAAAGGGATAGTGCATAGTGGTGTCGATGTTATGGTAAGGATAGAGCGTCGTGTCCCGTTCAGCGTGAATGAGACAAAATAATAAAAATATAACGCACTCTCTTGCACGATTCGCAGCGTTTAACTTCTAATAGTTCAAAGTCCAAACAGTCTAGGTTGATGCGTCGCTGTGTATACATGTACAAGAATATATCTAGTTTCAGTAAATGTCTGTTATGTATACCAGTATCGCAAGCTGCATGCGAGCGCATATTTTCACAGATAAATTTAATAAAAACAGAACAAAGAAACAGATTTATAAACAAAAATGTGCCTGCAATTTTAAAAACAAAGCTATTTTAAAAAGTTTAGGAGATTGTATTAATTTTAATAATGAATGAATAAAACATGTTTTGAAAATCAGTATTTTTATTAGTTTAAACACTGCACTTTATCTGTCAATTCTGTCATGTAAGAGTCACGTAGGTATATCATTTTAAGCATATTGTAGTTCATGGAGAAAATAAAAATATAAGGTTTTTTAAAGAGTAACAGAGATAGAAAGAAATCAAATTGTATTTTAACTGAAACTCAATCAGGATATTTTGAGGCCAAGACTGTCAAAACTGTCTAAAGTCTGTAAGATAATCTTTGAATTTGGCTGGCATTTTATTAGAATCCATTATTTATTACAATGTTGACAAGAACTTTAGTATCCAGGGCTATACTTCTCCGAAGTGTAAAAAATGCTGCAGATAACGTAAAGCAAATTAAAAGAAATGCAGGCCATGGGTAAGTTGGTGGTTATGTCACAATGTTTTTACATTTTATTATTTTTAAATTTCACTTTATTTATGTTGCATAATAATTGAATAACCTCTACATGAAGCGTATTTCAATAGATACTAAAGCATGAAAAAAAATACAAGTATGTGATTTCGGTAATTATTGTAGAAACCTAATTAGGGGTCTACGATCAATCATAACTATGATAACAATGACAATCATAGAATCAGTGACCATTACATGGGTAACTAGTGTATTACTGCATGTATACTTAAACTGTGATGGAATTCATCCTAAGCTCACTCTATACTCAGTGGGTAAATCACTTGATACAGATGTTAGTGGGTTTATTTAAAAATATAACATAAAATCTGCCTTTTATGCTGTTTATACATAATGTATTAAATTATTTTATTTTTCATTCATATAATCATATGACAATATTTATAGGTACTTACATGGAATATACTTATAAGCTAATATCTTTACCTACAGGATATCCCAAAACAATATTATAAGCTAAATATACATAATATAAATAAAAAATTTACACATTAAATACTATGCATTTTCCCGCAACTTCTATAAATTTCGGTAGGCTACAGTGATAAATATCAGCGTCATTGGCAATTATATTAATAAGTCGCATAGCGCTCGGCAACGGGGTAAGCTTGAGTAAGTTTGTCCTCGCTGCTGGGACGCTGAGCGTGGCGGGGCGGCGGCGCGCGCTCGCGTACTCGTCCGGCACCTGACCTTTCTTCAGAATGACTCTGATATGATCAGAGTACATTTGTGGAAGTCTATTTAGGCACTGTTATATTCTTTAAAAAAACAATATTACAATAAATTATGTTTATGGATTTAACTTTATTTGAATTGACATAGATTATGTTTGTTCATTTTACTTAAATACAATTATATATTTATATTTCTTTCAGTGTATGGACCTACAGAGTGCCACCCCCCATGCCTTCGAAGAAATCAATATGGCTGGCTGAGATTCTCGGAGGGTTAGCCTGGTGGTGGATCCTGTATCACTGTGTCACTGAGCCTGATCATATTTTTGTATGTTATTTACATATTTTATAAACGAACCTGTTAGTCCTTTTAGGTTAGTAAAAGAAATAACAAGTATTTCTGCTACAGCACCACTGTAGTGGCACTACTGACATTTTAAATTTGTAATACTAATACTCATGTAATAGTGCCTTGCAACTGTCATCTGACTGATGCAACGCACTATTGGATTGCATTTTTAATAACTGATTGCAGAGAGATCCCTGCATTATGTTGCTAGGTTGTACCTTTAACATCCATTTTTATGTTACTGGTACCAGTCAATATAATAATGTTATATTATTCATATTTCTCATAAAGTATTTCATTTAACTATCTAAATGAAAACAAATAGTATGCCTACATAACCAAAACTGCAGTAAATGGTGATTAATCCCACCATGTCTTTATAACATGTGATTCAATAATTCCACCATATGACACCATTACTAAAACCTTTGTTGTATTCTACATTTTCAGGGCGAGTTCCCATATGTTGACCCCAGCACCTACTCTGACGAAGAACTTGGTATCCCCCCAGACTCTGAAGGACCATTGAAGCAGTGAAAATAATAGTAAAACCTAATAATTGTAGATTCTTGTAATTTATGTTGAAGTTTAATAAATTTATTGATTGAATTCTGTAGATTGTCTTCTATTATATCTATTGAATTGTAAATTCTAACATACTTGATTTTGCTTAAACATAAAGAAAGCTACATAAATATTTGGTCAAATCAAAACAGTATAATATGCTGGTCAACTGTTTAGTGGCAGAAACTCTTATTTCTTTTAAGAAGCCTCATACACAAGATAGGCGATCAAGATCAACATTTAGTGATTGTCTCTGTGATCAAAAGGTTTAACCGGTTCTTTATTTATTTCACTTTTGATTTCACAACATAAAGAGATGGCATATATTTATAGCTATGCATAAATTGTGTTTACTTTAGGATAAAAATAAAAACAGCTATTATTCATATCAATTCTTTATTGATTACTTACAGAAATTAATGGTTCTTCAATTGGAATAATGCATTATTTTAATTTAATAGATTTATGCTTACAGTAGTACGATTGAGCTGCACTTTTTATTTCATCCTCACATCATAGGTAATTTTTCCAGACAAAATTCTGTATATTGAGCGCCACCAGCTACAACTTAATAAATTTATTGAGATGTTCATGATGCTAGATGATCACACTATTTCCACTAAATCTTATTCAGTTAAATATTTTAATCTGCATTGATATTACCTGTTTAGCTCTATTGTACTTTTATATGGCATTATTGCTGAGATTTTATATATTATTTAAACAAATTATTATCTTCATTGATTTAAGTTGTAGACTAAAACAAAATATCCTACTGAATTTTTACTTTACAATACAACATTAAAGTAGACGCTACTGTATTGTAATCTATGGCTACCGCAGCAAAATTTTGTAATATCGCCAATTCGCCATCTATTGAAAACTATATAGTAACACATTTATAACACAATTAATTCATGCTACTGCTAATAGAAGCGCTCTTGTCGAAAAATGTATCCGTACATTTGTTCGTAGTTACCATAGCATGACCCCATGGTCATTCATGACCCCATGGTCATTGCGAGCGCCCCTGCTAAGCCCTTGCCCCCAAAAGCAACGAACCGGGCTCCTGAGGATGGTTTTGTGACGGTGCAACGGAGGAAGCGCCGTTCACGAAACAAAGGACTGATGTGGCAAGGCACCTGTGGACCCCAACCTGTAGGCCTAATTCACGTAATTTCTTGACGCGCCGATCGTTGCGGTGCAGTTGCAATGAAGTTTACGTCTTAATGCAAAATGGTATTCTTGTAATTGTTTAGCTGCGCGTGAGCTGCACGTGAGCTATGCGTAAACTGCGCGTGTGCTGCGCGTCAACTGTACGTCAGTCGTATGTAATACTTTTGACATGGCTTTCAAGTTTTTGAGCCATTACATCAGTTAAATTTACCCACAGCGTGGCCACATGAGGGATATTAATTTACTCACTAAGTAATCGCATGGAATCGCACGTTTAACGTTTCACGTTGATCGGACAAACTGTCGTAGTGTCGTTTGAGACATCAAATGAATAGGTGAATACCGATCAAGTTGCGATCTGAATCACGCACATAAAACGCCGTTAAAACGCGCAGCAGTAGAATACTCTAAAGCGCTCGCGTGACGCGAACTTGACGCGAGCGTATCTGACAGCGGTTGTCAAAATTATGAAAATACGCAAGTCGCAAAGGGCTATTTTGATTGAAACTTAACTGCAACTGCACTGCAACTGAACTTATATAATTACGTGAATTAGCCTACTGAAGGTGCTTGCCACGTCTACGAACACTCCGGTGTACATCTCGCGCCTGCACTACACCACTGAGGCAAAGGATATCGCGAAGTACGTGTTCCAAAAGCTGAAGTACGTGCCGGGACTGCAGCTGCAGTAGGCTAATGCACGTAATTAAATAAGTTCAGTTGCAGTGCAGTTGCAGTTAAGTTTCGATCAAAATAGCCGTTTTCGTATTCTCGTAATATTGACAACCGCTGTCAGATACGCTCGCGTCAAGTTCGCGTCACGCGAGCACTTTAAAGTATTCTACTGCTGCGCGTGATTCAGATCGCAACTTGATCGGTATTCACCTATTCATTTGACGTCTCAAATTATAGTTTAGTCCGATCAACGTGAAACGTTAAACGTGCGATTCCATGCGATTACTTAGTGAGTAAATTAATTTCCCTGATGTGGCCACACCGTGGGTAAATTTAACTGATGTAATGGAGCAAAAGCCTGAAAGCCATGTCAAAAGTATTACATACGACTGACGTACAGTTGACGCGCAGCACACGCGCAGTTTACGTGCAGCTCACGCGCAGCTAAACAATTACAAGAATACCATTTTGCATTAAGACGTAAACGTAATTGCAACTGCACCGCAACTTGATCGGAGCGTCAAGAAAATACGTGAATTAGCCTACTGGAGTCGCGCCGCAACGTCAGTTTTAAAGCGTTCGTCGTGCGCGTACCCGACTGCTACCTGCACAAGGTGTTGGACGAAAGCTTTTGGCCGCAAGACGTGGTATTCCGTCGCTTTCGCAGACAAGTACCAGCCGAGCGCACTAGGGGATTGCTTTAGAAACGGGCCGATTTAATTAAGGGTTGAGAGTGTTTGAGGGGGAGGGAGCGGGAAGTGTTAAACCTCCCCCAATTACCTCCACCGCGCGCAAATGTCTAGTTACCGTGAAAAATTTGAAAATTGTTCATACATAACCTCAAAATTGTGACATTTTATATTATGACGCATAAAATCTGTTGTTTTGGAAGCAACTTACAACTGGGACGTCTCCGGCGCTGCGTCCTGCATGCACCCTGCGTCCTGCAAGCATCCGCGCTTGGATGGCATGGCGCTTGCGTTTTGTTACAGCTGGCGGAGGCTGCCCTCCCACCGCGCCTCCGGCTTTTTATAACCACTCTAGGGTTAGGGCATAAAGTACTGGGGAGAGTCGGGGTAGGCTAAGGAGTAGGTCAATTCAGTGGTCAATTTTTAAGAGCACTTTAACTTTGAAAAGCAGTTATTTAAAATTTCTGGCGCGACAAAAGTTACGTTTCATTTCACGTAAAAATAATATCTTTTACCAAATTTGGTGAAATAAAAAGATCATTTTACAATAAATGTTTTGTTACATATTATATAAATAATTAAAAATATATCATTGTATCACATTTATCAAAAAAAGACGAAACAAATTACTTTGGTATCATCGAAAAGGCGTTCCATTTTACGTGTTTATAAAAATTTCTAATAAAAAACTACGCGAGTGCGCAGGGTGGGAATGGTTCCGGGGGGTTGGAAAACCCACCCCTAACATATTTCAACCAGCACTAACCCCCGTTTCGATCAGCCCGTTTCTAAAGCCAACCCTAAGGTATTTATCTATGGACCTATGCAGCCCGAAATAAATTATATAATAACAATAATTGGTGGTATGGAGACTAAGACCATCTTAGTCTCCCCGTGAACATGGCTGCTGTAAAGCAACCGAAACGTCGGTCGGGGCAAATTGTAAACTTAAATATAAATAGTTTTAAATAAAATTAAATAGCATAGCAAAGTTCAATAATAGTAGTGTTAGAGTTTTCAATATTATGTAATAAAAGTGTTTAAAGTAAAATAAACAACGCGACAAAATCCGTATAAAGTGTTTAATTTCAATGTATAACATTTGCATAAACATATGACAATATTATGTTACAGGTATATTTCACTGCATCGGTAAAACAGTTTCCTGACTCGAATCTTCTGGTTTTCTTTTTATTTGAAGAGTGTAAATAACTATTGGTAACAAACAGTAAAAATGTCTTCTAATTGTAAAACACCTAAAAGTGGTGAGCGGATATTTCGTCATGAAGAAGGATACGAATGCGACAGCAAAATGCAAATACTGTTAGAAAAAATTCAAAACGTCTACACGTTTACGCGAAGGAAAGATGACGGCAACATAAACAAAATAGAGTAGGTATTAAAATTTTTAACCAATAAGGATAAGCGAGCGAAGCAACCTACTGTCCTACAGGCTAACCAGTTAGCAGAAATTATATATTTTATACATTGAGTTAATATGTAAGTACCTATTATCAAATAAATTCTAATAAAATTTTAAAATGCACTGAAAGCTTATGACGATTATTATTTTTAGTTTCATTTTTGTTTAAATTCAAAGTGTTGAGACATTTATATTGATTTTTTAGTTTTGTTTATTTCTTATACTAATTATTTTATTTAAAAAATACGAATAAATTGTTAATATGTGTCTCTTAGTTAAATTGTTATATAGAAAATATGCAATTTTACGAACAGTCGAAAGCCATAAATAGTTTCTTTTTCTCAATGTCACACCCCTAACTCTCGCTGCGGTTCAGGGTGCGTTTGAAACATGGGTTTGAACTGGAGTTCACAGAACTATACTAATAGCCTTAAACTAATAGTGACAGTTATAAAGTTCAAATAAGTCTTTTTACAACAAAACTAATTTTCTAATTATACCTTATTGTGTAGAAGTGATCCAGGGGTTCTTTTTTATTTTATCTTTAAGAAAGATCTTTTGAATAAACATCAAGTAATGCATAAATCTATACTATTCAATTCTTTATAAAACTATATGCATAAAATGATGTTGTGGGATTACAGTCACAAAAAAAATTAACATATGTTTTAAATCAGCATAACTTTTATTTATGTTTTTGTGGATTGGATCATTTCTGCAAAACACAGTCCATTTGTCGATACGAAAATAGCTACGAGAAATTTGAAATATGATACGATCATGTCGATATCATATCTTCAGATAATGACTGAATATGACCGATTCGGATATTCAACTGTACTTAATTGTTTCTTGGCGTAATTATGTACGGAAATATTTGCGCTGAATGATGGTCCGCCGTCCATCACTTCACATTCGTATGGCACATGCACGCTGCTACTAACTACCTATACTCCATTTGGTTAGGTGCTAAATATAAAACACATACGTTCCTGGATTGTATAGATTATGTCACATCTTTGTAGAAAGCTAGCCTTGTTCCATGCTCTGTAAGTTTGACAGACATTTGAATATAACCATGCTCAGTGAAGTAGACAAATAACCTATAGCATAGCGTGGACGCGCTTGAAACGGCAATCGTTTTTGTAAGTAGGTAATTATTGCAATCTGCCATCGTAAACTATACGATTTACACATAACACGACAAATGAAGGCTATTTCTCATTAGTGCACTAAAAATATTACAATATTAGCCGTAATTTTCCATATAGGACAGAAGATGCGATGCTTTGTCTCAGTTTTATTACTGCTTTTGTATATATTATTATAGATCTCACTTGCATATCACTTATTATAATTATGGCTATATCTAGAGATTGGTCCTTAATCTAAGCTTAGTGAATCCACACTATGACACGTAATATTTACTTACAATTAAAGATATATACCTAATAGAAACCTAATAGACAAAGCCTAACTGTCTATAATGCTGGCTAAGTAGCTACGTAAATGAGGAACAAAGTAACAAGTACACATTCATATCATTAATATTTTTAAGAGGGTAAGGATTAAAGATAGCAATTCAAGATTAAGGTTTAGAAAATTATAAAGGAATGTCTAAAACCTATTCTACACGGACGGGTCAACCGCCCGACTCAACTATGGTCTAGTCGAACTTGGTTGAGTTGAAGCCAAAATTGATCGCGTGTTCGATGGTCGGGCAACCAAATTGAATTGACATCCAAGCAACCCTGATAGTCAGGGCTGCGCTCGCAACAAAGGGCGAATAGAAGGCGTTGAGGTGGCAAACCAAACGTGTGGAAGCTTGTTGCCCGACCGCGCATATCCATTTTGATCAAGGTGTTGCACGAAGTGGACGCAAAATGGCGAGCGAGCGTGCAATATGGTCGGAATTTTTAGAACTATACAGACATCTTTCCTGTTTTTGGGACTTAAATTCTAATGATTATAGGGATAAAAAAACTCAATCATGAAAATTGCTGGCAGACAAGTTAAAAGTTCTTGAACCTGCAGATATTAAAGAAGTAAAAAAACGCATGGAACATACGCGTACCGCTTACAAAAGGGAAGTGAAGAAGGTAGGTAAATTAATATTATTATAATAGTACTTATGTACATAATAGATATGTAAGTAGGTATATAAATTAAATGAAGGTTTTATAGACAATCTTTTTATTAGATAGATAGACAGCATAGGTACTCTTTTGTGTATTTGAAAAGGGTGCCATCCACATGAATACTGCTCGCCGCTTACATTAAACTGAAGTTGTTTGCAACCACGCGATCGTATAGAACTGACGCGTCGTTTCTATAGTATGATTTCTTTTCATGTACTAAAAGCCCGATACTCAAATCTAATCACAACACAGCATAGAAAAAAAAGTTTGACATAAATCAAAAACAGAAATAAATTTCTCTTCTACACGCTTGCTTGTCCTAATTTTATAATATATTATGGTTTTTGTGATAATTTAAATAAAAGTGAACACTAGTTTGTTCAATTGACAGTGTTATTGTGATAATGTGATGTGTTCATAACAATTGAAATGGAGACAAATGCAAATCAGAAGGGTAAGTACTTCGCTACTAAGAAAGGTCTAACTCTTGTTTGTATATGAATAACTGTATCTTGCAAGACTTGCGACATGAATTTGGCTGACGTCTGTCGCCCTAAAGTTAGTAATATTTATGTTGAGTACGCAATTAATCTGCATTTATTTTTCATATGTTAGCAAGAATAAGTTAGTATGTTTCGGGCGTCATTTGACAAGAAATGGGCTTATCAAGTTTTGACGACTTCCTTATCGCTATAAATTTGGCGTGAAGTGGATTGAAATAAGCAAATCAGTAAGAACTTGTAGTTGATAGAATTTGCTAGTCTGCATATTCCTGTATAACAGTATGACTCACTTTATTGGTATTGTGATGTCATGTGCATGTTAAATACTTCTAAGCTAGACGTGCTTCAACTTAAAAAACAACATGCTGGGTTAGAATTTTTCTTTTTAGTCATATAAACTATGTAAATAATTATCACAATATTCATCAAAAGTATTATTGGTCACAAAAATATATTATGTATTTTAATAATTGTTTATTTGTATGTAGGTTATGTTATGATTTGAAAACAATGTTTAATTACATTAATGTCATTGTTGCATTTACTTCCTTTCTTCTTTTTGCATTTATCTTAGACTTGACTTACTTCATACATTAGTGTTTTATGCTAACATTATTATCTAATTAGCAACTATTTTATTTATAAAATAATAAATACAAAATAGTAGGCACTGAAATGCACAACAAGCATTTAGATAATAATTGATTACAGTTTTTATTACCATCTAATTTAAAAACTGTAACCAAGTACTTAATAATTAAAAAATTTAAAAAAATAATATTGTAGCTGGAATTAATTCATATTTTGGTTACTCCACAGTGTGATATCAAAATGTCATCATATTAATTAATGGCTAATAATATGTTAATAATATAATAATATGTTGGCAAATAATAAAGGTGATTTTATGTGTCAATTAATTATATATGTTGCGATCCTTAATTTAGCAACTTGGTATTTGCTAAGTTTAATTTTATACCTAATCATTGTCATTTATTTTTCTTATCTTTGCTAAATGTTATATAATATCAAGACAAATATTGCAGGTTATGAAATAAACTATACATAATTTAATTGTTACAAACAGTCCCATGCTTAGGATTAAAGTTAAGTTCTATTCATATACTTAAAAAATAGAAATCACATTTAATAATTGCCTTTATTTATTTGCAAGAAATGAAAAAAATGGGTCTTATTCGTGATAAGTATTTATAGGTAATAAATACTTATTGATTGCCCCGATGTTTCAACTGCCTTGCAACAATCATGGTCACAGGCTGACTGGTGTGAGCTCAGCAGCGCGTCCGTGAAGTGTGGGTTTCGGCAACAACCCTCACTTGCTCATTATTATTTATGTTTGAACTGTCCGTATTTCAACACACAAATCTCGAATATGTTATCTAATGTTATATTAAGTATATGTACAAATTGCGACAATCTAAAAGCGTTTATAATGAAAGTGAATGAAACATGAGAGGTATGCCAGGATGTAGCAACTGGAAGCCTCAGCCTCTCAATGTGGGTATCAGGTGTGTGTCTAAAGCTTGTGGTATCATATTATGAATTTTTACAACCCTTGGTATAACAAGTTTTCTAATGAAGTGTGTACCATATCATAGGTTTATACTCTCATACTTTAGAATAATGTTGGTTGGTTTATGAGAAACAATAGAATTTCTTTTTAAATAATGGTCTACAATATTCAAGTGTTGTGGTGCTACACATGGCACTGATATATTTATTTGAGATATAAGTCCTTAAGAAGCCCATCTTAAAACAGAACTAATATATACCATTTATTTATATTTATATTTTAGTCCTGTTTATTATTAATGTTTGTTTTATCATAATTATTTTGGAAATAGTTTGAAGTTACTTAGGTTTGCTGTTAGGTTATAATTATCTAACCAATGAGGTACTGTCTCAATATTTTTATAGGTGGTTATTAATATTTTGATAAGTCTTTTAACATCGTCAGAAAGTATACATTTGTGATGTTGTTCATGTAAATTAGGCATAATATCGGCTCTAATACACTACCCTGCGGGACGCCAAATTAATCAATCCTATATTGTGCTTTAAACCATTGTAACTTCAACACATGCGTTCTATCAGAAACTTTGTAACCACTTTAATGAGAGGATATGTCCTCTAAGTCTCACCTAGCACTGCTAATGTTGCCAAAAAAAGTAAGGCGATCGTTACAAGTTCGATCGCGTAAGATATCTGTCTTGATACCTCTATGTTTCATCACAAGGTGAACACGAACTCGTGTGAGATACAGATACCATGCACATTTCCAAATTTATACCTATTACACGTTAGCACATAAAATATACCTGAATGTGAGTGCAATGTAACTCTGCTCTCCGCTCACGAGAAATAAACATTGTGTTGTTTCTAAAGATTTCCTTTTTTATTGGCTTTGGTATGTGGTATCCTTCAGTCTGTGATAGAAGGATCTAGTCACAATCAATTTCCGAAATCGAATAACACATTGACGAACCCTAATAGCAATAATTGGGTTAGTCAATGCATTAATAAGAAACGCTCAGTGCGCGATAAAATATTGGCGAGATATTAGCATAATAAAACATATGACTTGTATCAAAATACATTTACATTTAAAAACAAGCCAAGTAGCAAGATTCATTTGTGAAGCATGTCATGCGTGATGAGTAACTGATTACATATTCAAGGTGGCTCGTTGACGGAGTGTTTTGTTGTAGTGTCCTGTATGGTGAACTTCGCGTACGACGCGTCTGAGTCCGACGAGTTGACGATCAGGCCGGGGGATGTGATCCGGGACGTGGAGCGGCTGTCCGGCGGGTGGTGGCGCGGCGAGCTTCGCGGCCGCCGCGGCATGTTCCCGGACAACTTCGTGTCGGTGCTTGAACACGCCAACTCTAGGTGAGTTCTGCAGTATGAAGTACGGACGTACGCTAAACAAGACACGACTGCGGCGCACATTCCCCTTTTGTATTTTCCAATATCCATACTACTAACATAGGTTGATAGTTCATATTTGACCGTATAAGACTATAAAAGTAGATGGCGTTGTCGTTTTAACGGTTACCTTCCGTATGCATATCATGTAGTAGGTAGATTTGATCACATCACCTACCGATAACGGGCGTCCGGAATTTCTATATTTGTGTACATACTTGTTTCTTTTAGGCGTTTCTACCATACATATTTTCCACTTTACTCATAATTAGGTCTCTGAATATTCGTGTCCGTAGGGCTTATCTTATCTGGTTTTATTTATAAATATTCTTAAATTTTCTAGCTTTGCTAATAAGTAAATGTTTTTTAAAATTTCCAATTCTTCCAAGAGAGTTTAAGTTTTCCTGAGACTTCTCGAGTTAAAACTCGGTGTTTTCTATGGTCACCACTGCTGAACCTGACTGACGGTGTTAGGTACAGCTGTAGCGAGCGTGCGGGTGCGATACCTTAACAAAATATCGCTCATTCTGTTGATTAATGGATCAAGCGTGTTTCTGTCAATTTGCGTCGATTTTATATAAATATATAACAGTTTATTAAAATCAACACTTTCTTTTAGTCATTAGTGCTGAGAATTTGGTCCTTATTCAATATCGGAGGCGGCGCCATCTGATAGCATATCTGATAGGCTTTGTTGCAATACATAATATATCAGATTCTTGACAAAATCGACGATGTATTGAAATAAAATCTGTATTGAAAATTTTAATTTTGTTTAGTATTAGTTTCAATTAAAATTGGCCCAGACCTATTTGAGGTGATTTTGCTATTTCTTATAGTTTCGTTTTGGCCATCCACGCATACTTGGGCAAAGCCTGTGTATAATAGGATTGGGGTAAGTAAGCGATCCTTGTCCTCATTGTAGCCAGTGAGTTGGCCACAGGAAAGATTAATATTCAAATCATGGCAAATAAAAACTTTATTAGATGATAAAGAAAATCACAATGTGCTAATCGTTAGAAATGTAAACCACGGTATCCGTTTAGTATAGTTATTCGGCTAGGTGCGGGATAAAGTTGTGTGATGTAGATAGATCGCGTGTTGCTTTGATGATAAGCAACAAACATGTTAAAATAAATTTGTTTATACTTCTCGTGTGTCCGTTTTGCAAATACCGGTTCTGCAGTGAAGACAGTAGTTTATTTTAATAGTCTTCTGGTCTTAAGTGTTTTCCTTTCGTCAAATCGCACTTTCGCTACACGTGTGTGAGATATCTTGTTATTTTGATTGTATAATATTTTCATTCCATATCACAGGTTTCTGGGTTTTACAGGTGTATATGTTTTTACGTATTTTAATAACAGTAATAATATGATTGCTTATAAAAGTGTTATGAGCCGCACGGGGAGCGATAGCAGGACGCCATAGAGCCTAAACATGGCTGGTTAATGTCTGCGGTATAACCTTACGTTTATACAAGAATGATGTACCTACATCACTCTTGTATAAACGTAAGGTTATACAGGATCACTACTACCCATTGATCCTGTTATATAACAGAATGAACATACATAATAATATACGGAATGGAAAACTTTTATTTACTTTGACTTGCCCCGGTGTTGAGTGTAAAAAACCTTGCAAGGTCGCGCCCGGTGTCCAAGTTGTCTAATATTTCGCTCGCATGTATATTGAGCTATATCGCCTGTAGGGATGGCGCAGTGGTTTAAGTGACGCCTCGCCACTGCCACTGGTTTGATCCTCACGCGGGACAAAAATCTACATACAGTTGTTTTGCGTTCTCCTTTGTTTGAATTTTTGTAAAGTACCATTTTATATTTTCTCGTGTCTCTCGTGACTCGAGTCGTTCGTGTCATTGCGTTCTTTTTTATACAGAATTTATTTGTGACTTTTCCCCTTAATCCCTAAACCAACATCGAGAACGTCATTAAGCAGGTGGTTCTTCACGCCTGGCCAGCCGTGCCTATTGTATAAGGTGCAAGGTTGCGTGGAGTACTGTTCTCATCTTTGGGATGGCTCCGGGCAGTACTTGCTGGACGCTCTCGACAGGTTACAGCGGCGAGCTTTCCGTATCATCGGAGAACCAAAGGTCACGAGTTCACTGGAACCTCTGCAACTCCGTAGGGACATTGCCTCATTGGCATGTTTCTACAGAATATACCACGGGGAGAGCTCTGAAGAGTTATTTCACCTTATCCCGCCCTCTCCTTTACTATTCAGAACAACGCATGCTGGGCTCAGATGTCATCCTTACACGGTAGAGTCGATTAGAGCGCCCAACACAAGTTTGGGAATTCTCTGCCAGGGCACGTGTTTCCTTCTTTTTTCAATACTGGGTCCTTTAAGCGGGGCGTGAAAAAGCACCTTCTCAGGCCGTCAAAGTAGAGACCTCAACATCGCCTCAGCTGCTATGAAGACGGTGTGGAGGCCATTTCTATTACACCACATGACTGCTTAACATCAGGCGGAGTGTGGTCATTTTGACGAGAAACATAAAAAAAAAGGATGGAATTGCCGATTTGTACTGAAAAATTTAAGCTCATTTTTCTAAGATGTACCATATTTATTTAATCGAAATATTAACCCTCATTATCTATACATTGCTGCCATCTAAACGGAAGTTTATTTATGCCTTTACGATAGAACTTCGTGGATTTAGATTCGATAAACTGTGTGAAAGCATTTTGTACTGCCTCCTGGGAAGAAAATTTTTATCACGTAGAAAATTGTCCAAGTCGTGAAAAATGTTAGTCCGTTGGAGCAAGGTCTGGCGAGTACGGAGGATAACGTATGGTTTCTAACTGCAGCTCCTGTAGAGTTACAACGGTTTCTCGTGCACTGTGAGGTTTTGCGTTATCGTGGAGCAATAATGGTGTAGATCGATACACGAGTCGGGGCTGTTTCACTGCCAGTTTCGCGATCATTATCATCGTCATCATCAGTAAACATCTGCTGTTATTGCTTGACCCGACCTGAGAAAGCTATAGTGAATAACACCATGAAGAGACCACCAAACAGTTACCATTACCTTTTTATTGGTAAGCTTTAATTTAGGGCACTGTTGCGGCGTTTGACCTGGGGTCAGCCATTGCATTTTTCGCTTATGGTTATCTTAAAGAATCCACTTTTCGTCACATGTAAAAATTTGGTCCAATATTCCTACATTTCTGTACCAATTCAACAAGGCAACACAAGTTTCGATACCCATTTCTTTCTGCAGATCAGTCAAATCATGAGGCACGAATATTTTTTTTTTTTATCTTATTGATTTCATGCAAATGAGCCAATATTGTAGGTAGGGTAATGTTAAACCATGCCGCTAATTCCTGGATAGTTTGACTCGGATCGGCTTCCACCATCTCCTTCAATTCACCGTCATTCTCCTGTGTGGCATCTTTTTAATTTATTTATTTATTGGACCATCTACAAAAATACACACAACTTAAAGCACAATACAAAAGTGTTAATTCAATATATTAAATGTGCACTCTCATTTACAGAAGGCCACAGCATGCAAAGTAAAAACGTACATACAGTTGGCGAAATTGGACAAAGTTACAAATAGTAAATTACTAATAATTAATTAAAATAATGAATTACAAATAATTAAATACAAATAACGAAATACAAATATGAACATACAAATAATGAAATACAAATAACGAAATGCACGTAATTATATACAGATAATGAAATTACAAATAATAATTATTATTATTCAATATTAAATAAAAAATTGGCTTAATCAATGGTATCAATCAGGTAACAATACAGGTGTTTTTTTAAACAAAGGTAAAGAGCTACTAATATCAATATCAGATGTGTCTTCCACGTGGTTCGTTACAAAAAACGCACGGTGCGTTCATTAGCAGTCTCCTCTTCAAACGCAGCATTGATGTTGCGAGCAGTTTCTGCCGCATTAGTTCCGCGTCGGAACTCGTATTCAAAAATGACTTGGATTTTCGAAGTATCCATCTTTTCCGTCTAAGCTGAATAAAAAAAACAATTGGAAGTCGAAAATCGAATGATGCACATTTTTAAAAGAAGAATCTTATAGGTATCATGTGAAAAAAGTTTCACTCGAAAATCTCACATCATGAAGGTTTATGTAAATTCAAAGTAGTTACCTATCTATTTCTATACAACGGCAACGTCATACTTTAACCCCTATTATTTAATTTATACATAGGATGTATGCATTGTAGTATATGTATTAGGGGAAAGCCATGTAGGCCGTCCCCACCCGAAGATTTTAGGTTTTAACTCAACATTCTAGAGCGCTATGTGGGCCATCGCCGTTAAGGGTAATTCATTCTTAATTCCTTCTGTCTTGACTCTTCCCATGCCTACTAGTAGTAACTAGTAACACGCGACTGGTAACCCCGTTTTTAAAAGCGGCTGCAGCGTGTGGTCGTCATGTATCATTAGGAGACCCGTAAGTTATTATCGTTGTAAAAAAGTAAGTCTGTTGACACGTATTGTAACAAGTTGATATATGATGATATTAATAAATGTTTCTTAAACTCTAAATTCTTATTATATGCCGACGATCTAAAAATATTTTTAACAATTAAATCTAATCATGACTTATTACTTCTAGAAGACCTAGATCGACTATCAGAATATTGTATTAGTAATAAATTATGCTTAAATACCTCTAAATGTTTCAATATTACATTTACTAAGAATAAAAATACATTTGAGAAGACACTCTCACTTAGTAAAGCCAGTCTAGCTAAAGTAAATGAAATTAAAGACCTGGGTATAACTCTGGACTCAAAGCTGCATTTAGACACACAAGTTGAAAAAATCGTGAATAAAGCCTTTCAACTCTTTGGATTCGTAATGAGAACAACCAAAGACTTCAAGCGCCCTGAAACCTACGTCCATCTTTTCAAACCCTTAATTCGTCCGCAATTAGAATACGCAGTCTCTATTTGGGATCCTCTTTACAACAAATATAAAGACAGAATAGAGAAGGTACAGCGGAAGTTCCTAAGTGCCCTGCACTTTAGAACACACCGAGGACACTTAACATATAAACAGTTATTAACAACCTATAAACTACCTACCCTAGAATCTAGAAGACTTCTTCTACAGACATTAATTCTTTACCGATTATGTAACAATGCTTTCGACTGTAACGCACTGACAAACAGAATCTGCTATATTGTACCAAGAACCATGCATATCCGTGAGGTTAGACAACGATGCCTCTTTCTAACGACTAAGTGCAGAACTAATGCCGGTCTGAGATCACCTTTGCGACGTATTGTTGATATTTATAATAAAATGTTCGAAGATATCGATATATTTGCCATGACACCACAAAACTTCAAAAAAACATTAATAAGGTGTATTACACCGAAATTAAATTAAATTATATTTATGTGACATAGTATTAACATAATATTGTCTTCTGTTTACGCGAATGTTATTCATTGAAATTAAACTACTATATCTCCCCGTGACCATGGCTGCTGAAAAGCACCCGAAACGTCGGGGAAAGTGTAAACCAAAAATAAATAGATTTAATAGTTTAAATAATTTTATTAGCTTATAAATTAGTCAAATAAAATCAATAGTAGTAGTAGAGTAATATTTTCAAAATTTTGTAATACAGTGATAAATAAACAACGCGATAAAATCCGTATATAGTAGTTTAATTTCAATAGTATTAACAGTTATAATTATAATGTATTTTAGTTAAGCATCACCTAGCATTAAGAAAACCTGTAAATTGTAATATGTGGACAACGTCGTTGGTTGTACATTTGTTAACCGTAGCTGTAATACCTACTAATCTAAACTTACACTGTATAACTGTTTGTTTGTTCCATTAAATAAATAAATAAATAAGTTTGGTTTTTACATTATTATGTCATTGCTCCAAAATATATAAATAAGCAGTTATTTGTTGCTTTTTCACTTTTAAATGTTTTTATTTGTATCAATATCACAATAGGCATGTCAAAGTTCAGGTACAGCAATGGAATTGGAGATTGATACTAAGGTCGTCGGTTACTATACAGTTAATATGTTTCCACGATGGCCGCTATGTTGGTCTAGACGCACACTTCTTACCGAACTGGTTTTTGCACCCGTATAACATTACCATGTGTGTCCGATATCTAGTTCACTGACACACATACATATTTATATTTTTGTGTTACTTCATTAATGTTTTTAATTTTTTTATTATTGTTTATTTATTTGTTACATATTTACTTACTTATTAACCGGGTTATCTAGCGTCTCGTAATATCACCAGGTTTAAAGCTATTGCTAAAATGGTATTCCATTTATTGAAGTATACCTAGTATCTTTAGCGAATATATATTTGTAAAAAAATAAAGAAATAGTTTGTTTTATATTTTACTGGACAAAGTGTTTCATATAAATACTTGTTGATTGGTAAAGAGAATTGTCATCGATGCACGTAGACTTTATTGCGGTACGTGTTATCTTTGAAGTGTCGTATATCAAATGACCAATCTTCTATGAATTATATTAAGCAATGTATAGCATAATAATCGTCCGTCGTTATTGACGCGGAGGCGTCTATAATAAAGTAGCTAGTAGGTAATTACCAAGTCAAACATTTCAGAAAGGTGACATTATTAAATGGTGATCGGTGCCATTCCAATGCCAGCGAATCAAACGCATATCACAACTACGTTTATACTTAGGTATATTGTTGACAAAGTTATTTTTCAATTTGTGCTGAGTGCCATACGTACGAAGTTATCCGTTTTAGTCATACGTTTGCTAACACAATCAGTGATGTCATTCGCGTAAATAATGATTATGTTACAAAATGCTTGACCAGTTTACTTGAGGTGGTGTTCTTTTAAATATGGTACGCTCTGATTATAACAAAGAATTCGTGCTGAAGATTGTCCCACCTTAAACGCTCACCCTGACTAATCCCCAACTATTCAAAATCTTATTATAAAACGTATAAACGAAAGGTAAAATGTAATGTTGATTAATGTGTGAGTTAGCCCTGTAATAGACTGGGTTCAGCGTTGGATTATTTGCATTGTCCGCAGTTATGTGTAAATGTACGTTTTATAAATATAGTTTCGAAGGTTGACTAAAGCCTAGAACTGAAGCTAGTTAAGCAGTAGTCCACGACCACTATGTCTGGTCCACGGATGTGTACAGATAACCGTAAGAGATTTAGTTCGAGACAACATCCGGGTGTCTGGCGGTCTCGGCGAAAGTCGCTCAATATCCAATTGCTACAGACTTTTAAATTATATTTTCGATTAGTACATAGAATAATAATGAGTGTGCGTGGTATCTAATCAGTTCGGATAACGCGATAAGATGCGCGGCTGCTAGTCAGTGTTTGTTGTACGGCCCTTGGCGATGTATTTTTATTTCTTTAGTGTAACTTGTGGTACATTATCAATATTGGTAATTTTACTAATAAATTGAAGAGGTATGTGCTTAATTAAGTGGCATTCGTTTGTATAATACATTTGATTTATATTGATTGTAATGTGAATAGCAGAGCAAAACGTAACGGTAATGTCCCACGGCGAATATGACATAAACATTTGAGTTGTGTTCTGTTGATATACAAAGTGCTTAGATACAATAATAATAACCAGTGTGGGTTCATTTGTAAGACAGTTGGGTAAGTACTATAATATTTTTTGGTGTCGGAGTCTTTTTAGTGTCGTAGCTCCCATACGAGACAAAGCTCATGAAAACTAGTTTTCTTCAGCCGCGACCTCTTTTGGTGTGGTTAAGTGCGCGTGGGAAGCAGTCTTTTTCTCGGCCGTAAATCGTTCCGTGCAGCCCTCGTAGAGTTGTTATGAATAAGTAAATACCACGGCGCAGCGCCACTAGAGTAGAGGCACTCGCGTGGCTCGCACTTGATTGCCCATTTTACATGGCTTCATAAACGTAATTTATAAAACAGGCTTTAATTTTCTTATTTTGTATACGAAACGAATTATTTAACAATTGATGTAATGCATGTTATTGTGTTCTACGGGACTCATGCCTATCAGTTTTAAATTATTTTGTATAATAATAATAATAGTGCTAATGGAGTCTATCATTATTTAGGGGAGTTTTGTATATTTATTAATGTTGTAATATAGCAACATTGTAAGGTATCAAAAATTAAAAGTACCATCACAGTTTTATGTGCAAAATAATTTTATTTTACCTACCTTCCTTCTTCCTTGCAATTAAATACCTACATAAAAAGTTAATATAGTTATTACGAAGCTGACAAATACAGGTAAATATATTAAACTAGCTGTCACCCGCAGATTCGCTCCCTTGGTTCTAAATATCTATCTAATCCAATCTTAGTTTTAGAGAAACCGTGCATATTGCCGCCGTAAAAAGCTTAGGGTACACTAGGCGGGCTATAAACTATGTATACAAAAACTGCTTGTCCGTTGGTGCGTTATAGAGCAAACACATTACATTGATTTTAGCAGCATTTTATTTTAAACTGAGTTTTAGATAAAAAGACACATCAAGACTGTTTACCTTAAGTTAAGTACCTAACCAAATAGAGTATAGCTATTTGTAATGTTAGTGAGGACCGGACGATATCAGATAGTTGCAATTTTGTTGTGTGTTAATCTACTTCGATTATCTTAATTGTGTTCGCATTTATCAGTAAGTATTCACTTTGTTCGCAATACAGTTCTTCTGGTGGATTCCAATTAAAATCTAGCACTATATGTTTAATATGACTACTGCAAAGATTTTAAGATAACATCCGAACGATCTTGATTTTATAGCTTCTTCAAAATAATAGGTAGTTACATTTGGTTCGTGTTAATTGTTTCGACGATTAGTCCATTGGACACGGCGCGCGGCGCGCGGCGTACTGAATAGTTTTGGATCTACGAAAATGCACGTTGAATATTTATTTATTTAGGAAATTGGGCAGCTCTAACCGGTTTAAGGTAATAATATTATAATTGGTTTTCATTTTCGGTTAATTTATGAGTTCAATAGTTATATAATATATAATAGTTCAGCGGTAGCTCAGTGGGGAGACCAACAGACTGCAATGCAGAGGGTATCGGGTTCGAAACCACGTCGCGCACCTCTGACTTTCGGAAGTTATATGACTTTTCGAAATTATGTGCGTATTGATTGACAATTATCACCTGCTCCGTGTCTCGGAGAGCACGTTAAGCCATCAGTCCTGGCTGCCATGAACATCTATGGCAGTCGTTATTGGGATGTCAGTGTCCTATAATATCCTGACACTGGTCTAGCCTTAGGGTATCGTTAGCCTTCGGGTTGTGGAGGTCAGGTGGCAGCCGCTCCGTGTAAAAACTGATATCCAGTCAAATCCGGTTAGACCAGAAAAGCCGACCCCCAGTGACTTGGGAATAATAAAGGCTAAGGAGAAGGTAATAGTTCTTTTCTAAAACTTTGACATTGTTGTATAATATCTTGTTTAACTTCCAACTACATAATAAATGTAACAGGTGATAATACGTACCTATTTATATGTATGTATAGATATAGTAATGTGCTGACTAAACTAGCTTCATCTCAGTTTGTGTACTCAGTGTTGATGTATTGTATGTAACTAAGTGTTGGGTGACGTTTGTGCAGATCGGCGGGCGTGCAGGGCCGCTGCCGCGCCGTGTTCAGCTACCAGCCGGCCAACCCTGACGAGCTGCCGCTCTGCGTGGGCGACGTGCTCGAAGTGCTGGGAGAGGTAACTACACCACCATATACTTGCACCAAACACTAACACCAGTCACACATGTGACCTCACTCTTAGTCACCGTTCACCGCAGATCACCGCAGTTCTACTTAGTGTACACGTACCACGACAGATCCGTGTACGGGTGGCCCAGTTATACTCACCGTCGAACTGACTTAAAGATAAATGCTTGTTCACATGTAGTGTAAGATCATGGGCTCGAGCATCAGTGGTCTGCCAAGTAAACGATCGCGGTTTATATAGGTATTACGCTTAGATTGTAGGTACATATTATTGCATATATAGACAGTAGCAAAGCTACACAAATGATTAGTATTGAAGCAGCGGCAGCCCAATTGACCAGGCATTGAACGTGCGATCTAAAAGTCGTGGTTTCAAATTGTCAACCTATTGCACTATCGACGTGAATCAACTCCTAACACAAACATAATATCTTAGCTGCGATTATCACGGATATTATAAATTTACTGCTACATCAATTTAAAAGTTCTTTCAAAGATATACTTAACGAAATGTAATTATTTTGTTTAAGATTAAGCACTAGTGGCTCTAAACAGGATTGATATAATTGTATCTTTTATGTATGTCAGCTAAATAATGTTTTAAAAGGTACTTCTAGATGATTTTGTGATGTTAAAGTATCTTTTTGTATAAACAAATATTATAATGTTATTTTTCTTTAACCAAATTGTGTAATATAATGTAGGGTGTAACGACTAAGGGTTGCCGACCGTGCTCTAAAATAAAGTATTGTACTTTATTTCATGTAGGTTTACTTTATAATCTGTATTACTAATATAAGACGCTGAAATCCTCTTTTTTACACAATGTTTACTATCATACATACCCATTGTCATAACCTAACAATTTTACTTTTTACTGTTTATATGTTGGTATCCTCAAGCCAAACTCTCGGACGTGAATGAAAGCTACCTCCACCGTTTTAAAAATTAAAATAAATGTACTCTGTTTTAACCACCGACGCAAAAACGACGGGTACCGGTGTGTGTGTGTGTATCTGCCTGTCTGTGGCATCGTATCTCCCGAACGGATGAACCTATTTTAATTTTGTTTTTTTTATTTGAAAGGTGAATTAGTCGGGAGTGTTATTAGTTATGTTTGATGAAAATCGGTCCAAGATGGGCGTCCAGGCGCCACAAAATGGCGGATTACATATTTTCCACAACTACCTTAATATGGGTATCAAATGAAAGGGCTTGACTCGTAAAATGCTATACACTATGATAAATTGCAAATCCAAGATGGCCGCCACCACAAAATGACCTTTTTTTTTTCACTACTCTCTCAATATGGGTATCAAATGAATTTTGTGTCAGGGGCCCTTTAAATTTAAATTTTTTTATAAGTTGATACCTACTTTTTATTTACCTTCTCTGAAATTAGATATGTTCTATTTCTTATAAAAATATTTAGCAACCCTAGTATCGAGTGCAACACCATGCAAAAATTAGTTTCGGGCTCCGACTCAAATCCGGGATCGAGGAAAAAATTATTGTCTTTTACCAAGAAATTCTAAATAGCAGCCCGGAGTTAGTAAGTTATATGTTACACAATTTTATGTAAAATTAAATGTGCAATATGTACGAATTTTTCTTAGATGGACCTTTACCTGAACCTAGCAGCTAACCGAAGTGTAATTTTAGTAACTTTAGTAAACTCACTACACAATAAACTTTGACGTTCATAAGCGTTACTTTGAATAAAATATAACTTTGGCTAACCCAAATCTTTTTAAGAGAAAAGCCAAGAACAGTCACCTTATTAGCGCGCTCTATCTAATTACGTTTATGTTAGCGCGTTCTTACATGACTAGTAGACGAAGACAAACCGATATTGATGGCAGACATAAATCAATTAACAACTGATCGATTGAAAATGTTTAGTTAATAAATGACTGCCCTTTTGTTTTCTGTCGCTCTCTATTGGTATGGAACTTATTCGGGCGCTAATACATTTCGGGAATATATTTTTATAACCATAGTTACGCATTATTAAGGGGAACTAAAGTAGCGACAGCTGAACGGATAAGGTATTAGCGGTCACTTCGGCAGTGAACCTACTCCTCGCACAAACATTCTAGTTTAGCTGGAGGAGGTTTTAACATTCGCAATAAAGACAGATTAGCATTATTTTAAATTATTCCAAGTTTTAAGTTGGTAGTATTAGCAGCTAAGATGAGCATGTTTGTGACTTGCGTTAGACAGCCGGACGGATAGACGATGCCGCATATAAAGATTCTGTGCTAACCACGTTGGCACGAATTCTTTAAAAAAAGACATATCTTTATTTTGTTTCGAGGCAGTGCCCAAGCATCTGGTAATCAGGGTTCAATAGACATCATCAATCTTTTTATTAGTTAACAAATTATGTAGAAGGTATGTAATTATGGACATTATAATAAATGACAAAATAAATAAAGAACCGTTTATGACTCAGTGTCGTCATTAGTTAGGTACCGTTTTCTAATTTGTATCACTTATCGTTCATATTAGTCGCTCCAAATTATTCGAACACTATAGACATAGACGTTTATATCTGTTAAATAATTTATTGCGACATAGGTGTGTAGACTTGAAGCCTGACGACTGCTCTCATTAGTGCATTCCGAATAATCATTGTAGATATCAAATACGATGAAAAGTGGAAATAACAACATTCCATACTGTTAAGGATTGCGAAGCTTTTGTTAAGTAATAAAACGTAAAAAGTGTTGATTATCTATTAGTTCGATATCGTTGAGTGATCAAGATTATTGCACAATCAAACTAGCATTCAGCGAGGATATAAAAAAGAACGTTGTTCAGAGTGAATATTGAAGTCGGCGCGTGGTTACGGAGGCTGTGTTGTCGCAGGTGGAGGAGGGCTGGTGGCAGGGCCGGCGCCAGGGTCGCGTGGGCGTGTTCCCTTCCAACTTCGTCGTGATGCTCGACCCGCCGCAGCCCGCGCCGCCCTACGAGCCCGCGCCCGCACTGCCGCCCAAACCCGGTGAGTCACTGCTCGCTACTCACTACTCACTACTACCCGCCGCAATCATTACACACTGCACATGCCACGCACATCGCGGCACATAAATACACAACTATGAAACACACATTAATAAATGCAAGAAAATTGCCACTTAACATAACAATTTGTCCTTCAATAAGTAAGCTTGAAGTCATACATCGTGCCACAACGTTAGTAGATACGTATATACGATGTGCTTGATATTGTCACACGGGTGTGATTCATATTCATAAAGTTGATATATTAGTAGTGTGTCGAGGCCGTGATGTGATGTGATGTGGCGCACTCGTCGATGTGTTGCGGACGGTGTTTGCGTTAATAGAATCAATGAGATCGGACCGCAGGGGACGAATCGCTTATCATTGTGGCGGATAGCTTCCGCTCGTGTTAAGCCGCGCTCGCTTCCATATTTGCGTGTGAATACAATTCATGTTCGATATCATCTCGATTCATTCTGTAAGTATCTTAATAGTTCTAATCGTGATCAGTCACTTTATATCATGTTAGCGTATTTTTAGTCATTCTGTGCGAGTAGGTATACATAATAAATGATATATCAATATTTCATCAGTTTTCATATTATAATACGATTGCATGATTTAAGTTGTAGTGTTAGATATTTGCTTACTTACTATTTGTTTATAAAGTTTAAACCCTAGGCGAGATGTATCTGAACCTTGTATCGTAAACGCGCCGAGTTAAACCTTTAGATATACTGTTGATCGATATCGATACCATTCGATCTACCTTTGTGTACATGCTAAAAAGCTTTTCTCTATAGCGTGATAATATCAATGTGAGTCGTCTTGCATAGGTATTATAACGCTGTGGTACGAATAGTAGTAAGGTGGTAACGTGTGTGTGTGTGTGTGTGTGTGTGTGCGTGCGTGCAGTGCGCGAGCAGTGCCGCGTGCTGTTCCCGTACAGCGCGGTGAACGAGGACGAGCTGTCGCTGGCCGAGGGCGACGTGCTGACGCTGGTGTCGCGCGACGCGCCCGACCGCGGCTGGTGGCGCGGCGAGCTGCGCGGCCGCGTGGGGCTGTTCCCGGACAACTTCGTGCAGCTGCTGCCGCCCACGCCCACGCCCGCACCGCCCACCGCCGGTAACTATACGCCACTTACTTAGACATTGTCCATATATACGTATATATTGTTTCTCAAGGAAACGAGATTCGGTGACAATATAAAGTCACCGCCGCATATTTTTTGAACTAAAGTATCATCATCTCAGCCGAAAGACGTCCACTGCTGGATATAGGCCTCCACCAAGGTTTTTCACACAACCGCCGCCAACCGCTTCCCGCGACCCTTACCAGGTCGTCGGTCCACCTTGTGGGGGGGCCTACCCCTACTGCGTCTTTCGGTGCGTGGCGCCACTCCAGAACCTTTCTGCCACGACGGCCGCCGGTTCTGCGCGCTATGTGCCCTGTCCGCTGCTACTTCAGTTTGGCTATCCAAAGAGCTATGTCGGCAATTTTAGTTTTGCCTGCGTATCTCCTCCTTTCTGATTCGATCCCGCGGGTTAACTCCAAACATAGGCCACTCTATCACCATCTAAGTGACTTTAAACCGTCTGATAATAGTGAGCGACCAAAGTATCACATGCCTATATTATTATATTCACAAAGGGTAGGCTGAATTAAGTGTACTGCACCTACATATCGCCACCTATGATTTTAGGTCCCACGTGATGAGAGGCCTATTACCGTCTGCTGAGCGTAGTTTCGGACTGAGTACTGTTATATGAAAAATTCTTTACAGAAAAAAGAAAATCCAATAACATTATGCTAGATGCGGAATTCGCATTCCAGACCACATGTATAGAAGTTACATTCATAACTGCTGCGTCACCTAGACAATCACTAAGCCGTCTCAATGCCTCATAATGCATCAGAAATGTGTAGTTACCATAAACATTTGCATAAACATCGATCTAAAGCTGTGAGTATTTACAACAAACAACTGTCGATGACGAGTGGCTCCATGCTTTCTCAATTACGCGCTAAAATCATACTATTTATTATATTTGGAAAAATTTCGTCCAACAGTAAGTGAATAGGGGACGATTGATATTTTTACCCGATTCTATAAAAAATTTGAACAACTTTAGACATGGCTGGGTTATGATCGTCAGCGAGAGTCTATAGATGGGCACCACAGGCTATCGAAAGAAAGCCTTTCCTAAATATTGAAAATTGTAAAAATACTGCACTTAATCCTCTTAGAGGCCGACCCATGTTAGCTCTAAATTATTGTTTTAGAGCGATTTCTATGATAAAATATTTATTGTTTGGGGAGTTAAATATAACATACTAGTTTGTTGCATGAGGTCAATAAACATGATTCCCCTAACCTCCTCCATGGCCCGCCGCCACAATTATAGAGACTATATTTAGAACTGAAGGTGCAGTAATAATAATCTCATTATTTTTATTATACAGCTGTTATGTTAATGTACACAAAAAGCGCACCTGTTTAATGGCATTTAAAATATTTCGTAAAATTCCGACAACAAACTGTGCATTGCGGCCATTCGCCTCCCTCCAATCACGATCATACATAAAGGACAAAACATTTTACAACTGTAAAATGTATATTTATTAGTCATCAATATATTAATGATTAGATTCTGGTTGCGCGGCTTTGTCCACGTGGATCCCACGGGAACGCATATTGCGATAATAGTACTCTACGTGTTTATTTAGGAGTCTCTAGGATGTCCGCTCTGTATAAATATGTTCTCCAGACAGTAATTACACTCGCGAGCAACCAAATCGACTCAACCCTTCACTGCGCACACCTACACCAATTTCACAAAAATTACACGTGGTATTTATGATAACAGTATGTCATCGGAAAGCTTAAGATGTCAGCTTTAATTTGGTGTCATTATTATTGACATCCAATCATTATTTTTGTATTAATAATTTCTGAACGTAATTGTATGAAAAAAGGGAAATTTAGGACTAAAGGTCGGGTGTTTTAAAAATTTTACAACAGAAATTAGAAATACATACAAACATTTATTAATTTAATACTTGGTATTACCCCCCCTAGCTCTAATTATAGCTTACAGTCGGTTTTTCATCGACCTTATTAACGATGGTCTCTTTAGGAATGCCGTCCCACTCCTCTAATAAAGCTGTCTTCAGCTCTTCTACGCTCGAAGGGACTGGGTTTCTGGCCTGTACGCTTCTTTTGAGCTCATCCCATAAGTGCTCAGTGGAGTTCATGTCTGGACTGAGCGCAGACCAGTCCATTGTGCGTATTTCGACTTCGTTGTCGTGCATTAACACGAAGTCTTCGTCAACAAACCCTGCGTAGGGAACAACATGCTCCAATAGTATGTTGGTGATATACCGATTAGCCGTTGGTCCGCCTCCTCGGCCTCCTCCAGGCACAAAAACAAGCTCAGTTTTTCCTTCTAAGGAGATCCCAGCCCACATCATGCAAGAACCTCTGCCGTATGCAACTGTTTCAGCGAAACAGTACTGCAAATCGTTCGCCCGGATGCCTGTAGACCCGGCCTCTCCTGTCACTGCCATGCAGACACATTCTGCACTCGTCAGTGAACAGGACTGACCGCCATTGCGCAATGCCCCAATCGAGATGTTCTCGAGCAAACTGGAGGCGCGCTTGTCGATGGCCTGCAGTCAATTTAGGGCCCGTCGCAGGCCTTTTTGGAGTTAAGTTAGCTTCCTTCAAGCGTCTTCTTACTGAGAGGTTTTCGTTAGCAACTCTCAGAGTTGCGAGCGGTGAGCGGCTTTGTTGCTCCGGTTCCTATCTGGTGAATAAGTAGTGTCACTTGGGCACGAGGTAGCTAGATTACGAGAACCAGATCTCTGAGGTTAGGGTGGAGAGTCGAGATTTGGGGACAAGTCCTGCCTATAACTGGTCTCGGAAGGCGCTCTCGGGCACTGGAAGGTACAGCGGCTCCCACTATTAAAACCTAAACGGTTGGTGTCGGGGAACGCTATATCATAAACTGGACTAGTCGCAGGGAGAGGGGATGTCCACTCGCTGACAGCCACCCCTCGTACACGTCTCAGTTCTTGCTGCACATCAACAGTCGTTATAATTTTCTGTTAATCGTCCGGTATAATTTTTAAACTATTATACCTATCTATTTATTTTTGGTTTACACTTTCCCCGACGTTTCGGTTGCTTTTCAGCAGCCATGGTCACGGGGAGATATAATAGTTTAAATAATTTTATTAGCTTATAAATTAGTAAAATAAAATCAATAGTAGTAGTAGTGTAATATTTTCAAAATTTTGTAATACAGTGCTAAATAAACAACGCGGTAAAATCCGTATATAGTAGTTTAATTTCAATGAATAACATTCGCGTAAACAGAAGACAATATTATATCAAAAACTTGTTATCTAACGTACCGTTACTCTATGACAAAAAACAGAAGGTAGGTACATATAACATAAATATATCACCATTATCCTCTTTATGAATGAAATTGCACTGCAAGCTATCCGGAATAGTTTTACTTCTAACTCATAAAGAATTTTTATAACTTTCTAAATAAAATAAGCTAATATGAATAACTAAACTAGTTCTAGAACGTATTTACCACAATGGTACCAAATAGGACAACTTACCACAACTTAATTAGTAAACGACTACCACAGCCTAATGACTGACTAATGCCAATGTCATCATTACTTATATTACAAAGTTAAATGATCATTGTCACTATCAATTGTGCATTGCATTTTATTGAGACATCAGATCGATATCGACTTAGATAACACACTTCACAAAGATTAAATCAAAACTGGCACTGTGAATACAGCACTATTTATAAATAATGCGTTATATGTAATAGTTGTGTTGGGTGCCACTTGCCACTAGGCTTGCAACTGTTGTTTGATGAATTCTCTTTCATACTACCGCGACCGGACACCCATCTAGAGTTTATGTGTGTGTGTGGGTACCTATGCGTGGGTATTACTTTAATTACTGTATTACATTGTAGTAGTATTTAAGAGATCTTGTTTCTACATAGTTGAGAGTCGATAACCGTAGTGTCCACTTCGTACCCCGCGGATAGCCAATTGGCTGTTAAAAATTGGATATTGAGTAACCTAGGCGAAGGAATTGAAACCTGTGTTAAAGGGCGTCACTAAAACTGGAACAATACTGACAGAGGTTCGAGTGGCCGACCCTTGCCACGCCGCGGCCTAAATCTGTCATACATTACGTTAGCCCTTAGGGAATTCTCTCCCGTACATTTTGTTCTGCATGGATTTATAAAATATATAATAATATCAGCCCTGTATTAAACTGTCCCACTGCTGGGCACGGGCCTCTTCTCACTGTGAGAAGGGTTAGGCCATAGGTCTAGTCCACGCTGGTCTAGTGCGGATTGGCAGACTTCACATGCATATCATTGAGAGCATTATGGAGAATTCTTAGACATGCAGGTTTTCTCACGATGTTTTCCTTTACCGTTAAAGCAAGCGATAATTAACTATTCAATACGCATATAACTTCGAAAAATGAGAGATGTGCGCTTTGGGTTAGAACTAGAGACTTCTGCGTGGCAGGCCAACGATTTCCCCCTGGGCTATCACTGATTACGTATATATTTACGTATATTTAAAATATAATGGGAAATATTTAAAAAGCAATATGTTATTTTTCTTTACAGAATCTATTTTCCTGAAAATTCGCTATATTAATTAAATCGCTGACGATTAACAAAGAATCCGATCTAATAAAACTTCTCATACCTACTCTGTTTCAAATACGAAAATGTAACATGGTAATTAAACTTAGTTTTGTTTTTGGTTATGTATGTATATTGATCCTCACGCCTTAGCAATAAGGAAGGACCATGCCATCTGGGTTTTACTTTTCAGATCATGAGCCTTAACTACATTTTTTGTTTTTCTTCTTTCTATAGTTTCTGTTTTGATCCTAAGCCCTTATTTTATAATTTGTTTGTACTGTTGATCGGTATTATTGTGATGTGTCAATTGAAATGGTCACTTCACTATTGCTGTTCAACGATCTTCTGTTAAATGGGACTTCGTATTTGAAACAGAGGATAAATATCGATTATTAAATAAAATATGGTCTGTTTTCAGCGCATGAGTTTTTTTATTAAATCTGAATTGTGCTAAACCTGCCATGAGCTGATTATGATATTTATGAGCAGCTATTAATCAAGGGAGGATTAAATAAACAAGTCACTAAAAGTATATATTGTAGTGTGATTAACGCGGTGACGACATAACACGCGCGCCGACGAGTGCCACAGAACTGCACAGCTCTTTAATCCAAATGTATACAGGATCTAGTATAAGTATCTAACATAATATACTTCTGATTTAATCTCGATATTCAATTAAACCGGAGCATAGGTTCGTAACATTCCTGGGGTCGTAACACGGCCGCGCGACCCACCTGTAGAAGGTGCCCTGGGTGGAATACAATCATGATGTGAAAACGTCTTTAGGCGCGTTGAGCACTTTTTGGGTGAACAAAAATCATTGGACTCGCGTCATCGCCACCGAACGCTTTCCATGAGCTATATGTATAGTATGTACTGTGTGTATATGTATACTTTTTGGATGAACAAAAATCATTGGACTCGCGTCATCGCCACCGAACGCTTTCCATGAGCTATATGTATAGTATGTACTGTGTTTATATGTATACTTTTTGGATGAACAAAAATCATTGGACTCGCGTCATCGCCACCGAACGCTTTCCATGAGCTATATGTATAGTATGTACTGTGTTTATATGTATACTTTTTGGATGAACAAAAATCATTGGACTCGCGTCATCGCCACCGAACGCTTTCCATGAGCTATATGTATAGTATGTACTGTGTGTATATGTATACTTTTTGGATGAACAAAAATCATTGGACTCGCGTCATCGCCACCGAACGCTTTCCATGAGCTATATGTATAGTATGTACTGTGTTTATATGTATACTTTTTGGATGAACAAAAATCATTGGACTCGCGTCATCGCCACCGAACGCTTTCCATGAGCTATATGTATAGTATGTACTGTGTGTATATGTATACTTTTTGGATGAACAAAAATCATTGGACTCGCGTCATCGCCACCGAACGCTTTCCATGAGCTATATGTATAGTATGTACTGTGTTTATATGTATACTTTTTGGATGAACAAAAATCATTGGACTCGCGTCATCGCCACCGAACGCTTTCCATGAGCTATATGTATAGTATGTACTGTGTTTATATGTATACTTTTTGGATGAACAAAAATCATTGGACTCGCGTCATCGCCACCGAACGCTTTCCATGAGCTATATGTATAGTATGTACTGTGTGTATATGTATACTTTTTGGATGAACAAAAATCATTGGACTCGCGTCATCGTCACCGAACGCTTTTCATGAGCTATATGTATAGTATGTACTGTGTGTATATGTATACTTTTAGGGTGACCAAAAAGCGTGAAACTCGCGTCATCGTCACCACATGCTACTTACTTAGTTTTCACTTCTATCGGCAGTCCCCAAAGACTGCCCCGCTATTTTTTAAAGTTGTTCGAATATAACTACGTACTAGTTTCAGTTGCATATTTCTTGTTAACCCATACGACTTAGATATCGGTGCACACTGCACAGCAATAACGTCCAACAGAGCATCAGAGGGCTCATGTGAAGTATATTGTCGAAGTGCGCCGTTGTTGTTCTGTACCTACCACTCTTAACACATAGACATATAGAGGAAAATATTGAACATATCGCTACATAGTATATCCACATGCACTGTTCGAAACAATACCATGCAGTGATGCGCAGATTCATATTCAAGTCCGCGTGGAGATGATGCAATAAACTATTTCCGTACCCTTGTACAAACTGTACTAGTAGGAACACAACAGCAAAGGAAATCAAGGGAACACACCGTGACTAATCTGACACAATCAAGTAAGACGTACTCGTAAGCTATCAGAGTGGACGAGGAAATATTCATAGCTTCGTTTATAGGAATGGGATGGCCATTCACTGCTCAAAATACACAATGTGTAGATAATAGATGAATTGCTGCTCGATTATACTTATGACTTACTTTTTACTAAATTTATATTACAGGTACATAACTAAAGCTGTACTGTTCGTTCATCTACTGTATATATACTATAAATACCTACTTGTGCGTCGTGTTACCCGTACGGGGCACCTGCGCATGTGTCTCTCCTCGGACAACAGATACAACCCGCGCGAGTGCCTTAACATGCACATGTTACCCGCCTCGTGTTTAAGGCTCAAATGTATCTACACTCGCGAGCAACCAAATTGACTCAAGCTTTTACTGCGCACACAGTATACACCAATTTTAAAAAATCTTCACTTGGTATTTATGACAACAATATGTCATTTGAAAGTTTTAAATTTAATCCTTCAATGAGCATCAATACCCTTTAAAAAAATAAGCTCTCGACTTGCGCTACTTACCCCGCTATAAAACCCACCCACAACTGGCTACTCTTATCAGACGCTTATCACAAGTTGAACGGTACACATTTCTGTGAATTGTATTCATTTTTTTTTACGAAAATATGGATACCACACCTGAAGAAGCCGCTGAAGTTGTTGCCCTGTTGCAACAAGGGCTAAGTCAGGAACAGTCGCTGCCCAGCTTCACTTGAGCCAGTCTGCTGTATCCAGAGTATACAGACGATTTCAGGAGACTGGTGCCTTCGATTGGAGACCAAGCACCAGCCACCGCTGGTGCACTTCCGAAAGAGACGACCGTTGCATAGTACCAAACTCGTTGCGCAATCGGCATCTAATCTCATCTCCCCGTGACCATGGCTGCTGAAAAGCAACCGAAACGTCGGGGAAAGTGTAAACCAAAAATAAATAGATAGGTATAATAGTTTAAAAATTATAAATTAGTAAAATAAAATCAATAGTAGTAGTAGTGTAATATTTTCAAAATTTTGTAATACAGTGCTAAATAAACAACGCGATAAAATCCGTATATAGTAGTTTAATTTCAATGAACAAGTTTTTGGTTTTAAACATTTGATAATACCTGCTAAACGTCTCTGCAGTGTTGGCGCGGTCACCCACTTTATCACAATCAACACGCCGATGATTGACTATCATCAAATCTCAATATTCCTTGTGTCCTCTCACAGCGAAATAGTGATTGCGATCATTATAAAAACTAAAGTAATTTAACTATTTCCTCGAGATATTTCGGATAGTAAAATATTGACTCTGTGATGAGACTCTGTGATGGGACCCGTTACGCAGGCTATACCTATACTGTAGCCGGTTAAATGTGTGGAGCGGCCTGACGTCGAATAAACTTTCATTCGATATCTGAGGCGCGCGTGTGTGGCGCGCCGCGGTGCTGGCCGTCCGCGGTCCACGTACACCTCAGTCATGCGGTGACAGCGCTATCGCTGCATTGTTCTCTTGCGTGATCCTCGTTGCGTCGACGTACTGCGTAGTCTGAGCGACTTACACACGGCCGGTTAGATCTGGTTGCGCTTTCAGTTAGGAGCCCGTCTCGGCCGACCTTTCTCGTGTATAGCTGTCGGCACTTTGTTACGTATTTAATTAACATTCGTACAATTTATTAAATCTATAAATCTTGCAGCAGACTTACTCAACTCGAAGCTAAACTGGGATTATTTCGTATCAATTAATTTACATATTCGTCTGCATAACTTCATCACGTGTCACACATTTCCATACGAGCGTAACTGTCACGTCATACGGAAAACGAATTAAAATATATTATTGGACACATGATGATCATCGATCACAATCTGTCTAATGTGATACTAATTATGCCGAAGATTGTGGCCGCTACGAATTCTCTCCGAGTAGGTAGTTAGCGGCCCGATGACAAACATCTGATGTAATGCCCGCACCCACCTTAAATTTATGTATGGTAGTTTATACCGCTATACGTAGATATATGGCAGATACTGTTTTATACAATTATCTGACGTGAGCCGACGTCGAACTTAAACCCCTTTTTACATTAAATCATCGATAGTGTTGTTAGACTAAATATTCTAACAACACTATCGATAATATAATGTAATAATGTTCAAACTGAATTACGATAATTTTTATATTACATAATTATATATATATATTTGAAATTGTTTTAAGTGTTCTTAAAACATATCATCTAAGGCAGAAATATATGTAGACAACAACACAATATGACTTACCAAAATAGCTTTACATCAGTAGAACCTCTGGTTCTACTGATGTCAATCCGACTTCAAATATTCGATAAATAAGTTTAAATTAAGTAAGGGTAAAATTAAAGTTCAGCGTAGTACTTAGCTTTGGAGTAGGTATTACAAGGTTAGCTCTTTATTAATAATAATTAATAACACAACTAATGCTCGGTTTTTATATTAGAACAAAAATATAATTATTTAGGTCATCAATCACCATCTATACCTAAGGTTATTCTTAGGTAAGACTCTGTAGGCTTATATCACAGATCTTCTATTACAGGGTACAGGCGGGTCCTGTGTCCACAGCTCGTCTGTCAGAGATGTGTACGACAGTACCTAGAGTTTCGTGCTCTTCGAAACATAGAAGCGCGTGACTTTTTGCAAATGTTACATACGAAAGAGAAGTACTAAAAATCAACTGGCACGTACACATTAATGGTCAGAATGAGTCATAGTATTGTCTTTGTCTCATGTACATTGCTGGTTATAGTAAAAACTACGCGTTATAGTCATTAGTTATGTTAGAACATTACGGGCTTCAGCATTTGCTTTTAAAGATGACGGCTTTGTTTAAGTCTTCCTAATACAATTCATTTATTTAGGTTTGGGATAGGCAGTACCTACTACTCGTTGTTGAAATGTTGGAAAAACATCTTGTACAAACAGCTTCTGTAAGATTATATTTTCAAAAGAAACCTCTCTACATCCATCGACAATAATGATTTTGTTATAATTCCTAATTAAATACGTAACTACATATACTTTCTAATGAATGCGTGTTGATATTCAATTTGGTGTGTAATGCGTACACTCCCTTACATTCACAAGGTTAAACTAATAATACCGGTTTATTAAATATTAAATAGGCGCGATAATCTGGCTGACGTAATCTATGTAACTTGTACAAATGCAATCGTTTCACAAGACACGCAACGTTGTGTTATGAATATCAAAACATTCAAACGAGATCTGTGATTCTGTACCACGCTATTCGGGTTAAATGGTCGCTCTTAAACGGTTCACAGTGTTAGAAAATGCATGGCTCGCACAAATAAATTAAGACATCGATAAGATATGAGTGGCATTAAGTGATTGATAACGTTTACGTGGAAATTATCGACACTGCAATTATGATTACAGTCACAGGGGCGTGGCCCACGACGAAGACGTACAACTTATCCAGAAGAGGATTTATGTACTCTTTCTGTCTATGTCGCTCTTTCTGTTAATCTCTCAAACAAGGCAACTAATAGAAGATTTTGCTTGGATACAGTAGCAATAAAAATAAAACAAGTAGATATTTTGGGTCGTAGACCCGTAGTACATATTATATTAAAATTAAATAATCTTTTAAATCGTATATCTATTAAAGGATTTTATAATGCAAGTTCCACTTATTTGGTATTTTGTATTAACTAGTTACACGATTCAATAGGAAAGCAATAAAACGAGTCATTAATGAACGCTAAGTTGTCCACATGACATAGTCGAGTCAAAACAATAACAGTGAGAGGCCGCGTGGAGCGTCACAGACCAGACACCAGCAGTGTGCTGGGCAGTGAGCGCTGAGCGCTGAGCACACACAGGCTGTTGGTAAACACGCCGCCCACTGCAGTTTAGTATTCGAAGTTCTGCTATTGACATTTCTCATGAAGGTTGCGAGCCGAGTCGTGATTTTGCGTAACTTGCCACACCACGCTTGTCTCGACACTGTCTTTTTATAACTAGTTGCCTCACTATGCGCGTTGGTGTAACACCAATGTTGCTCTGTGCGCCATTCATTTCCTCGTATTTGTGATTTTCTAAATTGGTTTTTGAAAGTGAGTCGATTATTTAAAAGTGACTTTTTGTGCACTTTGTTAACTACATACCTACTAACTCTTTGTTATAGTGCGGCTTTGTTTGTGTTATAAAAGTATAATATACCTAGCTGTTATCATATTTTATCGGTACTTTATGACATCATACATTAAAAACCTAGTAGGTATCATCGCTTATTAAAGTGTATTAGTTTATTATGAAATTATAAAATTCGTGTAAGTGTTTAACAACTATGGATACATTGAGTACACAGGAAAATGATTTCTTTTTAATAGATAGTAATTAAAAATAGTAAGTGTTTTATAAAATCACGAAATAATTTTCCTACTTCAACTAAGTGCATACCTATTAGTAGCGATAGTCTAGTAAGGTAATCCTTCGACAGCCCCGCGAATAGTAATGTATGTTAATGATCGCTTGCTTTAACAGTCTAGGAAAACATCGTGTGAAAACCTGCATACCTGCGAATTTATTCTCAAAAATGTAGGCTGACAATCCGCACTGGGCTAGCGTTACTGTACCTTTCTCACACTGAGAAAAAGCCCGTGCCCAGCAGTGGGACCGTTTATAAACACTATTTGTTTTAATTTATTTAAACCAAGTTTATAGTTATTAGTTATGCACCTTGCCTGATGTTTAATGCCTTGCCCTAATAAGATAATTTTAGTGTTTATTATTTTAATTGATATATTTAAATCAACATTTCATAGGCTGTATATAAATAGACCGTTGTTTTGGATTCCTTTAATCCGTAAATTGTGGTCCACATGAACATAACTAGGAAATGTGTATGTCATGCACCTAAATATATATAAATATAATGTTTAAATCTGTCTATTATACATCGAACCTTAGGTTTAAAGAACTCGCGTCGGTTGAGTGTGTATGGTTCAGTCAGAAACGGCTGTGCCTTCTGTTTACCAACATGTACCACCGATCATCACATGATTATGCTAATAACTTACCCGTATTGTTCTATTTAGTTACAGCGAGCGTTTTTAGAACGACTATTATTGTACACTGTTTAAATGGTACACCTCGCCTGGCCAAAGACTAGTCAGTAAATATACCTACGCTTTTACTTTCAGTGGCGCCAGACGTCGAGGACAAGAAGCCAGATCGACCAGCGGCCAAAACCACCAATGCTATCTATCCCATCTTGAACAAGTACTCAGAGAAAACCGCCTCCGTTAAAGAACTCACCACATCTAAAATAAGGTATGTAACATGTTTGTACACCACACATCACTAACCTGCACAAGGTATATATCTGAGGCTCACTCCATTTCATGTCGCAGCGCAGATTTTGATGTGCGCCACTTTGATCTACACAGTAGGTAGTTAGTACTTGTTTCTCTTATTGATAGTATATTATTAAACTTTATCTGGAACAACGACTCATGGTGGATGTATAGATATATATTATTATGTTATTTTGTCGTGCACTATTTGCCTATGGAATACAGTTTTTATTGCACAGTGGCAAAAGATGAACTGAAAGCTGTGTTACCGTAACCAGCTATAAGCTGGTACACTACTACAGACATGGAAGCGTGATATGACTTGAGTCGACTGGTCGCGCATGGCGTTATATTATTGACAAAAATAATATTTATGAAGGTGCATTTCATTGTCATAATTTGATTTGTATTTTTAACCTATCGTGTGTTTATATTTTCGTTATACCTTATTATATGTCCTTTGCCCAAAAAATCCATTCGTAGCCAATAAACAATCAGTTTTGAGTACTGAAGTTATTAAAATAAGGTTTAAAGTGACGCGCAGTTGGTGGCTCGTGTCCGAGCTGCTAACAAATACAAATGTAGCTGTCAAAGGGCAGGTTAATTGTATAATGGAGGATCTGCTGACGTCATAAAATGTTATGATTTGTTAATTAATCATATTTAATATTATTTTACCATAAAGGATAGTCACATCTGTATGTTCTCGAAGAGAGTTCGGAACCTGACATCTATTTCAATCGTTATTATAAACTTAACCCGCATATGCCACCTACATTCTATAAATTTATATTTGTGTTGGTTTATTGATGTCAACTGATATTTCAGACAGATTTACTAAATAGACTATACTTCAAGTTCGTCACCACTTAACACATTGAACGCCCACCGGTCATACATAACAGCGAACAATATATTTTCTTGGCTTAGATGTGTTAATAAAAATGTTCATCTGCGTTAAAAAAACATATGTCTAGGATTGGCTTAATTCATGACTTGCACTATGTGTCCACTGTAGACTGTATGTCCACCGAACACAAGCACGCGTCGCGGTCGTTAGAGACCCGCTGTACTGTTAGTGGTACACCAGTGTCTAGTGGACACCAGACAGCAACACGCTACGATTAAGTTCGCTCGCCTCGAATTATTGAAAGTGTACGTACATCGCTTGTACGCTTGCTATTATCTGATACAATATTTACATATCGAGTTCGAAATATAGTTTATGACGAGCAAAACATGTTCAATAATAAGTTTTAAATGATGACAATATCATTGAATCATGTTGTATGAGTTCGATTAGAGTGCATTGTACAGTGAAGGATGTAAATTTTTTGTGTACAAGACAAAGTGGTAGCGAGATGCGACACGATTTGAACAGTCAAATCATCGTGTTCAAATCAAATCAAATCAAAATAAATTTATTCGAATTAGGTTACAAGGTAACACTTATGAATGTCAAAGTTACACGTAAATTTTTCTGTGAATTTACATTTACTGCCACGTTCAGCAAAGCAAGAGTGTAGGGCTCATGAGAAGAACGGACAAGAAACTCATAGCCACTCTTTTTAATCGCCAAGTGTACATTAATATTTCGTTTACAAATCATAACTGTAAGGTGCAGCATCCATTTCTCCATGAACTACTACTCAACATACTCAAGCATTTGATAAAATTTGATGGTAGCCTCTAAAGCAGCAGTATGGTAAAATGGGGCATCCACTTACATGTACATAAAAAATCAAGACAAGACATGATTGTAGTCCGTAGTTTAATCTAACTGTTTAAATAAAATGTAGTAAGTAAATTATCGAATTCCACGAAACCAGAATTCAGAATAAGACTCAAAAGAAAGCTTAACGGAACTGTCCATAATCACGAGTTGTCTTCATTGTACATTCTTCTTGATTAAAATACGACTGAATGTAACAACAATGCAAATTCCAGCTAAAACAAGGTGTAAAATCACAAAAAAAAAATATATACATATATTAAAAAAAACATAAGTGTTAGTATTTGTCATTTAATATCCTGTGATCTGATGCAAATATTAGTGCCATGGATGTTTGTCATTTAAATAATCATCTTTATTATAATATGCTTTAGAAATTAAGCAAGTTTTAATTTTAACTTTAAATTTATTCTCTGGTAATTCTAGAATATTACTCGGGATTTTATTATAAAAACGTATACCAAGACCCATGAAGGAACCATGAACTTTATGTAGACGGTAGAATGGAACACATAATTTATATTTATTTCTAGTATTGATGTTATGTATGTCACTATTTTTATGTATAAATATATATTTTGACGGACATGCATGATATTAAAATAAATATATTGCGATGCTACAGTTAAAATACCTATATTCTTAATTTTTTCTCGGAGCGAGATTCTAGTTCCTAATTGATAAATTGCACGCACAGCTCTTTTTTGCAATATAAAAATACTTTGTATATCAGCTGCATTTCCCCATAATAATATTCCATATGACATAACGCTGTGAAAGTAACTAAAGTAAACTAATCTAGCTGTATCAACGTCAGTTAATCCACGGACTTTTCTAATGGCTTAAGCGGCCGAACTAAGGTTCGCAGAGAGACAAGATATTTGCGCACCCCACTGTAACTTTGAATCAAGTGTAATGCCCAGGAATACTGTGGATTCTATTGCTTCCAGTACCTCACCGTTCAATTTTATGGTAGGACCAAGATGTTTTAAATTAGGCAGTATGAATTTAACACATTTAGTTTTTTTGGGGTTCAGTACTAAATTATTTAAAGTAAACCATTTTGTTACTTGAATCAATGCACTGTTTACTTCGTCAAAATGGTCCCTATTCCTATTTACTTTAAATATTAAGGAAGTATCGTCAGCAAACAGTACAACGTCACAAATATTGTTCAAATAAAAAGGTAAATCGTTTATATAAATTAAAAATAAAAATGGGCCTAAAATTGAACCTTGCGGCACCCCTAGCTTTACAGGTAAGCTATTTGATTTTGTACCATTGACATCTACACACTGAATCCTGTTATTCAAATACGACGTAATTACATCCAGTGCATTACTCTGAACACCGTAATGCCTTAATTTCCGTATGAGCGTATCATGGCAGACGCAGTCAAATGCTTTTGAGAGGTCGCAAAAAACACCAATAGCATTTTGTGAGTTTTCCCACGCTCTGTATATATGTTTGAGTAAAGCTACTCCTGCATCCGTTGTTGAACGACCCTTAGTAAAGCCATATTGGTTGTCATGAAAGAGGCTATTTAAATTAAAATGTCTAAGTAATTGCTTGAGTATTAATTTTCAAATATTTTGCTAAAAGCTGGTAGAATTGATATTGGCCTAAAATTACTAGGATCAGTTCTACCGGATTTAAATAAAGGTATGATTTTACTATTTTTCATCAAATCTGGAAAAGTTTCCGAATCTACACACCTATTAAATAACTCACTTAAATAAGGAGCAATTATATCTATTATACTTTTTACGACCTTAACGGAGATACCCCAGAGATCCCCCGTATTTTAGATTCCAGAGATTGAAAAGCGTTGATAATATCAGTTGCGTTAACATAATCAAATCTAAATAATACTCTACATTTTGTTACGCTGGAATGTAATAACCTCTCTGCGTCTATAGATGAAGAATTTAATGCGCTCGTGGTGGTAATCGGTACACTAGCAAATAAATTATTGAACACGTATACTATCGGCATTATTTTTGATCATTTTATTATTATCCAACAGACTAATGCTATTGTCTCTTTGAGTTGTCTTGCCACTAGCTTCGTTAGTTCCTGGCTATGAGTAGAGTTTGATAGCATTACTCCCTTTAAACGGTCTAGAAACTCTACGTACATATGTACCTTCTGCATACATGCTACAAAATTATTTAAGGACTAAAAAAGTCTATTGAATAAGGGAGTAATCCATTGAAATTAAACACTTTATACGGATTTTATCGCGTTGTTTATTTTACTTTAAACACTGGTATTACATAATTTTGAAAACTCTAACACTACTATTATTGAAATTTATTTATATAAGCTATATATTTTCTAATTAAAACAATTTATATTTGAGTTTACACTTTGCCCCGACGTTTCGGTTGCTTTACAGCAGCCATGTTCACGGTCCCGTGAATTTCAATAATAGTAGAGTTAGAGTTTTCAAAATTATGTAATACCAGTGTTTAAAGTAAAATAAACAACGCGATAAAATCCGTATAAAGTGTTTAATTTCAATGTATAACATTCGCGTAAACATAAGACAATATTAAGGGAGTAATCCTTCAGTATGACTTTATATTTAGGTGATGTCGTTATTTGTTAGAACTGCGCCGGGTAGATGGGTCCGTTATTGCGTGGCATTAGGTATAACGAACTAAATTAAACTAAAAAAAAACTAGTTGAACTATTTATTTTATCTAAGAAAATATATATGCGGAGCTAACTGCCAACCTTCAGTAGTGGAAAGGAATTAGAAGAAGAACATACACATATTCTGCGGTAATATGTCTGTGGAGGGTATTGTATGACGTATGTTTGTGTTTCAGTGTGCACAAAGACAATACGATAAGTAAGGAGACGAGCACGCAGAGTACACTCACGCACACGAACAAGAGCGAGTCGGAGAAAATAGTTAACAATGAGAGCGTCAACGACGCGACCGCCGAACAGGTGAGTGAGCGGTGTCAAGTTCACCGTACGGGCGATAAGTACTTTGTTTATTATCATACATTACATAGTCTCCTGCCATATCCCCAGTGATGTAACCACAGGTGTATTACATCCATGATACATTTTAGCGGCTGTTCATAGGTCCCACGAAGAAACCGGCAAATTTATTGAAGTATATCGAGTTCAGTTTAGACTTAGTGCAGCTACTAAAAATTTGTCGATAAAAAATATTCATAATACTTTGCCCGACCCGGGAATCGACCCAAAGACTCAGGCCAGTTACATTAACTTTACATACTGCTGTATCACCGCGTAGTCCCCAGTAGGGCCCAGACTACACGCAGGACGTGAGCAAGTGGCCCGTTAGTGTAGAGTGCAGAGCGTAGAGTGCGTGACGTGTGGTGTGGTCGGCAGGCGCGCAGGCCGCCGGTGCCGCTGAAGAAGAGCCCCGCGCCCTCGGCCGTGGGCAGCTTGTTCAGCGGACTCAAGAACAAGATGCTGCCTTCTACAGATAAGTGAGTACTCTCATATGCCAATCATTAATTATATTTTTCTATTGTCAATTTATCTTGATTCATATTCATACGAATACCAATTTTGTAACTATTTATATTGTCACATACTTTGACCTTAATTTGAGAAAATTTTACCCCAATAATAATTAAACAAAGAAAAGCAATTGAAACATCGAGAATTATGTAAATGGAAAGTACAAGAATTAATTTCAAATAATATTTGTACATACATACATACATACATACATTAATTCACGCCTGTTTCCCAGAGGGGTAGGCAGAGACTACGGATTTCCATTTGCTACGATCCTGACACACTTCTCTGGCTTCATTCACTTTCATAACATTCCTCATACACGCTCGCCGGTTTAAGGTGCTCTTAACCTGGCCTTTATCCAGAACGTTTCCGATCTGATCAGGAAACGTTCGCTTAGGTCTTCCCCTTGCAACTGTTCCATTCACACTAGCCTTATAAACTTTCTTAGTCAGTCTGTTCTCGTTCATTCTTTCTACATGCCCAAACCAACTTAACATACCCTTTTCTATTCTCGTCACTATATCCACTTTTATGCCGCATCTCTCTCTAATCACACTATTCCTTATTCTATCTTTCAGAGTCACACCACATATATTTCTCAGCGCTCTCATTTCTACAGCATTTATTCTGCTCTCATACTTCTTTTGCCATACCCAACTTTCACTTCCATGCATAAGTGTAGGCACTAATAGTCCTCTATGAACAGCAAGATTTAAAAGATTGTGAATGGGGATTAAGAATGAATGAGTTACTTGTCAAATGTCTACTTTATGCCGACGACCAAGTAATACTTGCGTTATCGGCGGAAGAGTTACAGGCGATGGTAACTATTAATAATATTTGTAATGTCAAAATTTCATGTATTTTGCTAACGCTGTACAAGATTAGTATTTGTTCTACATTTAACTCACTGTTTGTACAATAAAATACAACAACATTATTAAATTTGTATTGATACTGACGGCATATTTAGTTATTAAAATTTTGTAGTTTAACTTAAAATTTTATTGATTGGAAAATTTATAAGATCTGTCATTTACATAACTTCTCTTTACTTACGGTCCATTCGAAGCGTGGTGAATACTATTTCATATACTCTTATCTCTAACAAAAGAATATACTTTATTAACATGAAATAACACATTATTTACTAACGGGAAGTCTGAGTCTCGCCACGCGATATAACATTGATTTCCCTGATAATGATACAGTTTCTTTGTCTGATTTAATATATATTTGACAAACAGGTTCCAAACTAACACCTTTACTCTTGAGCCAGTCAGTGAAGAAGTTGTTCGCTTGCATATCAACAGTCTTAAATCTAATGCCCTTGGTGTAGACAGCATTTCTCTGGAAGTGCTTAACACTGCCATTATAAATAAATCTTTTACATCTTCTACCTTCCCTGATATATGGAAAACTGCAGTTATTAAACCAATACCTAAAATTTCCAATCCGACCTTAGCTAAAGATTTAAGACCTATCAGCTTGCTTCCTTGTTTATCAAAAGTATTGGAAAAGGTAGTAAACAGTCAACTAAGGAAGTACCTTGAGAAATATAGCATTATACCTCAGAAACAGTCTGGGTTTCGCCAAGGTCACTGATATAGTTGATGGTGTTTTAGAGGCTAGGGACAAGGGTATGGGTACCTTGCTTACCCTGCTTGATTATTCCCGTGCCTTTGAGACAATCAATATTTCCCTTCTTCTTGCTAAACTTTCTTACTGTGGGTTTGACTCGGCAACAGTGAAATGGTTCCATAGTTATTTAACTGACAGATCTCAATTTGTTCAATTGGATAATGTCAGAGATGGCAGCAAGACAAATTCTACTTGTTGTCAGGTAAAACAGGGCTGCCCGCAGAGATCAGTCCTCAGCCCTCTGCTCTCTCTTATTGTACAGTGCCGATGTTACCAACCATATACATAATACCTAGTTTTATATGTATGCCGATGACCTTCAACTATATATATCCTTTCACCCTAATGATTGCCATGAATCTGTGAATAAAATGAATATAGATTTAAATAAAATATCAGACTGGGCTAGAAAAAATTAATTGATTCTTAACCCTACCAAATCCAAATTTTTAATATTAGGCACAAAGGAATGCATAAAAAAGATGCAAGACCTAAATCGCTTAGTAATGGTTGATAGCTGTCTCATTGAGCAAGTCCGTGAGGCTCGAAATCTAGGTTTGGTCATGAATGGGGAACTGCATTTTAAGACGCATGTACTTGAAACGGCCAAAAACTGTTTTACCGTCTCAAAATGCTGTACCGAATTCGCCAACACCTGAGTACTGAAATGCGCATATTGCTCTGTGAGACTCTCATATTATCAAAATTAAATTAATTATGCGGATACTGTGTTTGGTCCATGCATATTGAAAAGAACGGAGAAAGTAATCCAGTGGGTACAGAACGCATGTGCTCGATTTTGTTATACCATCCCACCTTATACACATGTCACCCCATTCCTAAACAATGGGAACCTTATGAAGATGACTGCTCGCAGGCACCTTTATCTGGCAACTTTACTTTTTAGCATTGTTCTACACAAAAAACCGGAATACCTGTATAAAAAGTTAACGTGGTCTTGTAATATTAATCAGTACAGTACGCGGGCGGCATCACATCTTTTGGTCACAGCGAGTCACAGAACCACAGCTTTCTGGAGTAGTTTCAAATAAGCCGCAACCCATTGCTGGAATGACCTTCCACCGCCTATGCGAAATCTGAAAACATTGCATACATTCCGTAATAAGTTTAAACAGATTTTAATAAACAAAAAAAAATTATTGTAATACCTAATAATTTTACGTACCTTTAGAACAGCTAAGTACAGCGACTTTACTTACGGGTCCCTTTAAGACGAAACATATTGTATATTTTATCTGATAATAATTGTGTAGTGTATACTTTGTTAATTTGCGCGTACGTAGCGGTAATGTTTTATTACGCATCCGGCTCTGTGAGACGCTTTCTTGACATTCATGACAACAACATGTAACATAATATGATCATGGCGTCAGCCTCTCAACTAACTTTCTTTGGGCACCGCCTCGGCCTCAAACCATGCATTAATCCATATCCTATCTCTGATAAATTATAAAAACCATGAAAGGTAAGAAAAAGAGCAAATTTTTTACGGTGGACACCCCTTGCACATTTCACGTGGATTTCTGCAATGTTAGGGGTCTACACAGTAACCTCGATGCCGTCCACCACCATCTCGAGACGGTGCGGTCTGCCCTGCTCTTTTTAATGGGGGCGCAGACATGCGCCCCGGATGACATTTCGTGCTTAAAATACCCGGGCTACGAGCTGGAGCATTCTTTCCGTTGTAAAGCCGGGGTGTGCGTGTTCGTCAGGGGCGATATCTGTTGCCGCCGCCTTCGGGGCCTCGAGCATCAGGACCTGTCAATATGGCCCTTGATATATGCCCTTTAATATGGCCTCGGCCTATGGCTTCTCACAACTGGTGTTACCATCTCACCCGTATCCCAGACAACGAGAGCCATGAACCTTCATTGCTGGATCTTCTGCTGACGTCCACTAGGATACAGCGTGGAGGTAGATGCTCCTCTGGGATCATCGAATCACTGCCTTATCCGCAGTGCAGCCCCTGTTACGCGACTAGATCGCTCTTCGGTGACTGGTTACCGTAGAGTCTGGCGATACAAGTCAGTAGATTGGGATCGACTTCGAGAATTTCTTGCATCCTACCCATGGAAGCGGCTTTGCTTCTCATCCGGGGATCCTATTATTTGTGCTGACTGCATCACAGATGTGCTCTACCAAGAGATGGAATTATTCATACCTTCTGCCAAAATACCTGTGAGCGATCGCAGCCGCCCCTGGTTCAGTAACGCCAGCAGGGATGCTGCACACCACTAGCAATCAGCATACTTAGCCTGGAATAGGGCTAGGAAGTGTCGGGATCCTGATGTCAAGGAGAGAAAGCGAGAATTAAATGCCGCTTCTAGATCCAGCAAGAAGGCTATTTCCAAGGCTAAGGCGGAACACGTTGAAATTAAACTACTATATACGGATTTTATCGCGTTGTTTATTTAGCACTGTATTACAAAATTTTGAAAATATTACACTACTACTACTATTGATTTTATTTTACTAATTTATAAGCTAATACAATTATTTAAATTCTATTGAATCTATTTATTATTGGTTTACACTTTCCCCGTGGTCCTTGCATGCCTAGGAGTACCAGCGGGAGTGCTTCAGTCCCCTGAGAAACGGGAGCGTGGCACATGATCGCCGCCTTGAGCTGGCGGTGCAGACACTCGACGATGCCATTGGCCGCTGGATGGCAAGCTGTCGTGTGGAAGTGGCGCGCACCGACCAAAGCAGTGAGAGCTTTGAATATGTGGCACTTGAACTGGCGGCCACGATCGGTGGTCACCCTCTCGGGACAGCCGAATCTGGCAATCCAGCCAGACACGAGGGCAGCGGCGCAGGTCTCGGCAGTGATGTCCCGAAGTGGATAGGCCTCAGGCCATCGTGTGAACATGTCGATCACTGTGAGGCAGTACCTGTAATCATAAGACAAAGGTAATGGCCCTACGATGTCGAGGTGTATATGAGAGAACCTCGAGGAAGGTGGCAGGAAAGAGGATAAGGTAGAGAAGGTGTGTCGGGAAACTTTACTCGTTTGGCATTTGAAACATTGCTTAGCCCACTCTCTACAGTCCTTGTGAATCCCTGGCCAAACAAATCTTTGGGCCACCAGTCGCACTGTAGCAGAACTTCCAGGATGGTTTAAATTGTGCAGCATCTCAAAGACTTGCCTGCGGAATTCGGGCGTAATGTACGGACGAGGTGTAGATAGCGAAGTGTCGCAGTATACTAGTGTAAATTCCGTAATCTCAAAGCTGTTCTTGAGACCGTACAAGAGACTGGTAATCAATCGCGCTGGTTACCTCTTCGACTCGTGACAAAGCATCGGCAACAACGTTGTCTCGTCCTGATATAAACCTAATATCTGTCGTAAATTGAGCAATAAAATCGAGGTACCTGTATTGCCTTGGCGAGCACTTATCTCTGTTGAGACTTGAGTGAAAACGCAAACGTAAGAGGCTTGTGATCCGTAAACACCGTGAAAGTTCTAACCATATGTCGGAAGTACTTTATCGCCTCGTACACAGCCAGCAGCTCTCGATCGTACGGGCTATACTTTCTTTGGGCCGTAATCAGCTTACCTTTTACCTTCTTTGTCCTTCCGTTGTTGTAGCACAGCTCCAATGGCCAGGTCTGAAGCATCCGTGACTATAGCAAGCTTAGCGATAGGGTCAGGATGTGACAGTAGCGTAGCCTGTGACAGGGAAGTCTTACACTCTTCGAAGGCCTTCATCATCTCTGGAGTAAGTGTAATGGGTTGCGAGCCTTTGATATATGGACCAGCGAGAATATTAGTAAGCGGTTCTTGTATCAGCGCAGCGTTCGGTATAAAACGACGGTAGAAATTGAGCATACCGAGGAAACGCTGAAGTTCCTTGACTGTTTTCGGTGCTGTAAAGTTTTGGATAGCTTCAACCTTTGTCTCTAAAGGCTTAGTACCAGCTGCTGATACCTGATAGCCAAGAAAAGTTACCTCTGACTGTCTAAATTGGCATTTAGAAGTGTTTATCAGGATCCCATATCGCGTCAGTCGCTGAAACAGCTGCCGTAGATGATCTTCGTGGATCTCAGGCGATTCAGATGATACCAATATATCATCTATGTAACTATAACAGAAATCAAGGCCTAGGAGGACTTCATCGACGAAACGTTGAAAAGTCTGTGCTGCATTGCGTAGGTCGAACGTCATATACGGACATTCGTACAAACCGAATGGTGTGGTAATGGCAGTATTCTGTATATCAGCTGGGTTTACCATTAACTGATTATACGCCTTAACCAAATCGATGGTGGAAGAATATGGTGCACTCTGAGAGTTGATGTGAGAAATCGTGTATGTAACGGATAGGGTATCGATCTGGAATTGTCCTGGCGTAGAGTGCACGATAGTCGCCGCATGGTCTCCATCCCTCGTCCTTCTTCTTCACCAGGTGCAGCGCGGAAGATCAAGGACTTTCCGAGCGTCGAGCTGTACCACAAGCAAGCGTGTCTTCAAACTCCTTCTTCGCTGCTTGTAACCTACTAGGATCGAGACATCGAGGCCTGCAGGAAACGGGCGGGCCGGGTGTCGTCCTTATAAAGTGCAGAGTGTTATGCCTAGGAGAACAGCGTACGCCTGCAGGTCTGGTTAATTCTGGAAACTCACGCAGTATAGAATGGAACTCAGTTTTACCGGTGACGGCCTTGAAGGAAGCGATGTCATCTGGGGTCCTGGAGCAAATAGCTGCTACTGACAAGGTCATAGTGCCATCCACCAAGCGATGATATTTCAGGTCTACTAGTAGATTAAAGCGAATCAGGAAATCCACGCCGATTATTGGCTTAGACACGTCTGCTACTGTAAAATTCCACGTAAAATCTCGCTTAAGACCTAAGTTAAGGTGTAAGAGCACAGGACCATACGTGTCTAAGCTAAGTACTTCAAATAGTCAAACCCAAGAAGAAACAAACCACAGCTAGACTTTATGATACTTTGAGCTCATTCTGCGTAAATAGAAACACCAATGACTAAATTATGTTCGGGTACTTTGAAATAACTACACTGGAACATTGAGACAACTATCATCTTAGTCTCCCCGTGACCATGGCTGCTGAAAAGCAACCGAAACGTTGGGGAAAGTGTAAACCTAAATATAAATAGATTAAATAGTTTAAATAATTTTATTAGCTTATAAATTAGTAAAATTCAATAGTAGTAGTAGTGTAATAGTTTCAAAATTATGTAATACAGTGATTAATAAAAAACGCGTTAAAATCCGTATATAGTAGTTTAATTTCAATGAATCAGAAATATTTTTGTATTTTTTAAATTTGGATTGCAATTTTGATTTCTATTTAATTCATTTAATGAGAGGGATGGAAGATATTTAGACTGGGTGACTACTTTCTTAATTGGTATAAAGTTATTACATAACCTACGTATATGTTCGTAAAAGTATGTCACTGCTCCTTCAAATGGTCTACCCCTAAGTTCCTGATGCCAGTCAACTTACAAAACATACCAGTACTTAAAACGAGGGCGAACAAGTAGACTATGTAACTGGACGGACAAAGTTGGCAGTGATGCTCAAGGCCCTGTGATGAGGATCTTCGGGTGCTAGTGGCTGGGCACAGGAAGAGACAGACACGTTGTTATTGGATAGGACGAGATCAAGAATTCTGTTGTAATAACATTTATGTGACAGTTATATTGTAAGATATTGCATATATTAAAGTTATCAATAAGACTTAGTTGAATCGAATTCTGTAAGTTTGTAGATGGTGCTATTCGCAGCGACGAGGTCAAATTTGGACTTGATGCAGGGCGTCTTGACCGATGATCCCGGAAAAACACAGGTCGGATCCAGTGTCCACAAGGAACTGCATTTTTAAAGCGCGATCGGTCACAAATAGGCGGCCTGTTTGTGAGGGGCAGTCGTGAGCCGCTGCTTCCGACCGCCCTTGGAGTTTTTCGACTGGAAACTGCACGGCTGCCTGTATTTGTTTGCCTTAGTGCCATAATTGATATGGTAGAAACAGTGCGGATGATCTGCTGGCGGCTGTCTCGGTCTAGAACGGCTGCGTGAGCGATTATGCTGTCTTAGCGGTCTTGAACGTGACTGTTCAGAGCGTTCGAGTTTATTTGTTAATAAAGCCACTTGCCTGGTTAGTTCGGCGATCTGTTGAGCCATGTCGTTGTAGTTTGATTGGTTAGCAGAGGTGCTTGCTACTTGCGGCGAAGACGGTGCGATCTCGTAAACCTTGTCAGCCAATACAGCCAGTTTGTCCTTGTCGAGGTCCATCTGGGAAGCGATCACTGTCTGATGAGGATGTTTTAAGGTAACTTGCTAGAACATAGTGTTAATAAAAAATCAGAGGGGACCGCAGGGCCGGCCAAACCCAATAAATATCGAAGAAACTGCGACGGTTTCAATCGCCTAGCTCCTCGTGCATCAGGAGTTGTTTAACTCGCTTCTCCTGCGAAGCTGAGAGGCGTTTCATCAGTTCCGTTTTTAATTTTGCGTATTTGTCAGTTGCGGGTGGGTTGGTAATTACGTCCTTCACCTCTATGGCATATTGATGGTCTAGCTGTGCCACCAAGTAGTAAAACTTTGTTTCATCCGTAGTTATACGGGACAAGGCGAACTGAGACTCAACCTGCGCGAACCATAACGCAGGTTCCTCTGGCCAGAATGGGGGTACGCGCACACCGACACGCAAAACTTCATCCTTGCCTTCCAGCAGGTCTCCGTTTTCTACACTCATTTTGCACTGTATGTATAGATAAATAAAATCGCTCACCGCTATTAACTTAACCTGCAGCCGATCCGACTCCAAACAATATTCCTTCACCGGATTCTTCAAGCCGTCGTCGGGGTCACCAGAATGTGGTGTCTTTGCCCACACAAAACCTTTTCACTCAGCCGGGTGTCGAACCCGGAACCTAAATTCAAGCACTACGTATAGCAGAAGGCGAAAAGAAGCAGTGTTATGAATGATAGATTAAGAAAATAAGAGACAAAGAACGATAGGCGAAGAATGAATTATTATATTTAAACTAAACGATATGATTTATTAGATGAACAATAGCAATATTATTTAAAGTTATACAAATATCAATAGGAAGCGCGAAGTGAAGTTTCTCGAATAGAGCTGCGAACCGTGTGTAGTATCGCGCGGTCCTCTGTCTCCATGCGCCGAAGGCCGAACGGTGCTGGCACGTGTAACTCAGCTAGCCAATCACATTGGCCCTCGCACCCGTCGTCAGTGTTGTCGAGGGATGGCCCAATATTCATAAGCGGAGCGGTTTACTCCGAATTCTAAGGCGGGGGTCTAGAGAAGTAATTGTGGCGGATAGTCGCCACACAGTCTTTCCTACAATTCCAACAGGGTTCTATCTTCGTGGAAGGTCGCTCATGTTCACCCGAAAAGGGGTGACCGGTCGGATCCTTCAAACTAAAGGGCGATAGCGATTAATTCCTTGCTCTCCAATGTTATGGAGCGGTTAATAAACCGCCTTCTGCTGCGATACCTTCAGGATCATCAGCTGGTTAGTGACCGCCAGTATGGCTTCCGCGATGGTCGTTCGGCTGGTGATCTTCTAGCGTACCTCACACATTGCTGAGCGGAGGCTTTGGAGAGGGAGAGGCTCTGGCCGTTAGCCTCGATATCGCTTAGGCATTTGACAGGGTCTGGCATAGGGCCCTTCTATCGAAGCTACCATCTTATGGAATCCCCGAAGGACTCTGCAAATGGATTGCCAGCTTTCTGCTCGGAGCATTACAGTCGTCGTTGATGGCTGTAGCTCCGAAACCAAAACCATTAACGCTGGTGTTCCTCAAGGCTAGGTGCTCTCCCCAACGCTGTTTATCCTGCATAGCAATGACTTGTTGTGAATCGAAAACATACATTGCTATGCGGATGACAGCGCGGGTGATGCGCGTTATACCAGCTATCACAATGTCCCTCGGAGCATGATACAGGAAAGACGAACTCAACTTGTGTCTGAAGTCGAGGACTACTCTGAATGGGGTGAACAAAACTTAGTTCGATTCAACCCCTCGAAGACACAAGTGTGCGCGTTTGCTGCCAAGAAGGACCCTTTTATCATGGCGCCACAATTCCAAGGAGTTACTCTCCGTATCTCCGAAAGTATTGGGATCCTCAGCGTGGAAATCTCGAATAAAGTCCAGTTTGGGAGTCACTTGGAGGACAAAGCTAAATTAGCGAGCAAAATGGTGGGTGTACTGAACAGGGCGAGGTGGTACTTCACACCAGGTCAACGTTTTGTGCTTAACAAAGCACAGGTCCGGCCGCACGTAGAGTACTGCTCAAATCTCTGGGCAGGAGCCCCTATATACCAGCTCGACCTACTTGACTCCCTACAAAGACAGGCAGTTCGAATAGTCGATGATCCCAATCTCACGGATAGATTGGAGTCATTGGAACAACGGAGAGACTTTCTCTCTGCGTGTTCTACCGACTCTATCACGGTGAGTGCTCTGAAGAACTGTTTGATTTGGTACCAGCGGCTCCTTTCTATCACCGTACCACTCGACAACGAAGCATGGTTCATCCATATCACTTGGAAGCGTTCAAATCCAAGACGGTACGCTTTCAGCGATCATTTCTCCCACGTACGTGTAAGCTCTGGAATGACATGTCCTTCTTCAAACGAGGTTTAAAGAGAGTTCTTCTTTCACGGTAGGCAGCGGCTTTGCTGTGTCCTGACATTGTTGAAGTCCATGAGCAGCGGTTATTACTTTTCAAAACACCATTGTTCCGATATTTTTTTCCGTTTATATATATATATTTTTTTATTTGTCTTTTTGTAGTATATCATATATTAAACTATTTTTTTATAGACTACTATATATAAATATATATATACTTTTTTGTATGAATATAGTATAAACATTGTTAAAAGTTTATATTTATTATTAATATCCCATTTTTTGTATCTTTTATTTTCTAATGCATAGCTGTGTATTAATAAATTATTGTTAGTAGGCCTGACCAGCGTTGCAGTCTATACTGCTACAATAGCTGATCTAGTTTCTTAATTTGATCTCCATGTACCGTTTTCTGTTTAATTAAGTATATTTATTACCTATTGTTTTTTAAAATTATATATGTATGGAGATTCGAATAAAACATTTTTCTTTCTTTCATTCATTTGAGGCACGATGATTTCTGTAACAAGGCAGAATTTAGATTCATGTTAACTTTGGGTGGACAGTTGGCGCAGTGATGTTTATAAAGAGAAAAGGTTGGTTGCTTGTAGGGACAAGTCGCAGTCCAGCACCGTGTCCAGCAGCGGCAGCAGCAGCGGCGGCGAGTGGGACCGGCCCGACGGCGCCGCCGCCAGCCGCCCCGCGCCGCCCACTAACACGTTCGACCACATCGAGCGACACTCCATACTCAACGACCCGCGCGCCGGCAGGTCAGTGCACCACACGTGTGTGTAGTCCAGCACCGTGGCCAGCAGCGGCAGCAGCAGCGGCGGCGAGTGGGACCGGCCCGACGGCGCCGCCGCCAGCCGCCCCGCGCCGCCCACTAACACGTTCGACCACATCGAGCGACACTCCATACTCAACGACCCGCGCGCCGGCAGGTCAGTGCACCACACGTGTGTGTAGTCCAGCACCGTGGCCAGCAGCGGCAGCAGCAGCGGCGGCGAGTGGGACCGGCCCGACGGCGCCGCCGCCAGCCGCCCCGCGCCGCCCACTAACACGTTCGACCACATCGAGCGACACTCCATACTCAACGACCCGCGCGCCGGCAGGTCAGTGCACCACACGTGTGTGTAGTCCAGCACCGTGGCCAGCAGCGGCAGCAGCAGCGGCGGCGAGTGGGACCGGCCCGACGGCGCCGCCGCCAGCCGCCCCGCGCCGCCCACTAACACGTTCGACCACATCGAGCGACACTCCATACTCAACGACCCGCGCGCCGGCAGGTCAGTGCACCACACGTGTGTGTAGTCCAGCACCGTGGCCAGCAGCGGCAGCAGCAGCGGCGGCGAGTGGGACCGGCCCGACGGCGCCGCCGCCAGCCGCCCCGCGCCGCCCACTAACACGTTCGACCACATCGAGCGACACTCCATACTCAACGACCCGCGCGCCGGCAGGTCAGTGCACCACACGTGTGTGTACTGACCTAATTGCCTCTGTGGCGCACCGTTACTAAATGCGACTGCTGTGCATGACGTCTCGGGTTTGAATCCCGAGTCGGGCCAACAAACAGTAATTGGGTTTTTCTGAGAACTTACCGCAGAACAGGCTTAGCCACGTTCGGGTTCTTTAGGAGGTTATGCCACAATTATAATATGTATAAGCAACCTTGACATTGTAAAAGTAATTTATAACAATTAAACAATTATTATTATTATTTGTTAAGAAATCTCAGTAGCAGCTCGGAGTTAGGAAGTTGGCAGTGTTGGACATCCTCGTGCCTCGGTACGCACGTTGCGGCGTCGGTTCTGCGCCTGATCTCTCTCCGATCGTGTCGGGATACCGTCACATCGGATCATGAGAGTTAGGGAACAGAGAGTGCACTTGTGTTTGCGCACACACTTGTGCACTATAACACCTCGCAGATGGTCAGTCTCAGCTTAGATTGAGCGCCGTGACTCAGTGTGGAACACATAAGAGTGTAGTGAGGTGTGCGTGGCACGTTGCAGGGTGAAGGCGCCGCGCCGCCGCCCGCCGAGCCAGGCGCTGCGGGACGACGCGCCGCTGCCCGCGCCCGCCCCCGCGACCCCCGCCCCCGCGACCCCCGCGCCCGCCCCCGCGCCCGCCGCCCCCACCGCCCCCACCGCCGGCCTCAGCAACGGACACGACGGTGAGCGCAGCACTGACTCTTGTGACTATCTCTAACATACTGCTCCAATATACACTCGCTTTACTGGCTACTAGCCATTTGATCTTGTTACGATATCAAGGTGAACGTGCGAGATGTACCGATATGATTTTCTATTGAGCGATGGTATCCTACTCGACAATCCTCAGCAATTTATTTGTTGTATCACTCTGTTGTACCATTGTTAAGTGTCAAGATGCTGGTTCGATTTGAGTCATTATCTATTAGAATAAACAATTAGGTAAATATCTATCGCCTTATAGTGTAATCTGGCAAGTTAACCGGGAGTTTTGAAATTGCTAGTTTTATAGATTTCGATGTGCTCTTTCCGAATTTCAACTTTGCCACGTACCTTGTCTACTCCCGCCGCCATAATGGAAAAATGGCGCTTGATAGCAGTTTTCTGACAATATCTCTTTTCCAACTCATTTTACGATAAAAACATCTTTTACAAAATTAAAGTAGAGAAATATCCTACAATTTATGTAAAATATTTTTTTTATAAAATCTGTAAAAGGAAAAACAATACGAAAATATCTGAGTTATCAGTAGGTATACGTTTACCGTTTTACAGTATTGTTAGCATTTCTAGAGCCATGGTTCCTAATGCAGTAAATTGTTTTATTTGTGAGAATCTATTACAAGAAAGTGAAGAAAAAGGATTGAAGACATTTCGTAAGTCGAGTATTAAAGGAAAGGACGAGAAGGGTAAACTTTTGGAGGGAATAAATTCGATATTAGTTCACGATATAGGTATGTCGAAAACCGATATATTAATGAGTAGTTAATCGCTGCGCAGAGGAAGTGATATCACAATTCTCAACCACAAATGCGATCCAGGCACTCAACATTCTCATTTAAAGACCATTATTTTTTGTGCGCTGCTCTGCTTATAACAGCAGAGTGCATAACAAAAATAGACGCGTTTGTGCAATCGTAAAGAAAGAGGTCAACCCTGCTACACCTAGACATACTTCTCCGCAGGCCAACTCTACTGCCACACGTGTATTACGACATTTAAGGCCAAGTTCGGTCTAGCAAGCCATGTTAGGGCTCATAAAACAAAAGATCCATAATTTCTGAGATTACCGTCATCGAACTTTGCGTAGTAACTTTGCGTGCATCTCTTGAGAAATTGAAGGAAAAGCATTGTGCTCGCACATTCTATAATTGCCGCGGCAAGGCCGAAATCTTTCGTATCTTCATTACAGGTCGTGGTTTTGTTTCAAAAGTATGGATCTTGGCGATTAATAGATATATTATCTTGTTTCCCATACTGCTCTTCATTCACCGAAGCAATGCTGTTCGAAGTTTCAGTTATTATGCACTCATCGTTGCATATCGAATTATAAATTTGGACTTGCTATCTGGCAGCACTAGTTATATTATAGTTATTATACGTAAATATACGAATAACACCTGTTGGTGTAGATGAATAAAAGTTTCCGGCGTTTGTACGCCAAAACTAAAGACTTTACAAAGAAATGTTTTTGCATAAATTTTAGGACATTTCTCTAGTTTAATTTTGTATAAAATGTTTAAATAAAATAAAATAAAATATATAAAATTTAGTATAATGAGTTAGAAAGGAGATATTGTCAAAAAACTGCTATCAGGCGCCATTTTGCCAATATGGCGGCGGGAGTCGCAAAAGGCAAAGTTGAAATTCGGAAAGAGCACATCGAAATCTATAAAACTAGCAATTTTTAAAACTCCCGGAAGACTTTCCAGGTAAAACTACCAAATGACTGTACTATTACGATAGATCTAGCATTCTCTCCCGAGAGTACGTCGTTTTTTTCTCGACGCAATCGTTTCCATGTCACTCTATGGTTGTTCGGCCACCACGCATGCGAAGTCCCCTCACCGCGCCCGCACATCGGTTGCAGCCGACAAGCCGCCGGAGAAGGCGGAGCGGACGGAGCGGAGCGAGCGAGGCGACGAGATCAAACCGCGCGCGCGCGAGTGGGAGAAGCACAAGGCGCCGTGGATGGAGGAGCTGAAGCTCAACCAGGCCAAGAAGACTGGCGACGTGCGGCCGCGCGCCGCGCCCGCCGACCCGCCGCTCGCCGGCAAGGCGGCCGGCGGCAGCACGGACAGGTACGCGCCTGCACTACCACTAGAATATCTTCGTCCCACAGGGCGCACCCGTATCACAATAACAGACGGTGCCGTGTTCTAAATTAATAACATTTTATTATAAATGTTATATATGTGGTCTCTTTGCTTCAACTTCATTAATTCTCTCATATACTTCTTTTTTACACATGGTCATATGATTAAGATATTGAGTCTAGTATGAATAGATTTTTTTAATTAGTAAATACTTAATATTTTCGACGATGGAGGCAGAACTGGCGTGACTTACTCGCCTGCGCGCAAATACACGCGTCCAGCTGACCAAGTTTGAATATACACTAGCACAGATACAGATACAAAATCCTTCGGATTACGAAGTAAATTCACGTTTGACAAGTCTAATAAATTATGAACAAAAATTTGAAAATGTACAAGATGAAATTGAATTATTACGAACACATGATGCGGAAGCTGAAATTGAATAGCGGCATTCTACAGAAGAGTGCATATTACAATTAAAGCTAAAGTTGCATAGCTTATGCCCTACATCACCTTGTAAATACACCGAAAAAAACACAAAGAATTAATTTTCAACCGTTACAGGTTGTTCAGAGACTAAAAACCTACATGAAGCTAAATAATTGTTACAATTCACATCCAGACCCTCACGCTGCTTAGTGTATTGGCACCACGACTACACCACAAAGCTTACTACTTGTGCGCACCAAACCATCCTTGTGAACTAGAATTCGGCAGATTAGTTCAAATATTACAACACTAAATGCTAGGTTTTGGATCTATAATCCAAAACCTAGCATTTGGGCTCGTCAACATAAATTTATTTCGCGACTTCAAGGCTCTGATGCGACAGTCATGTCATACTCGTCAGACTTGAAACAATTAGCTCAAGATTGCGAGTTCACGTGCAATAACTGTAAAAAGTCGATCTATGATAATTTTCTTACCTTACAATTTATAAGAGGATTAAACGACACCGATTATCGAACCAAAATATTACAAGAAACAATAATGACCGATTTTTCTGACTTAATAAATAAAGAAACCACGATTGAACTAGCAAAGTCAAAGTCAAAAATCATTTATTAATTTAGGTCACAAAGTAACACTTATGAACGTCAAAATATACAGGGTGTTAGGGAAACGCTTCCGAAAACGAAGACAGGTGGTAGTGCCGGTGATTACTGATACGATACATCAAAAAAAAAGAAAACGAAAATATGTTTTTATAAAACAAAATTTGCTTTCATCACATGCTATTGTTGCTATGTTCGGATAGACAAATATAACGGATATCAATGGGCAAATAAATTTAATGCCCTTTTTCTTAAAATGCTGTTACGGCTAGTGTCATCTGACGGCACTGTGGGGAAGACTCGGCAGTCCCTTCTAATAATTTATTACAGCACCATCTATTAACATCTTACGGAACTACGTAGTTGTCGGTACGAGTCGAGTAGAGAGAACGCTGGCACATTCTCGAATCATCGTACTGTTACATACGGGGTATGGCTTTTCTTGAAAACCCCAGAAACGCTTTACCCGCGTATAAATAGAGCGCACGCGCGCCGCCGAGTCAGTTTACAATCATAAGCGATCAAGTGTTCACCGAAGCGAACGGAAGCGAAAATACTACGGAGTTTGAAACAGTTACAGTGGAAAAGTGTAGTATAGTGTTTGTTGTGTATTAAAGTTAATTGTGTGCTAGAATAAAACGTGTTTAAGTCGGTAATATTGTTTTGTATTCTTATCCGTCGAACCCAGAACGTAACAGTATGTCTACATTTTTTAATGTAACTTTTCGATACCCGCTTATTTTAAAGTCACCAAGATCCTTTAATAATGTTTCTTTATGAAATCATTCATTACTATTACTTTTAATTCCGTTGTGAAGTTATAATAAATTGTTTATAATAATATACCTACCTGTCTTAGATCTATCATCCAATGCTCATGATTATTATTATATTATTAAGTTACTAAACTTAGTATAAAATAAAGCATAGTTGAAAATATGTTTAATAATGTACCTAGTGACTAACAAACCGTTAAAAGGTACATTACTACATCAAAGACGTATTTTTTTTTATCTATGGTAATTATCGACCAAATTCCGGCAATGACTTGATTCTGTCAGTCATTTCTTGTTACTTGAACGCGCGTGAGTGAAAGATTTGTTTGTTTACGTTTTTTGCTAGCCAGATTATAATGTTTTGGTTTCTATTAATTTTCTGTTATTGTTTTTTGTTGTTTTTATTTTTTTATTATTATTTTATTTTTAAGTGATTGTTATTTAATTGTTACTTTATTATTAGGTAATAATAAACTAATCGTTTTATTTTTGTGGTCGTTGTTTAACAATAATGCCCGTCGCGTATGTGTATACTGAGTAAGGGAATATGTTGATGTGTTTGGGAGAAGCTCAGAGGTTTGCTGCTGAGGCTTTACCGCCAGATACATCCAACCGCCGGGCATACTTCTGATTCACGTATGATAACGACAACGTTTTAATGTCTATTAGAGAATTGTACGATTGCTCCAGCAGCGGCGACAGGTAGTGGCAGACAAGTAGATGTGAGAACAGAAAAAGCAAAGCTGCGTTAATACGCGAAGTTAATACGGCGGCTGGACGGACGAGGCTACGTTCACCAGAAATGAATTGTGGTATAGAAGGAATACTACGTGCGGTTAGAGACAAATCCACAATCCTTTCAAGAGACCGAGCATCAAACACGCTGGTCAATGAACATGTGGGTTGGAGTATATAATAAAAAATACTCGTACCAATGCGGCTCGACGGACGTTATCTTCAGTTTATTTTTTGTCTAGTCCGTCCGTGAGCGTCTTACTGAGTTATTCAGCGACTGATGGATTGGGAGGCTAGCACCTGGCGACCTCGTGCCTCCGATTTTTCTGTGTCGGTACGTGGTAAAATGTGCATTCGATCGGGAGTGATGACGAGATATGTCGGCAAATAGTGAGCATGATAAACTCCGCGCGGACTGCACTGTCTTCACGAGGAGACGCTTCGACGAGCCCGAATTTGTCTGGAGGTGGATAGGGCGCAGTTTGAAGTTTTTAATGGGTAAGTAATAAGGTTGTATACCGTACTTAGCTGCGAATAGTTACAGCGCACCGACGCGGTGGCAACGCGCGGTCTGACGCGGACGCGTGGCATTGAACCCAAGATTTGTTCGCTTTCCTTTGCGGGATTGCAAAGGGGCATGCCAAGACACCATAGTAATTTGGGCCCACAGTGCACACCTATAAAGGCTAATGATAATAATAGTAAGCAATGCCAATAATTAATTAGCATAAGAAGTGAATTATAAAAACTTGGCATTTTAAAGTTATAAAATCTTCTTATATCTCATCAATACAATTTATATTAAATATGTGCGATATTATTTTACACATTATTTTAATTTATTTATGAGTACAATCTATTAGGAATGAAATAACACAGAATACATTTCAGTTTTATATCTTCTAGGTAAAAGTCGTCGATATTAACCGCAATAAATAATCACTAATCGTCACAATGGAGTTGCAAAAAAAGCAATTATATTGACATATACGTTTTCCGGCGTCATACAAGTTAGAGACGGTGCTGCCATAATAAACACAAAACCTCGATACATCGATAATAGACATTATTTTAAGTTAATCAAAGCAAACTTGCTAACCTAAAAATTATTATTATTATTAGTTTTTGTATTATTTTTGTATAAAAATGAAATGAACGATTAAAATAATAATTATATAATATAGCAATGGTAAATTACTATTTCGATTAATTACCTGTCAACATATATTGTTTAATGGCAACATTTTTACGTTAATGTACTTGCTTCCAAGTTCTATTACATTGCTTGTCGTTTTCTTGTTTAATATTTTAGAAAATATTACCGACTTCTACAGAATAATAAATACAGGAATAAGAAAAACTAGGATAAATAATTATATATTTTTCTAGTATAGCCAATTTCTTGTGCACCTCTTGGCCTAATACTGGCATGCCCCTTTCCAAATTCCAAAAACAATGAATATAAGGCAAATGATTATTGGTATTCGACAGTATTTTGATAGTATAATATTAGCATTTCGGCTTCGGGAGCGTTTCCCTTACATCCTGTATAGGTTAGTGAGTTTACTTAGTTACTGAAGCTACATTTAGGTTAGTTGCTAGGATCAGGCAAAGGGCCTATGAGAAGAAACCTGCAAGAAACTCACGGCCACTCTTTTAAATCGTCACTTAAATATAATTTCCGTATTTTACAACTCCGAATAACAAGGTGTTGCAGCCATTATGCCATATACTTCTGACTATAAAAAACTAAAGATAAAAACAATAATAACTTAATAATATTATAGAGATGAAATCATTTGGGCTAATGTATATGTTTTAATATAAATCTAAAATATAAAGTAGGGTGACATGATGGCGCATACACTTACACTTTGTGACAATGCAAAGGCAGTCCGTGACTAAATGCGGTTGTGCATTTATATTCTTCAGTAATAATCAAATTAAGAAACAAGTTACTTGTTAACATCACAAATAATCACGAGGTACCTCTACATTACTAAATTGACTTAAAAGTAATACAGATCTTTAAATCCTGTATGCAACAAGCAACTAGTTCCATAAGTTTTTGTCATTTAAGTAGTCGTTGACTGAATCATATCCCTTCTGAATAAGTTGTATTTTAACGGCGCTTTTCAATTTAAGCAATGGTAAATTAATTATATTTACAGGTAGTTTATTAAAAAAACGTATACCGAGTCCCGCAAATGTATTGTGAACTTTATGTAAACGATGATATGGGCCTACTAACTTATGCTTATTTCTAGTGTTTACGTTATGGATATCACTATTCTTATTATATAAGTGAATATTATGTTTAATAAGCATAATGTTAGCAAATATATATTGCGACGCAACAGTAAGTATGCCTATTTCTTTAAATCGATCTTTCAGGTAAACTCGTGATCCTAAATTATAAATGCTACGTACTGCACGCTTTTGAAGAATAAAAATTGTCTCGATATCAGCTGCCTTGCCCCACAATAATATACCGTAGGACATGACACTGTGAAAGTAACTGAAGTATACTAGTCTCGCAGTATCTACACCAGTAAGCTGTTTTACTTTCCGAATTGCGTATGCGGCTGCGCTAAGTTTCCCCGCAAGACACGATATATGAGCGCCCCACTGAACTTTGTAATCTAAAGTCAAACCTAGAAAAACTGTTGATTGTACGAAAGTAATAATTTCATTATTTAAATTTATATTTATGTTAGGACTCTTTACATTTGGCAGTGTAAACTTGATACATTTTAGTAGTAAATTATTCGACGTAAAACAGTCCAGGATGAGCGCGAGCGAATCATTAACAGTATTTAAATTTGTTGCTCTTTTGTCTACTTTCAAAATAAGAGATGTGTTATCTGCAAATAAAACAATGTCACACAAATCCTGCACGAAGAACGACAAATCATTTACGTACACTAAAAACAGAAAGGGTCCTAAAATTTAGCCCTGTGGCACGCCTATTATGACTGGTAATCCAGAAGATCTACTTCCGTTCATATCAATGTGTCGTAGTCTATCGCTTAGGTAGGAACCAACTAAGTCAAGTGCAGTATCTCTGATGCCATAATGCCCGAGTTTTCGCAACAGCGTATGATGGTCAACGCAGTCAAAGGCTTTAGAGAGATCACAGAATACGCCAATGACATCACAACACCCGCATCTATCGTGGAACGGCCCTTCCTAAAACCATATTGATTTGCATGAAATAAATTGTTTACACTAAAGTGGCTCTCTAATCGCTGTAATATAATCTTTTCAAATATTTTACTAATAGCAGGTAATATTGAAATTGGTCTAAAATTACTAGGGTCACTTTTGCATCCATTTTTAAATAAAGGTATTATTTTACTATATTTCATTAAATTTGTAAAAATGCCCACATCAATGCATTCGTTGAATGGCTAGGTGTGGCGCTATATTAACAATAATACTTGCAACAAATTTTACAGAAATACCCCAGAACCGGCAGATTTTTTTGAATTGAGCGACTGAAATAATTTTATTATATCATACGGATGTACACATTCAAAACTAAATTGTGTCTTGCACTCTTCCACGCTGCCCCTAACCAAGTATTCTGCTCGAGCTGGACAAGACCTAAGGGTACTAGTTGTATTTAAAATCTGTCAGTAGCTATATGTCACCAGCTCACTCTTCAAACCAAGGTCTACTACATGTGAAAACTGTTTAAGCTGGCCCTAAACACCGCAATCAACGACCAAAGAATAAACCTTTAACGATTAAGGACTTACGAGGGAAATATTTTCATTGTGGAAGCAAGGAACATTTAGCTAGCAGATGTCGCAGCATCAAGGATACTTGCAGCAAGTGCAAACGAGTAGGTCACCTTGCTCGCGTTTGCTTACAATCACACAAAACACCTGGTAATAACCAACTGGAGCCTGAGCACGTGGTGGTGCAGGACACGGACAACTCTTCAGATACAGTCGATGACACCACTCCTTGGAATATGAATTTAATACTATCTAACAACACAGACAAATTTATGATAAATGTACGCATCAATGACTCGAAACTGAAAATGGAAGTAGATACAGGAGCTGCTCTGTCATCTATATCTTACAAAGATTTTAAAACATTACACGCTGGATGCAAGATTTATAAAACTAATATCACGGTGAGAGCATATACAGGAGAAATCTTCGCACCCCTTGGAGTAGCCAACGTTACGTGTAAATACAAAGATCAAACACTTGAGGAAAAATTATACATTATCAAACAAGATGTTGATCCTATCTTCGGTCGAGCATGGTTACGAGCAATTAATTTGGATCTGGCAAATATAAACGCAGTTAATTCTAAAGAACATTCTAAACTGGATAAGCTACTTTCTGAATACTTGACGGTATTTGATGGCTCCCTTGGGTGCATACCTGATTACAAAGCTCATATGACCCTAAAGGAAGAAGTGTCACCAATTTTTGTTAAGCCAAGACGTATACCATATGCTCTTAAAAATAAAGTTGATGATGAAATAGTGCGACTGTAACTACAAAGGTTGATAGCTCTGAGTGGGGAACACCAGTGGTTCCTATTGTCACACCAAATGGCAGTATACGCTTATGCGACGATTACAAAGTAACCTTAAATAAAGTTATAAGGGATGAACAATACCCTATTCCGATCATAGATGACATTCTGGTAGAAATGAACGGAGATCAAATATTTTGCACACTTGATATCAGTCAAGCTTATCTAAACATAATGATGGACGAGGAGAGCGCTATAATGCAAACATTAAGTACAACAACCACACACAAGGGTACCACAAGGGTACGTTCAAAGTAAATAGACTTATGTTTGGCGTCAAGGTTGACCTGAATTTATGGATCGTTTGCACCAAGGAGTAACTGGAATGAAATGCTTTTTCGACGGCATAATTATTCAAGGACATTTAGAAGAACAACATATTTCAAGACTACCCTTGGTATTACAAAAATAACAAGAAAAAGTTTAAAACTCAATAAGGATAAATGTAATTTTTTCAAGAGAGAACCGAATACTTAGGTCATACCATTGATAAAAATGGATTGCACAAAAATAGAAATAAGATGAACGCTATTCTGAATACAAAACGTCCCAGCAACATCAACGAACTGTGGAAATTTTTAGGAATGGCTTATTATTACAATAAGTTCATACCGAATTTAGCTTCAATATCCAGCCCTCTTAATAACTTACTCAAGAAGGATATTAAATACGAATGGACGCACAAATGTAATGAAAGTTTCAAGAAAATTAAACAGGAAAACCTCAGTGTTAGAGTTTTAATGCATTTTGACCCAAAGAAACCCTTAGTTCTCGCTACAGATGCTTCACCTTTTGGACTTGGACCAGTTTTATCGCATCGATTATCGGACGGATCGGATCGGCCTATTGCTTTTGCATTACGTTCATTGACGAGTAGTAAAAAAAATACAGTCAGATAGACAAAGAAACGACGTCTTTATTCTGGGTATTAAAGATTTTTTTCACTACTGCTACGGAAGAAAATTTATACTTATTCTGTAATAAGTATAAATTTTCTTCCGTAGCAGTACCATAAACAAAGTGGTCTGTACCATAAACCAATAACTACGATTTTCAATCCACACAAAACTTTACCGGCGATGACCACAATGAGGCTCTTTCACTATGCACATTTTCTATATGGTTTTGACTACACTATTGAATACACAACATCGGATGATCATAGCAATGCAGATTATCTATCAAGATTTCCGGTAGATACAGTAGCAAATAACCTAATAGACGTACATTGCGCATTTCAATGTAATGAAATGAACACAATTGCCGTCGACCGTATAAAAATTGCCGAAAATACCCAACGCGATGATGAATACAACCATTTATTGGAGCTTTAAAAAATGGTACCTCAGTGAGAAGATACGGCTACAATGACAACGAATTGACCTAATAAGACGGTTGCATTATAAAAGGAACACGGGTAATGATTCCGGCAACCCTGAGATAGCAAGTTTTAGAAGAATTACATACAGGGCATCGTGGAATAGTAAAAATGAAATTACTGGCGCGTGGATACATATTCTGGAGAAATTTGGATCAAGACATAGAAGACACAGTTAAAAGTTGTCGAGTATGTCGATTAAAGCAAAATCAACCTGCATGCGCAGTACTACATCATTGGGACTCACCATCAGGGCCATGGCAAAGGATCCATATCGATGTTGTTGAGCCGATTAAGGGTTATTCTTTATTTATAATAGTGGATGCTTTTACAAAATGGGTGGAAATTGTAGAAACAAAAACAACCACAAGCTGATGGTGTATCCGCCAACTTAAAGAACTTTTTGTGACATTTGGATTTCCGCTTACTTTAGTATCAGACAACGGTCGACAATTTGTCTCAAATGGATTTGAATGATTCCTTAGAGAAAGCGGGGTTGTTCACAAAACCACAGCCCTATACCAGGAACGGGCAGACAGAGCGATACGTACAAACAATTAAAAAGGCAATACACAGCATCAGGGCAGAACCAGGCTCTCTACAAGACAAACTGCTGGATATTAAGGAACGCCTACGGAGGACGCCGAGCAGCAACACAAATGAAAGCCCATATGAGCTCATGTTTGGCAGGGAGATAAGAAACACCCTAAGTGTTCATTTTAAGGCGAGGACGAGGGATGAAACACGTCCGCCGACTGATGAGGCAAGGGTACGCTCATTTACTGTTGGGCAGAGAGTGCAGCTACACAGACGACCAAATTAAATGGGAATTCGGAACCGTTATAAGGATGTTAGGCCAATTGCACTATCAAATAGAGACTGATTCTGGTCAGATCTGCAAAAGACATGTTGATCAGATGCTGGGTACATTAATACCAAGAGAGGAACAGTAACACTGAACACCCTTCGGAACTTAACAACTAGGCGTTTTGGGACGGAGGTGTTATATATGTGGCCTCTTTGCTTCAACTTCATTCATTCTCTCATATACTTCTTTTTACACATGGTCATGTGATCAGGTTGTCATTGCGTCTAATAATGATTAAGATATTGAGTCTAGTATGAATAGAATTTTTTAATTAGTAAATACATAATAACACAGCCTGTAGTTTCACATTTTTATTTAGAATATATGTGAGTATGTCTCGTGCCAGACACAGGGTCTAGTACATTAAAGTGCATATGAAGTATGATATATTTCGTTTAAATGATATGTCTTTTGTTTACAGAATCCTAGACTGCGGTCTCGAAGAAAGGAGATCAACCCACTCTATGGAAATGTCTAAAAGTACATCGTCTATCAGCAGTCGGATGTCGGTACTTGAGAGCTTCGAAGAGGTAACTATCACTCACTGCTTTAAACGTTCTTTATGTAACGGACACATTACACGTAGCTCAGCTTGGCTGTGTACTAGAAAGGGACAGTAGGAAAACTTACAATATAAAATTTATTATAGTGGTAATGATTCAATAAATCAGTATCATGATTTTAAGTAAGCTACGAATATTAAACTTACACTCAGGGGCGGCAATTTTATTTAAATATGGTTCTTCTACCTACTATTCCATAATCAGCGCCTAGGGTCCCCAAACCATATGCTGGCGTCGACAGTGCGTAATGTGCCTTGGGAGTGTGTACAAATGTAAACCGTCCGGTTGTTGTGCAGACGAAGGTGCGCCACTCGCTGGACTCGAGGAGCTCGGCGCGCGACCCCGAGCTCGCCGCCCGCCCGCTCACCTCGCCCACCGCCGCCGGTACGTGTGCACTCACTGCTTGCTACCATCTATCATCATCTATCATCTATCATCTGTATGACGTTCTACCCACCGACACTTCAGTAAATATGTCTAAATGTAACTGTCCGTGGGTAAAACGACTCGTTTCTTGAATTGCCATTACACAAATATATTGTAAAGTGACGCTCAAACGTGTGATGGCAGGTCGCACGATTCTGTCGATGCTGGACGATATAAAGAAGCCGCAGGCGCCGCCGCCGCCGCCGCTGTCCCCGCCCCCCACGCCCCCCGCGCCCCTAGCCGCGCCCCCCGCGCCGCCCGCCGACAAGTCGCCGAGCGCCCGCCCCGACTGGCCGCCCGCGTCGTCCGACAAGCCGCTCGAGATCAACGCGCTCAGGATGTCCACCAGTATCTTCGAGAAGACGAGCACTCTCGAGAGAATAGAGAGCTCGGACGAGAAGATGTCCGCCGTCTCCTCGGGGAAAATCTCCGTCAACTCCACGGAGAAAGTGTCCTCCACCTCTGCGGCAAAGGTGTCCGCCAACTCCGCGGAAAAAGCGAACACCAACTGCGCGGAGAGAGTGAGCGCACACTCCGCGGAGAAGTCGCCGCGAGCCGACGGCGACGCGCTGTCGCTCATCGCGCAGCTCAACAGCCGGGTGAGTCGCTCTGTTTGTGTCCACACTAGAGAGAGCTGCCAGGAGAACATGTCCGCCAACTGCGCGGAGAGAGTGAGCGCACACTCCGCGGAGACGTCTAACACTTCTGGGCTTTGACGGTGAGTGTTTGATGGACTGTTATTTTGGTAACTACTGATGAAAAATGGCGTCTGTCCTGAATACTCTAATAACATCAATTGGATGGGTAGACGGTGACTTGCTAACTCATCAGATATCCTGAGAATAGCCACTATAGGCATATAAGCCAGCGGCAAAGAGCATTACGTCTTAGGGGACATCCATTAATTACGTGAGCTCAAAATAGGGGGGGAGGGTTCCAGTAAAATCTCATCGAATCTCATTTAAACTAGGGGAGGGAGAGGGGGAGAGGTCATAATAATGAAAATCTAATGTCAACTTTTGAAAAACATAAGTTAATATAAGAAACTTTAAAAAATAAAAAAATACATTTACTTGCCATGCTATTTTGTATGTCAAAAAAATCTCATGGCTGTTAAAAACATTTACTTCGAGAATAAGAAAAAGTAAAAAAAAGAGGATGTAGATACTTCTCATAGCTGTCTTTCGATACAACCAAAAATGACGGACGTCATGTGAACTATTGTTACCATAGACAAATTAAATGAATGCCCATAGAGTGAAGGAGACATTAGTAAAAGTAATGCTGTTGTCTGTTTATAATTTTTTTTTTAACTTTACTTAAGTTAAGACACCTTTACATTGCATGACTTTCTGCTTTCTAAAATAAATTTAGTTTTTAACAATTAGAGCGTAAATCTCACGTAAGGGGGACGGGAGGTCCCACCAAATCTCAGACACCTTAACGTTGTATGACTTTCTGCTTTCTAAAAATAAATTTAGTTTTTTAACAATTAGAGCGTAAATCTCACTTAAGGGGACCGGAGGGTCCACCAAATCTTACTCACTCTCACCAAGGGGGAGGGAGGAGTCCACATTAAAAGCAAAACAGATCACGTAATTAATGGATGTTCCCATGTGACAACGGAGACCCGGAGCGGGTTTCCCCGTAGTTATGCCCTTGAAAATGACACTTTCACCTCCCAGCAATTTAGCTCTAGGGGCCTTCCTCTGACCGGCCGACTAAGCAAGCCAGAGTTGAGAGCCCTACGGGCGCTCTTAAAGTTTCACCCCAGCTAACCAGTAATGGCAAGCCGGCGATGAGGTCCTAACTGACTACCAAAGGTTCCTTTCTCGTGAAAATATAGAATTTTAAATATATTTTACTGTTTGTATGTCAATATTAGAATTTTAGTTTCTTATATTTGAATTCTGCCTATTACCATATAACAAGTCACAACAATAAACACACTATAATTTAAGTAAACTTATCTATCTGACGAGAAATTCGCTGTATCCAAAAGATATTTTGGTTTTAAAAAATACATAATATCTATATATCCTGTTAAACGATCCTAAAATATGAGTAGTTCTCACCGGTACAAGCCGTACAGTCAAAAAGCGTGCACGCTCCTGTTAGATAGTCAGCAGAGAACGAGTAGTTGAGACGTTTCGATATATCGTTGCAGATATCGAACCTGGAGAAGCTGATAGAAGTACAAAACTCGATGTTCTCTGCGCACATCTCGGAACTGCAGAGCAAGCTGAAGCTGGAGGGCGAGGCGCGCCTCGCGCTGCAGGCCGAGCTCGATAAGCTGGCGCACTGCGCCACGCAGGTGTAGCGGCCAATGTTCAATGTGTCCTCGTTTACTTTACGTGCTAAACTAATCTAAGTTCTAAATGTGACGAGTGTGTGCGGATATCACTGATGCCGGAACTCGGCGCAGTGTAAAAGCTCGGGCGCCGGGCGCCCGTGTGCCACTCGGCTCGGTGAACAGTTTTATCGTCAGATAACGTTATGTCTTTTGTAAGTCAATTTTATATGCTTTTATGATGTATTTATTCACAATGGTAAATAATTACGCGATGATTATTGTCGTCGAGTTAGCGAGCGCGTGTCCGTAACTCGCTCGGTGATCGAGGTACTTAGTCGGTGGACGACGTTGTTTTCTCATTTATTTTACTCTAATGGTCACTATAGATGTCGGATCTTAGGAATAATTTTCATATGGTGTATATTGTATCGAGTGTAGAGGGCAACTACTTGTACCTTAATTGTTCAATATCTGTATATTCTTTATTAACAGTAATGATTCGGTTCTATTGTTATTAACTGTTCGTTTGATATTGCTTATATGCAGCCGTTAAAGAGCTACGTCGTAGCTGAACGTAAACCTTAGCATTTCATAGTAATATTGTCGATTTTAATTTGAAAGTATTGTACTCCGGCGAGCGGGTCGAGCTCGAGCTCGAGGCGCGGCCGGGTGGCGTAGTTATAGTTGCGTCGTGTAAGTTAACAAAATTTTGTGCCATTTTATTTGATCGATGCACTTAACATTATAGTACATTGAAGAAAACTTATTTAATATGTGTGATACAGCAGCCTAACACTTGTGATGAACACATTCCATTTACGTGTGTACTAGTAGTACGACCGAACCAAAGCTTCAGTGGGAAGTGGCAGCACTCACGCACGCACACACGCACACACGCACGCACGCACGCACGCACGCACGCACGCACGCACGCACGCACGCACGCACGCACGCACGCACACGTCGGTGGCACGACGCCGCGGCGAAGCGTGTGTCGTGTGCCGTGCGCCGGGTGTGCGTACCTATTTTATTTTATCAAAATCATTATTTTTATCAATAACAGTTAATATATTTTTGTACTTGTACAGAGATTGTTTACTTTTTATTGAGACACCGAGTGTACCTTTCGTAAGACATATCTCGATATTTATTTGTGGATTTATTATATACATTTTGGATCATTGTTGTAAATTATTGACGGTGTATTCGTATGTGATCATGCTTTGTAAACATTAAAACCAGGTTGTGTTTCGCCATCCATTGTGTACCCCATTTCGGCTACTAATTAATTTAAATTGATACAAATAATACAATTTATTAATAATAAAATAACTGATCGATATAGGTGTTAATTAATAAGTAAATGCTTAGTATTATGTAGAGGTTGTAGTTATAGGTTACTATGTGATAGAGGTTGCCTAACTAACGGTACTTTCAAACTAACTTGTAATACGTTCCAATGGCTTTAATCATGCACAAATTATGTCACACAACTTCGTAATAAATTATGTAGAGGTGTTATTGTACCTCGATGTTCCGTTAGTGTCATATTAAGTTAAAATATTACACCATACACGCATCAAAGCTAAATAAAATCAATACATTATTACTACATACTCAACGTTTGATGTAGGTACTATTTAAATGCTAACCTTTCTATCCAGCACAAGGATCACTTTTGTGGTGCCGGCTTTCTAACGATGCAGCTTAGTGTAGGTGGCTAGCGTGTCGATAGTACTCGCCGCCTAGTTAGTGTGTCGGACGTGAGGTGCGGGCTGTGTCACGCGTCACGCGGCACGCGGCACGCGTCACGCGTCACGCGGCACGCGTCACGCGTCACGCGGCACGCGGCACGCGTCACGCGTCACGTCTACAGGGTACTGGGTACCTGACGTGTTCAGAGACTGCACAGATGTTATATTACGTAATCATCGACGCGTAGTCGATAGAGCGTTTGCTTCATTTTACATACGTTGACGTAAATTGAGTATCTACTAAAACAGAACGGTCGAATTTGATAAGTTTAAAATATTTATATATATTATCCAAAGTGCCCGTACCATTACAAAAGGGATCGTATGTAGTCAAATAAAAGTTACATTTCGTTAGTCCTCTCGTAGTAGATACTCGAGTTCTAGATATAAATATTTTAAATGCTAGGTCGGCGGGCGGCCATGAACTATATGTTACCACTAGAATAGCGCATTCAAACATAGAACATGCTCCTGAGTTCTGTCATAACTCCTAATAGATCAAAAACTCAGATGCGCTATTTTCATGTCGCAACTATTTTAGCTTTGAATTGATAATTATGATAAAATAGTTAACTTAAGTTCAACTATTGGTAGTTAGTTAAAGTTATAAGTATTAGGTATTGACATGTTTAAATGTGCAAAGTAGGTATACATGACGGCGAAATTACATCAGTTTACATAGCTTCAAAGAGATACGAAATAAAATAAACAATTAAACATAAATATATTTTCATTTGAATGGATAGTCCTGTTTATATAAAATATGATATAATTGAAATAAATATACTTAACAAATAAAATAATATTCCCATTTAGTATTATATGGGTATGCCATGAAGTTGCTAATATTGTAGGTACTTACTGTTCTGCAATACGTAACGCACGCATGTGTCGCCGGTCTAGTGGTAGCCTACAGTAGTATGGCGGGTGTCGCTGGCGAGCTCGCCGAGCTAAGTTTTGTATATTTCGGCAGCGCAAGCCAATGCAAGTGCATTTAATTGTTGATGTAAATAAATATAAATACATTTACTACTAGGTATTTCGAAACGTTGTATATAAGAGCTTGGTGAAAGTACATAAAGTAATTAAAAGGTTTATATGATAAACCATAGGTAACATTGTATGATATAGGACAATTTTTGATGTAATTTTTTAGTACTTAATTTATTTTTATGTATGCTGTACTTCCGACGATGCATTCCTACGATTTAAACAATTCAAGATATTCATGATTAATGAAATAATAAACTATGTTTATGAATAAACCACTTATTTGTTTGATTTATTAGCTCCATTATGTATATGTACATAATTATGTCAACACTAAATGTGGTTATCAATAATGAAACCAATTTAATATATAAACAAAATTTATTATATGATACATAGCACATTATAAAATATACAAAACAATCAACAAAATATAATATTTTATGTAATTTATTGGCAGTCTCTTCTACGTTGCTGTTACATATTAAAATGCCGTAACTTTATTTACCTGCTTATGCCTGAAATAATATTTACTTTAAACTAAAAATACGATAAGATATATACATTTTATAGTAATTACGAACCGTATTGAGCACCAAACGAGAAAAACTTATAGTACAGTACTAAACATATTTATATAACTGAGCAGCAAATATCAGAACCGACCACTTCGACATACTACAGACAAGTTAATACGATGTGTGTTGTCAAATATCGTTTGCACTGCTATCATCAAGCGGCTTATCGGCCGACTCAGAAATATAGTTAAATAAATGATTCTACGAAGTGACTACGCTTTCCTTATGTTTACTCTACACGTTCCACGCGCACGAATCTAAAGCATTTCATATACAGATAGGGTACTCGATAATTCTTCTCTCTTCTTCGACACTCGGATAATTTAATATTTTAAAGTTGTATTTGACATTATTATCAGCGGTTTGCAGGTGTTATTACCTAGTGTGGAGGAACGCAGTGTGCTGTCCTTCCAACGTAAAGGTAAACTCTTCCGAGCAGGCCGTCAGGTTCTGCGGCTGTAGCTAACGGCCTGGCGGTTGTTGTAGTAACTTGTCGAGTAAACTGAGATCTAGGATTGTATTGCAAAGTGTGTAATTGCGCGAAGCGCCTTCGCTTGACATATTTTTAATGTCGTAACTTATTTGTCTGTGAATTCGCTACAATAGTATAATTATGTTTATTGGAGTCCGCTAAGAACTTGGAATCATTTGTCGCTGACCACCGATGGATCTAAATTAATGGCTACGAGTTTATTTCACTGAATGTGAACGCCAAAGTGCAAAGCGTACCCGTAGCGGCCGCAATACCGGAGATGTACAAGATACAACCAGTCTCGATCTCGACACGTCCCAAACCGAGAGTTCCTACTTATTTTATAAAGCTTCTTTGCCTATAACCTGAACCGCCTGTAACTATAAGTGGATAAAGTGTTTTGTACGAAGTACACTCTAAATCTTAAACTTTATTCGACAAACGCTACACACGTGTGTCTCCATCGTATTAACTCGGTGCTGCTGATTTACATCTCATATAAGAGATATCATTGAACCAAAGCGCGCGCTCAATTACAACAAACAAGACGCATTCATCCTTATTATCTAGAAGATGCTTATGTGCTATAACACAACATCACTTAGTTCGGAATGCATGTAGTAAATCATGGCATGAGTATTATAAATTTAAACACTGTATTTTCTTGCGTTTATATAAATGCTACACACTTAAAGATGATTAGTTTACGGATTAGATGTATGTATAAATATTTGGTACGATTATATTTATTATAAAAATCAACAATTCCCAATAGGTGATCCCATTCTGAAGATAAATTATAACAAATGATTTATGTAAACACCGGACTCGGTCGTCAGTCAGCAGACACATGTACTGGCTACAGGGCGCCACTTGTCTGCGGCGCCATACGACATATAACTTACTTTATGATGGTTCGTTTATTTAAACCACACTATAAGGAAGAACAAAACTATACAATGTTAAATGAAAAATACTAATAACCTTTTACTCGTATCTTTACACAATACTTAACAACTTTTGTTCTACTTTTTTTTTAAATAAAATATTTTATCAAGTTTAAAATTGCAAGAGTTGTGCAAGCCGGACAAATTAGAGTAACCAAATTAAATATTTAATTTTTAATAAAAATATTAAATAAATAACGGGAAACAGGTTATTAGTATTTTTCTGTTAACTCTAAATAGAGAAGATGAACATAATTTGTTTTCTGTTTACGCGAATGTTATTCATTGAAATTAAACTACTTTAATTTCAAAGATGAACATATTATACAAAATGTAATCCGTAAAATAGTCTTTTTTAATTATTATTAGTTTGAAGCTAAGACGCTTAAAGTGTGACAAAACATGTAACAAGTAAGTTTCAGTAGTTAGTGAAGTCATAAGTCGCTGTTCACTATAAACCTGTTGCCCTCCGAGTGTTTGCCCGTGTACTTGTAGTTGCACTTACCGTAGGCCCCTGCAACAAGAGCGAAGTTTACACAAATAAACAATAATACACATACATACGTTACATATACGCGCAGTACAAGCGCACGCACCTCGGTGCTTGCCCAGCGCGGCCAGGTCGACGGGCATCGGGCGCGTGACGTCAGCGCTGACGTCAGCGGTGACGACGGCGGTGACGTCACCGGCGGGCGGGCGGCGCACGCGCGTGAAGGCGCCGCGCACGGCGGCCTCGCGCCGTTCCGCGCCCGACACGCGCCGCGAGTCCAGGAATTTCAGTTTTGGTATCATGTGTATTACGAAGTATCTGCGAAACATTCATGTGTACATTAAAGATAAAGATAATAATTTATTTTGTAAAAACATATGTGTACATTACAAGTTACAATAGCTTGCAAGCATGATGGTCAGTTCTAGTGAGTGCTAACGTGTTTTACCGTTTCCGGCGTACAAAATTCAATACAGAATAGATCAACAATTGCAAAAAAATAATACCCGGATGTCGTGTACCTAATACAAATCATACTAAGCGTAGCGTTACTAGGTACATAGGTTTATAAGAATTTAGAAATTTGACTAGGCTAATTTAATTGAAAGTGAATATTATTCTTAAGGACGCTTTTACATTTTTCTACAAATAACAGTGCTTTTCAGGTACCATTTTAACGTATAAGCAATCACAAATGTGAAGATAGTATGGTCTCAATTTAAAGATAATCTATTCATCTCCAGATTGGCATCATAAAAATTGTATGACATCATACAACATTTTCGTATAAATCCGTTTTCACCATCACAATAATCACAGAAAATTAACAAAAATAGGGTCTCAGTAGGTACCATTTTAGATAAATTGTATGCATATTTTATCTTCTAACTTATAACAAATTACGGCATTTATAGTCCTCTATACGTTCAGCTAATTATTTTGTACCTAAATCATAACATTTTTCAATTAACAGCTAAATAAGAACGCGTGCAAATTTCTTCATACATTTTTCACTCGCGGTTCATCATTCCGCGCTCAGACGCGCTTGTGGAAGCACGGGTATATCGCTCTATCACAAAAAATAAATTACGAAGAAGTCGCGCGTCGTAGGTACAGTCGTCGTTTATCGTGACGTGAAGGAGTTGATACTTTTTCGAACCGAAATAAAAGTAAGTACGAGTTTCATACTATTATTTATTATTAGAATGTGATTTAGAATTTGTTGAGTAAGATCGGGATTTGGATACGAATGGCTATGCAGTTGTTAATAAGGTTGAGAAATGGATGGGTGGGGTTAAGCAGCTCTTAGTACCTATAGTTAAGATTTAGATTACGCCGTGGGCTTGAAAGTAGATGGATGGGGTTAGGCAGCTGTAGGGCAGGTCAAGAAATAGATGGGTGAGGTAAAGCAGCTGTTGGGTAGGTCAAGAAATGGATGGGTGATGTTAAGCTTTACAAAAGCAAGGTATGAATAAGTGTATATATATATATATATATATATTTGGAAAATGGTCGATAGATGACGGTGTTGGCTACGTGTTGCGCCTACTTAAATAACATTTTGCCTTAAGTTTAATGAGTAATAATTTTTTTTCTATTTTTCTAGAAAATCTCCATTTTTTTGTATAAAAACTTTAATTATTTTTTTAATAACCGCTGAAATGTTAAAAAAATGATGTCATTTGTTAGTGTAGTCTTACCTTATTCAGATTTAATCATAATTTCATACAAACAATTCAAAAATAAATAACAGTGAAGTATCAAACTTTCATAAATAAAAAAAAAACATCCTTATGTCAACTTCACATGGTAAAATTGAAAAATTTTACGGTGTATGGCATTTACAAATGTTTTTAAAAACTTCTCTAGTTAATACTCTTTCGAACGGTATGTAACATGTATCATAACTAACCAGGTAACTCAACAAAAACACGTTTGTCGTCACGAATGGATTAAAAAGGTGAAAACCTAAATTATTCAATTCAGCAGGTAAAATGTTTTGTCTCATTGTAACACAGCTAAAAGTATTGTGCTATCTCTTTCAACGATTGACTATTATGCTCCCTTTGGCCCTTGCGCACCCTGTCGGGTGCATTTAGTCGACACTTGTCGTTCTTTGCTACTTCACGTGTTGTACTTCACAACTCCGCTCTGCGCATTATTTTTGTTTTCGTTTGTTGTTGTTAAGTTTTGTTGTTACTGTTATTTTTAATGGCTGCTTTTACTAACGAGGAATACGCTGATATGTTGATGGCTTACGGCAAAGCTGATGGAAATGGACGAGAAGCAAAAAGAATTTATGAAGAGCGTTTTCCCAATAGACGTCAACCTAATCGTCATACTTTTGAAACGACATTTAGACGCTTAAGGGAAACTGGCAATCTAAATCGCCGTGAACCTGGAGTTGCCAGACAACGTAACGTTGCTGATGACGAACGCATTTTGGAAGCTTTTGATGAAGATCCCACAACAAGTATCCGCACTGTAGCTGCAACACTAAATCTAAGCCCATGGAAAGTGTGGTCTGTTCTTCGCGCTAATGGAAAGTATCCTTTTCATTACACTCCCGTGCAAGGTCTAGAAGAAAACGATTATCAAAGACGCGTCCAGTTTTGCCGTCTCTTGTTACACATGGATGTTGACAACCGCGACTTCTTAAAAAGTATCCTGTGGATGGATGAATCAAAGTTTTCAAGGGAAGGCATTGTAAACTTTCATAATTTGCATCATTGGGCCCCAAAGGATGAAAACCCTAAAAAGAAAAGAGCGGTGACACATCAAAGGAAGTTTTTGGTTAAGGTTTGGGTAGGACTAATTGGCAATACACTTATTGGTCCACATTATCTACCAGACAATTTGAATGGCAATAATTATTTAGATTTTTTAATAAATGATTTGCACGAACTCATGGATGGAGTTCCAAATGTTCAGAATCAAGAACCCATTGTTTTTCAACAAGATGGCTGCCCAGCGCACTGGACTTCAGCAGTCCGGGAACACCTTGACAATTCATTTCCCAACGCTTGGATTGGCAGAAATGGTCCCATCCCATGGCCTGCAAGGTCGCCGGATTTAACACCGCTTGATTTTTATGTCTGGGGTCGTGCTAAAGCTCTAGTGTATACGGAAACCATTGAAACAAGAGAGCAATTAATTGAAAAATAGATAATGCATTTGTGATAATGAAACAAGAAATCAGGTTAAGCCATACCACAACGGGAATTAGAAAGAGATGTTACGCATGTATCAGAAATAATGGACATCAATTTGAACAAGATTTGTAATAAATGATTTAAAAAAATACTTTTTTGTTTTAATTGCCCCAAAATAAAGTACATACATAGTAATAGAAGACAAAAAAGTGCAACAGCTAAACCTATTGCACTTTTTCGTTGCGTCATCCAAAACAAAACATTTTACCTGCTCAATTGAATAATTTAGGTTTTCACCCTTTTAATGCATTCGTGACGACAAACCGGTTTTTGTTGAGTTACCTGGTTAGTTATGATACATGTTACATACCGTTCGAAAGAGTATTAACTAGAGAAGTTTTTAAAAACATTTGTAAATGCCATACAGCGTAAGTTTTTTTTATTTTACCATGTGAAGTTGACATAAGGATGTTTTTTATTTATTTATGAAAGTTTGATACTTCACTGTTATTTCTTTTTGAATTGTTTGTATGAAATTATGATTAAATCTGAATAAGGTAAGACTACACTAACAAATGACATCATTTTTTTAACATTTCAGCGGTTATTAAAAAAATAATTAAAGTTTTTATACAAAAAAATGGAGATTTTCTAGAAAAATAGAAAAAAAATTATTACTCATTAAACTTAAGGCAAAATGTTATTTAAGTAGGCGCAACATGTAGCCAACACCATCACCTATCGACCATTATCCTATGGCTACTCACCCTCCAAACACCCTGTATATATATATATATATGTAATAAGTACATATTATATAGTATATCATCCTTTTTTAATACAAAATGGCGGATATATATTAATAATAATTAAATACACCGAGTCATAAGAATGCATATATTTATACAGCGCAATGACTTCACATCCAATATAACAAAATAAATTAATTTACAATTTTACTTAGTGATATCTGCAGACCAATGGTAATGTAAAACCTAGCGGCCTACAACGTCATCGGGTAGTAACGTCTCTCGCCACCCGCTTATCATGGGAGTGTCACGTACGAATTTGCCAAGCTACTGGTACGATGTATTGTTAAAATGTTTATTTCGTTTTTTTTTAGATGCCACGTATTCGGAAATTTGGTTATAGACCAAAAAAACCTGCAAACTTAGCAGTGAACAAAAGTAATAAGACTATGTAAGTATTTTCACTATGGAGTTAATTAATATTGTCTTCTGTTTATTAGTTATTTGGAGTAATAATTTAAGCAATTTTTATCTATTATCAATCCCATTACGTTTCGTCAGGTAACTTATTTGGATCTATTATGTTTTTTGCTAACAGGGAGAGCAGCATAGATGTCTCGTTAGACCATGATGAGCAGTATGAAATTTCATTTGTAAGTTTTATAAAAGTATTCAAAGTTTGTTTTTTTTTTTTGACCATGCTACTAGTATTGTCATTTTATTTTCAGGAGCGGCAATGCGTAGTACAATTTAAGCCAAAAGGCAAAAGAATAGTTGAAATTGATTACCTATTTGAGCAGATGATGCAAATAGGAAGCCACACTTCTCTTTTCGATTGCGGTATGAAACATCTAGTGATAAATAAAGAAAAAAGAGATGGCCTGCATTCGAAATTCAAACTTGCTTGCAAAATGTGTGGTGAGAAGTTTGAGCTTCAAACAGCGCGGAAAGACGACCTTAAAATGGACATTAATCAGGATGTTGTATACGGAATAATGTCTACTGGTGCCGGTTACATCCAACTTAATACAGTCCTTGCCCATGCCGACATTCCACCGATGCCTCTGCGGTTATACCAAGCTACGCATGATCAAGTTTCCCAGTGGTGGGAAAAAACTGCGGATCATTGCATGTCTGAGGCAGGAAAGGAAGAGGTCGAGCATGCAAAACATATCGGCAATATGTCATCTCAAGAAACACCATTGATTGCTGTTATTGCGGATGCGTGTTGGAGTAAGCGTTCATACGGAAATAATTACGATGCTTCTTCAGGCGCCGCGGCAATCATTGGTCAGCACAGCAAAAAAGTGCTTTACTGCGGGGTGAAAAATAAATATTGTGTGATATGTTCCCGATCAACAAACAAAGGAATTGAGGCACCTGAACATAGATGTTTTAAGAACTTCAGCGGCCCTTCAACAGCAATGGAAGCTGCAATTATTACCGAGGGGTTTAAACGTTCCATATCCGACCATGGACTTATTTATTCACATTTAATTGCTGATGGAGATGCTAATACCTATTCATGCATTAGAAATGCCCGACCCTACGAAAATCTCACTGTCGCTAAAATAGTGTGCAAGAACCATCTTTTGCGCAATTATTGTAAAGCATTGCTGGCACTGTCAACTACCTCATCCTATAACATCAAAGCAAGGAAACTTGTCAAAGAAAAATATTTGAGGTTGCGTTGGGGGGTTGATTCTTCAATAAAATACTGGTCTAGGCAAAACATACCTTTCGCAGAAAAGGCCAATAACATAAAAAAGGATATCCAAAATGGGCCCTACCACATATTTGGTGATCACAGCCATTGTTTACCATATTTTTGTAATAAAACCAACTCGGAAAACTTTGTTCCAGAATTAGTAGCTTTTGGGGTGTTCCAAAAACTTACCGATTTGGCGTATAGACTTTCCCAAAATGCATGTAGTTTTGCGTATAACGAAACAAACAATTTGGTCGAAAGTTTCAATGCCAGAGTTGCCAAGTACGTAGGAGGAAAAAGGGTCAATTACTCATTAAAAGGGTCATACAGCGGAAGATGTGCGGCTGCAGTCATATCGTTAAATACCGGTGGCACATTACAAACCTATGTGCATAAATTTATTTTCGGGACTGATGCAAGCGCACAAATAATTCGGCTAGAAAATAAGCGCAAAACCAACAATAGTAAGAGAAGGAACATTAAAAAGAAAAAGACCATAAAACATGCCACTGCGAAAGATGCTCATTATGGTGTAATTTGTCTGAAACCTGACATGGATGCATTGGATTACACTAAAGCAAAACAAGACTTTTTAAAATCTTTGTCACTCTCTACAGAAGAGAGAAATAATATAGAAAGAAGCACAGTCTTGCAGAGTGCAAGCCCGCTCTGGCTAGAGACACGGCGGAAACTATTAACTGCTTCATGGTTTGCTAGAGTTTGCAAGCGGCGTGCAAATACAAATTATGCTCCTCTTGTCAAACAGATATTATATGGAAATGATCTGAGCAATGTCCCATCAATTAAACATGGCAAGAAGAACGAGCACACAGCGCTTCAAGAATTAAAAAGCGCATTAAATTTAGATATACAAGACTGTGGATTACACATCGATAGTGAATTTTCATTTCTAGGTGCTACTCCAGATGGCAAATACCAACATGGTATTGTAGAAGTAAAGTGTCCATCGTCTGCATACAACTTAGAACCTGAAGAAGCAATCAAGCAAAAGAAAATTGACTTTTGGGTGTACAAATCTGACGCTTTCATCGTCAATAAGAAAAGCAAATGGTACTACCAAGTTCAGGGTCAATTACGAGTAACTGGTCAATATATATGTATATTCGCGGTGTGGACAGGCGACGGAAAAATTAAATATGAATTTATAAAAAGAGACGAACAGTTCTGGAAGGAAAATATGGAAGTGCATTTAGTAAAATTTTACAATAACTGTTTACTTCCAGAACTGGTTGACTCCCGATACATGAGGTCTATGAACCTAAGGGACCATAGCTCACACACACACAAAAACGTGTTGTGTGAACAAAATAATGCCTAAAAGGTCAGAGTGTAAATAACACTAATGCTTCTGTACTTTTCTTACATAACTATATTAAATATATTATAGTATTTACTTCTTTCTGGCCTTTCAATTTTTACTCCCAAGCTAGTATGTCTATTTCATTAACTCTTTATGTAATGCTTCAAAATGTTAGATATATGTGTATGTAATATATGTTAGTAAATTAATACCCGAATCAAATCGTATCAGTAGTTTTTGAGAAAATCTTGGATCTAGAAACGTACATACAGGTCGATGCAAGTACCTCCTTTTTTTCAAGTCATGAATACTAACCTAATTATCACTAAAATAGTACGGTCACCAAATGCGCTTTCAAAGTTCCAAGTAAATTTGCTGAATCAATTCCAATAATATAAAAAATTATACCAAGGACCAAGATTATTTAAGCGATGTATAAAATCGAGCGCTCTGTCTCTGTTTCAATGTGCGCGACTTTATATACCTAAATTTGAGTTTGTCGAAAATGTAACAGCGTCCTTAAGTGATAGATTAACATTTCAGTTTTTATTAGTCCAATGTTAAATCAAGGATGCAAAAACTAAGTATGAAAAAAAAACCAAACCAGTGTCAAATAGGGAAAAAGAAATGTGATATTTAATAGTAAATGTCATAAGAAATGTCATATTAATAATAATGCCAGCTTTAATCGCGGTCATTCAAGAAATCCCTTCTATTATAATAGCATTTATTAACTAGGTGTTTTTTAAGGTGGGTTTTGAAATCCTTAGCGCTTAGTTGTTTGATGTGCTTAGGCACTTTATTGAAGATAATTGGCGCCATACAAAGAACACTTCGGTGCATTAAGGTGGTCCGTGATTTCACAACACACAATCTATCAATGTCTCGTCGGTTACGTTGGTTAACCTCAGATAACTTATCAAATAGATGAGTATTTGATTTCACAAAGGTTGCTACTTCATATATATGTATGTAGCGAGGGCACCGTTAGAATTTTATATTTCATGAAGTTAGGCTTACAACTATCAAGTGTGTTAAGTTTAAACATAACACTAATGCACTTCTTTTAAGATTTGAAAATTATTTCCTTATTCGTGGAGCTTTCCCAAAATAAGATGCCATAATATCTTAAAATAGCATCAACCATACCATTGTACGTCATAATCACGGAGTCAATATTTACAGTGTACAGGGGCGGTAAGTTTATATAGAGCATAGACAGATGAATTCAATCTCTTGCTAAGTAGTTCGATGTGCAAATTCCAGTTTAGATTTTTATCTATTGTTAAACCTAGAAATTTAGTTGTGTGTACTTGTTCAATTTCTGTTTCTTGGTAGATTATTTTAATATCGGGAGTTGGGATGCTCTGACTGAAAAACATAGCTTTAGTTTTTTGTAGATTTATTTTCGGTCTCGATGGCGTAGTGGTTAGTGTAACCGACTGCTACGCCTGAGGTCGCGGGTTCGATTCCCGCACAAGTCAAACATTTGTGTGCATGAACATGGATGTTTGTCTTGGTCTGGGTGTTTCTATGTATAATAAGTTTGTATTTACAAAAAAAGAATATGTATATATGTACGTCTATCCATTGTCTAGTACCCATAATACAAGCTCTGCTTAGTTTGAGCTAGATGGTCTTGTGTGTGTGTGGTAGAATATTTATTATTTATTTATTATTTTCAGGTTATTGTCATTCATCCACGTAATTATTGATTTAATTGTGTTGTTTATTTCCTTCGCATGTTCAATTTAATTAGCAGCAGCATGAACTGTCACAGTGCTGTCATCTGCGAAAAGAGCCATGGGATATTTTGTTACATTAGGAAGGTCATTTGTGTAGACTATGAACAAAAGTGGACCTAGTACGCTCCTTGAGGAATACCATATTTCATTGGAACTGAATCTAAAGCGTATATGACCTCCCTTTTAGTAGAAATATCAACAGAGGATATCTCAGTGAATTGTTTACGACATTTGAGATAGTTTTCTAACAACTCCAGAATATTACCACTAATGCCATATGACTCAAGCTTCGTGAGTAAGATATCATGATCGACGTAGTCGAAAGCCTGAGTCATATCGCAATATATAGAGCAAACAGGTATTTTATTGTCCATCTTAATAATTACGTTTCTTAGGAAATCGAAGACTGCCATATTAATGGTTTTATTTTTTAGAAAGCCTTTTGGAAAATTAGTTAATATATTTAGTTTTTCTAAATATTGTTGTTATGCTGTATCAAAATAATAAAAGTATTTCTATTTAGCTACTAGTAACGCTATCTATTGTGCAATGTAAAAACTATACCTCTACTGTATTGTGTATTATCTGTGGTACAATGACTTGTTATATATCCTTTTGTATGAAATAAATTTTAGTCTGTTAGCGACATTCACTTCACAGAGTACATTTGTATATAGAGACGTCACTCAATGAATTGGCGATACTAGCGCCAACTGGCGTTCGGTTCAAGCAACTTTTTCAAATACAAACATATGTGTGGGTATATAATATATCTATTATAATGATGTAGTGATTAATGAATTTTCAGACTAGCGAAGTTTATAGTTACGAATGTGTACACTTAACTATAAAATTCGCTAGCCTGTACATTCACTTAAAAATGAAAACCAAGATCAGGGCAAGTATGGAATTGTAAAAAATAAAACAAGGTCTTGAGTTTATTATTCAAGAGAGAATAACGGAATGATAAAATGTCAAATTTGACAACAGCTTTATCTATGTGACAGGTCCGAATCGTTCAAAAATAAATAACATTAATCAAATATGGTAAGCGATAACTTTAGAACTTCCTTTTTAAAAACAAAATTATAGTTTGATAATAGTTTTATGTATTAAAAGCTAAAAATTACTACGATAATTCAAAAATTGGTAATAAAGTGAAATTTTTAGAAACTGATTTCCCCGTCATCTAGCGGCTGTCACATGCAACTTTCAGAGTATAATACAACTAAATTGAATATCACTTAGTTATCTTATAGAAAGCCAACATGGTAACCTATATAATTTGATTACGTTATAATTCAACTGTTTTCTTCTAAGTTTTAACACCATGATTCACTTGTTTCGTTATAGGTTATGGGCCATCCGGAAATTATCAGTTATTTTGTTTAAAATAGATAATTAGTGAAAGTGAAATCGCGGAAATATGACTACGAATTATATTGCCAGTGTACCTGAACTAAAAGCAAGAGAGAATTATGATGAGTGGAGCTTCGCGGCTGAAAATTTGTTGGTGCTCGAAGACATGTACATCAAACCGACGCCAAATTTTGAGGTTAAGCCAGTGGACAATGCAAAAACTAAGGGAAAGCTAGTATTGACTATTGACCCGTCATTATACGTGCATGTAAAGAACACCAAGAGCTCAGCAAAATTATGGACTATATTGAAAACTATGTATGATGATTCTGGTTTCTCAAGAAAAATATCGTTGCTGAGACATCTGATATCTATACGACTAGAAAACTGTGATAATATGGCGACATATGTGACTCAAATAGTCGAGACAGCACAGCGGTTTAATGGCACGGGATATACAATTACAGACGAATGGGTCGGCTCATTACTATTAGCAGGTTTGTCTGATCGTTGTACACCCATGATCATGGCAATTGAACATTCGGGTATTCCGATAACTGCAGATGTCATTAAGTCGAAATTACTTGACATGGAGGTAGCCAGTGAAAATGATAGCGCGGAAACCGGAGCTGCACCTGCCGCGCGAAATAAATTTCACTCTGGCAACACTAAGCCACAGAAATATTTTGGCGGTTCCTCAACGTCAAACAAGAAAACAGTGACAGCAATGACAGATTCATCTAAGAAAACAATAACATGTTATAAATGTAAAGAAGATGGTCATTATCGAAATCAGTGCCCGTTATTGAAGAAAAATAATAGCAAATGTGTGTTTAATGTCGTTTTCCTGAATGGAAAGTTTAACAAAACAGAGTGGTACGTGGATTCCAGAGCGAGCGCACATATGACAGCGAACGAATCTTGGATTAAAAATATGAACTGTACACCGTGTTTACCTGAAGTTGTGGTAGCAAATGAATCAAAAGTGCCAGTTGTTTGTTCCGGAGACGTCGACATAGTTTCCTACCAAAAATTCAACATTACTGTGAAAGATGTACTATGCGTGCCTAGTTTGACAACAAACTTATTATCTGTAAGTGAACTCATTAAAAATGGTAATAATGTCAGTTTTGATGAAAAACACTGCTATATACGAAACAAAAGCAATGTTTTAGTAGCTACAGCTGATTTATCGGATGGTGTATATAAGCTGTGATTGGACACACAGAGTTGTATGTTAGCTGCACCGGCGTTAAGTGGCAAACTATGGCACAGAAAGTTAGCGCACATCAATAGTCAGGACATGAATAAAATGAGAAGTATGGTGGAAGTTTTGTCATATGAAAACAATTTTGACATAACCTTTTTCACATGTGGGTGAAAGGAGCACAGAGACGCTACACAGAATCCATACAGATCTTTGTGGACCGATGGAAACTATTTTATTGAATGGTGCACGATATTTCATACTGTTTGTTGATGATTTTAGTCGGATGAAATTTATATATTTTCTTCAAAATAAAAATGAAGCATTTACTTTCTTCAAGATATTTAAGACAATGGTGGAAAATCAGTTAAATAAAAAGATTAAAATACTAAGGTCAGACAATGGACTAGAGTACACCAACAAAGAGTTTGAGAAATATTTAAAGCAAGAGGGCATAATTCATCAAAGATCTAATAATTATACACCGGAACAGAATGGTTTATGTGAGCGGGCCAACCGTACTGTGGTAGAGAACGCTAGATGTCTGCTGTATGATGCAAAGCTAGACAAAAGATTTTGGGCGGCAGCAGCGAACACTGCCGTCTATTTGAAAAACAGGTCCATTGCATCAGGACTTCCGAAAACACCTTATGAATTGTGGTATGGGAGGAAACCAGATATAAGCCACATACGCTTGTTCGTGGTGAAGTGGGATAAGAAGTCTGTGGAACACATATTAGTTGTATATGGTGAAAATGTTAAGGGCTACAGGCTATACAATCCTGTCAAGAAGAGTCTTGTTACCAGCAGAAATGTGATCTTTACGGAAGAAGAATTAGATACCAAAAATAAAAAACAGGAATTGGCTATCTGGATTCCTAATGAAGAGACACCTGTAGTGGGCATACAAGAGGAAGTGAATACAGATTCAGTGGAGGAAGCATCACATAATGTTTCAGACTCCGAAGACTGTCATTCAGATCTTTCTGTGTATGAGGATGATAGTGAAACACTGACTGAAACTCCAACTCCAGATGACTTAGTACAAGAAGTCCAGGCTATATCAACCCCAGACCAGGAGCCAGAATGACCTAGCATCTAAAGAAATTGAGTTCTCAGAGGCTCTCGAGGGGCCTGAAAGTGACCAGTGGAAGCGCGTCATGGCCGATGAGCTGCAGTCGTTTGAAGACAACGATGCTTGGGAGCTCGTTGACAACCCAGGCGATCAGACCATTGTGAAGTGCAGGTGGGTGCTTAATAAAAAGTTTGATGTGGACAATAATATAAACGTGTAATATAAGAGAGCAATTGGCCTATAGCAACTCATTAGCTGATTATTACCTTTTTTAAAAACTAGTTTATAGATAGCTGATTTTAAATTTTCGGGATATATGCCCTCAATTATACGTATATTGAGTATGTAACTAAGGTGTTCACAGATATGGAAGGCGACATCTTTAATAACTTTTTTTAACGCTATTTCATCAGGCCCAACACTGGCACAGTTTTCCAGAGATCTGATAATAGTTAGGATGTCGTTTGGTGTACTGGGTGCCATGAACATAGATTTATATGTATTGGTAGGATCAGAAGTTAACTTTTGCTTAGAGCCCAAAGTTGGTTAAATTTTTCCAATAAAATAGTTATTGAAAGCATTTGAGATTAGTAAATGGAATGTTTTGGCATATAAAATTTTGCTTTATTAATAATAGCCCAGGTAGCCTTGGATTTGTTTTTCGATGTTGCTATTTTAAAATTGTTTTGGGCAAGTTGTGTTAATTTTATATTTTTTCAGTAAAGATAAGTATATTTTCTTAGTTTATTTTTATTTTCTTCACTGCTGTTTAGCCTAAAGGACCACAACAACTTTCTCTTTTTTTTACTGCACATTCTGATACCGCGCGATATCCGCATAATCTTGTTACTAGTAATTTTTTTATTGATTTGAGTGGAAAACACGAACTATTTATTAAATCAAACATTTCTAAGAAAGCGTTATATGCTATATTTGGATCCCTCGTGCTATAAATTTCGGCAAAATTTATGCATTTCGTTACCAAATTCTACAGTCTTATTATTGATTGTACCTTTCAATGCGGCGCGATAAAATAGAAAACGGCCTGTACTGTTATATTAACGTAACAAAATCTACGTTTATGTACTGCCGACGAGATATCTCGTCCGAAAAATGTTATGCTACTTACGGTTGACGTATAATCTTGCTAGAAAAACGCTCTCGTTGTGGGACGATTTATCTCGTCAAAACAATATATAGCTGATATTTCAAAATGGAAGGTAGTGTTGCTACAATAATGATCGTCAACTTTCAAATTGAAGGTAATATTTTATTTGTGATTCGGTTGCTAATCATTCTGAAATAGTCGTCATTAAGTGACACGACGCACTGTGGGCTGAAAATCGACCTCCATAGACATAGAAAGGAAATTGCTAGATGTTCGTTTTGTTGACGGATATGGCTTCTATTAGCTATTATACACATAACAATGTCGTCTGAGCTAACTCCGCACAGAAATGAATTTATTATAAGGTTTTTTCGAAAAAAATGTATGGAGCTAGCATGAAAAATCTGAATATCTCTGAACTTGCAAGGAAAACCGTAATATCCACAGAGATGGTTATAGGACTAATTATTTGTGATTTTTTGACATACTTCATATAACGGTATCTGCTGCAGAATTTTTTTTAAAAATCATCTAATTTTTAATTATTTTTTTTTAACATTAAACGATTTGTTTTATTGTAAAAGTAAAGAAACAACACGTTATATGCATATAATACTAAATCTTCGCCAGTTATTTGTTAAAATATCAAGAAAATTATTTTTGCCTTACATAGTATATATGTTTTAAAACAGGTAATTGGATACCATTACTAAACTTTGCATACAGGTAAACCACTGAATATTAAATTAGCCTTCTAATGAGTTCTGAATAAGAGATTAAGTGATTTGCAATATCGCACAATGGTAACTACGGAGTACACTAATTAAATTCTTACAGGTAAGTACATAAGTAAACTAATTAGTTAATTAGACATGTTACGAGTTCTAAGAAATATTTTCGACAACTGTCTAATTATTTTATTATTATGTCTAAATGAAGGTATTTTTTTAAATCTTTAAATTCCACTAATGTCAAAGTAAAGATCAATCGATAAGTTAGTTATTTTATTAACGCTAATAATAGGCATTAAATAAAAAGAAAAATAAATTAAAAAGGTATTTTTTAATAGTTGATAAAATTTATATAAAACAAAACATAGGTACAAAAGTATGCAAAAATATAAATAGGTACAAGAATAGTAATATAAAATATTTAAAAATAAATCAATTGCAAAACATAGTTACGTACCAAAGCTAAATAACGAAAGATCATGAAAAAATTACATTGAATAGAATTATAATTAAAAGCACAAAAAGTTTCTAGTTTTCCTTATCACTCTCGTCGATTTCTGAATCAGAATCTAGATTGCCTAGAAACTCAAAGTCAGTTTCTTGAAACTGAATTAAATTGAGGGTTTCAGGAAATAAATCCTCCTTTTTCTTGGCATCTAACTTGGGCCTTTGTACATTTATAAAAGGATCCGAAGAAACAACTAACATATTAAGGATATCATGATTCGAATCTTGCCTGCTCTTTTTCTGCGAATGATGTTCCCGAAACCTCCTAAAATCTTTATTGCGAGACTCGGATGCTTCTTCCGAGAGACTTCCTATGGGTACAACATCATTCTTCTCGATTATGTCAGCCCCGTGTATAAGTAATTTGTGGACGGTTGATGACATATAGTACCAGTCATATAATTCCACGTACCTCTCTGCTGTTTTGAAGGCATAATCTTTAAATTTAATTATATCTACTTTTTCCCCGGAAGTTATTGCCTGTAAAATCACAGCAAATCTTCTTATTAGTTCTTCGTCCAACCCAGTAATGGCTGCAGTTTTATGGGGAAATTTGAAAAACTTTCTTGCAGTGTTGCCGTCATTAGTAGTTCCGGAACCTTGTTTAACAATGTCAATCAATAGATTTAATTCGTCTTTAAATTTGTCTTGAATAATCTTTTTTCTCTTACTTAGCATTTCTTTGTGCTCGTTACCTCTCGCAGCCCACTCTTTAAAATCTAGTCTATACGAAATATGTAGTAAACATTCCATACAATTTATACGGGCGTGTAGAGATGACAAACTCGTATATATCAGAAGATACGGTCTTTGCTGTTACTACACTCAAACGGTTCATTTCTGTCGGTTTTGCCAGACACAAATAGCATGATGAACTTGATCTGGCTTGAGACAAATACGTGCAGACTTTACCATCGATCATTGTCATCATTAGGTGATGATTCACCCTGTTTCTATTATTGCACTCTGTAGGAATGAGAGCCTTAATTTCTTCATCCATTCGTCGTTTGTGTTCGATGACTACTGCTTCGCTTTCCTTCACAAAAGTAAATTGAACTGGACGACAATACATTGCTGAGCATGGTTTTGGGTTCATCCACAAAGTATTGTCTCCATCAGTCAGTTTTAGTGGCACCAAGGAAGTCATGAAAATACTTGAATCGTCTTGATCGCTATCCATTTTCTGCTTGTATCGGCTTTGGTTTGACGCACCATCGAAACCCCAGTTAGATATCAATTTTAAATCCTTATTTTGCACATCATCGTTAGGAAAACTTTGGAGGATTCTTTTGACCGTAATGTCGAGTAAAGCTTGAAGGGTTATTCTTGCCGATGAATCGGTCACTAACACTGATTGCTTCGGAGGATAGCATGCCAGCTTGGTTGGATAAATATCCTTTCTACCTTCCCGAATAGCTGACTCTCGTAAAGTGATGTATTGCCACTTTGATAATTTTAATGAAAGGAGTAATCCAAGTGCTTTTTCTGGTGTAAATAAGATAGTTTTCACCGGTTGCTTAAGCGTTTCCTTAATTTTAGAGGCTGCTTCAGGATGTTTCAGCATATATTCGATTATAGATGCGATATCCTCACAACCTTCTTCCTTAAAACGCGCTGCTGCTGTATATGCCAATTCACTGGGATTGTCAGTTTTATGCTCATCAGATCTTCTCTTCTTCTGTTTGCTTTCCAGATCTTCGAATGGTTTTCGTGACCTCTTTGTCATTGTACCAACAGAGTATGATGTTGAGGGTTCTGGAGAGATTGATCTTGATCCCTCAGCAACAGTTGGTTCTTGAGCGACTAAATTTATACAACTTGGCCAATCGATAGTTGCTTGCAGCCAAATTTCGTATTGTTTTCTAAAAGTATCAAGAATTCGGTGAGATTTTTGCCACCTTTGTGATGCAGCTCGTACAAATCTCCGACAAAATTCTTTTAGAGTCACTTGATCTTCAACGGAAAGACAAACGTCTAGGCGGGATATAACTTCACTAAACAATACCTCATGATCAAATGAAGTACTCTTACATTTTAGAAGAACGAATAGGTCTAAATTGGTATTTAAACTTTCCATTATAAAATTTCACAGTGATATGTTAGGGGTAACAAAGCTTAGAATAAACTAAATTATGATGCAAAATGTTAACCATTTTATATTTCAGTCCAACATTAGTTAACGACCTCATTAGACAGTTGTCGAAAATATTTCTTAGAACTCGTAACATATCTAATTAACTATTTAAGTTACTTATGTACTTACCTGTAAGATTTTAATTAGTGTAATCCGTAGTTACCATTGTGCGACATTGCAAATCACTTAATCTCTTATTCAGAACTCATTAGAAGGCTAATTTATTATTCAGTAGTTTACCTGTATGCAAAGTTCAGTAATGGTATCCAATTAACTGTTTTAAAACATATATACTATGTTAGGCAAAAATAATTTTCTTGATATTTTAACAAATAACTGGCGAAGATTTAGTATTATATGCATATAACGTGTTGTTTATTTACTTATACACCAAAACAAATCGTTTAATGTTAAAAAAAATTAATTAAAAATAAGATGATTTTTAAAAAAAATTCTGCAGCTGGTACCGTTATATGAAGTATGTCAAAAAATCACAAATAATTAGTCCTATAACCATCTCTGAGGATATTACGGTTTTCCTTACAAGTTCAGAGATATTCAGATTTTTCATGCTAGCTCCATACATTTTTTTCGAAAAACTCTTATAATAAATTCATTTTTGTGCGGAGTTAGCTCAGATGACATTGTTATGTGTATAATGGCTAATAGAAGCCATATCCGTCAACAACTTTCATTTCTATGTCTATGGAGGTCGATTTTCAGCCCACAGTGCGACGTTGGTTTATTCGTATTAAATTACTAAGATAAATAACATTCAAGAAAATATGAACGAGTTTGAAGTTAATATATTTAATAAACCAAGTACTTCGAACATAAAAGACGATGTTATTTCCTACTACACAGATGAGGAGCTCCTCCACTTTTTTTAGATTCTGATTTAAAAAGTAAAGAAAACAGAGTCGAATTATAGAGTTTGCAAGTAATGACAATCCACAAATATATCGGTGGGAGAGTGGCCCCTCATATATAAATTACATTACGACAGTTATTATTTATCTCGTTAACCGTCACATTATATGCATTGACAGGACGAGTTATATTGTCAAAAGTATATAAATAGCATTATATTTTAAGATTTTTACTGCAAGCACCACCATTAATATATACATCTATTTCTAGGTATTTTCAAATACCGTCGGGAAACGTTGAACTGCTCCAGTCCTGTTTGTTTATGCTCTACTGAGCATAAACAAACAGTTACAAGTACATAATAACAGTTTCTGATGGACGAATTATCTCGTCATTAGTACGTGAAAAGACATATCAAGAAGATATCTCGGTGACAGCATTGAAAGGGTTATAGGTCTGCCTCTGTCTACGCTAGCTTTTACCTACCGTTTTTGACATGGTTTAATCAAAAACAATTATCCATGTTGTGCTTTTTCGAGATACAAACCCACGTCATTCTGCAGCTCATAAAGTAACTTATGCATAACAATAAACATGGCTGTATATACAGGGTGATTTTGAAATCGTGTAATTCCTTTTAACCACGCATTCTACTGGTGATATAGAATAACCCTGACCATATTTTTATTTAATTAGATTTATATTTTTTGAAAAATTATTGTTCCGTTTTTTTTATGAAATGGTGTCAGATAGTCATATGTTAACCAACCGAGGCAATTTTAATTTTTTACTAATTAAAATAAAAAAACATATTAATAATTAATGTCGTAAATAATAACGGGCGGTCCTTTTTATTGCCCCTTATTATTTACGACATCAGTTATTGTTATGTTATTATTTTTAAATTAGTAAAATATTAAGATTGTGTCAGGTGGCTAAAATATGACTATTTGAAATCATTTCATGAAAAAAATCTCTACTCTAATTTTGCCGAAACCATTATTCTAATTAAGAAAAAATATGGTCAGGGTTATTGTATATCACCAGTAGAATGCGTGGTTAAAAGGAATTACACGATTTCAAAATCACCCTGTATAATAAATATCAGTAAAATATCTAAGTAGTTAAGCATAGCTTTCAAAGAAAGTGACGTACAATATAAGACATGATTTAATCGAACTACCAAACTGTCTCGTCGGTCTTATGGCTTGCGCTTATGCCTACGGCCGGTCTTGACGATCCGGGTTGGTTGCAGAGTCGGAAAAATATGAATACTTTTATATTTAAGGTAGTAGTAATCTGACAATATATGTACACAGCAATAAGCTTACCCTAGGTTACTTCATATAACAGGGAAACCACACGTGACCGTCTTACGTTGCCGAAAATCATAATCCCCGATGGCTATATACTATTTCAGTCAAACTCATTCTGGAAATTCTGTCCGCCCTAAAGAAGACAGCAGCCAAGCAAGCTTGTGACGTGTTCGTGTAGCGAGCGCGGTGCCGAACCTCACCGGCACACGGCTCGAGTGCGCCGGCACCACTACGACTGCTATTTTAAAGGATGCCAACGCATGACAAATAGCCTTATGACCTTCGAGTGCTCACAGTCTACGATTGCATCAGATGTTGTTATATGGCAGTCACGCCGTAGAACGAGTGTTTGTAATGTGCTGATAATAATAAGCCATATCTACGAAAACTAGTAGTCGGACGCTATAAACTTAAATACTACGACTAACTACCGCCGTGGCCGCGTGCGGTGTGTAGCTGACGCACCTGTATCGCTGATAGTCAGAATCATCTTTGTCGATGTCCGATAACTGGTTAGGACAAGCCTTGTTGCTCAGTAAGCTCAAATACGTCAGCGACGGAAAGTTTTTGCTGATTTTGTTCACCAATTCTTCCAAATCAGTTATCTGAAAATAAGCAACAAGTATAAACATAAACAAGTGCATTCTGTCGCCCTATTATCTAAAAGGGGAAGATAGACCGAATTATTTTCAGTTTGTCCCTCGATGTTTGTTTCGGGCGACGAACGGGATTAAGCTTGGTTGATCTGCACCCTCTTAAATAACGGCAGTTCGCGTAAAGCCGACGTCAGGACAAATCCAACTTTGTATATCCATCTATAAAATAATAATAATAAGGCTAAAAACTATTTAACTTATATCTTAAACTAGTAAGGTCATTTTTTTATCACTTCGACACTGCTATTAAAATTGAATCTTAATTTATCCGGGCCCGTCAACGCGACGGTCTACTGCACATCTATTGTTCAGATGTCCTAAATTGCCATGCCCTAAGGTCCCGGTCCCGGTCCGCGTTGATAACCTGGCGGTATATAGGTAGGTACATTCCTATTTGCGTATGGCTAATGACAATCAATAATAATATAATATATAGGTACCAAATATTTACAGACCTGGATATTTCGATTTAAATGCATATTTGATTAATAAGAATTTTAATCGTATTCTATTAGAGTAGGTAGTTAGCATAACCAATGCAAAGTAGGACCATGTGTCTCACTTTATATTATAAATATGTATATATTTTGAATAATATTATCATTTAAAAAATTAAGCTAATTATAACTGAAGGTAAACCAGTCAGCTCAGGTTTACATATTGCTCAGTCCTACCGATAATACCATTAGGGCTAGGGACTATGCAGTCTGCGCCACGCGCGAGTGCCGTCAGACCTATGTACTGAATGTTTGTGAACAAATGTGCTGCACAGTTTGTAGTGGAATCGCGTCTTTATGTTTAGACGAATCTGATACATTGTAATTAAACGCCCGTCACATAGACAATAAAAATAAGATCTTATACGTCGGGATGAGAGTGAATCAAGAGATGTAAATATAATAAACAGCGATATAACTAAATAAGGTAGTGACACTCGAATGGCCGCCACTGGCTCTGCTCGAAACATTCCAAATATTCAAATAGAATATCAATGATGACATACTTAGGTACCAGTTTTAGGCGAGGCGTTTCTGGGCGAGTTGAGGTCAGCAGCTAAGTCTAAGATGGCGATCCATCGCACTATAACGTTTATAGTGTTGTTGTACAAGTAGCGAGGCTAGTCGCCGCGCCGCTGCCAAATGCCAATGCGCTGCATACTAATTCATGTTTTAATTACATTTTTTATTTATTTTAGCTTGGCTTGGCCACAAAAGATAAAGATAGCCGTTTGTGTGAGATAGGCAGGAATAAAGAGTAACCCTCAGTCTACAATGATATAGAATAACCCTCAGTCTGCTACTAAGGGTAACTCTACATCACTGCTCAGAGTATTGAAATGTACCGGTAGCGGGCAATAAGCGTCCTAAAACGAGGTAGCGAACAAATTTTAATGAGGATGATAAGGTTGCCATTACCCTTATTTTTGAATGTGAGTGGCATACTTTTTTTGATGTTGCGTGGGATATAAAACATATCTGGCGTAGCAATGTAAGTGAATACACCTTAGCCTTACAACCCCGTGGTGTACAACCCGGCGGAGGCTGGGGCGTGTTCCCGGACATAAGACTTTGTTTATATATGTATGTGGTATAAGCAATTGGGACAAATATTACCTTATTCATTTACTCCTCATGTTATTACATTGCTAAAGACACTGATTAGTTTGAAGAATAGCGGTGCCAAGATAACTGTCACTAACCTCGTTGTTGTTTAGCGAAAGAGTTCTAAGGGTAGGCAGGCAGGGAAACGCTATGACGTCAGTCAGTTTATTATTATCCAGAATGAGTTCCTCCAGCCGCGGGAACTGGTCCAGGCCCTTCAGCGTCTCTATACTGTTGTAACTGTAAGCACAGTAACACAACACCGATAGTAGTAATTTTTAATTTAGTTTAATTTAATATCCTCCAGACCGAATTATGGCCACGGCGGCCAGTCTTAACGGAGACTGGCCAACTACGCAAGAGATATTATAGTGCACAAATGTCTGCGCAAACACAAGTGCACTCTCTATTCCTTAACTCTCATGATGCGATGGGACGGTATCCCGACACCACCGGAGAGAGATCAGGCGCAGTACCAACGGCTTTACGTGCTTTCCGAGGCACGGGGGTGTCTTACACCGCCAACTTCATAACTCCGGGCTGCTATTGAGATTTCTTAACTGAAAAACCCAATAACTGTTTCTTGGCCCGACCCGGGATTCGAACCTGAGACCTCATGCACAGCAGTCACATTCACTACCGCTGCGCCACGGAGGCAGCATAAACCACGTCAACAGCAGTTATAAACCACGTCGTGAGTGCCCTTATAATTCTGAGAGTAAGTATGTATGGTACGGGTTCAATTCTGGGCCGTGCCAAACTATCGAATGTTTCAGCCTCGGTGGCGCAGCGTATATCGTTGATGATGACTGGCCAAACAAAGTGTTTTTGCCTTTGCTGTTAGGATTGACACTATACACATGTTGAAATACAATGTCGATCCTCGTAGTTGGCGCAGAGGTGATGATATAATTATAGCGGCAATTTATACACACATCAAAAAAAGTCTACGTTCACTTTGAAAAGTTGAGAATTTTTTCTCGTGTTATAATATAGTTAATGATTGCATTTATTACTGCGTTAAAATTTAAAAACACTTCATTTATATGTAGAGAACATACAATCTTCTTTTCTTTTCTTATATAAACATGAGGTGAATGTTAAATGTTTGAATCAATTTCTTTGAAATTGTTCACTTGAAAACTGCCAGGTGGACTGTCTGAAGTGTTGCGAGCAAGAAATGTGTTATTGTGTGAAAAAGGATATTCTACAAGGCGAATCGCAGCCAGTGCTTCCGTTTTTTAGTGACTAGGGACTAGAATCTCGCTCAGAGAAAAATTTAAGATTATAGGTAGGTATTTTAACTGTAGCATGACAATATATTTCTTTTAATATTATGGTTGCAGCACCTTACACTTATGATTTATAAATGAAATATTATTGTAAACTTGGCGATTAAAAACAGTGGCCATGAGTTTCTTGCCCGTTCTTCTCTTGAGCCCTACACCCTTGGTTTGCTGAACGTGGCAGTAAATGTAAATTCACAGAAAAAAATTAGTAACCTAACTTGAATACATTTATTAATGAATCTTTTTTATTTTTTATTTTCTAAGTGAACGTCGACTTTTTTTTATGTGTGTGCTACCGAACTGATTTCGTTCTCTACCTTTGCTACTGTCGGTTGCCGTATAGTCAAATCGCGATTGTGCTAAGGGTCATGCTAAAGGGCAAGAAACAAGAAAAATATGTATGTACCCACCCAAAAATGTTTGTGTGTCTGTGGCGCACGCGCAACTATAATACAACGACGAAGGAGCAATATTAAAAATCGACTGCAATATAATAAATGCGAAGGCAAATCTGTCATTTACATTTTACGGTCATCTTCGTCAAACGAGGTGTAAACTTGGCTGTGTACACCCTTGCAGTAGTCGAGCCCATGAGTGGCGGTTACTCACCATCACTGTCGGGTGGGCTACTGGAGAAAACAACAAGAGATCTTTATCACTGACGGGTGGTCTACCAACCGATGCCTAGACTTGGTAAATGAGCTTTCCGTCGCTTTTAGATTTACGATCACTGACATTATTAAAGGTGAAAAGGTCACATTTTGTTTTCACAAGCAGACACGTTGTTCATTATGTTCATTTATAATATAAATAATATGTGACCTTATTTTAATGTTTTATTTTAAAATAACTTTGCAGTCCACAATCGGGTAAACTGCACTAATAGTATAAGTATTTTGTGATTATCACGAACCCATTTCTGCATGGGATTACTTCCGCTTCAAATAAAATCAATGAAGCTAGTCAAGTATTTGGGATATATATTATAGATTGTTGATTCGTACCTTAAATCTAAACATGTCACTTTAGCGCCATACATTGTCCGTAAAGCTGGAGGTATTCTCCTGCACTCCTGGCCGCAGTAGCTCAACTAGAACAAGGACACAGTTCACATCAGACAACGCTGAAGATATGACTTCTTATCAAATAAGTCGGCAAAACTCTCCAACCATATCCAATACTACCCTACTCTCTGCAAGCCACGGGCGTAACACGACGCCATTTTTTTAACAGATACCTACGCCATACAAGCTGACACATATATAAATCATACAGCAATTTTGTAAATTTCCGTTCTTGTACAGATTTTGTTCTTAGTCTGAAAGCTATGTATAACCGAATTTAAAATTCCCTCGAAGACACATTATTCACTTAACACATTTTTATATTAAATTTAACGATTATGGGTTAAACAGTAGTTACCTTTACTGTTATCGATATCTATACTAAGTAATATTACAAAGAGGAAACATTTTAAAAATTCTTTCACCATTAGAAAGCAGTATTATTACGCGGTAACATAGGCTATATTTTATGATAAAAAGTAATATTACTTACATAACATAACCTATTTCCACGAGCGAAGCCGCGGGCAAAAGCTAGTGATATATCATTTGGAAGGTTTTAAGTTTTACTGATATCGCGAGGTAGTTTTACACAACAGATGCAAATTAGTTAACTTTATTTTCTACTAAAGCAGCCAATTCTTCTGCTAAGTATTCTTAGCACAGCGTACGTGATTTGTGTATAAAAAATAATATAATCTGTCGCTAAGACGAGAGGGTGTAAGTACCTACATTAAATAAATAGTTTTTCTTTCAGCAGTAGAGCACTGTGGTTATTGTTTCTTGACACGACTAAGTTGCCGGCTTAGAGTAGGTTCAATGGAGCGGTCATATAAGCGGTCGGCAGTATATAATTGACAAAGCTCCTAAAACAAAGAATAAAGAAGAAAAAAGGTGGCGACTTTCTGGAGGACAGTAAGAATGTAGAAGAGTCGTATTTACTGAACCCTAGGTAGTAGAGCTAGATATTAGAGCGGTTAATATTTTTGTCAATGTAGATAGTAGTAGATACCCAAAATTGGCTGATACTTTTTGCAAGTAATAATTTAAGCACAATTGTATTTTATATATATTTTAGGATATGTTATTTTATATTTCAAGATTTTAATAAGTATTATGAACAAATTTAGTTGTATTCCATTAGTATATGATCTTTTGTTTCTGTGATTAATTACTTACATATTTTCTTATAGAAAACAGTAAGCATAGGGATAATCAATTTTAGACATGCATAACTTTTACTTTTAATTATATTTAGATTATTTTTAATTATTTCTGCATTGCCGCCACTGTAACGTCAGTGTGGCCAGGTTCAACAGCGGTGACCGTGGAAAACGTTGAGTTCTGACACTTGTAAAATACCGAGGACAGCTAAATTGTCTTAGAATCCGCAACAAAAATCACAAATATATAAGTGGATTTGTTTAAAGAATTTCCAATTCCCTCCTTAGCAAAGCGGCAGCACAGGTTCAGAATTTATTTTATTTAGAATCTATACCCAGAAAAAATTAGAACTATAGGTATTTGATTCATTCCAGTAACACGTATGGCAGAAATGCTTTTCCGTACTACTTTTCCCCGACGTTTCGGTTGCTTTAGAGGAGCCATGGTTATTAAACATTTATTAAAAATAAAAAGCTTAACATTAATTACAATATTCTTTAATTTAGTCTTTATTTCATAATGCTAGGTCCAGGTACTTTTGAAGATATTGAAGATTTTCTAATCGACCCTTTTTCTTTGCGGTCCAGTGTATTATTATATTTATTATACAACGGCAACTTCATACGTTAACCCCTATTATTTTAATATTTTAAGAATACGTACATTAAGTAAGCAAGTGCGTTTAAAAAAGAGGCCGGTTTTGTTATAAGTAAGTAGGTATTTAATAAAATGTTCATCGAAAAGAAGATATATTAGTATTACCTAAGGCTAAATTTTAGGGTTTTATGATTCCTGAACAGACAATAGACAATACAGTGGGTATATTAAAAAAAAACTAGTGCTACAGAGATTCTGCGATTGCTGCTGCGGGTGATCATCATTGACCAATGAACAGCGCAAACTCGTCGTCACATCACCATCTTGATCAATGCCCTCGGACGAAGCCATCAGTCTCTTGAAACCGTTAGATCACATATCCGAGATTCATTCAGCTGGCGAGCGAAATCACGCGCTCTATGCCAACACCACCTACACTGTACACAGTGTACGACGGGCAGTACACTGTCCATCGTCCTCCTGATACTAATGACCTACATTTTGCTTTTATTTGGTCCCTCTATATTATAGACTAGATGTGCCTGCAGTTTCACCCGCGTTTATGAAATCGTAACTTCCTAACTATTCTCCTAATATTATAAATGCGAATGTGAGATTTTTATTACGCTTTCGCGCCTTTTCTACTCGACCGATTATTATGAAATATTCACAGTCACGTTGTGACGGGTACATAAAATGACATAGGGTAACTATATACCTACTATACCAAAAAAGTACTGTGCCCGAGGTGCAATTGTATATATACTGCTTCTTACCGTTATTATTCTGTGAATTTTTTTGCCGAATCAGGAAACTACTAAGTGTCCTGGTAGAGCTTGAAAACTAAAACCAAGCAAGTAAGGCTTTATTACCTTAAGACTAATGTAGAGTAAAATATAATCTAACTGTTTTCAATACAACAAAAATACCATTAAACACGAATAGTGCAGTGATGGACCTAAAATACGATAAATTTATGGTTATTGCGCCGCCCCCGTGGGTCGTAGCGTGATGTTATATAGCCTATAGCCTTCCTCGATAAATGAACTATCCAACACAAAAAGAATTTTTCAATTTGGACCAGTAGTTCCTGAGATTAATCACAATGCATTGTTTCTTTTGACATTCCATAAATAAACTAAAAGTTTCAAAGTGTGCTCTTAGTTTATTTGACTCTACGATAAGTAAGTCAAGTACAAATATTAGTTGTAATAACATACCTGTATGTATTCATCCTCAATGAGCACACTAACATGAGATATCTGTTCTACCCCTTCAATGTTACACATTACACTGTCTATAGTTATCAATTGCAATTTATACCTATAACTTGTCTTCAACACCTTCCTTGCTTTAATCCCTCGACACTGGGTTATAGTGCTTCCATATTTTATGATGATAATTATAAATTTTACAATGGCTAAAGGGACTACATAGGATTCTAAAAATGCAAGCAACAACATGCCAAAATTAAACATACAACCAAAATGATTGCACAACATTGAGAATATGCTTTGCATTTTGTTCTTGCTGAAACACTATTTCAAAAGTATATTGATGATAGTGGCTTATTTTCCATTTCCCATGTACTCATAGACAATACTTTTACCAACAACTCTTCTTCGTATAATCAAGATGACAAGACATAATAAAAGCATGCTTCTCCCTTTTGGGTCGTGACGTTTTATATAACACTGAAATTAAACTAAATTGTCTTAAATCAATTATATACCTATTAATCTTTATACTAGTAATGTCTGTAAGTATGTTTAAAGCTACACACTCACAGGTATACTGAGCATGAGACACAATATTGTGTTGTCTCAGTGGTCCTATCCTATTTATGTTTTAGCATAATTTAATTAGTGCATATACTGAGTGATAGGTCTTGGCATCATATTTAAATGTGTGTCAAAGACATAATTTCAAAGCTGAGTGCGTCAAGTATTGACTTGACACTCTTAATTTGGCTTAACTGCTAAAGGAACTCAAGGCTTGTTTTACATTTGCAACCACAAATATTTAAATATTATTACTTGTTTTCGCAGAATTACATATTACAATTAGTACCTAAAAGAAATAAATTACAGGAATATTGAATTTTTACTTTATATCACTATGTAGCCCTCTGCGTAAACAGCTTACCAAAAGAAATGCAAATATAATATGCTGGGCATGTAGCAGCTAAAAATATCAAGATGGTATGAAAATTCAAACAAAAAGAGAAGCTTACACCTCATGGTTTGACTAAAATACAATTTTAACACAATGCAATACAAACAGTTTCAATTATAGGACTATGTGTAATAATTGTGCCATTCAGATTATCATTATATATTATCATAGGTTGATTTAATTCCAGAAAATATCTAGATTTAAATAATATATTTTATTTGCTGTATGATTTTATGTTATGTAGGTAAAGGCAGACAATTTGGTCTGCGTGTATGTAGTATAAGTTTTTATTAATATATTTTTGTACTTACACAATTGTCTTCAAAATAGAGTGCAGAGTGATTGACATGGTTTTCTTCCATTTTTTGAAACAGGTTTGTTTGCCTAAGTGTTCTATACTACGACTTAGTGAATTAATTAATACAACCGAGAGCTTCTAAGCTTGCTTTAAAAATTTAATTTTGTAACCTAAAGCACTCTTTGAAAGTTCACTAAATAATACAATACTTATCTACTTTGTTTGAGTTGACCTTAAACATTGACATATTATAAACACAAGTGATCGAACCACAGACTATATCGCAACACAGGCTAGTGTGACTGTTTTAAAAGTAGGCAATCTACTAACAAAATGTATGTTTTAAAAGTACGAAATGAAAATATAATACAATGCAAATTAAACAAACAATAGAGTCAAAATACACGACCACAATGTTGAAACGACGCGTCTTTATAATCTTAAAACATTTTATCTTAACTACATAACTTGCCGATCAGCTAGTAATAATTGTTCTACTATACTGAGTATATGGGACGGCTTACCGAAAACTGAAATAGTAGATTCAGACCATTATTCTCAGTTAAAATAGCTGGATATTTTTAATTTTTAAATACATAAAATTTTATAAAATAAAAACAAAGAATACTACATTTTACTCAAATACAGCAATGTAGGTAATTAAATTGTCATGTATCAGCTGTTCATGCGCCCGGTGCGCAGAGGTCATGCCCCACGCACACTACTGCCATGCTAAGACTGTATCTTTAGACACAGTATTTTGTCGTAACAGCGATAAATGAGCACATGGTTACATAGTATAACATTTAAATATTTAAAATAAGTCTTAAAAATACTGAGGAACTTCAAATGGAAATACACTGTATCTTGTGAAACTTAAGGGTCAGATTTGACAAAAACTGCATTTTTAAATACAGTTTTTTGTTAAAACACATCTCTCGTTTTTGTCGCCCGCTATCTGTACGTACAGTGTTTTGCCAAAACAGTCCCGCGAAGGAGCTAAGTGTTTGATACTAAATACCGTTAGATTTTTTCATTACACTACTAGATTTAATTCAGTTTACATGTCCAGTGTGAGTTTAAATTTATAAATATGAGCAGAAAACGTAATAAGTAGATTTATACCCTGGCCCGAAAACGGAATCAACAATGTCATATTGTGAATTCTTCGGAGCTTTTTATGGACTTAACAATACCATAATAAGTGAACCCAGCGAACATATTTCAGATTTACCAAGTAATGTTATGCCCTATGAAGATTCGACTGTGACAGATGAAGCTGCAGCAGCTGCTGATATGAATTCAAATCTTACGATGTCCACAATTAAGTATGTAACGTTGTACGTTGCTAGCCTTAAGTTAGAATTTCTAAAACTATCAATAAAAACACCTTAATTAATATATAAGCAACACTATTTACAACTTATCAAATTTAAATAACTAAATTAAAATATAATATAATTCATCTACATTAAACTATTAATAAAAAAAATATATACACTACGGAACCCACCATTTATTGTTTACGCGAAGGTCCTCGTATCTATTGCGCCTAAGCATCTCTAAATAAGTTAAAAACCAGTCGTGCCGCACGCGACCGCTCGGCTAGCTTCGGGTGCATTCGTAAAAGGCAACGGGTAGACTACTTAAACGCTTCGGACGTGACGGCTGTGTCACACGGTCTCAGATTACCTACTTTTGTATAGTGTTTAATTAATATTAAATTGTCTAAACAAATTACTATTCGGAATCCCGCTGGGGTAAGTTTCCATGCATTTGTTTAAAGTGTTCTATTGTAAGGTGTTTCTTCTTCTAGTTTCGACCTAGTATTAGCTGTTCCTCTTTTTCTTTGTTTGCTGGGACACTGTGACCTTTGGACCCGGCTACGTGGTCCAAGCTTTGCTAACGCTTGCCTTGTATCTGCGCTTCCAGGATTTCAATTTATATTCTACCTTTTGGGACCCTCGCTACGCGACCTTTCTCATCTGGCGGCGAGTGGAAGACCCAAGCACAACCTGGGAAGGAGCTGGGCCGCCCAGCAGAGCTGCACCACAGTTCAGGCCAGTGTTCCCAGTACTACCTACTACCTCAAAATTTGGACGTGGTTAGGCAACAGTAGTTGGCATAAATAAAGACTCAATTCCTAAAGATTCGTGTTCTTTATTTAGCGAACCCCTACCTACCTGTCGGCCAGCCTGCTACGAGGAGTCCAGGTGCCGCAGTGGCGCCCTTACCGTGGTTTCTGTTGCCTTATCACGTCTAGATTCTAGGTCTCTGGTCAGCTGCTAGTAAACTGTACCTACCTACATCATCTTGTGAACGTGACGGTGATACGTGACTCGGCGAACTGGTACGTAACTACTTTGAAAAATTTTTTAACTATACTCATTTTATGTTTTCTATCTTTTATTTTCTGTGTCGTTTTTTTATTTTTATTTTAGTTTTCTGTTTTGTGTTATTGTTAACTGTTGCGTATTGGTGTGTACGTTGCTTTTGGAAATAACACTAAAATTATTTTGAAGAAAAAGAAATCTACCTACATTTGTTTAATATTTTGTTAAAGAAAAATAAAACTAGGAAAAAATTTAACGTTACCTATAATTACATTCTGTTATTGAAAATTGTTACTAAAGCTGTAATGTTAACTAATTCTAAATAGTTAAATATTATTATTTTTGTAATACGTAACAGTTCGCACATTTTTTTCCCTCGTACTGTTCTATCATTTTTTCACCTACCCACTATTTATTTTCTAAATTAATTTCAATTATTTTGGGTTTATTCATTTTTTCATCACCTCATCGTAGTAAAGGTAGTAGTTACTTGTAGTTTGTAAAGAACACCATTTCATTTTTATTATCTAATAGTTAGTAATTATTTCTGTTTTCGTTTTGTTACTTTCCGCACTTTAAGCATCATGGAAACCTACCCTATTAAATTCTTTTTGCTGAACAAAAATGAATTAGCGTACGAGGTGCTTATTAGAGGCGAGGAACCTGCGTCAACAGTACTTGGACTCCGTAAACAAATTAATAAACTAACACCTATTATTCCTACTTCTGATATTTGTGAGTCGGGCATAGAACCGGACGTTGATATTTCGGGTGCTAGCACATCTTTAAGCGAACTATTATCACGCGTAAAGAAGCTGGAGGATAATTTCGATAATAATCTCTTCGAACGTACTAGGGCTTTATGCAATCACTTATATCACCGTATAAAACGTGTAGATAGTTCCGATTCTAAATATGCAGAAAAAATAAAATCATTGTCTAAAAATATTACTGCATTTTCGGCTAAACTAAATTCTATAATTAAATCTGCTAACCCTACCACTAGCTGTGAGCCTGTAGCAGAAGTTTTTAATCCAACTGCGTCTAGTGATGTTCTGCCTAACGTGTCGATACATTGTGACCGTTCACATATTAGTGACTTACAAAAACTTAAATATAATGGTAAATCTTGCGTTCGCGCCTTTATACAGAGAGTAAAGGAGTACAGCACGGCTAGGAACATATCTTCCTCTAAATTATTAGCTTATGCCACGGAAATATTCACGGGCGATGCATTACACTGGTACCGTAGCATAAAAGCTTCTGTGTCTACGTGGGACGAACTTACAGCACTACTAGTTGAGGACTTCAGTCAGTTTGATTATGACTACCGGCTTCTGTCTGAGATTCGGCAGCGCACTCAAGGTGATACTGAGAATATCACAATCTATTTCACTAAAATGCAAGAATTATTCTCTAGGCTTAGTAAAGATATTTCGGAAAAAGAAAAGCTTGAGATCCTACTACATAATATTCGACCTTGTTATGCTAGTGTACTGGCTTCTAACTCATCATCAATAAATACCATAGATAGCTTAAAAACAATCTGCAAAAACTTTGAAAAGATACAGTCCTTAACTTCGCAATTTAAAGAACCGCCTAGAGTTACAGGTGAAACTTTAGCTCCTGATCTCGCTTTCTCAGAAATTTCTGAAACTAACCAAAATAAACCTAAATACTACAGTCAATACAGATATAATAATAAATGTAATAACAATTCATGTTACAATAAAACTAATTTAAAAGGTCAACATAGTTATAATAATTCTAATAACTTTCATAAAAAACCAAACATAGCTGCTATCTCACCTTCTAGTTCAAATACGAAAACTGTTTTCTGCCCTCGTTGTCGTAACTCTGATCATCCCTTGAGTCAATGTAAAGCTGATAGGTATCCTATTTGTTTTAAATGTGGAACTAAAAATGTAAAATATCCTGATTGCCCTAAATGTCATATAAAATCTAATTCAAAAAACTAACTAGTAAAGATTGTGGTAACATAAACAATAAAACTAAAACTAAAAATTCTAAAAACTTCGATGATAGCGATTGGCAAAATTGGCTATCAACTATTAAAACTTTCTTTTCAAGCTATTTTGTTACAACAATCTTCGATAAAAAACCTATAGATGATATACGTCCCTACGCAACTGTCATGGTAGGTAGTGTCACACTGTGTGGATTGCTAGACTCTGGTTCAGCAGCAACTATTCTAGGTAACAATTGTCTTGAATATCTAAAATCTATCGGCTTAACTATTCATAAAGACCTAAAAACCTTCACTGCTGCTGGAGGTGAAAACTTACCTACGATTGGTTATGTTAATTTACCCGTTACATTTGAAAATCAATTTCATATTTTAAAAGCTTATGTTATACCTTCTATAAAAACAAATCTCATTCTTGGTGTCGATTTTTGGACAAAATTTAATCTCTTTCCAAAATTTTTTAATTCTATTTCGCTACATAGTTTGTCTAATTGCCCCACTAATGTAAACACTGTCTCTGAACCTACTAGTATGTTACATTCCTACAATGAACTTACTGAAGGTCAACGTGTCACCGCTGATAATGTTATTGATCAGTTTAAAGATATATCTACTGAAAAGTGTGGTTTGGGTAGAACTAACCTAGTCACACATCACATCGATACTGGAGATTCTTTACCTATTAGGCAAAGATACTACCGCGTTTCTCCAGAAAAGCAACGTATTTTATCTGAAGAACTGGATGAAATGCTAGCGCTAGGTGTAGTTGAAGAATGCGAGAGCCCTTGGTCTTCACCTGTCTTACTTATACCTAAAAAAGATGGTAAGCTTAGGTTCTGTCTTGATAGTAGAAAACTAAACTCTGTGACTAAAAAAGATGCCTACAAGTTACCCTACATCTCAGAAATTTTAGATAACCTTAAAAATGCTAAATACCTAAGTAGTATAGACCTATCTAAGGCCTTTTGGCAGATATCAATTTCTGAAACTGACCGTAACAAAACTGCTTTCTATATTCCGCATCGCGGTACCTTTAGATTTGTCACTATGCCTTTCGGGTTGACAAATTCACCAGCTACACAACAAAGACTGGTTGATACCTTATTCTACGGTCCTGAATTTGAAAACTCTGTATTTGTTTACATAGATGATATCGTAGTGGCTAGTTCTGATTTTGAAACTCATATTTCCCTACTTCTAAAAGTACACAAAAAACTAAAAATGGCTAATTTGACTATTAACTTCGAAAAATCTGTTTTCTTTCGTAACGAACTTAAATATCTTGGCTATGTGATCAACTATAAAGGTCTTCATGTTGATCCTTCAAAAATTGATACTATTGTCAACTACCCTACACCTACAAATAAAAAGGAGGTTAAACGATTTTTAGGTATAGCTTCTTGGTACCGAAAGTTTGTCCCTAACTTTAGCTCAATTGCTGGTCCATTAAATAAATTAACTTCTACTAATAAAAAAACTAATCCTTTTGCTTGGACTACCCAAGCCGAAGAATCTTTTAATAAATTAAGAGAATTACTAGTTTCTGCCCCTATTTTATCTTGCCCTAATTTTAACATTCCTTTTCAAGTGCAGACTGACGCTAGCGACTATGGTGTTGGAGGTATGCTAACCCAAACCATAGAGGGAGTTGAACACCCCATTGCCTACTATAGTAGAACCTTGACTGGACCTGAAAGAAACTATAGCATTACGGAGCGGGAAGCTTTGGCTGTCTTAGTAGCTTTGGAGCACTGGAGATGCTATCTTGATAATGGTATTAAGTTTGTCGTCTATACTGACCATTCAGCTCTCAAGTGGTTCCTAAATCTAAGTAACCCGACTGGACGGTTAGCTCGCTGGGGTGTCCGTCTATCAGCTTTTAATTTTGAAATTAAACACAGGCGTGGCGTTGATAATGTTATCCCTGATGCATTGTCACGTTCATGCAAAATTTCGGCTATAGATGCTAATAATATTCTACCTAACACCAATGATCAATGGTACTTAAATATAATTAATGGTTGTCAAAATTCTCCTACATCATTTCCTAATTACCTAATTAAGAACAATCGTTTATTTCGTTATTCTAAAACTAATAATCCTTTACAAAAAGAGTTTGAGTGGAAGGAAGTAATTCCTGCTGAGTCAAGACAAGCTATTGTACTCGAGAACCACTCAGACCCAACAGCTGGTCATTTCGGTATTTTTAAAACTTTTAAACGTCTAAGTCTTAGTTATTTCTGGCCTGGTATGCATGCAGATGTGGTGAAAACTGTCACTTCTTGCGATACTTGCATCGCTCACAAACACCAAAATCACGCTGTTCTAGGTGAAATGGGTAGACCTAAACATTGCACTAGACCTTTCCAAGTTATTAGCATGGACCTAGTAGGACCCCTACCGCCTACTAGGAAATTAAACACCTTTATCCTAGTTGTCACTTGTTGTTTTAGTAAGTACTGCTTACTATTCCCAATCAAGCGCGCTACCGCTGAGATTATTACTAGAATCCTGGAGGAACATGTATTCCTAATACATGGCATTCCTTCCACTGTGATTTTAGACAATGGCAAACAGTTTGTGAGTACTACGCTAAAACAGATGCTAGAGAAATATAAAGTGCCTAAACTCCATTTTACACCTAAATATTCACCTCACGTAAACACAGTCGAACGTTACAACAAAACAATAATGACTGCCATTTCTACGTTCATCTCTAACGATCATCGTATTTGGGATCTACTAGTGCCTAAAATACAATTCGCAGTGAATTGTTCCGTAAATGAAGTTACGGGCTACACCCCTTCATTTCTTGTGTACGGACGTGAACTAGTAACTTGCGGTACACATTATATCGATACTGATACTGATGACGATCTAACTTTTCAACCTCGCGATTTCTACGCGGAGAACTTAGGTGTCCTATCTTCTATCTTTAATAAAGTTCAGTCACTACTGCTGCAAGCTCACAGTCGTAATTGTCAACATTATAATTTACGTCGAAAACCGGCTGAATTTAATGTGGGTGATATGGTGTGGAAAAAGACATTTTACCTTAGTGACAAGGACAAATATTTTAATAAAAAGTTAGCACCAAAAATTTATAAAATGTAAAATAATCGGTAAAAGGTCTCCTCTTATCTATGAATTAGCTGATATGTCTGGAAAACCACTAGGTTCCTGGCATATCAAAGATATTAAAATAACAAACTATAAAACATAACTTAATAAATCTACCCTAGTCTTAATAGTAACATCTGATCTACTCAACTTATGTATTAAATGACTAATTAGTTTTTTTACACACAAACTTACTAATGAGAACAATTGATACTATATAATTGTTACTCTGTTTGTTAGGGTCTCAAGTCATAAACTAAAAGATTTAAAGACGGTATGATAAATTTTAGGTAAGCGTGAAGTATGTATGTTAGCATGAACGTATTAGTAAGTGCAGTTGGTAGTGTTAGCGGATTTTCCTATTCTAAGTACGGAAAATCCTTCACTTTGCGACGGGGTACTGTAACGTTGTACGTTGCTAGCCTTAAGTTAGAATTTCTAAAACTATCAATAAAAACACCTTAATTAATATATAAGCAACACTATTTACAACTTATCAAATTTAAATAACTAAATTAAAATATAATATAATTCATCTACATTAAACTATTAATAAAAAAAATATATACACTACGGAACCCACCATTTATTGTTTACGCGAAGGTCCTCGTATCTATTGCGCCTAAGCATCTCTAAATAAGTTAAAAACCAGTCGTGCCGCACGCGACCGCTCGGCTAGCTTCGGGTGCATTCGTAAAAGGCAACGGGTAGACTACTTAAACGCTTCGGACGTGACGGCTGTGTCACACGGTCTCAGATTACCTACTTTTGTATAGTGTTTAATTAATATTAAATTGTCTAAACAAATTACTATTCGGAATCCCGCTGGGGTAAGTTTCCATGCATTTGTTTAAAGTGTTCTATTGTAAGGTGTTTCTTCTTCTAGTTTCGACCTAGTATTAGCTGTTCCTCTTTTTCTTTGTTTGCTGGGACACTGTGACCTTTGGACCCGGCTACGTGGTCCAAGCTTTGCTAACGCTTGCCTTGTATCTGCGCTTCCAGGATTTCAATTTATATTCTACCTTTTGGGACCCTCGCTACGCGACCTTTCTCATCTGGCGGCGAGTGGAAGACCCAAGCACAACCTGGGAAGGAGCTGGGCCGCCCAGCAGAGCTGCACCACAGTTCAGGCCAGTGTTCCCAGTACTACCTACTACCTCAAAATTTGGACGTGGTTAGGCAACAGTAGTTGGCATAAATAAAGACTCAATTCCTAAAGATTCGTGTTCTTTATTTAGCGAACCCCTACCTACCTGTCGGCCAGCCTGCTACGAGGAGACCAGGTGCCGCAAGTACAATACCAATAATTTTATCTCAACCAGAATGTGAACTACCTACAATATCTGCGGTCAGGCAAACATACATCCCACCAAACACTGGATTTACATTTCACGTGGATAAGTCACAAGATTATAACGCTGATACGATTACAGAAAACACTCCGGTTATGACTGATGAAGGAGGTATGAATTTAGATAACATTTTAATATTGCCTACACCTGTCCAAATTAATCTAGTGACTGAAATGGAATATACCGGTCGTTCTACGCCGTGTTCCTACACAGAGTTGACCACAATACCTTCTTAACAATTTCCGTGCAGTCAATATATGAACTACCGTCAACATCAGCAGTAACAGATGACATTTTAACGCCAGTTAGTCAAATTAATGTCGAACCTGATATCCCCGATCCACCTTTAACTGCCGGATCTAAAAAAAGAAAACGAGAGAGAGATACCAAGAAACTTTTAGAGCAACAACAACTGAAGCATCCATTACTACCACCTTGTAATTGTAAATACAAATGTTTAGAAAAATTAGCGGAGATGAGAGAAAATGTATATGGTTATCTTTTTGGAATATGGATCGTCAAAGACGTTGTGATTTCATCTCAAGACATGTGACTAAAATAGCATCCAAAGTTAAAATTGTAAAAACTCTCGCAGACATAACACTTTGATATAGAAACTGAACGATATTAAAGATGGAAAAAAAGTTTTTTGGCAACTGATTTGATAGCAAATTACAGAGCTGGCAACTAAAATCCTTCAGTTAATACGGCACCTGACCCGAGAGGACATCATACACCGAAACATGCTTTTCCCGATGGATACGAAGATAATCTTGTTAAATTCATTGAGAATACAAGCCATTGAAGTCACATTATAACCTAAAACATGCCCCTTACCAACATTATTTACCAGTAACTTTAACATTTTCAAGAATTCATCAGGATTTCTTGAAGTTTTGTGATGATAATAATGAGCGAAAATGTTATTGGTCACATTTCAATAAGATATGTAAAAAATGAACCTTTCTACAGCTGAACCATCTCAAGATAGCTGCGGCTTCTGCAACAAACATAAATCTATGCATCCGGATACTGATTCTAATACTTATGATTGTAGTAACTGTAGCTGCGATGCGTGTGATTATTTTCCAGAACATATACAAAATAAGAATAAGTCCCACCAACATCTCAAGGAGATTGAAGATTTATGCGCGAATGCTACTGATCGGGCTTAATATACTGCTGATATGAAAAAGTCTATAATTATAACAAAGTCATATTATTTTTCAAGAAAATTAGTGATTTTTAATGAGACTTTTGCTCAACCTAGAAAAAGAACTTGCGGTTTGCGTCCTATGGCATGAAGGGGAAAATGGGTGAAAAGCAATCAATATAGCAAGTGCTTATGTCAACTTTGTGCTGAAGTACTACAGAGATCTAAAGCATGTTTATTTTTTGTGGACAACTGTAATGCACAAAATAGAAATAAGATTTTTTATTCAGCGTTAGTCCAACTGGTCAATGATCCCTTTATGACTTCCATTGAAAGTATTACTGTAAAATATTTAGAGCCCGGTCATACCTACATGGCTGCCGATCAAGAACACGCTAGCATAACTAATAAACTGAACAGAATAGGTGAAGTGTATGATTTCCTAGACTTTGTACAAAATATAAAAGATACCAGAAAAAATATTGACCCTTTAGTTTTATCTCTTCAAGATGTTTCTATTTGAAAATTATAGTAAAATAAAATACCCCTATAGTTTAAATATTCATAGATTTAGAATTGTTCAATTTAAAAGAGGTTTCTTAACACTGTTTGCTAAAGTAGACTATAATGATGACACAAGGAGATGTTTCATTTTCGGCTATGAAATGTACTATCAGCCAAAAAATAGCAAAAAATACCAGGAATCAGGGAAAAATATTTTTTCCTGAATTTAAGTCGAATTACGTTTATTGAAATTAAACTACTATATACGGATTTTATCGCGTTGTTTATTTATCACTGTGTTACAAAATTTTGAAAATATTACCCTACTACTACTATTGATTTTATTTTACTAATTTATAAGCTAATAAAATTATTTCGAAATGTTCAATTTAAATAGACATTTATGAATGATTTCTTGGAAATCTGTTCGTGAGTATAAAAGTAGTGCCACGTATAAAAAGCAGAGGGAAGCTTCGCGCGTCACCAGTTCTAAAGTTGATATCGTCGCGGCTAGACGTATGATGCTCCGTTCGATCGCCTTCGCGCAACTAGCCGCGCCGAAACCAAGCGATGGTTTCGGCGCGGCTAGTTGTACGATGCTCCGTTCGATTCCAGGTTTCTCGTAAAGTTATATGTTGCCTGTGCGTATATATATACGCCACAGTATTAATAAAAAGTAAATTTTAGACTTATGGACATAATAATAATAATAAATAATAAATAATAACTCCCTCTGGGACAGTCGTTATCTCATTATGAGACTAACGCGATATCGGAGGGCACAGTACACTAGCTTTAAAACTATCACCTTCGCCTTGTGATATAAACAAAAAATGTATCACCAGGTTAAATTAAAGCGCATAACCGCAGGGCAGCTTGTGGCGGGCTGAATGTGAGTGGCGACACTGCGGTCCTGAATGCCTCAGAGAGTTGGTTAGGGCCTCGTCCCCTGCTTGCCGTTACTGGTTGGCTGGGGTGGAACTTCAAGAGCGCCCGTAGGACTCTCAACTCTGGCTTGCCTTGGTCGGCCGGTCAGAGGGGGGCCGCTAGAGCTATATGCTTGGGGGTGGAAGTGTCATTTTCAAGGGCATAACTACGGGGAAACCCGCTCCGGGTCTCCGTTGTCACGAGACCCGTGATGGTGAAACCGGCGCCGCACCGCTCGACACCCCTAGCCACTCGCACCGGTGTTGCCCTCTGCTGCTGGCTTGTATGCCTATAGTGGCTTATCAGGGGGCCCATCTAGTGAGTTGGCGAGTCACCGTCTGCCCATTGCATTGATGCTATTAGAGTATTCAGGGCAGACGCCGTTTTTCATCCATAGTTAGCAATATACCGGTCCACCAAACACCCATACCTATAGCCCATATATTAGAATCTATACGTAGCAATAGTCCTACGCCTGCTGCGGCTAGTGCCACTGTAGGTGTTCCATCACACCTTTGATTAAAACTCTCGAAGGGCCTCTTCACGTTGGACCCATGTCTCCGTGTAAGCCTCCCAAAGGGCCAGGTATTTTCTAATATAATATGTTAGGAAGTACCTGTGATAAGAGAAACATAATAATAATAATAATAAATAATGCGTTACTTGCATGACTAATAAATCTGGCAACACTAAGTAACGTCTATGTATTTTTAGAGAAAAATATTTTATATAATAATAATAATAATAAATAATGCGTTACTTGCATGACTAATAAATCTGGCAACACTAAGTAACGTCTATGTATTTTTAGAGAAAAATATTTTATTTTCAGTTTAAAGTTTATTTTTGATAAATCCATTTATTTTCAAATCATATAAAAATAATAAGACGCTTTGCACAATAAACATAAAAAATTACAGGCATAAAAGCAAATATTCATCAGTATTAAGTATTACAAATAATATGACAACGTCAAAAATGAAAATTTACACAGAGACTGAATTTAAGTTTATTAAAATTCAAGATGTTAACAAGAGCCAGATCTAGAGCCGCACCGCTACCACCTCCGGGTTCGTCGCTTAGCTCTGCCTTGCAGCCGTCGGTACATCGATCAGAATCACCGGCCGCTGCAGTTGCGTCGAGCTCGAGCGACGAATATTTCTCTCCGCCTTCGTCACCGTCACCTGCACGTCGGCGGAGAAGAGGCCGGCCACCGACCCGCTTGGGACCCCGAGGCCCACCGACCTCGAACCGGGCCCCCGCTGCCGGTGGTGATGTGCGCCGCATGCGATGGACTCAATCCATTAATGAAAACGTCATGCGGGCATATTTTGGGGCTACAGAGGGAGGAACTAACCTCACTGCGTATCGCAGCCGCATGCTTGTTCTGTTTCAGGCCTTTGAACCAAGCGTCAACGTTTCAGCACAGCGATTATCGGATCAAGTGCGGGTTATCCAACGCAGTCGACAGTTGGATGATACCGTGCTTGATAGGCTACGCTCAGAATACTTGCCTACGAGCCATGCCATTCGCATCCAACCCGCAGTTACGCAACTATCACCTGGTGCGACGCGGACGGGCAATACTGCCAGCATGGAGGTGGATGACATGACAAATGATGTAAGTATTCAGTACAAGGAGGAGGTAAAGGATGCTTTGGAAAGTGCGATTCAGGAATACCGGTACATGCAATTTACGATTCGGCCCCGTCTGCCTCGGTTATCTATGCATAGAAAAAATATAGCATTGGTGAGTGTCCTGGACTCGCTATTATCTAGTTATTTAGATAATAGCGAGAATTTCGCCGATACTCATTCGATCCTGTACTGTGCTGCTGTGGCGGCAAGTCGTATAGCGGGCATCAAGTTACCCACACATGTCCCTGCTATACGACAAACATCTGTCACCCCGGCCTGGCAGTGCAGGATTGAACGGCGTATTGCTGAGGCAAGGACACTCATCGGGCAGGGAACACACGGCCCAGGGTAATGCGCTATGTGGGCCGGGCTTTTCTGGGGACTGATGTCAGTCCTCATGAATACGTATCTCGGGCCACAGAGCGCATTGACTTCCTGAAGCAGAAAGTCTATGCATGGGCAAATCGACTGCGCAGATACAAAAAACGCGTGCACCGGTATGTCATAAACCGCACGTTTCAAAGTGACCAAAGATGGGTTTATAGAACCTGGGAACGACCAGATCAATGTGTGGCCGATGTGGGGCTACCAGATGCTGATGCTACAAATACGTTTTGGAGGAACATCTGGTCGGTACCCGTCGGCCACACTGAGGGGGAATGGATGCGGGAGGTCAAGCGAGCAAGTGAGCAAATTCCAGAAATGGAAAACGTGGTCATTGATAGCCAGGATGTAATTAGTGCGGTCCGATCCTTATCAAATTGGAAATCGCCAGGACCGGACGGACTGCACAATTTCTGGCTGAAATGGCTGCGTAGCTCACATGCTTGTTTGGCTACTCAATTTCAATCTGCCCTAGAATCTGGATCGTTACCAGATTTTATGACCACGGGAATAACCCACCTACTCCATAAAACAGGTAGTACCAACGAGCCCGGCAATTATAGACCGATAACATGTTTGCCATCGATCTATAAGCTTCTTACATCTATTTTGAGAGCCAAGGTATCTAAACATATTGATACAAATTCAATAATGTCAGCTTCTCAGAATGGATGTAAGAGGGGGGCTCGTGGTACTAAGGAGCTCCTCCTCATTGATATGGCCATTAGCCAACAGGTTCGCCGTAAACAAAGGGATATGGCGGCATGTTGGATAGATTATAAGAAAGCGTATGATTCGGTGCCTCATGCATGGCTTTTGAGGGTGTTAGAGTTGTATAAAGTAAATGCAACTCTGCGCACCTTTTTGAAGTCATGCATGGGGCAATGGAAAACGGTTCTTAGCTATCCAGGATGTCGACAGATCCCTGGGAATGGCGAATTGATAAAAATTGAGCGGGGTATATTTCAGGGCGACAGCCTGAGTCCTCTTTGGTTCTGCCTAACATTGAATCCTCTTAGTACATTACTAGAGGGTTCAGGGCTAGGTTACAGGTTACATAGAGGTGGTGGAGTGATATCCCACTTGTTGTATATGGATAACTTAAAGTTGTTTGCCCACACTAAATTACAGTTGATGGATTTACTTTAAGTAACTGAAACTTTTAGTAAGTCTATCAGTATGGATTTTGGTGTGGACAAATGTGCTGTCATCCATGTAAAGCAAGGCAGGATAGTGGAATCCGAAGGAACACAACTTTCGGATTCCATTAACCTACGATCACTTCTTGTAACCGATACTTACAAGTACTTGGGTATGTCACAGGCGTTAAGTATCAATGAGGCTGACATGAAGCAATCGTTGCAAGAGCGTTTCTTTGGTCGCCTGAAAAAAGTTTTAAAAAGTCTTTTTTCAGGTGGCAACAAGGTGCGCGCTTGTAACGGTTGGGTCATGCCGGTGCTCATGTACTCCTTTGGCATACTTAAGTGGACTCAGACTGAACTGGATGCCCTGGACCGGAGGGTCCGTACACTCTTGACGGCATACCGTATGCATCACCCACGTTCGTCTGTGATGAGATTGTATATCCCGCGGAAATGTGGAGGCCGAGGCTTTCTGAATGCCAAGGCCCTTCATAACCGCGAGGTATGCAACCTCAGAGAATACTTTCTTCAGGCAGACGTGGGTATGCATCGGGATGTAGTTGCTGTAGACATCGGACTCACCCCGCTCAGTTTGGCTGAAGAGAACTGGCGCAAGCCTGTAGTACTTAGCACTAACGATCGCAGGGATGTATGGCAGAGCAAGGAGCTTCACGGTAGGTTCTACAAGGCTCTATATGGAGCTGATGTAGACCTGTTAGCCTCCGTGAACTGGCTACGTTTCGGTGACCTCTTTGGGGAAACCGAAGGGTTTGTCTGTGCTATTGCGGACGAAGTTATCAAGACGAATAACTACCGGAGATATATCTTGAGGTATGGTACGGTTGACATTTGTCGGGCGTGCCACCTACCTGGTGAGTCCCTCAGGCATATAGTTTCCGGTTGTTCTCGTCTTGCTAACGGCGAGTACTTGCACAGACATAACCAAGTAGCCAGGATTATTCACCAGCAACTTGCTCTGAAATACAAACTTGTAGATGTTGAAGTGCCGTACTACAGGTATGTAGCTGAATCAGTTCTCGAAAATGGTCATGTCACGTTGTACTGGGATCGAACTATCGTCACGGACAGGACTGTTGTGGCCAACAAACCTGACATTGTGGTGATAGATCGATCAGAGCGCCGCGCATTGATTATCGATGTCACCATTCCGCATGACGGCAATCTCGCGAAAGCTGAAAAAGATAAGCAAATTAAATATATCGATTTGGCTCGCGAGGTTGTCGACATGTGGGATGTTGATTCGGCAATCATTGTGCCGATAGTCATATCTGTCAATGGTCTAATAGCCAAGAGCCTCGATCACCATCTAAAGAGGCTCGCGTTGGGTGCTTGGATCAAGGGTTTGATGCAGAAGGCAGTGCTTTTAGATACAGCACGCATTGTGAGGAGGTTCCTATCTCTGGAATCCTAACCGCCGGCAGCTTGGACCCTGTTCCCGATGCCGGTGGGGTACCATATATTTTATATTTTTAAATGTATTTTTATAGATATATGTATATTTAAAAATGAAAAATATATTGAAAATATTTAAATAAAGAGAATAATAATAATAATAATAACTAAAAATCCAGCTAAATACCGACCAATAACATGCCTGCCAACATTATACAAATTACTTACATCTATAATTTCATACAAAATAAACACACATTTGTCACAACATAAAATTATAGCAGAAGAACAAAAAGGTTGTAGGAAAGGATCAAGGGGGTGCAAAGAACAATTAATTATAGATACCGAAATACATAATCAGGTTAAGCAGTCTCACAGAAATCTTTATTATGCATACATAGATTATCAAAAGGCATTTGATAGTGTACCCCATTCATGGTTACTTCAAATTTTAAAAATATATAAGATAGATGTTAAACTAGTAGAGTTCCTTTGTAAGACGATGCAAAACTGGACTACAGTGCTCCACATAAAAACAGAAAAAGGATCAATGAAGTCTAATCTAATAAAAATAGCTAGAGGTATATTCCAAGGGGATTCTTTAAGTCCTCTTTGGTTTTGTATGTCTTTAAATCCGTTATCCCGAATCTTAAATAAGTCTGGACAAGGATACATAATACACAGAGAAAGTAACATAAAAATATCACATTTATTATACATGGACGACATTAAACTATATTCTGCTAATAGGCAACAAATGAACCGACTATTAGAACTAACTGAAAATTTTAGTTCAGACATTAAAATGAAGTTAGGAACAGATAAATGTAAAATTAATAGCATCATTAAGGGAAAACACCACGACACCGACCCATACATACTTCACTCACAGCAGAATTTACTTATTGATAAAATGGAAATAACAGATACATATAAATACTTAGGGTATGCACAAAGTATAGGATTAGATCATAATAAGATAAAGGAAGAACTTAAGATAAAATATATTGATAGGTTAAATAAAATATTAAAGACAGAGTTATCAGGTAGAAATACAATAAAAGCAATTAACACATACGCAGTTCCTGTCTTAACTTACTCATTCGGTATTATTAAATGGTCAGCTACAGATTTAGATCGGCTAAATAGAGTAACACGAACAACATGTAATAAACACCTTATACACCATATCCACTCAGCTACAGAAAGATTCAATCTTAAAAGAAAGTTAGGAGGCAGAGGACTAGTTGATATAAAAAACTTACATAATAAACAGATACACGACATTCGCACATATATGCATAATAAAGCCACTGATAGTCACATTCACAACTCTCTCACATACATTCCCACATCAGGTACACCATTAAAACTAAATGATAACAATTTTAATATTATACAAGACCACATAACAGATGATCAGAAAATTACAAGCTGGAAACAAAAATCTTTACATGGAAAATACCCTCACCAGTTACAACAGGAATATATAGATAAAGAAGCATCAAACGCGTGGCTGTATAGAGGAAACATATATAAAGAAACAGAAGGATTTATGGTCGCAATCCAAGACCAAATCATAAAAACAAAGAACTATCAAAAATATATAATAAAAGACCCTACAGTAGTATCAGACAGGTGCAGGTTATGTAACACAAATCAAGAAACAATAGACCACATTACAGGAGGATGCCCCTTTTTAGCGAACAAACAATATACAGAAAGACACAATAATGTTGCAAAACAAATTCATTCACTCTTATCTATAAAATATAAACTAGAAGAAAAAACAGAACCATATTATAAATATAAACCAAAAAACGTACTAAACAACGAATACGCTAAACTTTACTGGGATCGAGACATTATAACAGACAAAACAACTACAAATAATAGACCAGACATCACCCTTACACTCAAACAAGAAAAAATCACATACCTAATAGATATATCAATACCAAACTCTGAAAATATTAGAAAAAAATACACAGAGAAAATTCAAAAATATAGCAGACGAAATAAGACAAATGTGGCATCAGCATACAGTTAAAATTATCCCAATCATAATTTCATCTACAGGACTCATTCCAAAGTCACTACATACATCACTAAAAGAATTAGGCTTACATAAAAATTAATATATAAAACTACAGAAATCCGTTATCATCGATACTTGCTCTATAGTCCGGCGATTTCTAACATCCACTACTCAGACACCTACAACAATACTCAATGAACCGACCCACTTGGCGTAAGCCCGTGACAGGTTCACACCCACCAGCATCAAAGCTGAGAATTGAAATATTTTATAACCCATAATAATAATAATAATAATATAATAATAATAAAAAATATCTATATTTTAAAAGTACATTGGATCACTTGAAGGCAAAATACTCTTGCATATTGTAGAATGCAGATTTAATTAACCATTTTTTCAAGACAGTTTTCAACAATTTGCCTTCCAATTTTTTTATATCCGGTAAATGATTCAATACCCTAATTGCTGTTATATATGCGCTTTTATAATACGTAATGTTTTTTACATTCGGCAAATTTAAATTATACTTATATTTACTGCGTACATTTGGCTTGGAATTACACTTAAGCTCAAAAGACGTATATTGTACATGTTATAGATAATGCGTAAACATCTTTTTTGCAAGACAAATGTAGATTGGATTTCACATGAATTGCCCCAGTATATAATTCCGTAGGTTAACAGAGGATAAACGTTACCAAAGTAAGCTATTTTAGCAATATTTGGGGAAGCTGTTTCAACAAGTATGGACAAAGTGTAACAGTAAGATGATAATATTTTATTGACTTTCTCTATATGTCTTTTCCAATTTAAGTGGTGGTCTATAGTGACCCCAAGAAAGTTTATTTGTTCTACTTCTTCAATCGAGGTATTCGAATGATGTATATTTAATATTGGTGGTTTATACTTGTTCGTGATGAACAAAAGAAAAATTCGGCTAGATTTTTGAATCTTATATTGTCCAAAACTTGATTGCCTTTTAATTTTATTGTGTGTAGTGTGCTTCTCAGGTACGAGAGAGAGTGAGTACGTAGTGTTGTGTAATTGGTGCTGTGTAGCTGACGCGATGAATGACGTGGGTGTCGTGGTGCAATGGGATTGGTGTAGAGTATGGCTCGATATAATAAAAATAAAAATGCGCCTTGTGCTCAAGGCGTTAGGGTCGACGATGGTCAAATCTGGCATCGACAATACTTATAATTCCTAAATTGCATTAGCTTAGTTTTTGTAAGGTTAACTTTCAAATTTATGGATTGTAGCCAGCTAGTTACTGTCTCTATCGTATTGTTTATTTCAATATTATATTCTTGTTCACTCAAACTGTCATTACTAATAAAAATAGTTGCGTTATCCGCATACATTACGCACAAATGTTTTATTGTGTTTGGGAGATTGTTTACATAAACCAAAAATAATAATGGCCCCAATATGCTGCCCTGCGGTACCCCTAATAGAACATTTTCAAAGCTTGATTGCGTAGAAAGTAGCGTCTTAGATTTTTTCTCATAGTGCTCAATAACTGTAGCTTGCTTTCTATTTCTTAAATAAGATTCTATTAAATTATTTGCTACTCCCCTGATGCCGATGTTTTCTAACTGATGTAAGAGAATTTCGAAATCTACGCAGTCGAATGCTCTAGACATATCTAAGAATAAAGCGGTACACCTTTTCTGTCTATTTATCCCATCCCATATGCTTTCAAAAGGTTTGAAAATTGCTAACACTGTGCTTTTATTTTTTTGGAAGCCAAATTGGTTAGCACTAAGAGTGCTGTGACAGTCGAAAAATTTTACTAATTTAAAATACTTTATTAATTTACGTATACTTTATTATTCCGTTCTATTACGCGAAAAGGTCCATCGTATGTAGGCTGTCAAGGTTTACGAATGGCATCGTGACGTACAAACACATAATTACATTGTCCTATCTTTAACACATAGGCGTTTATTCGAATTAATCGTACAGGTGTTCGCCTCCACCTGTACCGCGTCTAGTTTTTCCAGACCCGTTATCCTTCTTCTCCTGCCATGCGCAAGGCTGAATGCATTTTGTAGCCTTCTCTTTGTGCCGAAAATGGTAAAAACCAAGCCAAGACGGGTTTTTACGTTAAGGAAACCGATTTCGAGAACTAGAACGAGATCTTCCATTACCGCTACCTCCAAATGATCGTGTCGGCCTTGACCTTTCCAGTTGTCTTACTCGGGTAGATAGCTGGGCAAACTGTGCTTCTATAGTAGACAATGGCTGATATTGCGGCTGTGTGTCGCCGCTACTCCGGATACTCGAGACTTCCTGCACTTCGGCAAAGCGAGTCGTTTCAACGATCTTGTCTGCCATGGTTGCTAATTTATCTAGTTCTTTCACCTCGCTGACGGTCAAAACTGCCTGCACCGCTGTAGGTTAATGACCCATCCACAACATTCTCAGGGTTTCCTCGACGAATTTATTTCTGGCGAGCTCCTTCATCCTTCGCAAGAGCTGCGATGGCTTTTGGTCGCCCAAGTCCAATTCTTTCAGCAGCTTCTGTACCTGTCGAACCTCCGACTCCTCATATACTGTGAGCAATCTGGCCTTCAACGCGTCGTATTTTTTAGTGTCAGGTGGTGATAGTACGATGTCACTAACCTGCTCCACATGTTCTCTGCTCAATTTAGCCACAACCAAATTATATTTCGACTCGTCCGATAATTTTTGGTTGGCTACCACCACCTCGTACTGCGCAAACTACAAACGCGGAGATTCCCTCCAGAAATCAGGTATTCGAGAAGACACAGTTATTTGCGCTAACGCATTCGAATCTGTTTCGCTTTTGACCGCCTGTGACGGATTCATTGTTCCACGCGCACAGCACCACTTTACACTTTATATAAGTTTGTAATTTAGATTTTAATTAATGTCCGAACTATTCGGGGTCACCAATGTTGAGTCACGGGTTTCGGGATTTAGAAATAATAAGATGTCCTTGACAGAATTACCTCTATATTGTCCAAGAATGCAATTATACAAAATATGCGACCCGCTCGCAGCCCGACAATCCCGTGACTGCCCGAGCAAGTACATAACTTCATGCAACATACATAGGTAGGTAGTAGGTAAGTAGTATCATGTGTAGGTACATAAACATGTGGTCCCACAGATTAAAAAAAAAAAAATATCATCTATGCAGTTCACCGTGAATTCCGGAAGTTTATGTCGTCTTATAATATTACTCAATATTCTTTGAAATATTGCTAGAGATGTTTTTAGTCCAAATGGTAGACAGGTCCACTGAAAGTGGCTGTCTTGTGCTACGAAAGCCGTTTTTCTTCTGTCTTCGACTCGTAATGGCATCAACTAAAAATGCTGAATTCGAATCCAGGGTAGAAAAATATTTGCAATTTCTTGTTCTTACCATCAGATCTTCAATTAACGGGAAAGTGTTTGTTGTGACTGTGAAATAATAAGTTTATTTAAATCGCGAAAGTCTATACAAAGTCTTGATTTTCTATTGTCTTCCTTTTTGTATGCCAACGTCCGTCGCCGGAGCAGCAAATGGGCTGTATGATTCCTCAATTAGATTTTTCTCCAATAACTTTGTTACTTGACTTTCTATTTCCTTCTTATCCTCAATATTGCATCTGTAAGGTCTTTTGTAAACTTGTCACAACATTTTGTTTTGTTTTTTTCTTCTGCTTCCATTTTTGTATTTATATTAATTTCTTGTGTAATTTCTAGCTTTTGATTTTGGATCAATTTAAATTGTTTATTATTTCCAATCCAATTAAAAAGTCATAGTTTCTTTCTTCTACACACATTTACTTCTTCTATTTCAAAGATTTTTATTTTCATTTTTACTATTTCGTTAGTTTTTTCACACCGTTAATCGTAGTTAACCTCACTCTCTGTGCATTATTCATTTCATCATCTTTAACTTCAGTAATTTAGAATTAACTAATAAGACATTCGAACCGGAATCATATATTCCTAATGAATCCAATGTGTTATTTAATGTTAATTTGACTTTGATTAATGGTGGCTTTGAGTAATGATTTTTTGGTCCATATTATTTAATTCAGTTTCTACTTCAGAATTATTAACAAAGTTGATAATATTAGGTTTTTCTTTATTGCCTTCATTTGTTTTAAACCAGCATGATTCTTCAGGATGATATCTAATACCTTTCTTTAGTTTTCTCCTTTATTTTCTTTCTATCAATTCTGTCTGTTATAAAACTAGGTAGACCTACTGCAATTTGATCAATCAGAGTACTTTTGTTTATTGTGTTGTCCATTTCTAACAATATTGTGTCTTTTCTTATTGCATAGTCTAATAGTGATCCTGTTTTGTATTTAAATTCTATGGCATATCTTATATGTGTCCAACCTTTATTCTCATAAGTATCACAAAAATCTTCCTTCCATTGTTTCCATTCGCGTATATTATTCCATATTAGCGTATATTTTATTAGCATAGAACTATACCATTATAACACGATTTAACCAAAAACAGTCTAAAAGCTTAAATTTTTGTCATCTTCATGTATTTCCAATCGATCACATTCTTTTTCAAATGTAGCCATCCATTGAGTTACATTAGAGTTTTCTCCGGCAAATTTCTCAATGACAAATTTGTCTGAATTATTTTTTTAATTAAATTAGGTTTAGAGATTATAGAAGAGAGAGATTATAGAAGATTATAGAATTTTCTTCTTTGGTAATTGCGGATTTATATTAGCAAGATTTTCTAGGATTCTTGACAGTGTTTCTTCAGATATACCCTCTTTTATTGTTAGTTGTGAAATTGTTGTTGTATTTATTACTTCTTCTAAGAAATAATTCTTGGATTGTATATTGTCATTGTCATCCATGTAAGTCTTTTTTAGTTCATGTGATAAAGTTATCCATAAATTCCTCTTTTCATGTCTCCTTTGCATTGTAATTTTTAAAATTTTACATGTCTCCATTAATTGTCCATGGTACTTTATTGGCTGTAGTTTTTGTGGCATGTGTGCGTGCGGCGTGGCGGTCCTTACGCGTGTGTGCGTGCGTATAAAAATAGTGCCACGTATAAAAGCAGATGGCCTGTTTATGCGTCGCTAGTTCTTCAGTATATAGTGTCTTATCTATGGCTAGTTCGTCAGTTGGTTTCGTTGCGGCTAGACGTGTGATGCTCCGTTCGATCATCTTCGCGCGTGACTTGGTTTCGGCGCGGCTAGACGAATGATGCTCCGTTCGATTCCAGGTTCCTCGTAAACTTATATGTTGCCTGTGCGTATATACATACGTCACACTTATAAAACTAATTGTTTGATAATTAAATATTTTGAAAACTCATAAGTCTCATAACATATTAACAGGCCTTTAATTAATCACATTAAATAAAAAGTAATGTTATTACATCATTTTTCAACTTCCTTTCCTTACCTTCATGTTCGTTGGTAAACAAAACTATCGATATCGGGTTATTTTCAAATGAATGTAGGTATGTACCTACGGATGAACCGATCACACACACAACCAAGTGGCGGAATGTGGGTACATCGCTGGACCATTAATGCTGTTTGTACCAAAATGTTTGTAAATCGATAACTACTTTTCAAAGGAGATCACCTAGCTTCCATACATTTTTGGGCCAATTTCAAAAGTGCCGGCTTACAAAAAATACTTATGATTTAAATAGAACATAACATAATAAACATTTTTTATTATTACACCAAAGTTGTAAGTCACGAATCTGAGATATTATTTGACTTTAAAATATCTTTAAAACAGAAATTTACAGAAATTCACTAGATTGCTACGATTTAGATTATTAGAATAATGTGCGAGCGAGACGGAATGTAAAAAGTCTCTTAACAGGTGCAATGTGCAAGAGTCAGGGAGCAAAAAAAAGAGCAAGACTGGGAAAAAGATTTAGTAATAAATATATTTTTGTTTCCAATTGAGCTGTTCTTTGGCGGCCAACAAGAATAAAATACCAGGACAGGGTTATTAGGGGTGTGTGTCCCCGTGGTACACCCTGGGCACCAGCAACAATGCTTTTTATTTTGCTATTGCTGGTGGCTAATATTCTGACAACCGGTGCCACTTGTCGCGTTTGGCACCGGAGGCGGGGGGATGGACGGTAGTCCCATCCCCAGGCCGGAGGCCCTATCTTTGAGTCCGGCTCTCTCAGTACCGCTCTGTTTTAGAGTGGACACGGGGAGCCGCTTTGACGGGTTCGGCGTGCACTTACCCTGCCGCTGAACAGACAACGGGGTTTCTTCTCGTCTCTCTGACGATCCTTTCCCTCTCTTTGTCCCTCTTTTGTTTTGTCCCCTGTTTTGGTTTTGTTCCCCCCTTTTTTGGTTCTGCGTCCAATTTTGTTTCTTGTCCCCTTTTGTTTTTGCCCCGTTTTTGTTCTTGTTGTCCCCCCCTTTCTTATGACTTTTGTCCCCGTTGTCACCGTCTAGAGCATATCGTAACCCCGTATTGTGCAGTGTCGTGGATCACGTCTCGCGGCTGCTGACGGGACAGAGGGTCTTGGCTTCACCGCCCGGACTGCGAGGGAGTGGCCCTCTATAAAAACCACCCCGAATCTCAAGTTGCTGCCGCACAGCTAGGAGATGCATGGCTGATGGGTAGTTCAGTTACTAGTGCGGCCCCTTCAGGGTAACTGCCGTCCCCCTGAAGTATTAGGCTTGCCCGGGTATCGGGATCTCTGCCCAGGTCGACGTATATTTCTCCCATACTCGTAGGTTCAAATATGGAAAACTCAATTAAATCTATTTTAAAAAGACGTTGAGGGAGTCGCGCCTAGTTCTGCGCGCTCCGAGGAAGACGAGGAGTACGAGCCATCGGAGCACGGTAGCGATGTCGTGGAGCTTACTTCGGAGGCAACACCGGAGAAGGCTCCACGCAAACGCTTGCGGTTGGCGCGGACGGCTTAAGTGAGGACGCGGTTCCAGCACCTAAAGTCGACAGCGCGACGTGGACGCGGTCGTCCGCCCACCCACGGCAGATACGTGGGTTTGGATAAGGCGAAGGCCGAACTCGCTGCCGCATTGCAGAAGGCCGATGCTGAGGATTGCACGATGAGGACAGGCTTATTGTTGCGGCAGTCCAGCGGGTCACTGCCGGCAGGATACAGCCGGTAGAGCCGGATGCCGAAGACCTGCCGGTGTCCCAGCTGAACACCCGGCTTAGTGACGCCCTAGAGGCAATCCGTCTTGTCTCAAAAAGATCAAAGGGTCTTAAAGGCACCTGCCAGAAGACCCTTAAGGTGTCCATAGAGGCAATTCGGGACATTGCTGAGGCCGTATTCAGCCGCACAGCCAGTGAGGAGGTCGAAAAGCTGCAGAAAGAAAATGCTCGCCTGGCAAATGAAATATCTGCGCTCAAGAGACGCCAGGAGGCATTCGAGATGAGGCACAACCAGGGCACAAACAAGGCCGATTCGGACCTTGTGGCTCTCGTCCGGCAGGAGCTTGGAGAGTTCCGTGCCAAACTCTCCGTCATGGAGGGCCGGCTACTGCGCCCTCCTTTAGCGGCTGACCGAAGAGAGCCTCTCACACCCTCTCCCCTGACGCCTGGGCCGCAGACATCCTACGCGGCCAAAGTAAGGGCCTCGCGGCCCCCAGCAGCTATTCCAGCGGCCGCCACAGATGTTCCTGCCAGCCAGAAGGGCAAGAAAAGACGGCAGGCTAAGCGCGCTGTAGCTCCCAAAGAGCACCTCACCCCTCTAGTGGAACGACCTACTGCAACCACACGCAAAGCCGACGACTGGGAGGTCACCGGCAAGAAAAAGGAGGAGGCCAAAAAGAGAAAAAAGGCGGCCAAGAAGGCTAGACAGGTGGCTAGGAAGGCGGCAAGAAAGCTCCAGGCCCGTCGCTCCACTGCAGTTATTTTAACACTGTAGCCAGCTGCCATCGAGCGAGGGACAACATATGCGGAGCTCCTTAAAAAGGCGCGGATAGCAATCGACCCCGGCAAATTGGGCATAACGGCAGGTTTGCGGTGCCTGACTACCCAGACCGGTGCCCGCCTTATTGAAGTGCCGGGAGTCGCAAGCGGCGACCAGGCGGACCGCCTGGCGGAAAGTCTCCGCCAAGTTCTGCAGTCGGAAGAGGTCCGCGTCTCCAGGCCCCAAAAGTGCGTTGATTTGCGCATCACGGGCCTGGATGACTCCATCACCAAAGAAGAGGTCGTCGCTGCCGTCTCCAAGACCGGAGGTTGCCCTGCAGACCAAGTCAAGAGCGGTGAAATAAAGCAGGGCCGCTCCGGAATGGGGACGGCCATTGTTAGTTGTCCCGTCGCCGCCGCCAAGAAACTGGGCGATGGCCGACGTGTTTTGGTGGGGTGGGTGTCAGCGCAAACTAAAGCGCTGGAGCCCAGGCTCGCCCGATGCTACCGCTGCCTATCCAGCAGCCACGTGGGTGTCATGTGCCCCTCACGGGTTGACTGCAGCGGCCGCTGTTACCGCTGCGATCAGCCCGGTCAGGCAACGTGTGAGGCCACGCCGCTTTGTGTTTTGTGTGCGGCGGTGGGCAAACCAGCGAAGCACCGGGCGGGTGGCAAGGGGTGCGCTGCCACCAATAAAAAACTTCCGCCAAGGTCGCCTGCCTCATCGTCGGCGACATCAAGGGTTGCCGCTCCCGCGGTTGGAGGGGCGGAGGTCAGTATGGAGACATAATGCCTCCACGCCTCCGTCTCCTCCAGTGTAATATAAACCACTGCGCTAGGGCTCAGGCCCTTCTCCTCCAGAGCATGGCGCAGTGGTCAATACATGTCGCCGTCGTAACCGAGCCCTATTTCGTCCCTCCCAGGACTGACTGGGTAGGGAACCTCGATGGCTCGGTGGCGTTAATTTCGCCGGCCGCCGCCGGCACCCCGTCCTTCGAGAACATCGTTCGAGGACGGGGCTGCGTCGCAGCACTCTTAGGAGAAGCGGTTGTGGTGGGCAATTACTTCTCACCCAACCGACCTCTCGCCGACTTCGAGGAGTATCTCCTCGAATTGAACGTCGTCGTCGCTCGCAGCCACCCTCCGCCCGTGCTCATCGTCGGGGACCTCAATGCCAAATCCTCGGCTTTGGGTTCCGCGACCACGGACGCGAGGGGTGAATTGCTCGAGGAGTGGGCCGTAGAAAACGGCCTGCTAGTCCTCATCGTTCAGGCCTGGGTGCCAGCACCGGCTAGGCCTGACAATATCGAGATGGAAGCCGAGTGGTTCCGGGAGGCCATAACTCAAGTCTGTGATGCGGCGATGCCTAGAGTTCCTCAAACTTTAACAGCTAGGCGCCGGGTGTACTGGTGGTCGGAACATATTGCCGACCTGCGCCACTCCTGCGTGGTGGCCAGACGCCAGTACATCCGGCTTCGTAGGAGGCGTCGCCGCCCTCCCGATTTCGACGCCAAGGAGGCGGAATTGTATGAGGCATACCTTATGGTAAGGGGCAAGCTTCGCCCCTGGGCGCCCCACTTGTCCCAGAGTCTCCGGCCACAGTTGGCGGAGGAGGTGGTGGCCGCTCTGTTTCCTTCGCGGGCGGAGCACACTCCTCCGCAGATGGTTCCGCCTTCCATGGCGTCCAGCGCGGACTTTGACGACGACGTGGTTCCCGAAGTGACCCAGGTAGAGTTGCGAGTGGCGGTGTTGAGACTTCGCTCGAAAAACACCGGCCCTAGGGCCCGACGGCATTTCAGGTCTTGCCTTGGCCCTGGTCCTCGAGGAGCTCGCGCTCCGACTGAGGGGGCTCCTCAGTCAGTGTCTGGTACAGGGCCGGTTTCCGCGCCAGTGTAAGGTGGGGAAACTGATCTTGATCAGGAAGGAGGGGCGCCCGGCGGACTCTCCGTCCGCCTACCGGCCCATTGGGTTGCTGGACGAGGTGGCTAAACTCTTCGAGTTTATTACCGCGGAGCGCCTCGTCCAGCGTCTGTCTTCAGTGGGCCCGGATCTGGCGGAAAACCAATATGGTTTCCGCCGCGGTCGCTCCACTATTGACGCAGTCATGCGTATGAGGAGCCTGGCGGAGGATGCGGTGTCCCGGGGCGAGGTCGTCTTCGCGGTGTCTTTGGACATCGCGAATGCCTTCAACACCTTGCCCTGGAGTTGCATCAGGGAGGCACTCATTTTCCATCGAGTGCCGACCTACCTCCGCCGCATAGTCGGGCATATCTTTCAGAGAGGTAGTCGTCTACCCGGGTCACGACGGTTGGAGTCGGCGAGAGATGTCGTGCGGTGTTCCACAGGGATCGGTTCTGGGTCCGCTCCTGTGGAACATCGGTTACGACTGGGTGCTGCGAGGTGCGCTCCTCCGTGGCGTCGGCGTCATTTGTTACGCCGACGACACACTTGTCATAGCGAGGGGTAAGTCGCACCGGGCGGCGGCCATACTGGCGACCGCTGGGGTCGCACAAGTCGTTGGTCGTATCCGGCGGTTGGGCCTCGAGGTGGCCCAGTCCAAGTCCGAGGCCGTTTGTTTCCAAGGCCCTCGGAAACGGCCACCTCCAGGGGCCCATATCATGGTAGAAGGAGTCCGCATCGGCGTCGAGTCAACCTTAAAGTATTTAGGTCTCTTGCTCGACAGCCGATGGGACTTTATAGCCCATTTTCGTCGTTGGGCCCCCATTCTTCGGGGCGCTGCAGGCGCGCTCTCGCGCCTGCTGCCCAACCTTGGGGGGCCAAACACCTCCTGCCGGAGGCTCTACGAGGGGGTCGTGCGGTCCATGGCTCTGTATGGGGCCCCAGTTTGGGCGGACAACCTGACGGCCCGCAACATCTCGGCGCTTCGTGCTCCACAGCGCGCCATGGCTGTCAGGTTGATTAGAGGATACCGCACGATCTCGTTCGAGGCTGCGAGCCTCCTCGCCGGATCGATGCCATGGAACCTGGAAGCGGCGCTCCTGGCGTCGTTCTATCGTTGGCGCCAGGAGGCGCTAGCTCGGGGCGAAGGATTTTCCCGCTATCAAGGTGGCAAGGTCCGAGCTTCGCCAGGTCCTAGTAGCGAATTGGAAGGAACGACTTGTGCACCCCAGTGCCGGGCACGCCACGATCGTGGCGGTAAGTCTCGTGTTTGAGGAGTGGCTGGAGAGGCGGCATGGCGCCCTCACCTTCCGGTTGACACAGGTTCTGACTGGCCACGGTTGTTTTGGCCAGTTCCTGTGTCGTATACGCCGGCAAGAGACGCCCGGTTGTCACCACTGCGGCGACTACCGCGACGTTGTAGAGGACACGGCGCTGCACACTTTGGCGGTTAGCTCCGCCTGGGCATCACAGCGCCGTGAGTTGATCGCGGCAGTCGCATCGATTGCCCTCTCGCTCCCGGCCGTAGTTTAGTCTATGGTCCGGAGTGAGAGGTCGTGAAATGCCGTCGCCTCCTTCTGCGAGGAAGTGATTTCCATCAACGAGGTGGCGGAGCGGGAGAGGTAGCGCTTAAACCCTCTCCCCAACCGCAGAGCCGGGCGCCGGAGGGTGCGAGATGACCTCGAGCCACCCTGAGGTTTGACCTGGAGGTGGCGGGCTTTGTGGGCCTGCCCGCCATCCGTTCAGCACCAGGTCCGAGAGGCGGCGTACGTGTTCCCACGCGCGCCTCTGTTTCGAGTCCGTCTCCCCTCTAGGGGGGAGACAGTAGGGTTTTATTAGAAGTGAGTGCCTTTGGGTAGGTCTCTTTGTGTAGTGGCCTGCCGTTACATACGGCGGGCCGTAACCTTGGCGGGGTCGCGACCGCATGCGAAAGCGATTTGCGCGGCCCCGTCGATAGTGGTTGTGTCGAGGAACACCGTGGTAGGTTTAGTCGGTATTCCGGGAGGTACTTTACTATTATTCCATCTTTCTTTTACCCCGGCGAGGCCGACATAATCCCTCCGCCCGCCCCCGCGGAGGGATATGCGTCATTGCATTCCCCCACGTAAAAAAAATAAAAAATGGATCATCAATATTTTTTCGGCCGGTCACTTATCGGTGGAATACATTGTATATAATATGTATAGCTCAATGGGGGCAGCAGCGATAGCTCAATGGGGAGACCAACAGACTGTAATGCAGAGGGTCTCAAGTTCGAACCCACGTCGCGCACCTCTGACTTTCGAAAGTTATATGACTTTTCAAAATTATGTGCGTATTAATTGACAATTATCGCCTGCTCCGTGCCTCGGAGAGCACGTTAAGCCGTCGGGCCCGGCTGCCATAAACATCTATGGCAGTCGTAACTGGGAAGTCAGTACCCTATTGTAAGGTTAATCAGCCAAGATACTATACTAAGATGTTAATAATTGTAATGTATAATTGTATAGTATTTATTTAAGTGCATTTATCATAACATCATAATATATTAATATTAGGCTCATTAATTTTAGTTCCTTTTAGTAATGTAATAATATTAAATTGTACCGAATTATGATTTATTTATGGCAACACTACGAATGACGTTTTGACGTAGAAGTGAAGTAACGATGTAGGCATTCCGCTTTTGACGGTTGTACCGAACGGTTGTCTGAATTAAATCCGTGAATATCAAAGTAATCATCGTTTTATTTAAGGAAAGAAGCATAGATCCTTTATCTCAGAAGTGGGATCTGTCTATTGCGCCCACAATTTGAAGCAAATACCACCAAAAAGAAAAAAATAATAACCACGTGTTTTTGTGGTGCACGGAAGTTGCCAGTTTATTACTTACCCGCGTAATAAATGGATAAATTTGGTGGTAAAAACAAGCGCAATGAACGTAAACGTCGCCGTGACCGAAGCAAAAATCGAAGAGCAAGCAGACCGCGAGAGCAAAGAAGTCTGCGATCGGAGGACAGTTCGTTGGAATCCATTCGTGCTGGAAGTCGCAGTTCTCGCAAGCAGCCCAAGAGACGTCATGAGCAGCTGGATCGGAGTTGCAGCCGTGACCGGCGTCGCAGTCGGAGTAGCAGTTACGAGCGACAGGATCGACGTCACCTCAGCCGCGGCTCGGGTAGGACACGCAACAGGCGAGGCCGTAGCAGACGCTCAGAGTCCAGCAGTGAGCGTCATACTCCTCCACCTTCTTCGGGTCACGTGAGTACTCCTAATGTTCTTAATGGTGACACACAAACGTTTCTTGCTTCATTGGTGGAAGCTTTGACCAAAAGCCGACCTCAGGGTAACAAATTTCCAATGCTGGGTAACGTGATCCCCGACTTTGACCCCATGGTTAAGAGCCAGACTATATCCGTGTGGATCAATAAGGTCGAAGAGTGTGCGAGGCTTTACGATTGGGGCGATGACCAGATAATTCACTACGCTTTGCCTAAACTGACAGGCGTCGCAAAAACGTGGTATCAGGCCCTCCCAACGATGTCGTACTCTTGGCCTGAATGGAAGACCAAACTAGAGGAATCGTTTCCGAGCAGTGACGACTATGCGGAATTATTAACAGAGATGTTGTCGAAACGTGTAAAATTTAACGATTCTTTAGAACATTACTTTTATGAGAAGGTAAATTTATTAAATAGGTGCGAAATACATGGTAAACGTGCGGTTGACTGCTTGTTATACGGCATTGAGGATCGGTCCTTGAGACTAGGCGCGAAGGCAGCAAACTGTCAAGAGCCAGAGCAGGTTCTAAAATATTTCCAGTCAATCAAGCAACAATCTCGTGATTCTGATAGATCAAAGGTGAACTATGATAGGCGTAATAATGCTACATCCTCATTACTCACGAACAGTTCTAGACAAACGCCAAATAGTAGCGATACAAGGGCCTCTAGATCTCAAAATAATATGTCGATTGTATGCTTTAACTGTAATGAACCTGGCCACTTCAGTTCAAGATGCACAAAGAAGATATTAAAATGTAATATTTGTAACAGATTAGGCCACTTGTCTAATAATTGTCCAAGGTTACCTCCTGACCCCGTTAACAAGACAGATAAACTTAAAGATAAGGATGTAATGCGTATTGAGACAAATAAACTTGATGACAGTAAATACTTAGTGAACTTAAAACTCAACGGCGACCTCGTTCAAGGCTACGTCGATTTGGGTAGCCAATGTACATTGATCCGTCACAGTGATGCAATTAGGGGAGGAATTACGTGGACCGATAGTAACTTACCAACTATGAGGGGCATAGGTAATAGTATAGTATTACCATTGGGCGTCTCAGATGTCACTATTGAAATTCAGCATATTGTGGAAAAGGTCGAAGCGTATATTGTTGAGGACAGTGTCATAAAATATGCAGTTCTTATTGGGCACAGTTTCACGGAGAAACCTGGTCTAGTCATAACGAAAACTACAGATTCTTTAATATTTACCCGTGATCGTTCAGTTAAATTAGAATTAAATCTGAAAACAAATGTTGTGATATCCCCTAAGGAAATGTTTCCATTACCGTGCGTTTCTATGAATAAGTATTCGGGCGCAGTCCGTGTTAGTGGCTCTGTACGCGGTATGCCACAAAATGAATATTATTTGATGCCGGGAGAATACGATTTGTGTAATGGTGAGGGTAAGATACTGGTGCAAAACTTTAGTGATAGTACGATTTGTTTAAGGAAAGGTGCGCTTGTTACACGAGCTTTTTGTATTGGAGATCATTTGAGCATAAATTTATTAGACTTTGATAATTCTGAGGCTAGCTTAAGTATTAATTCCGGTAAACAACTTAGCGAAAACGAAATAGACAGACTTAGGGAACTTCTTAAAAGATATGAAACCTGTTTCTCGGAAAACTTAAATGACTTGGGTTTGACTACGGTTGTCCAGATGGAAATTGATTTAAACGACACGCAACCAGTAGTCTACCGCCCGTATAGACTCTCCTTCCCGGAACGTCGTCTAGTTCAATCTATGGTTAAGGAAATGATCGACGCAGACATAGTATGCGAGTCAAACTCGCCCTACGCTAGCCCAGTCCTGCTAGTAAAGAAAAAGACGGGTGAAAGTAGACTATGCGTCGATTATCGCGCTTTAAATAACAAAACCAACAAAGAACACTACCCACTGCCATTGATCGACGACCAGCTTGACAGGTTAGCCGGTAATTCCTTATTCGTAAGTCTTGATCTTGCATCAGGATACTACCAAATTCCAGTAGAGGCAAAATCCCAATATAAAACTGCATTTGTGACTCCCGACGGGCAATATCAATTTAAACGCATGCCTTTTGGACTAGCTAATGCCCCCTCCGTTTTTCAACGGGCAATGAACAAAATATTGTCAAAAGTTAATTATACGATTGTATATATGGATGACGTTTTGATTCCTTCAGAATCCTTTAATCAAGGAATGAAAAGACTAGAGGAGGTACTTCAACTTTTGAAAGACGCAGGGCTTACCCTAAAGGTAAAGAAATGCAGTTTCTTCTGCACTGAGCTAGAGTTTCTAGGTTTTCATGTAAGCGGCCAGGGGATACGTCCAGGAACGCGAAAAACGTTAGCTATTGATAACTTCCCGATACCGCGGAACGTTCATGACGTCAGGCGATTTATCGGTTTGGCTAGTTTCTTTCGTCGCTTCGTTAAAGACTTCGCCCTGATCGCCCGCCCTCTGACAGATCTATTAAAGTCTAAATTTGAATGGAAATGGACAACCGAGGAGGCAGATTCGTTTAAAACCTTAAAGGCAAAGTTGGTTGAGCGTCCTATACTGGCCTTATACGACCCTAACTTAGAAACCGAATTGCACACAGACGCGTCGAAACTAGGTGTTGCGGGAATTCTCTTGCAACGAGGTATAGATGGGTTACTACGACCAGTAGCGTATTACAGCCGTAAAACTACAATGGACGAGCAGAAGTTTCATTCTTTTGAATTAGAAACCTTAGCTGTTGTCGCATCGTTAAATCGCTTTAGAGTTTATTTGTTAGGGTTGAGGTTCAAGATAGTCACTGATTGCAATGCTCTTCGTACTACCCTTACAAAAAGGGATCTTATACCACGAATTTCCCGTTGGTGGATTCAGTTCCAGGAGTACGATTGCGAAATCGAATATAAACCGGGTTCGAGTATGGCTCATGTGGATGCGCTTAGCCGCGGACCTGTCAGTGAGCCTACTGATGTAGACACTGAACACGTTTTTGATGTTTTACATTTAGATATTCGCGACTGGATTGCTACAGTACAGGCTGATGACAGTGAGATAAAACGCGTAAGAGACATATTAGAGGACGATGAGACTAAATTCGTAGCCGAGGTGCGTAATAATTACCAGTTGAAGGGTAATTACGTATATAGAATATTAGATGAAGGATTGCGATGGGTAGTTCCCAGGGGCTGTAGATGGCAAGTTTTGCGAATGAACCACGACAACGTGGGCCATTTTGGCTTCGAAAAAACTTTGAATCGCATAAGAGGCACATTTTGGTTTCCAAAAATACGTAGATTTGTTAAAAAGTATGTAGCTGCTTGTTTAGAGTGTGCGCATCACAAGGCGCCTGGGGGGGCTAAGGAAGGGATGCTTCACCCTATACCTAAGTTGGAAAAACCATTCCATACACTTCATGCCGATCATTTGGGCCCGTTCATTCGTTCTAAGAGGGGTAACATGTACGTACTCGTGATCATAGACGCTTTCACTAAATATATTAATATACGAGCTGTGAAAGATACTAAAACCATTACGGCAATCAAGGTATTTAAGGAACACTTTAGCTATTTTGGAGTTCCCACTCGCCTTATAACGGATCGTGGTTCTTGTTTTACGAGTGGAAAATTTAAAGATTTTACGGATAAATTAAAAATAAAACATATTTTGAATGCAGTAGCTACCCCAAGAGCGAATGGACAGGTCGAAAGATTTAATCGGACCATAACTGACGCTTTGAGTGCAAAATGTCATGGCGGAAATGACAATGTATGGGACGATTATATCGGCGAAGTACAGCTAGGTATTAATACCACTATTAATAAGACAACAGGGAAAAGTCCCTCCGAGCTGTTGTTTGGGTGCAAATTAATGAACGCGTCTGAAAATGTGTTGGCCAATGTAATTACCGAAACAACTGAGCGAATTGACGGTGATGCATTAGAAAGATTGAGGTCTAATGTTAGGAAAAGAATAGAGAAACAACAGGAGTATGCTAAAAGGCAGTTTGATAAACGTAGAAAAAGTCAGAGAAAATATAACGTAGGCGACTTGGTCAGAATAGAAAGAACTGTAGTAGACAAAGATCATGTAGGAAAATCACAGAAACTCGTTCCTAAATTCCAAGGTCCCTATAGGATCGTTAAAATACTACCAAATGACAGATTCCTCGTTGAAGATACTCCCTTAACGAGAAAGGGCAACAAGAGATACGAAAATGTTATTGCGCTAGACAAAATTCATCCCTGGATGAACTTTAAGGGTTACTTTAGTGATAGCACTGCCAGTGATCAGAGTGAGGGTTCAGAAAGAGAGATAGAGTGATATAAATAGAAGTTAGTGCGAAGCAACATTTTGTTAAATTCAACAATAGTTCTTCTATGATTAAATTACTTCCAATTGATCAATGTCCCCGATAATAATGAGTAGACTATGTGTGTATGTGTGTGTGTCAACACTAAGAACGCTGACATCCCGATATATATATATATATGAGCAATCAGTGCAGATAATGAATGGCACCATGATAACGGTGTCGCACATATGATTGCAAGATAGTGATTAAGACTTGAGCGTTATCAGTCACGAGTGGTCAGTGCAGACATTGAATGGCACCATGATAACGGTGTCGCACAGATGGCCATAGACCGTGACAGATTACGCAAGAAACAGATGAGCAATCAGTGCAGATAATGAATGGCACCATGATAACGGTGTCGCACATATGATTGCAAGATAGTGATTAAGACTTGAGCGTTATCAGTCACGAGTGGTCAGTGCAGACATTGAATGGCACCATGATAACGGTGTCGCACATATGGCCATAGACAGTGACAGATTACGCAAGAAGCAGATGAGAACGCAGATATTTGATGAATTGAATTGTGACTAAGATTTGTAATTTATTTAAAGATTGCAGAAGGTTAATGAAATTGAATTGTAACAAAGATTTGTGATTTATTTAAAGAGTAAAATAAACTTAGATGTAATAACGCAAAGAATACGATATAATTATGTTTACAATATAATAGTATGAAAATAAAGACAGTGATTACGACTGTGAAGACTTGAAGTAAGTCTATCCTTAAGATGAATCTAATTGTCTAATTATCTTACATGAGATTGTATAAAATTGAGTTAGTAACATTATTTTTATTATTGTTTTTTTTTTTATCTTTGTATAACATTTGTTATTATGTAAACCACCACAGAACTAGTGAGAGGACTCACTTATGTAATTAGGATGGCCGAGCTGTAAGGTTAATCAGCCAAGATACTATACTAAGATGTTAATAATTGTAATGTATAATTGTATAGTATTTATTTAAGTGCATTTATCATAACATCATAATATATTAATATTAGGCTCATTAATTTTAGTTCCTTTTAGTAATGTAATAATATTAAATTGTACCGAATTATGATTTATTTATGGCAACACTACGAATGACGTTTTGACGTAGAAGTGAAGTAACGATGTAGGCATTCCGCTTTTGACGGTTGTACCGAACGGTTGTCTGAATTAAATCCGTGAATATCAAAGTAATCATCGTTTTATTTAAGGAAAGAAGCATAGATCCTTTACTATAATATCCTGACACTGGTCTAGCCTTAGGGTATCATTAGCCTTTGGGTTGCGGAGGTCAGGTGGCAGCCGCTCTGTGTAAAA